>OY292317.1:45288365-46488365 GCA_958496155.1 Sisyra nigra
AGCGGCAAAAAGTGTTCAAAATGTTCCGGTCAAAGTGTTTTATTCATCATTAAATCATAGTTTTGAGTGGTTTTTGTGGCATAATATTATTAAAAAATAAATTATTAATTAATATCCAATGATTAAATGCCATCGGAAATAAGTTAACATGAAAATTCAATGTTAAATCATTTGCCGAATAGGGTTATGAAATCCACATGAAAATTGCTTTCCTGTAAGCTAATTATTCTTGTTTACAGCTTAAATGATATTGGATTTGATTCTTGAAGCCTTCTTCTACGTTTATAACGATATTCAACGGGATCCTATGTGATTTTCTATTAGTATTCTATCTTTCCGGAAACCTATAACCTCCCAAATGTAATAATCAAATAACATTAAATTCCATCATGGTATTAACTACATTTATATTGCATTACAATCTGTAAGTATTTATCATTGTACTTTGTAAAGTTCACGACGTTTTCTTTTGTTTTTCTTGGGGTTTTCAGTGTTTCCGGAAACACGCAGTCTGCCGAATGAAGTCCATTAAAAATATTCAGTTAGCTCTATATAAAAGAGAGAGAATGATCTTATTGAATTCGAAAAGTACGACTATCGTGGAACGGACAAAAAATTTGGAAAATTGGCTGAGACTACTTTTCCGATTTTATCATCCTCTATCTACATTCCGAGTTTCGTCGCAATCGGAGCTAAAAAAGTGTCAACGTTTTTGTGCAGCGACCGCATCAAAATCAGCGGGTGTCTGGTCGTTGTTTCTAATAATCATAAAATCGAAAATATGAAAACCTTTCCCTTGAGCTTTTCCGATACGTTCTTGGTGCCGATCGATAGAGTTTTCCACGCTGATTCTAATGAACCTACTTTCGTTAACGTACGATCGATAGCTAACGAGGTATTCAACGTTTAAGTTGCAAAAACACGAAAAATACCAATTTTAGTCGCTTATATAACAGTTTTTCACACTTTGGTGAATTTTTGCAACAAAAAAATTAAAAATGCCAAATCAAATTTCGGGAATCGCTTGGAAATTCAAGTACGATTTACGCCCAGCATTTCTATTTCGGAAAATATGAAAATTCAAACAAGAATTTTCCCATCCTAATTTTAATTTTTTTTTTAATCCTGTGACGTCAAATAAAACCATTATTAAAAATCCTCTTTCACAAAAGAAAAAAAGAAACTGGTCTGTCATCGATCGGTAATTATCACTACGTCCTTAGAAACTTATCGATTAAGTCTCGAAGGACGAAAGATAACTATCGATGAATGTTGTAACCTAAACACTGTAACGAATAGAGGAATCCAAGAATATTAACGAAACAGAAAGGAAAAAAACCTAACCGCCGAGCGCTGGAATCGAACCGAAGACCTTCTGCATGCTGAACGCCGATAATCCCACGTAGCTACAAGAGAACTGAAAATGCTTCCATTAAACTTCTATTTTAAATACAATATTTCAAACATGGGCCAAGAAAATGTTTCGTCAAGACTTCCTGATTGATTTTCGCGATGAAACTCAGAATATAAATAGTCCAAAGTAAGATCGGAAAAGTTGTCGGTGCCGATTTTCCAAATTTTTTGTCTTCCCCGATATATTCGTGATTTTCAATTTTGAAAATTGTTATTTCTTAACCCACATAACAGTTACCTATACTGTGTAATGTTATTGTCTGTGCTGAGCGATAAATACATTTTTTTGAAGATCGAAAATTACGAACATCTCGGAAAGGAGGAATATCTGAAAAAATAATAGGGATGGTTCTAGAAATAAAAAGAAATATGGCAACAATTCAAATATCTACTTATATTCTATTCAATTATGTACTTATTAAAATTTAATATCGTATACATAAAATATATAGGATTATAAGTAATAATTTAATGTGAAGTAAATAATTATAAATTATAACAATGATTAAAATATAATATTTAAAAAATTCTAAATTAATAAAAATAATTATAAATTTAATGCAGTAGAATTATTAAAAATGAAAATTGCCAAGTCCTTAAATGCCTGAAGAAGATTTCAACTCGAAAAACTCCATGCAAAAAATGTCACTTATTTGGAAATTGAAAATACGTATATCTTGGAAACGACGAATCATTTTTAAAACTTGTTAACATCCCCTTTTCCTTCTTGCTATCCTATTTCTATCCTTCCTCTATCTATATTCCAAATTTCATTGAAAAATACGACAACACCTCCAATCGTGTCCTAAGAAAAATTTGGGTAGTGACTTCCCAATCAATTTTTGCGATGAAATTTAAATTATAGATAGTGAAGAGTGAAATTGGGAAAGTTGTCGTTGCCGATTTTTTTAATTTCTTACCTTTTCCGAAATATTCGTAATTTTCGTTTTCTCAATTTCTTATTAAGCATTGTATAGACAACCGACATAACAGTTATGTATATTGCAATTGCCTGTGCTAATCAATTGATGAATTTTTCTTAAGATCGGAAATTACAAATAACGCGAATAACTGGGAAAAGAGTAACATCTGAAAAAAAAGGAATAGTTCTAGAAACAAAAAGAAATCATCCGACATCTTCTGGCCTATTACTACATCAGCGTTATTCAATGTATTTTTTAACAAAATTTCCGAATTTTAAAACGTCAACGTCTGTAATGTCGGTTGCCTACAAACCATAAAATATTTATTGTGACCTGCTGAAAATTGAAAATTATGAATATCTTAGAAATGACAGAAAATTTGAAAAATCAGCAATGACAGTGTTTCCAATTTTATCATCTCCCATCTTTATTTCGAGTTTTATTGCAATTGGAGCTATAAAAGTCTTAAATATTATCTGCGGTGACTGCTTCAAAATCGACATGCATCTGAGGGTCGAATCGAAATATTTCAAAAAGCGAAAAATTAAAATCTTTCCCTTTAATTTTTCTGAGACTTTCTGTGGGATCACTCGATAGAGTAATTCACGCTGAATTCAATGAACCCACTATAGTTAACGTATGATCGATAGTTAACGAGATATTCGATGTTAAAATTGCAAAAAATGCCACTTGGTCACTTTTTCAGATATTTCACAGTTTTCGGTGCAATTTTGATATCCAGCACTGCCATAAGACATCAATTAGAGGAAAAACAAAAACGGCAAACTGCAAAGAAATATAAAAATATTCAACAACGAAGAAGTACAACGAACCCACCATCAGTCAACAATACAGCGGTCGTTAGAAATTTGAAAACGGTGTTCGAGGAAAGTGACGGCGTGGACTATTATTGCATATTCTGCACGGAAAAATATGAATCGCCCCCTAAAGAAGACTGGATTATCTGTACCAAATGTAAGGAATGGGCCCATGACGCATGTACGAACGGTCAATACATGTGTAATAATTACGTCTGTGATTTGTGTGAAACATAGTTAATCATTAAAATTTATATTATATATATTATCATTACCCAATGCAGTTTCTATTTCCCCCGTGGATTGATTTCAATTACCCCACACACTACCGGGGAAATAGGAATGGCAATCGTTTTTATATTCTATATTTTTGTTATTCTAATGTTAATTTAAAAAAAGTTTTGTGATCAAATTATTAAAGTAGATAAGTTAAAGTTTATGTTATAGCAAAAGTTTACTAAAATTGTTGTTTTGTATTATTAATTAGGATAATTTAAAGTTTATTGTTCTAAAATACCCCACTTTCCCCTACTACATAGATTCAAGAATAAAATTTTGTTGTACAATTTTTCTAAATCACGCATCTAAGATATAGAATATGAATTTTTAGTAATAAATTCGCATATCGTTTTATTCAATAAATGACAGATTTTGTCGATGTACTTTAACTAAGAAAATATAGCTAGTAATTAATAATTTTAATATTATTTTTAAAAGACACAAATACCTAATTCATATTAATTATTCCAGATTTTTAAGGTTACAGAATATTTTTAATATTAAAAAAATACAGTAGATATTGACCACTGCTTTTTTAGCTTGCCAGTCCCCTTGGTATTTCTTTCAAATATACAAAAAAATTTTTTTCGATGAATTGACCATTCGATGAATTGATTTTCGATGAACTCGTCGGTTACCCATAAACATATAGACCATCAGAAAGTTCTAATAGTTTTAATAAAATCACGTTAAAAATTAAGTAAACTCACCAAGAGCCTTTTTCCTGTCTCTACAAGCCCGATCTCTTTCGACAGCCTTTCTCTTTCAGCGTAAAATTAATTCATCGTCGGATATTTTCGCATTTTTCTTACTAGTTGTAACTTTTTCCATCACGATCAAATAAACAACAACATTTATATCAATACACTGATCAAAACACACAAATGCCAATACAACAATGTATGACAAATGACCGTTTATAATAAACTAGAACGTTGTAATGGCGGAAATTATACATTTATCCATACCTCGCGCAACTTAGCTGGTAAAAATTGCCGATCCCGAGAATGTGTTTCATTTAGCGACATGCTAAAGGCCGGCCAAAAAATTTGAGACGATGTATAAAAAGTTTCACTTTAAAAAAAAAATTAGGCAACCCCCCTTTCAGACGTGTATAAATAAAAACCTAACTTTGAGGCGTGGTAAGTAAAAAAAAATACATTTCTTTATTATATTTTGTTATTCATAATCGCTACGTATAAAGGTACAATAAACTGTAATAACATTTCGTTCACCTCAATCTAAAAGAAAAAAAAAACGTTTTAATTTACACTAACTATAATTCAATGAATGTGATGTAAAATTAAAAACAAAAATTTAGCAGTATGATAATGTCGCGTTAAGCTGCGTTCAATGCAACGAAAAAGTTAAAAGTTAGAAAAATGTAATTGCTTCAATTGTCATATTCATATTATATAGATAAGGAACATTACGATATATTAAAAGCTCACGTTAATATCATGGTGTGATTGGCGTTTTTATTAAAATTGCTCCTCTTGAGGTACTAAAGGTTTCAATCATAATCTAAAACTATTCGTATAATATATAATTGATTCTAAAACTCAACTCTTCAATTTCTTAACTTGGTTGTTTGTTGTTTGTTTTTTTTTTTTTTTTTAATGCAAAACTTACCATTTTAACACATTTTAAAAATTATCTATGTACACGTTAAGCTATTATTATATACTTTTTTGGTAATTTTTTTTTTTTTAATAAATACAATATTTCAAATACTTAAAAAATAAATTATATATGGTAAAAGATTAACTTCGTCAATTATATAAAGATCAGTCTGGAATGAATTAATCATCACAATTATTCCAGGGAGCAATTCCCCTAATCCATGTTGTCTTTTATTTCATTTAAATCGTACGAAAAGTGTTAAAAATTAAAATGTTCCCTTCATTGTCTTAAAACAAATATCAACTGGGCGGAATCGCTTTGGCTAATTGACCATTTCCTAATTTGGGTCGGGATCCAAACCACGACATTTTCCATTCCAATGTTTCGTGTAAGAGTCGTTCCTCGTCCGGTGAGAACTTCAACAAGGTGGCCACGGCTCGGGTTAAATGTTTCGCCTCGTATTCACGACTCGTTAGAAATTTAATGATTACATGTTTGAGATATTTAAAGTTGATGTCCTCCTCGTTCGGCGTGGAAACGTTAAATTTTGGTAGTGAATCGTTTGCGGCGACTATGTGTTTCGTTGTGTTCGATGACGGTGATAACACGGCGGCAGATGTGAAGTTATTTACTTCGCTTACACCCCCCGGTGCATCGCCAAGAAACACTGATTGGTCCGTGTCGTTCGATCGCAACTCACGTTGCAGTGTCTTTTTCATTATTGCAAGTCTATGTTGCAATATTTTTATGTTCTACAAAAATATTATGTTTTCAAAACTGAAAATAAACTCTAGAAGAAATCGATGCATAAACACCTGCAAAAACTATTTCCAATGTCACTTGGCAAATGACACGACAATTGTCACTTCACTAGAAATCTTGTAATTTTTCTTTCAATCGCACTAAGTAAAATTAATAAACAAAAAGAGGATCAGTGTAGATATGAAATGTGCCGTTAAGTGACAATTGCCTCACGTGCCAAGCGACACAAATAAAGTTTTTGGCACTCATGCACCGATTTTCTTTGTTATACTACTGTCAGTATTTATGTATAACCTTATCTCGCTCTAGAACATCTTCTTCCAATTTTCCAATGTTATTCTTTAAACCACTCACTTCGTCCTCGCATTTATGTATTTGGGAGTCCTTCAGGATGATGGTCTTTTCCAGATCGGTCAAACGTGCGTGCAGTTCGTTCAACTCCGAGTCTTGATTAACGATTTTTTGTCGAGCAATTTCCACCTCTTGAGAAACTTGGGCATTACGCAACAACGTCACATCCTTTTCACTTCGTTCCCTAAACAAAACAAACAAACAAAACGTACAAATAATCTCACCGCAGACGGATTTCCTCTAAAAAGCTGACCAAGTGTGAGTAAAGCACACAGGATGAAGGATTTCGTACTACAATTGCAACAATGTTTACAGTACTTCTTTAACTGAAACCACATGAACCTAACGAAGCCCATCGGTGAATATTAGGGAACATTTTACTCAATTAACTTTTTTTAATAAAGTTAATTGAGGGTATTATTTAGGTTCTTGTAACCAATAGCTCGAATTTCATGTACAAGATCATTCTGTGACGCGTCACAGCAGATATTGTGGATAGAAGTATTTCATTGATGCAACAAACTTTACAAAAAGAGTCAAATTCAATTTTTTTGTTTTTGTGGAGTGCATCAGGAAAAATTTCTCCGGCATCCACAATCGAACACCCGAATGGTCTTATAATAATTGATTACTCGTTTTTGCTCGCACGAAACCCTTTTAAAACACATGTGAAAATAATAATCTTATCACAAACGGATTTCCTGTCCCCGTTTGAAAAAAAAAATACAACCCAAATTTTACATACTTATCAAATGAGGCACACAGTTCAATGCATCGTTTCTGCTCCGTCTCCAGCTCCCGTTTCAGACCTTCAATTTCACCGCGTAGTGCCTTGTTAATGTGCTGCTCCTTTTCCACGCTAACCGTCACCCGGGAACATTCAATTTGCGCGTTATCAGCCCGAAGTTCAGCCTCGGCTAAGCGATCCCGCAACTCTTTCAACTGCTCTCCGGAATTTTCCTGTAATAAAACCACAATTAATTGTCATAACACCTAATAAACACTTAAAGTTAAACAATTAAAATTTTGAAAAAAAAAAACAACAAATAAATAATTTTGAAATGATTTATTTTACAAATTACAACAAAATAATTACAAAAATCAAATTACATGCTAAAAACTTAAAAGGTAAATAAGCCGTTGGTTTCTTAAGGAACTAGCGTTGAGCTTAGAATTAAATCGTTTCTTTATCTTGAAGGATCAATATGAAGGATAGTCTTTCAAAAAGGATTGGTTATGATTCTAAACTTCATTAGTGTGTGTGTGTAATTATTTTTTTTTAAATTTTATATAAAATTTATAAGAAACTAACGATAAATAGCTTAGCACGTGGAAAATGTGGCAGCCATTGTGCTACTATAACAATAATTAATTTTAAAATTTTTGTGGATGCTACGATAATTAATCAATGAGAGTGACAAAGAAATATTATAATATACAGAGAGAAGACTGAGAGAGCCAGATCGCATGAATACACGTGCTGCCATCTACTCCGAGTAGAGGTTGTTTGGAACTATTCCTTAGTCAGTTTGTGTTCCTTTCTCCACCGGTCTACACTCGGAACGTCTGCCATAGAGAAGGTTCTCTCTGTCAAAACATACTCGGAATGCTTTTTTTTTCTCTCTCATGAGCATAGATAAGTCGTAAGCTATCGCAAAATAAGTAGAGCTATAATTCTCAACTGAAATAGCGATAGCTTACGACTTATCTATGCTCATGAGAGAGAAAAAAAGCGTTCCGAGAATGTTTTGACAGAGAGAACCTTCTCTGTGGCAGACGTTCCGAGTGTAGACCGGTGGAGAAAGGAACACAAACTGACTAAGGAATAGTTCCAAACAACCTCTACTCGGAGTAAATGGCAGCACGTGTATTCATGCGATCTGGCTCTCTCAGTCTTCTCTCTGTAGTATATTTTTAATAATTATTAAAAGCAAAAGGGACACAAAAATGTATAAGGCTGTGGTCGTCATTGGTGTGTGCACTGCAAAGAATTGGTCATTTTGCAGTTCGTTCTAGGGTGAAATTTAAAAGAGAATTTTAATTAAATTCAGGCTTGAAAATGAATCAAATGTCGACAAATAAAATTAAAAATTTCAACTACATTTAGCATATGTCATGCACCAACATTGTACGGATTCCTATGTCAAATTTTACTAAAATGACTATTTACGTTTTCAGACTGGATTGTAGATATCTAACGGGATGTCATTAAATTTCGAAATAAAAATCATTAGATTCATTAAATTAACAGTTTCTAAACTTATTTGCCTTTATAGGTGGTCAGCAACATTTTAAAACGCATGGACCATCAAATTGTAGTTTTACATGTCGCACCAAATGTATGATACTATCATCCTCAGCTCCCGTGAATCGTTCCAAAACATAACTAACTGTTTTGAGATTGGATTTTTTTTTTGTGAGGGGCCCATTTTTAACCCATGTGTCAAGAGTTTCCCGTACTTTTTGAACCTGTTCCCGCCATGTACACTGTCAACTATTATATCCTTTAACTGCACATAACATGATAGCATACCCAATGTCTCCTATCTCCCTTGTAAAGTGACTTATGAGATTTTCTGAGTGAACCTTAACAGGACCTCGATAACTTTTGTTGTAGAAATCGTTCAATTTAAGTTTTACGAAACTTGTAAACAATGCAGTTGTATTAAGCACATTTTTAGGAAATCTACAATATTGCTATCTACATATACTACTCGAAATTTAGTTTTTCTGAAATCTAACCGAACTAGGGAAAGACAATTAGCACCCAAAAAGTAATCACCGTTACTTTTCAGAAGTAACAAATTTTTGTTACTCGTAAAATTTGTCTTGATTTTATCGATTTATGAACAATACAAGCCCAGAAGAAATCATGCCCCTTACCACTCAATTCCCTCCTCTCTTAACTCCTTATAAGCGTCGTTTAGTTTAAAATCAAACTAAAAGTGATGCTGAACTGAATTAAAAATTCCATGTGAAGCAATTTATATATTTGTGCTCGAACGAACTTCGTATTACCAAAAAATAATGCAAGATTTGTTCCAAATGAAAATACAACCGTACATTGTACGTTAGGTGCAGTATATGACAACTTTTTCTGTTGCGCATGACTCATATCGTACAATGTACGGTTTTGTTTTCACTCGGAATAAATCTCAAATAACATCAGCAACGAAACCATGCAGAAACGGGCATAGGCAACAATCAGAGCTCAAATTTATCGTCATCACTCACAATTTGCTTGCGTAAGAACATAACATCTTCGTCAGACTCGGCACGAACATTTCTCAACTCGGTCGACAGCTCGTCGATTTCGGTGATCAATCGATTGATTTTCACGTCTCGCGACAATAAATCGTGTCGACTTTTCTCCACCTCAAACTCCAGCTGTTTGATACGTTCGTTAAGCATGTCGCGTTCGCTAAGCGTGCGTCGACGGTCCGAGCTTTCCTCGGCCGCTTGCCGTCCGAGGCGACCGACCTGCGTCTCGAGAAACGTGATTTTCTCACTCCACGACGTCTTAATCTCGGCCAGATGCGTGTGCGCCTCCTCGAGCCGCTGCTCGAGAAACGTGCGCTCCGCAGTCAGCGTTCGAATCCGCTCGTCTATCGGAATGTCCACGTCGCCATCATCAGGCATAATTCGTCGCTCAAGCAATTCGACACGAACACGTAAATGTCGCGTCTCCTCCTCACTCTGAGCTAATTGACTGGCCAACGTGGCTTTGTCTCGTGCCGACGAGTGACGTAATGTTTCCAACTCGTCCTAAACAATCAACATAGGATTATCAATCACTCCACAAATCATTTCAATGATTCACAAATAAGCCATTTTCATTCATTTAAAATAAAAAAATTTAAGCCAAAGCAAATAATTATACCTACACTGTTATCACAAACAAATGAAGCGAAAAAACAAAATAGTAGTGAAACAAAGCCAATAAAAAACAAATATAAGTATGTAGGTATGTGCAACTTGTAAAAGTGCATTAAGCCAGCCGCATTTGTAACATACGATTTATCTGAAAAAATAATCATCAATTGCTTCAAGTATAAATAAGTAAAAGTTTACTATGTACTTAACTTGGTTCGTTCTTTTCTTGGATACAAGAAACCATTACAAATATTCACGACAACAATGGGTAAAAAAACCGGATATGCAAAGGAAATCTGCCCCTTATAATTGAGCCAACGTGTTCCAGCTTTTTACTCTGTCGACGCGGTGTTTAAGTCATTGCAAAGAAATCGAATTGTGAAGTGTAAAATATGGCAATAGAGGGATTTCGTACTATTCTTGTGATATGTGCAATCTTTTTTTTTTTGTTTTTTAACGAAACTAAGTCTGTTTAATCAAACGATCATCAAACGGACATAAAAACCCTATATATGTGCAGAAAACGTTCAACTAAGTACTGTTTGTAAGTTGTAACAGTTCATAATGAAAAAATCTTTTTTTTTTTATAATTCAACTCTATTCTATTAAAGATTAAGAGAACTGAACTTAATTGAGATGGCTTATTTTCAAACTGATACCAAAACAATTTCCCAAGTGTAAATCGAAATCGGTGTAGAGAGGACAGATTTTCCGTACATATGCGGCGTTACATTTTCTTTGAATTTGTGCTTCCCAAAACAAGCCTTTTTTTCCAAGTAGGGGAACAAGTTGATAAATATACCTGCACACAGCTCAGCTCTTGTTCGTTGTGCCGCAATCGAGAAATTTGCGCCCGTAACGATTCCACCAGCTCATTGCTGTCCCTCAACAGCGTCGACTTGTTGGCCAATTCTTTTTCTCGAGCCAACAACAGTTGCTTGACTTTGGTGATTTCCTGCGCCTGTAAATTCTCCAGCTGTTCCTTGTCGTCCCGATACGCAGCCAATTTTCGTTTTTGGTCTATAACAAGAAACCCACATTGAAATAAACAACAGTTTCATGAGACTGCGATAAAAGACCAAAATGAGTCAAGGGACGACCGTTAAGGATATCAGTGAGGAGAGTCTGAATTTGGGAATTGGCTCGAAACCATTTTTTAAAAATACGGATGGTCGCGGGAGCTCGAAGTGGTACTAAAATGGAAAGCTGGGAGATTAACGATGTCACGGGAAAAAGCTTCGCAAACCTTCAGTGATTTGTAACACATCTTCTAGCTCCTGTATCCGACTCTCCAGGTCTTCCCGTTGTTTTTCGAGGGCGGTTCTTTCGTTGTTTTTTTCATCGAGTTGACGTCGCCACTCTTTTTCTTTGTCTTTGAGTCGCCGTTCGAACTCGAGCTCTTTGCGACTGATGATTTTCTGGAGCTCGTCCTCGTCGATTCGGCTACTCGACAGTGTGCTCGAGTTGTTCTGGTCGTCGGTACAAGAACCCTCGGCTGACACGATCGAATTGAGACTCGTTGTGGAGCCTTGGCCCGAATGTCGACCCCGCAATGTACCACGTTTATTGAACATTGGTGGATTCACTTTCATGACGACATCGTTTCCCGTTTCCTCGCGAATTTTATTTTTTAAACTTGCAAACATGTTTTTCAACGATCAAATCTCGTCACTGAATGTATGGAATTATTATTTTATGATCGCATCGAATGTTGGAAAAATATCCAAACATATACACAAATTGATAAGCGTTTCAGGTAAACGTTGCTCGTGTTATCACTTTTTATTGAAACACATAATAAAGACTGATAAAAAAAAATTTTACGTCACAGTAATTTTGACACCATTTGACACCTTAATGTTATATTTTTCAATGAACTGTCTCCATAAGGATAATTACCAACATAACTTATTCGATTAATCACCAGTAAATCGCTAGTCAAATACAACCAAAACACGAATCAATCACGAAATTGATAATTTTCAATAATTTCAATACAAATAAATCACAACAATTGATTATTTGAGTTAATATAAAATCGACAGCCAAACTCAAATGTCAAATTGACATTTTTGGGTTGTCGTACAAGCAAGTACATTTTTGATGGGTGGTTGATGTTTGAGGCTTAATTTAGTTTTGTATCTTGTGAAACACCACCTAAGTGTATCAGACAATACTACACAGATAAATATTCGAATCATTTTTTTTATATTATAATACTATCGCACAAATTTTCTTAAGTAAAATGAAAACTTTATTAAGACTGAGAAAAATAATCAAATTCGACAAAAAGTCCATTTCATACATTCAAGGGCAGTCGCCCGAACCAAAAATTCGAGAATATTTTTATTACATTGACCATCAAGGAATGGTAACTTCAAAAAGGCATAATCAAAATAAAAATAAATATTGATAAGTTACAAGCAGTTATTTTTAGATGATGCCCGCATTAAAAATTTCACATCATGCTTCAAAGAAAAACAATTCTTAGAGTTTTTCTTCAAACGTCTACGGAAAAACACCACGGACCGATACAGCAATGAGTTTCCATATCTATCTTTGTGTGGTCGTGAAAGAAATTTTGTTAAATGCGACGATCTACCAATAGTTTATACTCATGTCGTACAAACAAAACAGGGCGAAGAATATTTAGCCTATGGCCATGCCGGAGATTTGCTCAAAGTTCGATTTGAACCTGAAAAAATTTTCATGTCGCCGGTTACGGGTCGTGTTTATCATCCAGCCGCTGAGACTATCGGAGGCATCGGTCTGGTCCGATCAAAATTAGCCATTGAATTCAGTAAGCATTTCAAATTCGGCAATGGAGAACAAATGTCACCCACTGAATTCCACTGGAAAGACCGCACCTATACTCTAGACAACGAATGGTACTTGAAATATGGGGAATATCGAAAATTTCAAACCCAATAAACTTTATTTTCTTGTTAACAATTTACAATATTTATCTTAATCTAAATCACAACTGTTATCAACCTCAATTGTAAACAATGTTTTTTTTTTTATTTTACCCCGTTAAAAATTATTCACGAGTATAAAAATATATATTTTCTTCGCAATTAGAGATTATTATTGTTCAATTCATATAATATACTGTTGAGCAATATTAAGTAGCTACATGGGAATGTTAAATCATAGCAACAATGCTAAAACTAATTCAAAGAATGCTCGGAAATATTAGTAAAGAAAACATTCCAAGAAATTTGTACTAAAAATGTTAAACCTAACTAAAAGAAGCCAAATGTAAAAGGTATCAATATTATAAGTAATAAATAATTGCATCTAATCCATTAGTCTAAAAACGAGGCTATAAATTATTTTTCAAAAAAAAAAAAACAGATTCAACTTTGGTATTCTTATATAACAATACAGTTAAAAGATCCACTTATAAAATTGCACACTAAACTGAATCAAGTTTTGATTTTTAATTAAATTTACTAACAGGAGTGGTATGATTTGGTCTCTGGTGCTGGCTCTATTAATTTCGTTCCTTTTGAGATGTTATTTTTGAAAACAAAGCGGTTTGTTTGTAAGTGACGTGTTTCATAGGATGAGCTTTCAATGATTGTTTAGTTCGATTAATGTAAAAATGATTGTTATATATAAATTTTTGGAAAGTCTCATGTCAGTGTGAAACAACAAGTGAGCACCTCCTCCCACAGTTCTTGCAGTTTTTCCTCCCAGTTTACTCATGTTATGTACAGCTGTAAAAAATGAGTGAACTGCACAGTTTATCGTTGTAAAGTGGGTCTCGAAGCCTGCTAGACCTGACAATCAAAAATTGTGCAGTTTCACCCAGTTTATTATTGTATACATATGGAACATTGCGCCATAAACTACTAATACTAGTGTATGGGGAGCTTCGCCAGGTGTGTTTCAACTTTTAAATGTGTTCTTTCAATATGAGTCATACTTTTCAACGTTTTGATGAAGAACAAAAAAATCTCAAAATGAACGAAATCGAACGACATCTCAGATATTTTGTTGTTGTAAGCCATTTAGGCTTTGTAGGCGTTACGATTCGGTTAAATGATTAATAGGCTTACTTAAGGGTTTGAACGTGCCCGGTTCCACCCAAGAAAAACCATTTGACCGATTATTGTGTTCGGTTTGTTTGGGTTGTTCCAGAATCGCGAGTCGAACCCGATTATGAACGGTTTCATCATAAGGACTAAATTCGATGTAGTGTTTGTCGTCGATTCGAGGCTTGTCATAAATTCGTTGATTGCACTCAGCGATGCAGCTATGCACACGTTCATTAAAATGTTCCCGGTCGTTTAAATATAAATCACGCGCTTCTGAATTTGTGGCGAATTTTGACGCGTAGTCCACATTCAAAAATATATATATGATGTATTTCAACAGATGCCAAATGTGGTCTTCGCCCTTGCGCCACTCGGGAAATCCGGCCGTGATGTTTAACTCTCCCGAGACAGCATTGATTAGTGGATGGAATACGTTATGGTCGAAATGAACACGCTAAAATGTGTAATTTTTCAATTATTAAAACAATATTTTGTGTTAAATTAGGGTTCGTTCATACAGGGTGGCCTCCTTCCGGAAATTTGTCAGGTAGTGTGATTGAAAATCTAAAAATACCGTCCTCGTATAAACCGGTTCGAACGAAAATCACTCCAAACCAATCTAAAAACAAATCATGTTAAAAATCACTTTGCTCAACTTGTTTCTTGACAGACAATGTGAGACATACAAAAGGAACTTTTATACGACGGAATTACGTAGACTCCTTGAATATTTTCAGTTTGAAGCATTTTACTGAAACAACAACAAATCATTTTATCTACTCGTCAAACATGATAAAGAACTACTTATATTATGTTAACTGAAAAAACGTAACAAGAAAACGACCTAAAACCTTACGAGTTACACCTGAAGTAAGTATTTACTGTTCTGGACAAAATGGACTTAGCAGGTTTTGATTCTAAACGATTCAATTGTAAAAGTCACTTTTTATCCCGCGAAAATTGCAACTCCCTGGAGGATAATATCTACTATCTACTATATCCATTTAAAATTACTGAAATGTTAGGTTTTCACTTTTTATCCCGGAAAAATACACAGTTCCTGTAGAATAATTTTCAGCCAATGTGATTTTATATAGAGATAGTCTATATGGCAATAACAGCAATAGCATCCTGGAAAAGTGTACGATTCCTGACGGATGAATACAATTATTTGAAAATCAAGGAAAATTCTAATGAAATTTTGTATGGTAATTTGTAGGTATCCAAAATAATACAATGAATAATTTTTATTCCGAAAAAAATATGGTACCTACAGAATAACTACTGAGTACTAACCTGATCTAAATGATCAACAATTTCAACAACTAAATGATCTGAAATTTTTGAATTACGCCCGAAATATTTACTTGCCTAGACAAATGAATGACTCATGGAGGATCATAACAAAATATCTAAACAAAAGCGCCAGGACAGTTGGGACTTTGATGAATTGAAATTGAATATTACTATCATAAACGAATTCCATGTGGGATCGAACCTAAATCCTTCAGTTTGTCAAAAGTAACAATTTATTTACTGAGCTACCCAACTACTAAATTATGTATGACGATAAGACTATATTTAAACAAGTTTCAAAGATCTAAAGCTTTACCAAATTATTAATTAACAGATAATAATTTACATACTACTCAGCTAAAATCGTATACTCTTGATGGAAAATTTTGCGTAGTTTATCAGTTTCAATGTCATGGACCAACATTTTGGATTCGACATTGGTCTCAGGCGGTAAAACTCGTCGTAAGGAACCCTGTCTTTTGAACTCTCCACTGGTACTACTACTACTGCTAGTTTCTGCCTGAAAATCAAATATTTAATTTAACATTTTCCGATATTAAATAGTATCAGTGAACCAATTTCACACGTACCTTGGTAACTTTTAACGCTGCTTGCATTGCACACCGTTACAAATAACTGCACTTGAGATTAATTAGTAGTTAACAAAAATCGATTTTTAAAAAAACGAATATATAATTAAAAAATTGATAAAAAAGAAAGAAAATTACTTGACATTTGTCACTAAAAATAATTGACATTTGTCAGATTGTCTACGTCAATCTAAACACCTGATTCAATCGGATGCAAATGTACGAATTTGTACGGATAACCAAATTTTATATGAAATTAAAAATTTTCTATTTTCCTTCTAAAAATTTCCTTTTTGTAAACAAAACATCTTAGTTATGAGAAAAATCGGTACTTTTCCATCTTAAGTGATATTAAAATATGAAATTTTGAAAAATTGATATATTTCAGTTTTCCGCTTTTTGTACTTATTGTGAAAGCCTTAACCCCATGGCGTAAACTTCAAAAGCTATAAATTTTATATATTTTAAAAAATATATATAAGTACTGATTTATTTCTACCGTATTTTTAGGTATTTTCATTTGTTGTACCATAATTCACTTGTATTATAATAGTAGATATATTATTAATTTGAATCTTTAAGGACCATATCGCTCAGAAATGCAACGAAAATCAGCCAAAACCCTATCAAAGGGGGTTCTAAACCTAAAATTCATGAAAAAGAGCCGCGACAAATTTGAACGGGAAATCGAAGAAACCGAAAGTCGAAATATGTACGCCACGTCCATCACCACAGCGATGTTATCCCAAGAAAATCGTTTCATCACCGAACCTAGTCGTGTGCTGTGTGAAAATTTGATTCCGGGACGTCTTTCTTTCGGAGGCATAAACCCAGATATTGAACTTATCATGCGGGAGGAAGATGAAGTAAACGACAAAGAGAAACGTCCCGTTGAAAGGCACCAACCGAAAGATGTCAGTGACCAGGAAATGGCTAAGCACTACAGTGAATTAGTGACGACACTAAAAAACAAATTTAATAAGTCTCAACAACACCGGGAACATCGGAAAGATAATCGAAACAAACCGTATGAGAGAAATAAATATAAATTTATGAAACCTAAAGATGTTTAAGTGGTATACCTACTTATATTTGTATATTATTCGTTTAACATAAAGATTTTTTACGGGAATATGTCGGGAGTGATCTTGCTGACAAAACCTTTCCAATCTTCTCCCTTTCAATTTGGGTTTTTGATTATCTTAGCGTTTTATCTTTGTTTTTACGTACACGAAACAGTCTGAGTCTTATTTATATATGGGATTACTATATAATAGATGTACCCAATTTTAAATCTAGGAGAGAGCATACCATTAAAAGAAGAGTATATCAGTGCATATATACAGAACAGTATGAACAGGAGATTTCTATTTTCCCAACCAATGCTGGAATTTTGTCGCACAAGAAACAACTTACTAGGGTTTAAGTAACAATTCAGTTCATATTTTGTTGTCATTATTAAAAAATAGGTATAATTATGTATGCAAAATAAAAATAGACCATTCGAGTCGTATAGGAAAGATTTAGATTAAAACCATTATTTAGTATGGCTGATGTACGCTCGATTTTCGGAGAGTATCTAAATTGAATTGATTGATTAATTGATTCCCTACCTTCATAGCGATATATAAAAATTAATCTATAATATTTTGACAGAAAAAGATGATAGATACTTCCAGACTTTAGATCTTAAGTAAGTTCATCATCAAAATCCTTAAGACTTAAAACTGTAAGTATAAAAAGTTCTTTTAAGAAAATTTGAAAATCTTTCATACCAAATGTCATTTAAAACCGTACAGCTATTTTAAAGTAGAAAAGATTAGTAGCTATATCCTACAAGAGCCATCCTTTTTTGTTTTTGAATAAATGATATTCAATAATATGTTAAGATCTGAGGTTTCTTTAAAAAAACTTCATTAAAATTCGTTCCGTTCAGTAATTGTTAATTATTTAACAATTTAGTGCCTTGATTATTATAATACGTTTACCTATTTCTAATTAATTTTATCGGGTGTTAAATTGAAATTCTTATTTATTTTTTAGTTAAATTTTGTCAATTGTTCAATTTAAACTTTGTAGAGAATTTCTTTCAGTACTGTGTAAAATTGGTCAGGCCTTCTTGAGGAAAATGCTTAAAATGTTATTTTGCGAACTTTAACGAAACTTTTTTTTTAAATACACGGTTCCTGTAGGATACAATTGTTATGCTGTCCTATGGGATTCACGTGTTTTTCACTATATATTACTGACGCGAAATATAGTTAAGTGTGAGTCCAGAATTTGTATATGAAATAATAGCGTTTCAAAAGATAAGTTTTTGTGGAACTAGTGATATGTAGAACATTTATTTTTTTTGCAATACTAAGAAAATATGATTACCTAGGTTTAGGATATGTTAGTTTATCAAAATTTCTAATAGAATTTTCCTGAACTCAAATTGAAAATGATAAAAAAGAGGAACAATTTTAAATACTCATTTGGAATAGAAACTAACGAGATTTTGAAAAAACTAATAAATCTCAAACTTGGAGACAAGTCTTAGGAAAAAAATTTCTCAAAAATTTTCATAAATAATGCATTAAAAAGCTACTTTTTTAACTCAATATAAATCAGTAATTTTTCGATATTTTGGAATTGTCCGATGCTGCCTGTGGTAAAATTTAGGAACTATTACATGTCGCTCCTCCCATTTAAGGTAGACCAGATAAATCATTACAGCAAGCTATCACTATTCAACTTACAACATTTTCAGGATAAAAGAATGAATAAGATGCACGCATACTTATACCTTATTCTCTTTATACGTATTTACAATACTTACAAACATAAACATTTACATTATTATAGCATAATACAAACTTATTGTAATTTGTGTAGTAGGCTTTTAAATATGATTTCAAATGAACACGTGTTTCTTCTAGTCTGCAGTTACAAGTGAATAAAATATATTTCCAATTTACTTATACAGTTTTAACTTTTCTTGTATAAGAAACATATTTTATAATTTAATTTTTGATACATTTTAGACTATCATGATTAATTCAAAATTTCCAGTCCTGTGAAAAGTGGTTTTCCAGGGTTTTATATACCAATATCCATTATCAAATTTTATAGAAAATGGAAAATTTTCCGGAAAATACTTTAAATTCAAAGTCAACGGTTTCATAAAAACTTGTTATCCGGGGGTTCTAAAGGTTGCTGAAGCCGAATCCGTCATTACAAATTACGGAAAATGGATAATTTTTCAGATAATTCGTTAAACTCAAAAGTAACGGTTTCGTGAATACTTGTTATCTTATTGTTTTGGAAGGTGCTGATGTCGAACCTGATGTTGTAATTTATGGAAAGTAAACATTTTCCAGAAAACTAAACTATTATTTACGTTTTTTTTTTTTTAATCTGGTAACGGTTTATTATCAGATGTTCAAGATGACAGTAAAACCGTTCAATTACGATAGAAGTTCGGTGCAAAATACAAATGGTAATTTTTGTGAATTGCGCGAGAAAAAATATATTGTAAAATTTAGTTTTTAGCGCAGTTTTACAAATATTATTTTTTTAATTTAAATATTTTCATATAAATATATTATTACAATTATTCCAAATACACAGAAGTTTCTCGTCTTACATACTACGGTAATAAAAATACCAATTTCTCAAACCTTTAGAGATGGATTTTTTATTCAAATAAAAATAGGATAAACTCAGAAATATTTCCTATGTACCTAGATAAAAAAAAGTTATAATCGAATCATTAAGTAAAAAGTTATGCGTGATCTGACATTAAAACGAAATATATCATACATGTGGAATTGATAACATTGTTTCATTTTTGCGTTGGCCAAATAAAACTAAATTTTGCTTTATATTGTATAAACTAGCTGACCCGCGCAACTCCGTCTGCGTCAGATAAGGATGAGAGAGGGTTAAAAGTGGGGAACCTATGGCACAATTCTAAAGGAGTTGAAACTTTCTTCGTTTTATCCACAAATCACTTAAGAACCATTGAAGAGATAAAATTTGCTACCTATAATGCTAATTTAAAACCACGCGGATGAAACCAAGAAAAACATTGTATGTCTGTAACCTTGATCTGTAACGTTAAAAGTATAACATGACTCATGAGCTATCTTAGGTACATCACACTATGATCAGTAAGAGTGGAACTATAGTAGAAAATGTCACGGGAACGGGAATAATAAAGGAACGCTGCATAACACTACTGGGGTGTTTAATTGATAAAATTTACGTATGTAAACTAAAAATATAATGAAGAAAAAAGAATATATGAAACTTAAACAAAGAGTAACGTAAAAAAAATTGAAATGTTATTTGATTATTGCAACGCCTGTAACCGTTGTAACAAATAATATATTTTAAACTTGTACTTCTGTATCTGTTATAATATATTGCAAGGAGCTTAATGCCTGAATGTCTAATGATCTATGAATCAACTCAGTACTGACTACTAAAAAAAAAGTTAGAAGTACACAAATATTGAGAAGGAAAAGCGCAAGTGCTCACTTAGGAGGCCTAATATATTTTAAAGAGTGGGGAGTCTTGAAAAATGTTAAAAGTTAAAAATTTAATTGTTGATTTTTTAAATGTAATTTAACACGCTAAATTCTGAATATGTATTCAAAAATTAACAATGAAAGAAATTTCAACGTTTCAAAAAATTCATTATTATTTTTCGGGTGTTAAATAAAAAATCATATCTTCAAGTGAAAATTATTATTTTTATTTTAATCCTAAAGAGAAAATGTGTTAAAACGCTATTTCACAAACTTTTAAAGATCTATTTCACGACCTTTTTTTTAACACACGGTTCCCGCAGGAGACAATTATCATGCTATCCTTTGAGCACCGTGCATTATTCTGGCATAAGAAATACTCTATATTATTATCTGATCCCTCAACTTTCATATTGCAAAAAATCATGTCTATCTTTAACTCTGTGAAAAACAAAAACATATCTATCCTACGGGAATAGAACATTTTTCCTGGATAAAAAAGAGATCAAGCTTTCTTGAGGAAAATTCGTTAAAACTCTTATTCATGAACTTTTAGAAAACTCCTTTGAAATACTCAGTTCCTGAAAGATTCTATTTTTAGCCTATCCTACGGGAACCGTACAATATTCTAACATAAAAAGTAACCCATATCATTCACTGTCTCTTAAACCACTTTTCGTTGCAAGAAATTATGGTAATCTTTTGTTCTGTGAAAAACAAAAACGTATCTATCCTACGGGAACATACATTTTTCCTGGATAAAAAGTGGACTGTATGAAAAGAAAAATTATGATTTTGCTTTGAGGACCTTATGAGTTATTACTTAACTCTTAGCTAATAAATGAGTTATTAAAATGTTTGGTTTCAGCATGATTTTTCTTCGAACCAGTTTTTCTCTATTTTCCCGATGAAATGAGAAATTTTTCCGAAATAAAACGTGTTTCAGATAATGATTCGCATATTTATCATACTTAAATATCACCAAAATCCATTTTCAACTAAAAATAGAGTTTATGCATAATTTTTTTCTCCAACCCGTTTTTCAATTTCCAGGATAAATTAGACATTTTCCCGTTATAAAAAGTATTCTTTTTTATGACTCAGATTGTCTTTTATCATCATACCAAATTTCATTAAAAACCATATGTATTTGGGTAAGAATTAATAATATGTTTCTAAAAACAACTTCGCTAGTAATGAATTATTTTTGAAACAACTTTAATAACCATTAAAAAGGTTACAACGGGCTAACCGTAAAAGATAGACATATGCCGTCGCGGACTTTTTTGTAGAACTTTTTAAGAGGAACAATTTTGCTGCACATAATTTTTGCGTAACTTTAATCGTTTACGCAGGGCAGGCCACGAACGCTCACAAAAAGAAAAAATTTCCCTGATTTTTGCAACATTTTCCATCGATACTCTGTTCCTATTGGTCGTAGCGTGATGTTATATAGCCTAAAGCCTTCCCCAATAATTAGGCTATCCAACATTAAAAGAATTTTTCAATTCAAACCAGTAGTTCCTGAGATTAGCCCGTTCAACCAATCAAACAAACAAACAAACAAACAAACTCTTCAATTTTATATATTAGTATAGATTACATTAAAACCAATTCCTTTGAAAGTCAAGAGCAAAATAAAACAAACACCAATTAACGATGAAGACGTGTGGTATAGTTAGGTACAATATTATATATCCACTTGAGCAAGAAGAAATAAAAACAAAACAAGGGTGAAAGTAATTAGCTCATACAATGCGCATGTAAACCTACCATTGATCCTTTTTTTTTTCCTTTCAATTTAATCCAATAGAAGATAATAGGCTAATTGTTGTCATGTCCTTGGCCACATAGGGATCGAAGACACAGAAAAAATGAACAAGAAAAGCGTATTATTTCAGTCGCCTCCGTGCATCCATGCAATCCTCAGCGATAGATTAGGACATTTTCACCTGTCGATTATAATTTAATGTCGCGAGTGCATATTTTCTTATTATGTTCAGAAAAGTTTATCCATCTCAGGTATAATTAATGTTGCACCCCCTATAAACTAGGTCAGAGCGACGAGCACGAATTAATTTTCTTAATTCAAATTGTTTTATTGACTTTTGACTGTCTCATTTTTCAGTAGATATCTAATCGATTTGTAGGTAATTTCCAAATTAAACATTCAACTAATTAACGTTCCAAATTGGATGAGTTATTAATTAAATGTTTCTCTAGTCGAAATACGATTTTATCACTAATTATTGTTTCATGTTAGTAGTTATATGAAATATTGAAGATAATTTCTCCCATGGGAAATAATTTCAACTGAAAAATTTCTGTGTAAACTTTTCACGTAAGAGGTCATATTTTGAGTTCAAAGCTAAAGGCGATTATCTATACCCACTTAATTTCTAATTCTTGTCTGTGGTTGGTCCTTTTAATTGCCGTCGATATTCAAAACATTTAATTACATAGATACTATCGTGCAAATTGTGTTCCTAAAATGGTCTTCCATTTATAATACGAGACTCTAATATTAATTATAGCCATTACAACCCTTTTATATGAGCGGCACGAAACGTTTGTTGCAATCAAAAGTATTTCTCAACTTCATAGAACAACATGTCCATATATCCGACGCGGAATCCCAATTTTCAACGATGGGCCCATCCGGCACACCGTCATCGAGAAGACGAACAAAACGCAGACCATAAATTCCCATTGCACTATTATAAAACGTACCACACGGCTAAAATTTGGACGACGAAAGCATCGCGAGAGTGTACTAGAATTAATGTCGTAACATCCACGTAAGTATTGTGTAGAATTTTCACCTGAGAAAATTCAAAGTTAAATTTGAAATTTTTACAGTTCAGAAGAAGAGTCGAAACCTGCCGAGATACCTTTAAGAAGTGCATTTATAAAGCAACGTTTGCATGAGTTGTCGCAAGCTTTTGTCGAGCGAACGCATCAAGTGAAAAAACGTATTGAATTACCACCAACGCCTGGATCTCCCGAGTTCGAGGAAAGGCGTCGTCATATCAAAACAGTTGAAGTTAAAGATTCTCTGGATGATGATGATGATGATGATGATGATGATGATGATGATAAACCGTTGGATCATCGACAAAACGGGATTAGATTGAGCGAAGCTCAACAAATTTTAAGTTTCAACACCAAAAAACGGTGAGCTCTCAATAGTCTAAGCGAGTGTCTAAGGGTTAGATTGATAAACGTCGCCCGAAAGCATATTATAAGAGGAACGTAATGTTTTTTTTATCCATCACTTACTCAAGAAATTCCTCATATGTTGTTTATGAAGCTGAAAAATTAATCTAACTAGGTCGTATTTCTAAGAAAATACATTATTATCATTATTATTATTATGGAGCAATAGCGTTATGCATTGGTGTATAATGTGTTGCCTATACATTAACATTGTAAACGTTATTGACGGTTTTGAATGAATAAGTATTAGTAGGTATAGTTACGTGAATGCCATGAAAATTTGCACTTAATACCTCTTCGACGTCCGGGATATTTTGGTAAGATTTGATAACCGAAATTCGCAAATGTTCGTGCAAATTCGATTGCTAATGTACACTTATCATAATTGTTTCACAAATCCTCCTAACTCAAAATTTATTTGGTGGCTTTGGTGGATTTCAATGAATTTTTTCAAGTTATTTCTTATAATTTTTAAGATGTATTCAGATTGAAACTTTTTATGACATGACAGCTAGCAACTACCCGTGACTTCGTCTACGTAAAATTTGACAAAAAAGAAAACAGAAGTGTGTCGTAAAAAATAATACATAGCTTAAAAAGAGAAAAATTAATATAAATCACCGTACTGAAAAAATTGCAAAATTAAAGAAAAACTAAAGAACTACACTTCCAACAACAGGATAACAAATATCTAGTTGTAACTTTCAGACCTAAAACAAAAATAAGGGTTCGTTTTCATATACCTACAATCTACATAGTAGTTATAGTTGTTCAAAATTCGTTAAACCACTTTTCTAGGAAGACACCAACTCCAAAAATAACAATAGTTGTACATTGTATCATCCTAATAATTTGTAAGTTGTAGATACTGCAAGGATACGCCAGTATTTTGTTACTTTTTAGTGCATTTCTTGTTTAAGAATTTTAATATATTTTGAAGTCGGTGTTTCATTTTTTTTATAATATTTATTTATATCTCGCGTTTTAGTGATCTGAAGTTTGATAACTGATTTTATTTTCTTGAAAATGGTTAACCTTCCAAACGCGCTGCTCATATGAGGCAGCGTCGTTTAATATTAAAAGTTACTACATCATCCCTTTTTCCCCTTAGGGGTTGAAATTTTTTGCTTTTAAATGTAAAAACAAAACTAAGTGGATTACTCTTTCCAACAGAAAAAAAAAATTATCAAAATTCGGTTAAATGTCACTATTTCATCCCCTATTTTCATACTTAAAGGGTGAATTTTTTTCATCAAAATGAAATGTGAACAATTTAAAGGTACGTTGTACGTAATAGAAACAAAATTATCAAAATCGGGTTAGCCAGGAAAAATTGATAATATTATTTCATCTCTAATTTTTAACCCTTTATGAGTGGAGTTTTTTTTTTAAATGGATAGGAGATTAATTTAAAGTTTTGTTCTACAAATAAAAAAAGAATTATCAAAATTGAGCTATCCAATAAGAAGTTAATATTTCATCCCTTAGTTTTCAACTCCTTAGAAGTGGAAGATTTCCATCAAATTAAAACTGGACCCCACGAAAAGCACCAGCTTTCAAATAAAAAAAGAATTATCAAAATCCAGCTATCTAATAAGAAGTTAATATTTCATCCCTTAGTTTTCAACCTTTTAGAAGTGAAAGATGTTCCTCAAATTAAAATGGGAACACACGAGAAGCACTAGTTTTCAAATAAAAAAATAATTTTTAAAATTGAGCCATCCAATAAGAAGTTAGTATTTCATTCCTTAGTTTTCAACCCCTTAGAAGTAAACGATTTCCTTCAAATTAAAATGGGACCATTTGGGAAGCACCAGCTTGCAGATAAAAAAAGAATCATCAAAATCGAGCTATTCAATAAGAAGTTAATATTTTATCCCTTAGTTTTCAACCCCTTAGAAAAAAACAATTTCCTTCAAATTAAAATGGGACCATTCGGGAAGCACCAGCTTTCAAATAAAAAAAAAGAATCATCAAAATCGCTTCACCCAGTCGGAAATGCTGAGGTAACAAACATATTAAAAAAAAATACAGTCGAATTGAGAACCTCCTCCTTTTTTTGAAGTCGGTTAAAAATTGACAAAGTTTACTAGAAAATAAATATAACGAATATCAATTAACATCCAATAAAATTAATAATGAATTTTTTTTTATTTATTTGAATTTCCTTATTGTTTATTGTCGAAGATATTAATTAGAAATAAACGTATTAAAATAATATACTAAATTTTTAAATAACTCACAATTTCTTAACGAAACTAATTTTAATGAATTTTTGTTAAAGATACCTCAAATTTTAACGTATTGAATACCATTTATCCTAAACAAAAGGCACGGTAAAAATAGCTCAACGGTTATTAATGACATTTGAAATGTAAAATTTTCAAATCTAATGGAACATTTTGTATTTAAAATTGTAATGAACCTGTAAGATAGCTAATATCTCTTCTTAGAAGAGTAATTTTTGAAGATTTTTATGAACTTACTTTGGATCTAAAGTCTGAAAGTATCTAACATCTTTTTCTACCAAAATACTTTTTAAATTTCGTTGTGAAGGTAAGGAATCAACTAAATTTAGATACTCGCAGCAAAGCGAGTGGGTATCAATTATTTGTTTTATAATCTATTCCTGCATGCGAGAAGGGCGCAATTCAACGAACAAAAGTTTACCTACTTTTAAAAGTATTATGCCACAAAAGCCGTGTTTTTATTATTATTTTTTCTCCTATAGACTACAGAGCAGAGCTAACGATATACATACCTACGTTTTTAATTTCAAGATTGATTTACCTCATTTCTAGATTGTTATGGAATCAAATAAATTATTTGTTCAGTCATCAAACGTTAGATCCCCAAAGCTTCATCTACATTTTATGGCTGTTTATTGTGTCGGCTGCCTATTTGCACAACAGTTACACGATTCCGTTACGAGCCACCTTTCCGTATCAGGTGATTTATTTCGCCCATAATATGTACCAGCTATGAATGACAATAATTTTGTCTTGCATTTAAACAATTTTCAGACACCCTCCAATGTGGCCACGTGGCTTCTATTCGACTATTTGTCCGACGCAATTTACGTCTCGGATATTTTAATATTTCAACCACGTGTCTCGTATTTGGAAGACGGATTTTGGATCACCGACTATCAACAAACGAGGAAAAACTATCGAAAATCAGTGGGATTCGTTGTAAGAATGAATAAATGCGTATACAATCCAACACATTTAAGTTGTGTTTTTTAAACTTATATAAAGCTCTAATAATTGATTACAACAAACACATTTAAAATGTGTTTGATTGTACAAAATATCACCATTTTAACACGCTTTTATATTAACTTGACCTGATGTAAAGGAATCTTTCAGCATAATTTTCACCTACTTTTTGAAGTTTGATTTACTTGAAAATTTGCACAAGGGTCAAGGGCTGATGACAATGCAATAATTTAATAATTTTGTTCCTGTGTCCTGACTAGGATCATCAGGATAAATAAAAAAAGAAAAAATATCTATATTCGTTTGCAGATTAAATGTACGTACAAACCACAGAATGACGGTAAAAGTCATTCTTTTTTTTTCGTTCAAAATATGACCACTAAGTTTTCATATTTTGTGTTACTTGAAAAAAAAAAATTGGACTGAATTTATTTATTTCATCAACGTCAAGACCTAATAAATAGAAAAAAAATCTAAGAATCAAAATTTTAAATTTTCAAACAATGACCACTTCCGTTGTTTGATTATTTAAAATTTTGTCTGTGTCGTACTATTTGTGTAATTAGGCTACACTTAACTTGCAACTATTGACAAAGTGTAGATCAGAATAGTTATTTATTAATTATTAAACTAAAATAAAATAGATTTTTTGTCAAACAAAAGATTTAAGTACCTACTAAAAATCGAGGCTTTTGATATCGTTTTAAGACTAAAAACTAAAAAAATAAATTATAGTTTAAAAAACTAAAACAACACGCTTTAATATGAAGCTGTACTAAAAAGTAGAAAATAATTTTGATGTGTGAGTTTGTGTATCAGCAATGCAATTTGCAACAATCAAGTATGACTATTTAATTTGGAAAAAGATCTAAATAACAATTTAGTTATTAATTAAATAATTTATTCATAGTAAAAAAAGCGTGGAGTGCAATTATCTATATTTTCATAATTTATAAACAAGATTGGAGTCGGTAGGATGCCAATACGGTGCAAGTGCTTGCATAGCTAGTGTCCCGTAGTCGAGGGAGAAGTCGTGGGATAGGAGATTCCAGTAAGGATTCCCATTTTTTTCCTTGTGCTTCATTTTTTTTCATTTTGTTCCTTATTATATAATTATTAGAGTCATTATAAAAATATATTTAATTGCACCCCACGCTTTTTTAACTATAAATAAATTATTTAATTAATAACTAAATTGTTATTTAGATCTTTTTCCAAATTAAATAGTCATACTTGATTGTTGCAAATTGCATTGCTGATACACAAACTCACACATCAAAATTATTTTCTACTTTTTAGTACAGCTTCATATTAAAGCGTGTTGTTTTAGTTTTTTAAACTATAATTTTTTTTACATATTTTCTTTGTCTTTATATATCCAAAACATTTACTATAACTTGTACCTACTTAATAATTTACAAATTTTTACGTAAATATTATTCTAATTAATTAATATTAATTTATTGTAATATGATTGCAGTTGGATGCAGTTTCTCTAATACCCCTGGACCTTCTTTACTTGATTTGGGGTCGAAATATGGTGATTTTTCGTGTCCCCCGTATTCTAAAGTTGCATCGCTTTCGTCAAGCTTTCACCGAGCTGGATCGAATTTTACCGTTTCCTCATGCGGTGCGCATCGTTCGCACGCTGTTTTACATGAGCTACTTGGTGCATATCAACACATGCACTTACTATGGTCTCTCCGCATGGGAAGGCCTCAACAGCGACAAATGGACGTTCAACGGCAACGGTACAGCGTATGTGCGCTGTTTTTACGTGTCGTTCAAAACAGCCGTGGGCGTGGGTCGCAACCCCAAACCCCAAAACAATCTCGAAATGGTTTACATGACCTCCTGTTGGTTGAGTGGCGTCTTCATCTTTGCCATTCTCATCGGTCAAATTCGAGACATTATTGCAACAGCATCGAAAACCAAAAACGAGTATCGAATCATTGTCGATAACACGCTCAAGTATTTGCGACACTTAAAGATGCCTGAAGAAACTTTAGAAATGGTCAAAAATTCGTTTTCATACACGTGGAAAACTCAACGAACTTTAGGTAGGGCACCAAACGTAGGTATTCACTTTGATTACATTTAGAATGGGTTAGAAATTGGCAAAAAAAGGTGTTTTTCAAAATGCATCATATTCATATGGCATATCAAATGAAAGCATTTATGATAAGAATTTCAAATACTATAATATATATAAACATTTTATTGGATTAAAAAATTGAAATATATTGATAAAGATGGGATCCGGACAACTGGGCGGGTGACAATTGGGCGGGTAACAATTGGGCGGGCGCAGGTTGCCCTAGGTCATTCATTTTTGTCCATTCATTCATAAAATTGTTTTCATCACATTTTGTGAGTTTCATCGTCGTTGAAATTTCTTACAAAATTAAATTGCTTGTTGTTTGCTTTCTTATGGCGCGTTTTTTGGAAACTGAGGCGCGGTGGCCGAAAACTGCTTTACGATGGTTATGCTTATGTAAAAGAAGCAGAGAATACATTTAAAAACACACTGGAAATGTGAAAAGAAACGAATTTGCAAAGCTCGCTTGCATACAATTTTGAATCCGATGCCCGGTGCTGATGTAGAAATACGTTCAGAACATACGCATCCTCCTGATCCGACTTTGTATGAGGTAATTAGCGTCGCCAAAAATCGAGCACGTACAACGCGTGAAGCAACCAGTGAAATTGTCACTGTCGCGTTCAATTCAGTGTCTCCTGCTGCTGCAGCTCAAATGCCTACACAGTCGACGTTGCAAAGATTTATTCGTCGGCAAAGAACTGTTGCTGGAGTTTTCGGCCATCGCGCTCAGTTTCCAAAAAACGCGCCATAAGAAAGCAAACAACAAGCAATTTAATTTTGTAAGAAATTTCAACGACGATGAAACTCACAAAATGTGATAAAAACAATTTTATGAATGAATAGACAAAAATGAATGACCTAGGTCAACCTGTGCCCGCCCAATTGTCATCTGCCCAATTATCACCCGCCCAATTGTCACCTGCCCAATTGCCACCCTCCCAATTATCACCCGCCCAAATGTCACCCGCCCAATTGTCACCGACCCGATAAAGATAATGCTTTCTGCCTAGATGAAAATTCCACCTTAAACTGTTTACCAAGAAAACTAAAAATGGACGTTTCCATGGAGGTGCATATGAAAACTCTGGGGAAAATTTCACTTTTCGATGATGTCCTCGACGACAAAGAGTCACTCCTGCTGGAACTAGTGTTAAAGTTGCGTTCCGTGATTTATTTACCCGGGGACATAATTTGTCGCAAGGGTGAAATCGGCATCGAAATGTACATAGTCAAAAGTGGTTCGGTTCAGGTGATCGGTAAGAGTCGGGAAGACGTTTTGGCTACACTGCACCAAGGCTCAGTCTTTGGGGAAATCAGCCTCTTGGGTATTGCCGGGGCCAACCGAAGAACTGCAGATGCTATGTATAATCTCAAAAAAAAAAAAAACTATTTAAAAAACGTTTCAACAAAGTTTGTTTTCAGATCTGTCGGATACTCAAATCTCTTTGTCCTGAGCAAAAATGATCTCAATGAAGTGATCAAATATTATCCCGCGGCGCAAAAGTCGTTAAAACGAAAAGCCGAGGCTTTGATTCGAAAGACAGCGTTACGTGATCGTAGAGACGGCCCTGTAATTGTCATTAAGAACCCGGAAAAACCACCGGAAACGCCGAAACTGATGAAAACCGTGATTCAAGTGGCACCCAATATAACACGCACTCTGCAACGACACAGTCTCGTGCCGAAGACTTCCGAAGAAATTCAACGTTTTTCTGAACGTTGCACGTTAAGTAAAAATCGGTTTCACTCACAAGACGGTGGTCTAAATCCCGCTCTACTCGAAACCGTTATCGTACATCATGAAATGTCCATGGAGGACCAACTATAGATCATTGCAATTGTTTTTAAGAATCACTGTGATATTTATATAAGGGACATGTCAACTTTCAGTTCAACCTGTGTTAATGTGCACTCGATAAGAATCGTGACTGTAATGATTTTAACAGAATATATAAGTACCTACGTAAGTATTTTGTATTTGACTAATAGATCAAAATTTTGTAGTATTAATACTAATGATAAAAAAATTATATCGTCTTTTTTTCAATAATTCCGTTTCCTTATATCAGAAAGATATCATAATGCCATATAAAAAAAAAAATCCTAAATTTTTAAGACTTTAAGAAATCATAGTCGCTCATTTAAGGTATCGAATATGATTTCTCGCTATGAATACGCATATCGATTTTTGCAAAAAACACAGATTTTATCAAAGTCCGATGTCTTTCAATCGAAAATTTCACCGATTCAAAAACACCACAATGAAAATTGTTACTATCATTTAGATAATATAAAGATTCAAAAGTAAAATTATGTTATATAATTTCTCTTTTTCTCTTTAACGTTAAACTAAAAGACATGTTTTTCTATATATATAGATATAGATAATTTTCTAACGTGTTTTTATTTAAATTTTCTAAAATGTAAGTAACAAGTACAAAATGAATTTCAAAATCATCAAGTTCTTTGAACCACAAAATGCTATCAGAATTATGAGCTTTTTTTTGTCATCTTTATATTTTTTTGATAACCTCTAAAAGATGGCCCGAAATGGCTTAAAAGAGACATTTCTGATATCTTTATGTTATCACGACTATAACTATATTTCTGATGTCGTACCACAGAAAAATGTTATCTTCACGATCACTCAAAGATGGCCATTTACAGGGAGCCAGTTCTGCCTCCACGACGGGGCGACTCACCCGCAGCTTAGAGCTTTATTTTACGGATGAAAGTTGATTTTGAAAAAAATTAAAAATTGCGCCAAATTTAAAAATGAATAATTGTTAAAATTTTGTGTGAAATAAAGAGAGTTCCCGAGACAATGGAGAAAATAAAAACGAAAAAAAAAATAGCAAAAATTGGTGGAAATCGTAAAAAAACAAATGTTGTAAATCTAGAAAAATTATTTTCTTAAAAACTCGAGGGGAAAAATCGAATAATTAAAAGTATCTAAAATTAAAAATTTCAAATTCTTAAGTCGTAAACAATGATCATTTGTTTCTAAAAATGTTCGAAAAAAAATGGGAATAATTTTACATAGAAATTGAATTGATATCTCTCGTTACCCTACCCAATGAAAAAAAAAAAAAAACAACAACAAATTAAGTTATTTTTATATTAAATTATTATTAACTTGAAAATGTTTTGAAAGATATTTTAGACAACTCCATTTGATTGAAAGACTATTAATGTTCCATTTCCGGATCACTGATGATTTCAACTCTTTACAACTCGCCTGATGGGGAGGAACGGAAATTTAGGGGATGAAAAACAGTTTTATATGTATAGGTAACGGTGGCTCGTCCATTCTCATTAATTTTATTAGAAAGTAAATCATAGTATGAAAACATTGTACATTAGTTCCAGACAGATGTTGCGTGCTTTTCAAAAACGATGGGACATCGACACGCGAACGTTATTATTATTATTTTATATGTGTAGGTATGTACATATTATACATTATGACGTATACATGTACATGGATACATTGTATATATAATAGTTAATATTTGAATTTTCCAAATAACAAGAGGTAAGTAGGGGTAAGTGTGTCTCAACCCTTGATTTACGTTTGTTCAATGACAACCCCCTATTTCCCTCGAAGTTGTCTCCTTTCATAAAACTCTCTAAAATGGACTTTTTTACGAGCACTTGAAGAAAATTTAACAATTTCCACTTGGAAAATTGAACGTTTCAACAAGAATTAACATTTTATAGGAGTCAAACGATTGAAAATCTAACCCTACATACATTTTAAAGAAAACATAAAGGGATCAGAAATAAAGTAAGAACGATGAGGTACACCAACTCCAAAAATAACAGTAGTTGTACATTGTATCATCCTAATAATTTGTAAGTTGTAGATACTGCAAGGATACGCCAGTATTTTGTTACTTTTTAGTGCATTTCTTGTTTAAGAATTTTTATATATTTTGAAGTCGGTTTTTCATTTTTTTATAATATTTATTTATATCTCGCGTTTTAGTGATCTGAAGTTTGATAGCTGATTTTATTTTCTTGAAAATGGTTAACCTTCCAAACGCGCTGCTCATATGAGGCAGCGCCGTTTAATATTAAAAGTTACTACATCATCCCTTTTTGCCCTTAAGGGTTGAAATTTTTTGCTTTTAAATGTAATAACAAAACTAAGTGGATTACTCTTTCCAACAGAAAAAAAATTATCAAAATTCGGTTAAATGTCACTATTTCATCCCCTATTTTCATCCTTAAGGGGTAGATTTTTTTTTTCAAATTGAAATGTGAACAATTTAAAGGTACGTTGTACGTAATAGAAATGAAATTTTCAAAATCGGGTTAGCTAGAAAAAAATTATAATATTATTTCATCTCTAATTTTTAACCCCTTATGAGTGGAGTTTTTTTTTTAAATGGATAGGAGATTAGTTTAAGGTTGTGTTCTACAATTAAAAAAAGAATTATCAAAATCAAGCTATCCAATAAGAAGTTAGTATTTCATCCCTTAGTTTTCAACCCCTTAGAAATAAACGATTTCCTTCAAATTAAAATTGAGCCACACGAAAAGCACTGGCTTTCAAATAAAAAAAGAATTATCAAAATCGAGCTATCCAATAAGAAATTAATATTTCATCCCTTAGTTTTCAACCCTTTAGAAGTGAAAGATGTTCCTCAAATTAAAATGAGAACACACGAGAAGCACTAGCTTTCAAATAAAAAAAGAATTATTGAAATCGAGCTATCCAATAAGAAGTTAGTATTTCATCCCTTAGTTTTCAACCCCTTAAAAGTAAACGATTTCCTTCAAATTAAAATTGAGCCACACGAAAAGCACTGGCTTTCAAATAAAAAAAGAATTATCAAAATCGAGCTATCCAATAAGAAGTTAATATTTCATCCCTTAGTTTTCAACCCTTTAGAAGTGAAAGATGTTCCTCAAATTAAAATGGGAACACACGAGGAGCACTAGCTTTCAAATAAAAAAAGAATTATCGAAATCGAGCTATCCAATAAGAAGTTAATATTTCATCCCTTAGTTTTCAACCCTTTAGAAGTGAAAGATGTTCCTCAAATTAAAATGGGAACACACGAGGAGCACTAGCTTTCAAATAAAAAAAGAATTATCGAAATCGAGCTATCCAATAAGAAGTTAATATTTCATCCCTTAGTTTTCAACCCTTTAAAAGTGAAAGATGTTCCTCAAATTAAAATGGGAACACACGAGGAGCACTAGCTTTCAAATAAAAAAAGAATTATCGAAATCTAGCTATCCAATAAGAAGTTAATATTTCATCCCTTAGTTTTCAACCCTTTAGAAGTGAAAGATGTTCCTCAAATTAAAATGAGAACACACGAGAAGCACTAGCTTTCAAATAAAAAAAGAGTTTTCAAAATCGAGCCATCCAATAAGAAGTTAGTATTTCATCCCTTAGTTTTCAACTCTTTAGAAGTGAACGATTTCCTTCAAACTAAAATGGGACCATTCGGGAAGCACCAGCTTTCAAATAAAAAAAGAATCATCAAAATCGCTTCACCCAGTCGGAAATGCTGAGGTAACAAACATTAAAAAAAAAAAAAATACAGTCGAATTGAGAACCTCCTCCTTTTTTTTGTCGGTTAAAAATCTATAATTAAGATACTATTTGCCAAGAGATCATAAATATAACATTTTTTAAAAATATATTTTGACATGCAAAAATTGCTTTCATAATGTTATCAGGAAAATTTATTAACAGCTATGTTGAAGTTTTTTTTGAGCCCATCGAAAAGTTATCTTTTAGAAATCTTTAATATGTAGACTTGTACATAGAAACAATTGTCAAAATGATGAACTTTTTGTTCTGTATATAACCATATTAAAAATAAGCGTTGCATGCATTTTTAACGCATCACAACATGATACGAATTAGCATGATTGGGCCGCATTTCCGCGACATGCACTAACGAAAAAAATTTGTTACCAATTTGTTCTTGTTTAATACCATAAGAAAAATTCAATGTAAAATCTTTATGCAATTACTCTCCACATAAAATATGGTAATAACATGCAATAAATACTTTCGAAAATTTATCAAAATCTTGGACAGATTTAGGAATTTGGGTCGATTTCGTTAAAAATTTTCAAATGGAAAATTACATGTAGGTAATGAAAATATTTATAGCCCCTGTTTGTCTAATAAAAAGTTTTTCGTTCGTGTCATGTTGGTTGCCTACCCACATACCCATTAAGAATGGGGACTAATCTAAGTTTAATAGATTTATATTATGTGGGGACCGCTTATGAGCTTTACATGAAAGTTAATAAGTAAATAAATTTTACATAATAAGAGTGGATGGAAGTTGGAGGTGGTGGAGGTGGTTTCGAGTTTGGGGATGGCGCATGCGAGCCAAATCGACTTCCAGTCCCGACTCTTTGTTGTTGTTCGTAAGGAAATTTTGTTGATTGAGTTTTTTTTCTTAATACGAACGGCTCTCGTCGCTAACAATCTTTTCTCATTAAGGGAATGTCACGCGGCGCCGGCTCGCGATTATAACTACGGTTATTGAGGCAACGTTAAGAAACGTTATTTAGACGTTGCTCTTTTCCGGACCCGACTCACACGAAATGTTCTCGAGTTTTCCAATGGTGAATAGTGGAAAATTCAATCAAAAAAACGGATTAACAATCAAATGAAGTGGATTACGGTGAGTGTGGTTTCCTTTTATAAATAAAACCTATCGAAACTTAATTAGTTTCAAAAATGTTATATTTAAGAAAATAGATTGAGGCCAAATTTTGTTTCAAGTGAATTACACAATTTGCATATTCTCGGATATTTATAACGTCAAATAAATCGATCAACGTCAAATTTACGATTAAAGCGATGATATAATCGAGACAATAAAGAACAATATACGTTTTGATCGTTCCATAAACAAACGGAACTTGCAGATGACATTTCTATTACTGGAACAATGTTGATCGTAAAAAGAGCGATATAAAGTTTAACGCTATACAAGCAAGCATTAATCAGATTTTAATGCAATTATTTAATTCTTTGAAAACCTAAAAATATTTTCAACAGTTCCTAGTACAACATTGATTTTCAAAAGTTTGTCTTTTGACTATAGAAATCGACTATTCCGAGAAGAAAATTTGTAATTTCCAGAATTATATTAATGACTTTCCAATAAAACTTTTATGAGGTGAAGTACAGCTAATACAAAGAGTTGAGGGTAAAAGGGGAATTGTTAACAGAACATTTAAGTATGTAAATAGATGCAAATCTTGTCACATTTAATACGGTATCAATTCACACATATTATTGCATTCTATCTATCAGTGATACTGAAAAAGTGGGTCACGACCCACGACCCATGGTCACGAGGAGTCGAGATAAAACTTTTCGGGGTCTCTTAATACAAAAAAGAAGGCATTCCTTCAGCTTTTCTTTAAACACATTAGGATTTTAGCAACGTTTTGTATATACAACACGTTATACTTACAAATATAGTTGATTGCCTATACTAGTACAATTACGATAAACTTATATACAAAAGATTTGCATGATAAGACTGTAATGAGATTGAATTGAAGTGTGAGATATTTTCATGGTAAATTGATTTAAAATCGTACAGAATAAAGGGAAATTATATTTTTAAATGTATAAACACCAATCTCTGATATATATATATATATACTAGCTAGTCCCCGCCCGCTTTGCTGAGCGTATCTAAATTATATCTACTGATTGAATAATGGAAATTTTCATCCCAAAAACAAAAAAAGACAGATAGATATTTCTAGATTTTTGATTCATAGAAAGTTCATGAAAATCAAATAAACTACTTTTCCAGGAAGATATTCCATATAGCTATCTAGAAGAGCTATCTTATTGGTTCTATACGTTTTTATGAATATTATAAAATACCTATACTTGTGTTCCTTAAGTAGCAATACAATTCGAAAATGTTGAATGTATTATATATTTAACTGAGTTTCAAGTTCAAATTTTTCAATAGTAATTTAACACGTTTATTTCTAAACATTATATAGACATTCAAAAATTAACAATCAAAAAAGTTTCAATCTATCAAAAATTTTCATTATTAATATACCGATGTTATTGGATGTTAAATTAAAAATCATATTTTGCTGTAGAAATTGTAATTTTTATTTAAACTTTTTTGGAATGATTGTGTTAAAACGCTATTTCACGAACTTTAAGGAAAGCTTTTTTAAAACCACGATTCCTGCAGGATAAGTACAATTGTTATGCTATCTTTTGAGAATCGTGCATTATTCTAACATACTAATTAATAATCTGTATTTTTCTCTGACCTTTCAACTACCCTATTGCAAAAAATCGTGTCAATCTTTTGCTCTATGACAAACAAAAACATATCTATCCCACGGGAGTAGTACATTTTTTCTAGATAAAAAAGAGATCAGGTCTTCTTGAGGATAATCCGCTAGAACTCGATTTCACGTACTTTAGCGAAACTTCTTTTAAATACACGGTTCCTGTAAGATACAATTGTCTTGTTATCCCACGGGAAGAGTACAATTATGTCGATTTTTTGCTCTATGAAAAATAAAAACGTATCTAGCCCACGGGCCTGTACATTTTTCCTAGATAAAAAGTAGACCAATCTTTCTTGAGGAAAATTCCTTAAAACACTTATCCATGAACTTTTACGAAACTTCTTTTAAATACTCAGTTCCTGAAGGATACCATTCTTATCCTATCCTACGGGAACCGTGCTATATTCGGACATAAAAGGTAGCCTATATTTATTCTCTGACTCTCAATTAAACACCTTATTGTAACAAATTATGGTTATCTTTTGCTCTGTGAAAAATAAAAACATATCTATCCTACGGGAACCGCACATTTTTCCTGCATAAAAATAAGACTGTAGGATAAGAAAATTATTTATTGCCTTGAGGACATTATGAGTTATAACTATTAATAAACTCTATTATAATCAGCTAAAAACGTTTAGTTTCAGCATGATTTTTCTTTTAATCAGTTTTTCTATTTTCCTGGTGAAATGAGAAATTTTTCCGAAATAAAACGTATTCTTTTTAATGACTCAGATTTCTCATTTATCATCATACCAAATTTCATTAAAAACCGTATTTATTTGGGTAAGAATTAATAATATGTTTCTAAAAACAATTTTGCAAATAATGATTTATTTTTGAAACAACTTTAATAACCATTAAAAAGGTTATAGCGGGCTAACCTTCAAAGATAGACATATGTTGTCGCGGACTTTTTTTTAGAACTTTTTAAAAGGAACAATTTTGCTTTACATAATTTTTGCGTAACTTTAACCATTTACGCAGGACAGGCAACAAACGCTCTCAAAAGGAGAAAATTTTCCTGGTTTTTGCAACATTTTACATTGATGCTCTGCTGCTATTGGTCGTAGAGTGATGTTGTATAGCCTAAAGCCTTCGTCGATAATTAAGCTATCCAATACAAAAAGAATTTGTCAATTCGAACCAGTAGTTCCTGAGATTAGCGCGTTTAACCAAACAATCAAACAAACAAACTCTTCAATTTTATATAATACTAGCTGACCCGCGCAACTCCGTCTGCGTCAGATAAGAGTGCGAGAGGGTTAAACGTGGGGAACCTATGGCACAATTCTAAAGGAGTTGAAACTTTCTTTGTTTTATCCACAAATCACTTAAGAACCATTGAAGAGATAAAATTTGGTACCTATAATGCTAATTTAAAACCACGCGGACGAAACCAAGAAAAACATTGTATGTCTGTAACGTTAAAAGTATAACATGACTCATGAGCTATCTTAGGTACATCACACTATGATCAGTAAGAGTGGAACTATAGCAAAAAATGTCACGGGAACGGGAATAATAAAGGAACGCTGCATAACACTACTGGGGTGTTTTATTGATAAAATGTACGTATGTAAACTTAAAATATAATGAAGAAAAAAGAATATATGAAACTTAAACAAAGAGTAACGTAAAAAAAATTGAAATGTTATTTGATTATTGCAACGCCTGTAACCGTTGTAACAAATAATATATTTTAAACTATTTTGTACTTCTGTATCTGATATAATATATTGCAAGGAGCTGAATGCCTGAATGTCTAATGATCTATGAATCAGCTCAGTACTGACTACTGAAAAAAAGTTAGAAGTACCCAAATATTGAGAAGGAAAAGCGCAAGCGCTCACTTAGGCGGCCTTACATATTTTAAGAGTGGGGAGTCTTGAAAAATGTTAAAAGTTAAAAATGTAATTGTTGATTTTTTAAATGTAATTTTACACGCTAAATTCTAAATATGTATTCGAAAATTAACAATGAAAGAAATTTCAACGTTTCAAAAATTTTCATTATTTTTCGGATGTTAAATAAAAAATCATATCTTCAAGTGAAAATAGTAATTTTTCTTTTAATCCTAAAGAGAAAATGTGTTAAAACGCAATTTCACGAACTTTAAAGATCTATTTCACGACCTTTTTTTTATCACACGGTTCCCGCAGGAGACAATTATCATGCTATCCTTTGAGCACCGTGCATTATTCTGGCATAAGAAATAATCTATATTATTATCTGATCTCTCAACTATCATATTGCAAAAAATCATGTCTATCTTTTACTCTGTGAAAAACAAAAACATATCTATCCCACGGGAGTAGAACATTTTTCCTGGATAAAAAACTCTTTTCATAAACTTTTAGAAAACTCTTTTGAAATACTCAGTTCCTGAAAGATTCTATTTTTAGCCTATCCTACGGGAACCGTACCATATTCTAACATAAAGTAACCCATATCATTCACTGTCTCTTAAACCACCATATTGCCAGAAATTATGGTAATCTTTTGTTCTGTGAAAAACCTAAAACGTATCTATCCTACGGGAACATACATTTTTCCTGGATAAAAAGTGGACTGTATGAAAAGAAAAATTATGATTTTGCCTTGAGGACCTTATGAGTTATTACTTAACTCTTAGCTAATAAATGAGTTATTAAAATGTTTGGTTTCAGCATGATTTTTCTTCGAACCAGTTTTTTTCTATTTTCCCGATGAAATGAGAAATTTTTCCGAAATAAAACGTGTTTTAGATAATGATTCGCATATTTATCATACTTAAATATCACCAAAATCCATTTTTAACTAAAAATAGAGTTTATGCATAATTTTTTTCTTCAACCCGTTTTTCAATTTCCCGGGTAAATGAGACATTTTCCCTTAATAAAAAGAATTCTATTTAATGACTCAGATTGTCATTTATTATCACAACAAATTTTATTAAAAGTCATATTTATTTGGGTTAGAATTAATAATATGTTTCTAAAAACAATTTCGCAAATAATGAATTATTTTTGAAACAACCTTAACAATCATTAAAAAGGTTATAGCGGGCTAACCGTAAAAGATAGACATATGCCGTCGCGGACTTTTTTGTAGAACTTTTTAAGAGGAACAATTTTGCTGCACATAATTTTTGCGTAACTTTAACCGTTTACGCAGGGCAGGCCACGAACGCTCTCAAAAGGAAAAATTTTTCCTGATTTTTGCAACATTTTCCATCGATGCTCTGCTCCTATTAGTCGTAGCGTGATGTTATATAGCCTAAAGCCTCCCCCGATAATTAGGCTATCCAACATTAAAAGAATTTTTTAATTCGAACCAGTAGTTCCTGAGATTAGCCCGTTCAACCAATCAAACAAACAAACAAACAAACAAACAAACAAACTCTTCAATTTTATATATTAGTATAGATATATATCATATGTTCTTACACACGTTGTACATATATCAGTTTATTCACAATTTTTATATTTTAGTAGCGTGATACTTCATAGTGAGACCACACACGTTGCAACATGTATCAGTTGCATGAGATCTGCATCGCGATACTGATGCTTGAGATATGTGGCGATGCAGATCTTGTTGTTAGTTAGTGAAATATAGCCTTATCGGGATATTGTTGAGATCTCAACGTGTGTGGAGCCCATAAGATCTATCAAGCCTGATTGAGTTCATAAGTATAATCTTTGTTTGAGTTCCAAACTAAAAATAATCTTAAAATAATTATTAATTAACCTTAAAATGACCAGTGGCCTTCCCCGGATATAAATTGGTAACCATATTGTTTATTTTTAATTTACACAAGATACCTTTGTAAAAACAAAAATTCCGATAAAAACAATATATTGATTGAGGCTATATTTCACTAACTAACAACAACGTTAATAAACAGTTGAAACCATGATTGTATTGTTTGTCGAGCACTTTGTCGGTAACGCCATTACTTTTGCTCACACCTACCTAAAACCTTCTTAAAAAATGATTCAGACCGATAATCGCCATTCCAACCATTCTAAGTTTGTGGAACAGCAAAACAAACAGCACCGGCAATGAGCGCAATCATTGCAAACGTGTTGTGAAGCATAAATGGTACGTTAGTGGCTAAACCTGAGTCCTGAGAAATTTGTGACTTCCAGTTAGGAAGGATTTTTTAATATTTCACCCCTAAGTAGCTCAAATAGGGGGGTTGAAACTTTCCCAAACTTTTAACATAGATGTGTTCTCTTTTCATAATTTTCGTAACGCTAACCCACGCTGTACAAGACATTTAACTACACAACAGTTCTGTAACAGTTACATATAACGACAGAATGTTAGATAACAATCGCAGAGGCACGGAAAAGTTTAATAAGGGTATAAGTTACACTGGGAATCAACAAAAAGTGCGATGCCACTCCGATGCAACGCGTTTTCCCACCCAAATTTTCTTGCCTCTTTACAGATAGTACACCTACCACCTTTTGAAGAACACTAATCTAAACTATATAGCCATGTTACTATCTCAAATTCAATTTCTGCAACCATAAGTCTACGTACATGTGAAGAATCTCTATGTTTGCAGTTTCAGAATTCGTACATATGAGGGGTGAAAAAAGTCTACTAATTTTAGTGGAAAGCCCAACTAAGGCACACCTCCTTTGTTGGCCCATAACTGAATACTCAGCTTTAGAGAATGAGGCTTGGGTCAAAACCCAGTCTTGGTGGATGGCAACTCAAGTTTAGGTCAAAGCTGGGTGAGCCAGCCTACTGACTATTTCAATGATGATTCAAACTTGGGTCACGAGTGAAATGTAACATGAAAAACCATAAATATAGCCTACGTGAAGAGACCTTATAACAATTATAATAAAAAAAAATCTAGGACAATTAAGGATTTCCTAATTTTTTTATAAAATACCTTTATGTAGGTATACATAGCGGTTAGAACTGAAGACTTCTGGCTACAACTCCAAATGATATAAGGGAATTATAAATATTACATCAATTATAACTTTAAAAAAGGGCCGATTTTGCTACAGTTTTATCTTAATCGCGAGATCAATTTACCTTAAATATTTTAGAAATCAATTGTAACAGTTTTGGCGGCAATTACTAATGGCGACAGTAAACATTTCAAATAATTAAATTAACAAAAAACATTCTAGATATAGGTACTTACTTACCAGTTTTAAGCAAAATAAAATTCATAGCAAAACCAAAATATCCAACGCAGGTCTCAGCACGCGTCCCTCACCATATCCATAACGTCCATAACCAAGCGAGGTTATTTACACTATTTATATGTCAAAATAGTCAAAATATCCCGGATGTATATTATTCACAACAATTAACCGGATTTTGGCTAGACATCACAACACTTTCTTTTACTCAAATCACCTTAAATCCATAGAAATTCGGGATAAAACAGGACCACGCTAATGTCATGTTCGAGTTAATTACGAGTACTGAGTCGCTTCTGTTTTTTAAGCCAACGGTCATTGTTGATGGTTGCCGACTGCGCATAGTCCAACCGAGCTCAAAATTCAAATGTAAATTTTAGGTTTTGAAAAAAAAAATAAGAAAAACTAATGAAAAAGCTGGAAAATTTATTTTTTATTAGTTCTACGACGATTTCAATACATTATATACTATATTTCTTAAATTGAGAACAGTATTACAGCTGTACGCTTCATATACTTAGCGGTTTGAATGTTGTTTCAAAATTGCTTTTCAAATCGTTTCTAGCCAGTTCTATATGGGGCAAATCTTATAAACAGTAATGACACATGTTTGTAAAAATGTCCTTTAATTACTCAACTATTAATAATTAAAAAAAAAATTATATAAACTTTTCTTATAGAAAAATTAATTTTTCTATACTAAAACGTCCAGTTTTTGAAATATAACTTAAATACTTGATGATCTAAATATGTATTATACCTACTAATAAAGATCAGATGAAATTATTTTTGAAGACTATTTTCATTAACTTGTCATTTTCTTGGGATTTCAGGCATGACACGTGGTCGAAGAACGTCCAGGAATTATGCGATGCGTGGCGCCAATCTATCAGATGGGAATGCAACAGCGTCTCGGCGCCGTGTGTCGCTTGCGACGCAAGCTCTCCAAGAAGCTTTGGCCACCGCAAAGCTCCACTGCGACGAAGCTTCCGCTCACTTCAAAGCTGGACACTATTCGCAAGCTCTCAACTCCTACGACCAGGTAAATATATGACAACAAAGAACTTCACGTTTCAAACGCAATTCAAGTTTCTCAATTCCCGAATGACTATTACAATATGTTTTTGGGTTAGACCCCATATATCTTCCTAACCAAATGATCTGATTTTGATTAAATTCTATCCCAAGTTGGAGATAAAATCCTCTTTTGGATCGAGTTAATACCTTTAAAATTGATCTCATTTCAAACTGAATAAGAATTAAATTTAACTCTATACCTACTCATTGAGTATATTTAGTAGTAGATACCTGTTAATTCTTATCTTACAATACACTTTGGGATAGAAAAATGGGAGGTAAAATCGTACCTTAAAACTAGGCAAAAAGTTTTGAAATTTTCAATGTTAATAAACCAATCAAATCGAATCGATTTCACAAGAAATCGTAACCATAACAACAAAGTTTCGAGGCGCCTGCGAGAGACGCTACTTTAACACCCATTTAACACTCGCTATAGTAACATGCAATTTTCGATTTTCCCTTGACAAAAACTTAAACTGGTTTTCGACTTAGAAAAAAACAACGTAACACAACAACGTAATTGTCTCTTATCTATTATTACATCACCGTTAAAATAACGTGTTTGACGACTATATTATCAAAAAGTTCGTGCTAAGACGATTACAATGCATAATATTTTGCAAGGGAGCCTCGCCTCGACCGAGCTTTTACAAAGCTTCGTACGAAACGATCGCGACTCGGACGAGGATCAAGAGTCTGATGAAGCGATTAAATCTGATTTGAAAACAAAAACTAAACTTCCGCCACTGGGTCCTATTGGTAAGAAACCGGCAGCCGCCCCCATTATCGCTTCGCCGCCCAAACGAGACCTGTACACACCGCGGGGCCGCAAAGAAGACTTCACCAGCGAATCGCCTACACACCTCAATCTCGAACAACGAGTTGCCTCTGAAAAGACAAAAGAGCACAAAGATGATTTAGGTGACATTTAATTTTCATTTTTACAAGAGGTGTTTCATGAAAATCTTTTCGAATTAGAATCGCGCTTCGGTGAGACGAAAGGAAAACGTATCAAGTTTAAGATAAATCGGGCGCGAAAGCGCCGTATTCAGCGTGCCGAAGAGATTTACACGGATAAAGATCGGGCGGCCGCCGTTAATATGGGATCGCGTGACATTAAGCAGTCGTTATCGTTAAAAATGAAACAAGATCGATCGAAATCGTTGCAAATCCCTGAGGAAGCTGAACCTGGAACATTTTTAGCGCTAGGCAATCGGGAATTGAGAAACGGGGGCGACGTCACGGTCGCTCTTGACTGTATCAATAAGGTTTTAATCAACCATTCTTTACAACTTAAATGCTATTTTTTCTTTTTTAAAGGCATTGCAGTTACATCCTAAGGATAAAGAAGCGCTGGTCGCTCGGAGCAAATGTTTTATTTTACTAGGCGAACCCGATAAGTCGTTGGCCGATGCGGAGGCTGCCTTAAAACTGGATAAGGCCTACGTTCAAGCGTTATATCAAAAGGCCGAGTCGTTATATTTCCAGGGCCAATTCGAGCATAGTTTGATGTATTATCATCGAGGCCTTCGTATACGACCCGAATCTCAAAAATTTCGATTGGGCGTTGAAAAAGCGCAAGAAGCCATAATTAATACAATCGGCGCTAATGTAAAACTGGGTTCTGGTTTGAAAGACGCACGTCGGAGCCAAAGTCGAACTCCAAGTCGGTTAGTATGAGAGTAGTTAGAGGTCAAATACGATTCAGGATTATCAGGAACTTAAAAAAAGAAGAAAAACTCTTTTCAAGAAGTCTAAAAGCTCTCTCGAATTTTAATTTAATACTATACCAAACCTCAGAAGACCTAAGATAGAAATTTTCTGAACCACGAGCTATTAAACTGTGTATAACTATAAGAGCACTGAATTTGTCGTTCTTACAGAGAGTCGCTAAAATCAATTCTGAATCGATAACGAACGAATTTGATATGAACTGTTCAAAAATTCAGAATTTACTAATTTGGAAACGATTTTTTTTAAAATATGCATTCGAATAGTCCTTGACCTGATTCAGAATCTCACCCACGAACAAAGCATTTGTACTGAATTGTACGCTAATAAATAAATATTATAAAAAAAATGAAAAACCGACTTCAAAATATATAAAAATTCTTAAACAAGAAATGCACTAAAAAGTAACAAAATAATGGCGTATCCTTGCAGTATCTACAACTTACAAATTATTAGGATGATACAATGTACAACTATTGTTATTTTTGGAGTTGGTGTCAGTCAAGGAAATACGACTATATTGGTACTTAGCAAAAAACGAGAGTACCTTATGAAAATTATTTTTCAAATGAACTTTTAAACAATATACTCGAACTGTAACAATATCTAGCGACCTTTAAACTACAAAATACCAATACTAAACCTTTTTAAAATTTTTACAAATTACTATTAATATTTATTTTCTTGACTGACACCAACTCCAAAAATAACAATAGTTGTACATTGTATCATCCTAATAATTTGTAAGTTGTAAATACTGCAAGGATACGCCATTATTTTGTTACTTTTTAGTGCATTTCTTGTTTAAGAATTTTTATATATTTTGAAGTCGGTTTTTCATTTTTTTATAATATTTATTTATTTCTTGCGTTTTAGTGATCTGAAGTTTGATAACTGATTTTATTTTCTTGAAAATGGTTAACCTTCCAAACGCGCTGCTCAGATGAGGCAGCGCCGTTTAATATTAAAAGTTACTACATCATCCCTTCTTGCCCTTAAGGGTTGAAATTTTTTGCTTTTAAATGTAATAACAAAACTAAGTGGATTATTCTTTCCAACAGAAAAAAAAATTATCAAAATTCAGTTAAATGTCACTATTTCATCCCCTGTTTTCATCCTTAAGGGGTGGATTTTTTTCTTCAAATTGAAATGTGAACAATTTAAAGGTACGTTGTACGTAATAGAAACAAAAGTATCCAAATCGGGTTAGCCAGGAAAACATTTTTATATTATTTCATCTCTAATTTTTAACCCCTTATGAGTGGAGTTTTTTTTTAAATGGATAGGAGATTAATTTAAGGTTGTGTTCTACAAAAAAAAAAAAAGAATTATCAAAATCGAGCTATCCAGTAAGAAGTTCATCCCTTAGTTTTCAACCCCTTAGAAGTGTACGATTTCTTAAAATTAAAATTGAGCCACACGAAAAGCACTGGCTTTCAAATAAAAAAATAATTTTCAAAATCGAGCCATCCAATAAGAAGTTAGTATTTCATCCCTTAGTTTTCAACCCCCTAGAAGTGGTAGATTTCCTTCAAACTAAAATGGGACCATTCGGGAAGCACCAGCTTTCATATAAAAAAAGAGTCATCAAAATCGCTTCACTCAGTCGAAAATGCTGAGGTAACAAACATTAAAAAAAAAAAAAAAAACAGTCGAATTGAGAACCTCCTCCTTTTTTTGAAGTCGGTTAAAAATAAATATTCAGGGTGACCGATGTTGGGACGTCTAGACACCGGCTACCCTGTTTTTTATATTTCATACATTTATTAAATCCAAAATTTACAAAATGCATCGATATATAAACGGTATAAAACATGCGCAAATCAGCTTAATTAAAGAAACAAAATTCTATAATATTCAATATACAAAACCACATAAAATTTTTATTTCTTTACGTTTTAGTCCGGGAAGTTTTCTCGATCGTAAAATGCTCACAGCTTCGCCGCCCCAAATGAAGGTGTCGAGCGAGAAACTCAGTCGTGCAAGTTCCAACGAGAGTAAGGTGACGGTGAAGCAGCGGGCGGCCACCGCAACTCCGGCCGGCAAACAAAAGGCGTCGGCCAAACATCTCCTGGGTGCGCTCGCCATCGACAAACTCTATCTGGAAAAGCTCATCAACGAGCCGAACATCAAGTGTTTGGACAAGGAAAATCGCACGGTGCTGGCGAAAGCGAACGAAGCGTTGATGTTCCTTCAGAATCGACAAAAGTTTTGGCAACAACAACTACCGCCACCGGGCCTAAACAAAAACGGCAAAAAAAATTCCTCGGCTATCGTGCATCGTTAATTAAGAGCATTTTCATGAAGGTAGTAGGTCAAGAAAACCTTATTGTAAATGGGAGTGGGTGGGTGTTAGAAAACACTTTTAATTTTTTTTCCTACCAGAGCTAGCAGCTAAACTCATAAATACAACTTTCTAATAAAGATCGATTTGTTTTACCTACTACCACTTTCATGTCAATGCCTTAATTATTTAAATAGCCATGCCATCTGGTGTCATAATGGTACTAATGCAATAGAGATTAAAGATAGATAACAGAAATACATCAACATGATCAAAAATTGCCTCAAATATCCTCTAAAATGATATATATGTCTCCTATTGAGTTAGTTCTATTTTTACCACCAGATAGCGTAGCTCCAACTGACAATTGCCAACAGTTAATAACAGATAAACCAAATTAAAGTTTTTATATAAAATTAAATGAAAACAGGCCACATTTTATACCTATGAGGTTTCAGGTTCTACATCAAGTTAAAAATTTTGTTTTTCTGAATATTTATTATTAACTTTAGTGTAATATAACATAATATATAATATTTTCTCAACAATCTTTATATCAACATTTAGTAGTTTTCAATATTATCTCGAATTTGCATTGCCTGAATATTATACACTTTTATAATTTTAATAACTAGCGCGTTTTTATAATAATAATAATTATATTAAATTGCACATATTCGACAATAATTGTTTTTTTTTTCTCTTTAACATTCGAATAGAAACACAGACCTTAAAATTTACTGGAGTTGTAAGATCAAAACAGTATTTTAATATACATAATTTCAAACATGATTTTCGTATGTTAATAAATTATAAACTTGGAGCATGTAATTTTAATGAACGATAATAAGTCTAAGATTATTCTTAAATATCAATTTTTCAGATAGTTTTTTTTTTACAATTCTAATTTCCATAGTAATATTTTGGTTGTTTGCTTGCCAACACAAAAGTTTCTCAAAATGAAAAAAACTTTACATTTGTGTTTTTTGTTAGTATTTTATTGCAAGTATTTAGGCACTAATTGAATTATATATTGACTTTTGTCGTATTTAAATTAATAACAACGCCTAAAACTTTCATTAAAAAAAAATCAGTGCTTCACAAAAAATATTTAATATATTATGATGACACGTAGAGAAGAAGAGAGCGTATTAATTCTACTATATTCTTAAAATTTCCTTTTCTTAACAAGATTTAGTGAGTTTTAAAATCGAGTAACGAGTGAAAATTAGTTTTTTGTTATCACATTTCATACAACTATAGTTTATTCGCTCAATTCATAAAAAATATTGAGTTGAGATTTGAAAATTAACAATGTCGACGCATTCAGAAATATTTACTGGCTGTTTATGACTAAGTTTTAATAGAAAAAAAAATTAGATTTGAAAAAAAAATAATTGCTCTATTTTATGGATGATGTGTGCATTCGTTGGTAGCTTAATTGCTTTATTTATTTTTTTAAGTGAGAAGAATTTCAAGAAAAGCTTTTGGAACTTTACCACGTCGCGTGCCACGATAACCCATTAAATAGTCTTCGTCGGCAATATCCTGTACGTAGACAATCTAAAAACCAAATAAAAAAATATTAGAAGCACTAAATAATTGAAATTGAATGTCCATCTCATAAAGAGTAATTGTTAATTAAAAAAACGATAATTTTTTTTTCTTAATTATATCGAAAATATTGAAAACTACGAAAAAAGAAGAAACTGTGAACGTTTGTCGCATCGCAAATTTCCATTTTTCCAATTTCCAACGTTTTCCCCATGTCATTTAATGACATGGGGAAAACGTTCTCTTGCATTTTGGAATTTTATAGCTCACGTCGGGAACAATATTTTGGAATGACCAAGATACACTTCACAGCACTTGGTTAAGGCCAGTCATTTTTTCATATTTATTGTTGAATAAAGTCCCAAAATTTTGCAATAAAACTAAATTTTCTTAAGCATCGTTTCAACCAACTACTTATTTATTAAAAAGAATTTTAAAAAATGAACGTTTAATGTTTGAGTATAACAATGAAATTTCAATTGTTTCATATTGAGAACAATAAATTGTCATTTTTTGCAGCATTTGAATAAGGCCACTTGAAGTATTGTCCTTTATCATGTGCCTTGAAGGTGGCTGAAACAGCAAAAATTCAAGCCCATCAAGATTTAGGGCTTTCTAGTAGGCAAATCGCGGGAAAATTGGGTCGGAGCAAAACCGTAGTCAATAACTTTCTGGCAAATGTAGAAAACTATGGTACAAATGTTAAAGGTCGTACAAAAAAGGCTACTACAGCCAGAGAAAGACGCTTAATTTTGTGTACAGCTTCTAATTCGCCCCTGTCAGCAGGTAAAATTAAAGCTAAAACGGGCGTTAATGCAAGCGTCGATACTGTTAGGCGTATCATAAAACGTAGCGGCCACATTATACGGGAAAAATTGAAAAAATCTCTTGGCCACCCTATTCACCCGATCTCAATATTATGTAAAATGCTAGGGGATGGCTATCTAGGAAGGTATACGAAGGTAGTCGGCAATTTGAGACCGTTGAAGAGCTAACAGAAGCAATGAAATTAGCTTGGGATGAAATTTCTCTCAATTATCTAAAATCGTTGTACGATTCAATGAAGAGTAGAATTTTTGAGGTAATTAACAAGAATGGGAGTCATACTCATTATTAAAAATTAAATTTTTTTTAATAACTTTATTTTGTTTATTTTTAGGTACCTACTTAAAAATATTTTTAAAACTGGTTATTTTTTAAATGTTAATTGTTTGAGTAAAGTAAAAAAAAATTTCGATGAACCGTAGAGTCCGAAAATTCAAATTTTTAGGTGGCCTTAACCAAGTGCTGCAAAGTGTATATTCTTATTGAAAATTTAACGTTGTACAAAAAAATCGATATTTGAAATATTTTTCAATACGATTTAATACAATTTTTTGATATAATTATTCCTTCAAAAGTTATTCAATGTTAAAAATTATTCGTTTTTTTTTTTGGGGGGGGGGGGTAACTGTCTAAATGATATGATTAAATTTACCTCATCCGACATCAAACTCAGCTCGGACGAATCTTTCGCCTCGTAATCGTACAAGACTTTAGCACGTGTCTGCGGCATTTTGTCGCCGATTTGAATTTCAGGTACAGGGGACACAGAACGTCGACCGGAACCGGGTGACAATTCGGGAGCGTTTGTAGGAATGTAGGGTTGCCCAATACCGATGTTCAAACTGTTAACATGAATTCAATGACAATCGCAAACAGATTGATGTTGTGTCATACGTAACATGAACATAACAAACTATGTATATCTAGACGACTACACTACGTTCATGTTAATATACGATGCAATTAGATTTAAATAAATTACATGGAAATGTACAAACAAACATGCCACTGTTAACTGGGATTGAGAGAATAAAACTTTTTTTTTTGTAATAAGTAGATTATGACTACAAGAGAATTATAAAGTAGAGAAAGCTTAAAATTTAGCAAGCAATGTTATTTAGATAACAGAGAAATGAATGTTATCGTCATCATTGGTAGCAGCAAGGATAGAAGCGGATTCAGATGTGATAGTATTTGGATTTGATGGGTGACTAGACGTTGTCGTGGGAGGTGGTGATAAAACATCCTCACTATTGACGCGTAACATTGGACTGAGACGCATTCCACTGAAAAAAATAAACAATAATACGACACCCAATCACATTTAGTCACGGAAGAATCATCGCATAACTACCCAAAAACTTACAATTTGATTTTAAAAATTTCCTTTCGTATAATATTATGATAAATATTACAGATCAATAGTTTGCCAGTTTCAATACACGAGTACATAATCTCTGTTCTTTCCCGACCAAAATGACAAACTATTCTACAATATTTAACATATATATATATATATATATATATATATATATATATATATAAAAATCGAAAAAGATTTTGGTACTCATGCAAATTCCTCCTAGACTAATCACTAAGAAATTTCAAAATAAAACTTGTACTTCTACTTCCTATCTACTACTAAATACATCATTTCATGCCTTATTGGGTCCATTTTTAATCGTTACCTAGCGAAATCTTTTTGTAGTTCTTGCATTATCGTATGGCATTGGGCGTAATATCGCACTTGACTATCGACAAATTCATGAAGACAACGTAAATGGCCGGCATGGGAACTATTGACGCCTTCCAGTAACAACTTGGTGATCTCCGCCTGACGATCAAACTCCGATTGAGCCACGCGTAGATCCCTTTCAGCCTAACAAAAGAATACACAAAAATTATCATCTGCAAAAACAAACTTTCTTAATCTAAATCTAATTGAAGCTACTCGCTATAAAGGTTTACTCTGTTCACCTGATCTAACGCAACCTCTGGAGATATGCCATCTTTCTGCAGGTGCAGCATGAAAATTTATTTTCAACATAAACAATTAAGAACAAATAAGAAATACTTTACACTTACAGCCTGTTGTCCAATCATACTTCTTGCCTTTCGGACTCGATTTTTACACGCATCCAAATCCAACCTAAAATCAAAAGCTAATAAATGAAACTATATCAACATAATATAGCAATTCATACCGTTTCGATTCGAGTAAACTTCGTTCCTTTTGTATCGTTTTCATTTCACCATCGAGAAACTTTTTCAACGGTTGTATATAAGCCAATGCGGCCGTGCCAATGAAATCTCTTTCAACTTGCCCTAGGCGTTGCTCGTATTGACCGACTTTGATCAGTGCACCACCGTAAGATGTTCCGGGTCCGAATTCGTTTCCAGCCTCGATCATGTCCAAACCTAGATATTCCAGGTTGGACAATCGACTTGGTCGTTTTTTGTCGATTCGTTCGTAAAAAAAGTCTTCGACACGATAACCAGGATTCGGCGTTAGCACGGCTTCTGTATTGGCGACCAGCTTTTCCGTCCATAGTTTGGTTATATCGGCCCTCTCGGCCAAATTTTCAAAATGTGCATCAAGCTCCGTTTTTTCAGCGGTACCCAATTTTTCCTCGGTACGCTAAAAATTTATTAAAAGCTGCGTCATCGTTTATTGACTTCAAAACTTACCCATTGTTAACAGTAAAAAAGCAAATATGAACTAAATATAAAATAATCTTCACCGATTACAAGCACTAAAAGACGTGAACATCTTATAACTTGAATTAATTAGACAAGACGATTATCTTTGGTTTTTTTCGATAATCGAATTAGCTTTGTTTGATTTGACAATTTGAGTTGGAAATTAAGGTTAATTTACCTGAACCACACGACTTAATGCAGAACCAGCTTCTCGTACTAATTTTTTCACATCAAAATCCATGTTTTTGCCTTTTAATTTTTTCAATGAGACGTTATGAAGATGACTTTAATCATTAACGTCGCATGGACATTTCTTTCATAAATATTGATCAGAAACAGTGCCATCTAACATGTTGTCAGAATGGGTCAGAATGTACTCAACCAGTGCTTCATAAAATGTTTATTAGTTAATTCCGTTCCGTTCGTTCCGTTTATATTTAAAAGTATTTACCGTATTTACCGTTGTTACATTGATTTGTATAACACTTGATCGTTAAATGGGTTATTATTTAGCATTAAACAGAATAAAATGGTCTGCGATTTTTAATGTACATGCTGTATCTGTTTGATTTATATTCTATGCCTTCGATGCCTTCTATCCCTTTCATCCCTTTACTGACCGTTGCCTGGTTTATAGTTGCCATAGTTGCAGGCGCTATATAGCATATTGCATAAAGGACTAAAGGAAGACTTTATTCTCGTCTATCTTATGGTTCTATTAAGATTCTAGAAAATTTATTTACCTGCTTTACACGTTGTCATCTATTGTATAGGCGCAAGTCGTATTGTCAAAATTAAAAATTTTATGTAGAAAAACATTTAAATTAATTTCTTGTTCATTTTATGATGCATTGTGAACTCATTTATATCTAGCCAACGATATTTCCATGTGATTCTCCAACGTATTACCTGTATTACATAAAATTCTATTTTGTATTCATTAATTACAGTCTTAAAACCTACAATTTAACGATAACATAGCTAACTCGAAATGGCTCAATTTCAGTATTCTCATGTTTCCGTTATCTTTTTATGATTATTACCCATATTTTATAACTTGATAAAAGATAAAATACCAAATTTTAAACAACGCCATTTACTAGATATTTAAAAATTAAATCTTGTCTAAAAACAAAAAAAAAAAAACTTTTTGATCCTTGATTTCGTCTGCATTGCAGACAAGTAATGTAGGACATGGGACAAAAAAATATAACGAAAATAATTTCAATAATCACAAATAATTTTCTCATTTTTATTAAAGTTATTATATATATATATTTTTTATACATATCGTGTTTCTCTAAACATAACTTAAAAAATACATTTTGAAACACAAAATATCACACCATACTAAATAACATTAAATAGTAAAACATTCGAACGGACCAAATACGAATTAAATATACGCTTATATAAAATCAAGTAGATTAAAATGTTCCATTTTTGATTTTTTATTAATTCATATATAATCGAAAAAATACTATTGATAATTAAATCTGTCAAGAAGACAATTTTAAATAATTTCTGCTTATGTATTGATTGGATAAAAGTTTTGTGCTTGCACATGTTTTCTACAATTTACAAATAAGACGACTGCATATTATAGTTAAAAGAAAAAAAGAAAAATTTGAGGAATTAAAATTTAAAGCTTTTAAAATTATCTCAAACAAATCGATTAATACTGTCTCAAGCAGTAAATCAGTGGTATAAAGGTACTAAAAAAAATTTTTTTTAAATTTATTTGGCTTGGATATCTTTTAAAAAAATTTGTGTTTTTTTTTTTTTTTTTTTTTGAAAGTACAATGCTCACGCCTTTTACTGCTCTTCATTTCAACATATTTTTTTTTTTTAATTTTCTAATCAACTTTAACAACGCTGTAAATTTTTCTGATAAACCAAAAGCATGCAAAAAATCCAATCGTTCCGGTGAGCAAGAAAAACAGGAACACCATAATCAGCGTGTATCCAAAATATAAAAATGTCGAGGCTGTATCTTCAATCGCTAGTTTCGACACGAAATAGTGGCAACAGTAAAAGAATAAATAGATTGCCGTGAAACCAGACGTAAGAAACGACCTAAAATTATTCAAAAGAAACATGAGGAAATTATAAACATTTTACAATCGCATATAAAGATAATACGAACCTCCACCACCAATGATAATCCTCGGCACACAAATGGAAATAGCACAGTAAAATTGTTGTTTCCGAGCAGGTGATGACGAGAATGATAAAGACGAGAAAGAGAAAACCGAACATGTAGTACATTTGAAATGACCAAATTGAGTTTAGGATGAAGAACAGTTGAATGAAAATGCAACCGAATGGTAAAACGCCGCCCATTACAATACCGGGAATCGCTTGCGTATAGAAAGATTGATCCGGAATTTGGCGCGGGATTTGATTTGTACGCACTGGATGCTCTAAAGCCTAGAAAAATAATCGTTTAGTAATTTATATTTTAAAAGAAACTGCTTAAAAATTCTTTTTTTTTTCTTTAATTTCTACAACCAAATAATACCTTGACGATACAAACTGTCGGTGATTCATTAAATTAAATAAAATTTTATTTAAAAAAAAAAACAAATTGTTACAATACTATATATCACATTTTTCTATTGAATTAAAGAGGGATAATCTTGTAACTACGCCACTGTGACTTAACGTTTGACGAAAAAAAATTTCTAGAAGAAGTTTCACTCTTTATAAAATTAGGCTACTTACTCGTTTTCCAAAACCAAAATACGATCCAATAAACGTTAACGGAACCGAAACTCCAAACCACAATGCCAAGAGCGCGACCAACGTCGTAAAAGGAACAGCAGCTGAACTTCCATGAGCCCACAAAATCAAGTTCAAAATGAAGAACATACAAAAAACAATTCTGCAAAAAAAAAAAGAATTTTAAGTATTCGTTCTTCTTCCGTAAGCCCTATCACTTGTCAAGTGAGGCGACAATTGTCACTTCACAACAAATCTCGATAATTTTCGTTTGAAATCGATTCATAAAAAGAAGCGAGATTTGTCATGAAGTGACAGTTGTCGTCTCACTAGACAAGTGACACGTCTTGTTATTATCATACCCAGGACTTAGCATCGACGTTAGTAGCACATTCGATTTCCATTTTTCGCCACCAAAACTTTTATAGATTCGAGCCGAAACATAACCAGCCGGTGTTCCAAGGAGCACGTACAATACTAAAGCGCAGGTCATCAGTGCACCACGATTCGCGGGACTTAAAAATCCCAAACAAGCAAAGACCAATGTAACCAGAGTCATGCAAAAGACTTGAACGCCCGATCCCAATAACACTGATAAAAGCATCCCCTTTCGTGGTGGTCGAAACACGTCTCCATGCACCAACTTCCAACCGAACTCTTCTTGTGCGTCCTCACCACATTCCATTTGATTGTATCTGGCGATATCCTTGTGTAATGTACGCAGTAAAATCATAGCAACCATTCCTATAAAAAAAAAAAAAACATACACACACACATAGTCAATCTTTGAAAAGGGATAGAAAACAATCACCCATTGAACCCCGTTCAACTGTTCGACAATCCGATTTAAAACGAACGTTACAACAATGAGCGATTTGATCTCGAGAAACTTCTAGATTAGAGAACATTCGGACTCTAATATAAGGCATTTGTTTTTGGAGTTTTGAAGTGATTATTGTAAGAACCAAATATTATGGAACTTATTGCAGATTTAAAAATGTAAATATTAACGTTGTCAATACCTGATAGGAACAAGACGATGACGAGAGAATTCAAAATACTGAACCATTGGATGTTGGTATGGGGCATCGACTCGAGTATATAATCCCACCGGGACGACCATTTAATCGTATTGTTCTGCACAAATTTGACGGAATACGAATAAGTGATTGAGATATTTGTATTTGGCGCCATATCGGTGAGACTAATTTTCAATGGTGGTATGGAAGCTCGATTCTTAGTGTTATCCTTGCATTTGAGTTGATTGACATTTTTGTGGTCAATCGATTTCGGTTGCACTTTGATCGAAATGATGCGACCGCCATTTTCCAAGCCGGAGCCCCAATTCTCTTTGGTGGCACTGTGATATGTGATTTTCAGATCGACATGATTGTACAAGTAGTAGAAGCCACGTTCATTGCACGCGGGATCGGCATCGCAATATTGGCCTGCCGTGTAATCGAGGAAGCAACCCATCGGGAATCCCGTGCTGCAATATTGACGTCCATCGGCCAATGTGTAGCACCACGTCACCGGCATGTTGTCGACAATCCAGTGATGCTGATAATTGAGATGGATTCCTTTCTTGATCTTGTTGAGTTTGTTCATGTCCTCGCGTTTGTTGCTCGCGTAGGTTTTTGTGCACAACAATTGGCATTCGACGTCTTTCAAAAACTCAATTTTATACATCGACGGTCGAATTCGTTCGCCGAAAACGACTTGGCCGAGGTTTTCAACCGGTGACGGCTGGTTGTTGGCCACACAAAAATCAAAGTAGCTGTACTCGTATGGGATCACTGACTCTTCCGTGTTTAACCGATTGACAAACAATTGAACCTCCGACTAGAATATAAAAAATGTTTGTTTTTATTTTTTTGTTTTGTTGTAAATTGTTTTATTACTGGTTATATTAATGGGTTTATATGACAAAAAGAGGGTATGCAATCAGCACCATATTTTTATGAACTCATTACGCAATTCCCTTTGGTTAAACACAATGTTATAAACCAGACCTATTCCGTCTAATGTATCACTTGTGTCAAGTGAGGTGACAATTGTCACGTCATGACAAATCTCGTGAATTTAACATAATTTAAATGTTATCAATTGGTTCTTATTTTCGACGTTTTAAATTCAAAAGAAAGATAACGATTTCCAAAACCAATGAGACCAATAATGGAAGAAATAGTATCTTTAAGTGTTTTTTTTTTAGCAGCTCTTATGGTTCCTCATGTCAAATAAGCTTAGGGTAGGAATGTAGCGGGTCTGATAAAACTTACAAGTTACATCTACTGTTTATCCAGAGGTCACAAGATTTTTTACCAAGTGAGAAAATAAAAAGATGTTTGTATAACGTTGGTATAGTTAATAATTTAACAAGTATACCTATCAAGAATACCTATTTATATGGACACGGGTTCAGTTCGGTTACGTATCAGTTGGAAAAATAAAACTATTTTCTTTGTTATCACTATATTATATAGTATAATTTTTGGGTTCTTGTGGCGAAAAGGGGAAACGAAACTAGCACCATCTTTCGATGGCCTGGTTAAATAACTTCCTATAAAGTGGTAAAACTAATAATCACATCCTCTTATTTATCGACGCCAACTAGGCAGAACCTAGTAAGAAATGAATTTGGTGTTTATTGGTAGCTCTTATGGTTCCTCATAAAAGCCTGCGTGAAAACCCCGAGTGTCAGACCCTTAGTGACATTTTCGAGATTCGTCCCTGGTACCTCACTTTACTTAGGTTAACGATTGAAAAACCATCTACCCTCTAGCAAGAAGACATGGGGCAAGATTGTATACAAAACGAGATGGGTTGAAAATAGGAAACGTTTGCACACCACTGCTCTAATTGATATTATAACCAGTATTGTCATCCAGAATACCTTTAAGTACATAATTTGATATCGATTTGATATCAGGACGTGGGTGAAAAATCGATGATAAGATTCCATTTAAACAACAAATAGATGAAGCGTGGTATTATTTAAATAAAAAAAAAAGAGACACGCCGCATTGTTGAAATGGAAAACCTGGTTATATTATGCAAAATATACAAATTATACTTACCATACATGAGTTGGTTTCTTCACCGGGACTTCCTTTTTGGCAATAGTTGACGGGAGCAAGTCCCGGCAAATAGAATCCTTGTGCCACATTACACAAAATCAGGAAACATGACAGATACCGCATCGGGTCTTTCGTTAAATGGCGAATCAACATTTTCTTGGCGTCCCGATTAAATACAACCCGACATTGACGAAACTATAGTTTGTATGTGTGTTTGATGATGTGACGAGTCGAAATTAAATAAATGTCCACGAATCAAGGAAGAATTTTATATAGAATAAACGTCATCAGTCAATGATTGGGACAAGTAAAGTTTTTATCGTAATGAAATATGTGTTTATCGGCTCGACCAATCAGAGTCCCGGAATGGAGCGCGTATGCGCATCGGAGGCTCATGTCAACAAGATTTTTTGAAAAAAAATTGACCTAAAATACAATTATTACGAATTTAATCGTATTTATGCTTATATTTAAATTATTTCATTCATTAAATTTTTCATTTAATGTTTCAAGATAAAAAATTGAAATTTTTAAGTGTGTTTTTTGATTTTGGTTGTGTAATGCGGTAGTACTATACTAGTGTGATATAATCTAAAACACTTAAACGGTGTTTTAATACTTTCACAAGCTTTGTCATTGATTCAGTCAATTTAGTATTGACCAAGCAAAGTTACCCCTATAAAATGCATTGAAATGTACTATACGACCAAATCACACAATCAATTTCGGAAAACATTCAAACGCCATAATTTTACGATGACTGATTGAACCACGACATACGTAACGTGAGCTGTTTACGATCTCTATATTAATACCTCTTTAATCCTTCAAATATATTTTAAGAAAAAAATGTGTAAATGTCATTTATAAATACAAATCGGGGCGAAAATGAAAAAAACACAATTTCCATTAAACTTTTACTATTTAAAATAAAATGTTACATAAATAATTTCGTTTTGTCAAGCACAAAATCTACTTAGAGTGGGCACACAATCGAATCCAGCTCAAACTTGTTAAATTTTTTCCCTTGACTTAAAGTTTTTGCACGTATTTTTGCGGAAAAATGGAGTTTACGGCTGATAATCTGGACAAGGCTGTGACATTGTTTTATCGGTCGGAAGCGGGACAACAAGCACAAGCTCATCAGTGGCTGACCAAAGCTCAAGAATCGCCACAGGCTTGGAGCTTTGTTTGGGAACTCTTACAACCACATCGTGTAAGTCTCATTTAATCCAGAAAATAGAAAAATCTACTAATCAAGTGTTCATCTTCTTAGAGTTCCGAGGTTCAATTTTTCGCTGCTACAACGCTCCACACGAAAATTTTAAAGTTTTGGAACGAGGTTCCCGTCGACCAATATGAAATGCTAAAAAAGAAGATTTTAGATGCAATCGTCAATTATGCAATGGGACCGAAAATCGTTTTAAACCGACTGTGTATTACAGTAAAAACAACCACAAACAAGTTCAACAAACAAATTCTTTCTAATCTGGTTATTACTTGTAGTTATCTGCTTATATTCTGTATACGATTCCGCAACATTGGCCCAATGCTTTCAACGAGCTTTTGACCAGCTTTCAACCACAACATTTACCTAATATACAACCGGAACGGGTCATTTGGATTTTGCTGGAAATTCTCACCCTCATCCCCGAAGAAGTATTTTATTGTTTTATTTTAAAAAAGGGGTAGATAAGAACGTATATCTTTTTAAAATAGTACTTTCCCAAAATAGGCTTGAGGGCGCTAAACTGATTCAGAGCGGGCAATAGTAGCCCATAGGGTATTTATGGACATTTAGTCGGCAACTAGCATAATTTTGTTGTAAAACTGGCGTTTCACATTTTTTTGGAGCATATAAGGCGTTTGAAATGACTATTGTAGGTCCAAACCCGGAAAATTTTTTTTTAACCGATTGTGTGGCCACGCTATTCATATTGTCACACAACAAGTGTGTGCAAGATTATGTCGGCGTAATATATCTAATAGTGCCAACTAGCCACAATATTAAGGGTGCAATTTCATGCATAGCTCGATTTCCAGTGATTTGGGTCACGTGGTACGAATTCGACCAATGTGCTGCCAGGATTTTAAAATTGAAATTGCTGCCCTAGCGCCGCTAACGTCAAATCGTTGAAGCTTCAAATCGCCCAAATGGCAGCCAGCTTTTCATCAATTTTAAAATCCTGACAGCACATTGGTCGAATTCGTACCACGTGACCCAAATCAGTGGAAATCGAGCGATGCATGAAATTGCACACTTTTAAGAGATATACTTTCTAACTATGACCTTCATTAATTCGACCAACTGAAAGTGTTTCCTCAGTTTTCAGTCATTAATTTTGTGCAAGCCCAAAAGAACATAGTTCGCAACGAGTTGCAGAAAGCTTCAGAACATGTGCAACAAGTTTTGGAGGTTTACACGAGCAGTGCCATGCAAAATTCGTATGGAAATCAATCTAAATGTTGTAATTGAAATTTGATGTTTTATTTTTTTTAGATATTCAAATGTTGAAATGACTACGTATCTAACGTCGGCCCGTTGTGTTAGTGCTTGGTCGTTCTTTGGCGGAATTTCTATCGAAAAATGTGGCACGTTGATTACACATTTACTTGAAATTTGTAGTAATTGTTATTGGCAAAATTCACAGCCAGATAGTGACGGATTTTCAGCCGAGGAAACTGAATTGGTCGAAGCAACTCTGTCAGCCGTTGGCAGTGTACTGACCCATGCACACACTGATAAATATCCAACTTTGGTTGTGATGCAACTACGAAATGTTATGGACAAACTGGTCAAAATCATTCAAACGGAACGAGAAAAACCAGATCCCGACATGGTAAAATTAACTTGTGTAAAAATTTAAAAAAAATAAGCATGAAACTAATTTTTGGACTGATTACAGAATATTCAAGTGCCAATTTATTCGTTGATTATTCAATGTGCCGAGACGCATTCGAAGATTTTAATACAAAATTTGTTGAAGAAGGGTAGTGAAGAATATGAGTTGTCGTTATGGATAATTCACACGATTTTAATGTGTACGGACACGAAAGGCGTTAATCCCATTGATGAGGAGTGTAGTTCGTTGACTTTTGGATTTTGGTATCTTTTACAAGTAATGCAAGTTTTTTTATTGGATCATTCATAAAATTAGTAGAAACGTCTCTAATATGGGGCTATTAGATTCGGAACATTTGATTAGTATTACCGACACAGCTATTCCTCCACAAAAATATCTGGGCCTTGTCCATCTATGTTAATGTAGTTCATACATTGGACGTATATTTATTGAGTATAATGTGAACTTTGTTTAGGATGAAGTTTTTCATTTGGACTCTGATGTTTCCGCACAACTCGTTCACACTGTGAAACCATTTTATCGAGACCTGATCAGTATTTTATTACGAAAATCAATGTTGCCCAGTAACGATGAAGATCCCAAATGGTCGGCCGAGTCTAAGGAAATTTTACGATGCCACCGTCAAGATATTGCCGATACGATGGTAGATTTACATTCTCGAATCGCCAACTTGTTTCTCTATTCTAGTATGTGATTGTTTTTAGATGTACAGTCTGGAAATTTTATCGATGGACCTGTTAGGTATTTTGCACGAAAAACTTGTCGAGGCGCTTCATAAGTGTACGGACAGCGAGCAGAATGTGATTTTCGATAATTGGCCATATGTCGAGGCCTGTTTGCACGCCTATTTTGCTATAGCCGAACATTTTGAAAGTGAAGAGGAAACGCATTTGCCGCGGCTGATGGAAATTTTGACCAAGATCCCCTATGCCAAGTTACACTCGAAAGTATTGGCGACCGCTTTAGACATAATTGGTAAATTATAGATAATAGTTTGTTTGAGCAGCAGCCAGGGTCACTAAATGAAGAGACATTTGTTTCTAGGTGCATATTCATCATGGATCAACGAGCATCCATTCGTGCTAAGCACGGTGCTTCCGCTATTATTACTGGGACTGCAAAACTCGGAGGTGGCCACCAGTGCCACGATGGCCCTGAAAGACATCAGTCGCGAGTGCCAAGATCACATCTCTCCCTATGCCACCCAAATTCTACAAACCAGTCAAACTGTGTTACAAAACGGCACATTGAATGCACCGGAAACAGTGCGTCTCATGTTCTCAATAGGAAAAGTTCTAAGCGTTCTACCCCTCCCAAGTATCATGGAATTCTTGAACATTATCTTAACGCCGATACTCGAAGAGTTTCAAGAGATTTTGAATCAACGCGACTTTGGAAAGGCGGCCAAGTCAAACACCTTGGTCAAGTTGCGAATGATTTCGATGTTGTTCTCGACATTGGACGTAAATAGAAACGCGAAAAGTGTCTCGCCACAAATGCAACCCACTTTGCTCGTACTGCAAAAGATAATGCCGCTATTTTCGCAGCTAGCCGGAAAATTGTGTGAAGACTCGGATATTATGTCCGAGTTTTATTTGGCATTGAAATATGCCGTCGTTACACTGATGAATGATTGCAAACCAGTGGTCAATGATATCTTACAGATACTTGTTAATAGTTACCGGACTAAACCATTATCATCAGCTCTAGATCTTTCAAAACAAGTATAAAATTTGTCTTTAGAAAAAAATCATCATGTTTGATTTCTTTTTTTTTTAGTTGATGTTAATGTTTGGAAAAGACGATGAATATTCGCAAACTATGCATCTGTTGCTCTGTGAGGTCGTTAATGTGACCTTAAACGTGTTCGGAGGCACCACTGATTTATCGAGCAATGCTGATGTTTTAGAGGCGTTTTTCAATTTTTTAACGCAGTTGTTTAAGAAAAATCCGGCATTATTGATTCAAGATGGTGTAAATATGATGGCTTTATTTCAATGCGGTAATGAAACTGTTTTCAAATTTATGTTACTCGTTGCATAGTTGATGAGATTAGTTATTGTTTCTGTTAAATTATTTTAGCCATATTATGTCTGGGTATTCCCGAGTCACCGACAGTGAAGGCGGCAGCCGGCTTTTTAGTGAAATTTATTTTCCAAAGTCGAGAGTCCGATGGCCTCGTCAACACAATCCATGCCAACGGTGAAGCATTAGTTGTCAAAGTTTTAGTTTGTATTGGTAAGATCAAGATAAAATGTCGTAACTATATAATATGACGTATATAAAATAATTTATCTGGGAAAAATTGTTTATGTTATAGGTGGAGAATCTCCGAGATCTGGTCTCGATCCGTTCTCTGACATTTTATTAGCTTTAAATAAGAAATACTGTGATTACTTAGCTCGATGGCTAACTTTAGCAATATCACAAGAAGGGTTTCCCTCGGTCCTAGCGACGCCGATTCAAAAGGAAAATTTCGTCAAATCTATTTTAAAGTATGTAATTGTTTTAGGTATGTGATCTTTTATAACTTTTTTTTAATTTTTAGGGAAAAGGCCAACAAGAGAAAAATTCAAGAAATCGTCAAAGAGTTTGCGTTAATTTGTCGAGGACTCGTTGGGATTGAGTTTGGGAACCAAACAAATTTATTCTTGTAAATTATGTTGAATGACGTCCGTTTTAATTGAATGATAATATATAAAACTTGTGATAGATGAACAAATATTAAAAAAAAAAAAATTAAGTTAAAATTCGGGAGTGGATTGAACCCCGTACTTTTCCATCAGTTCCTGTTTCCTTCGTTGTAGCAGCGCTTGTTCCACTTGTTGTTGCGTGGGCACCGGTACATGAGCGATATAACGTGGTTGATTTCCTTGGTCAATTTGACTGATGGCTATTTCTTCATCGGATGCTGTGTCGTCGTCTTCCACTTTATATATATTATCATCGTCTTCGTCTTCCACTTCGGTGCCGCTCGATTCTTTCTTTGCCTTCCACTCGGTTACGGCTTTTTGAATTGCTATGGACATTAAAAAAAAAAAAAGTCTTATAAAATGGGATCAAGTGCTGCGCTGCATAATGTTTGATAAGAGTAAATGGGTGTTGACATTGAAAGATAATTGCGCAAAATTAAATTATAGAAAAATATTCAACATTAGTAGCTACCGATTACTTCGACCCGTGATAAATAGATTGATACAGATATTGAGAGTCTACAATATGATCTTCCGATATATAAAGTATATAATAGTGAAATTTATTCAAAATCTGTGATATAATTTATCTGTGAAAGGCATGAAAGGGTAACAGGGGTGACAAACATTATTAGCAAGAGAACATTACGTCGGTAACGTAGAGCACCAATGTCTAACAACGTCACTTTTCTTTTCGTAACACCCTGTAGCTTCTTTATTAGTAAAACTTACATTTACGTTCTGTTCGAAGTTCTAAAGGTGCTAAAATTCCGTCATCATCGTCCCGATATCCGTAATAGTCGGCGTCTATGTCTTTCATCATTTCAGCTCGAGTTTTTCGAGGCGGCGGTGGTGGTTCTTGTTCAAACAACTCACGAACCCCCGGTAGATCTTTGGCCGCCCCAAAATATTTATAGCCCCTATTACCGGGAACTTCTTTGCCTTCATGGTCCAACATACGCGGACCTGTTTTTTGATAGTCCGGACCTCCAAGTTCTTTTATTTGGGCCTCCCAATGACGTTTTTCACGAAGCAATTTGTTGATTTCGTCGTTTAGATCTCGAATGCGAAATTCGCCAAGACCAGCTGAAATAAAGTTTTAAATTAATTTGAACTTGACTGTTAATTGTCGGGGGTGTACCATTTTGAATTTGAGCCACTTTTTTGGCGATCTCTCGAATGATTTGCAGCCTCCATTTTTCGCAAGCCCGAAGACTTTTGCAGTCAGAGGCTAAATAGGGGCGGCGAATTTTGCTACGATCGAATTCGCCAAGTTGGGCAGCTCTCCATCGAGCTAGAGTGGTCCTAAAAATTGATTAATTATATTATAATAAAAACAACAAAATATTCAATTGCAAGAAATGAGCTTATGAAAAACTTACATTGCTTTTTCTGCATTACGTGCCTAAAATAGGAAAAAGAGGTAGACATTTTTATTGTTACTTAATGCATTTTATTTTATTTTTCTTACCATTTTCCTTAAAATTGAGTTTCTAATTTAAATCAACGAATTTGATAACCTAAATATTTTGTTCATATAATTCTAATCATTCTAATGTCTTAAACCAGGAGTCCACAACCTAGATTCTGTGGAATTCTTTGAAATGTTGGTTGGAATTCGCAACTGATTGATATTCAGTTAAGTATTGGAATATAATATTTTCTTTTTGTGTTTTTCTTAAATGCAGACTCACTAACGGTTCTTTTAACATAAAAATTGATTCCCAAGCTTCCTAACAGTAAAAAATGTTGACGACTCCTGCATAAGTGCCTCATTTCGTATTAGTATATGACGCAACTATCTTAAGTCTATGATTACAATTTGTGTTTACGATTTTTGACATCTTTGTTGTATAAAATCGAAAAGTTTTCCGATTTTCTCATTTAATTTACTATTTTAAATTTAACAGACACCAGATTAAACTTGGAAAAGCCATTTTTTAAGTGACCAATCACTGTTCTGCCCGACAATCTTCAAATAATGGAGAATAGTGAAAGTGGTGATGATTTGCATCCAAACTTTCAGAATGATTCATGTTTTGTTGTTTTAGATGAAGGGGAAGGTATAATAAATAATTGCATTACACCAAGTAGTTAACAAACTAAATAAAGCAATTCTAATGAACAGATGATGGAGACCAGTTGACTGCGGAAAACACGGACGATTCCAACTACGATGGACACGACGAAAAACTAGGCTTACCGTTACGAGAACAGGATCGTTTTCTACCGATTGCAAACGTTGCGAAAATCATGAAAAAAGCAATACCTGATTCGGGAAAAGTGAATAAATACTACCTGGAAAATCTAGCCGTAAAAAAAAATCTTATAATTTTTAATGTATGTTTGTTTAAGATTGCCAAAGATGCACGGGAATGTGTTCAAGAATGCGTTTCGGAGTTTATTAGTTTTATTACGAGCGAGGCCAGTGATCGATGTCATATGGAAAAACGAAAGACAATCAATGGAGAAGATATTCTCTTTGCCATGACAGCCCTTGGATTCGATAACTATGTGGAACCTTTAAAATTATACCTTCAAAAATATAGAGAGGTAATTTAAAAGTGAATGAACAATTATTGTGCTTTTTGCAGTTTGTTTCTTAAGTTTTTTGTCTTGGAATAAAATACATATAAAAAAAAGTTATATAAATGGATCTTCTGTAATACTGAAAAATAGGAAAATTAATATGCGTAGAACAGAAATAGACTTTGTAATAATCTTATATGAAAAGTAAAACCTTATTTAAACCGTTTGCCCATCGTATTATCTTCCAAGACAACTTCAAAATCTAATCTACTATCGATTTCAGGCGACGAAAGGAGACCGAAACTTACCGGAAAACGAAATCGCATTTGTGGATGGTGGCGATGAAACATTTAGTAAGTTCTTTTCGATGTAATAAATTATCTTAATAAAATATCATAATTTAAGTTCTTTTTTATTTTATCTCTCTCTCTCGCTCAATACATTTGTCTTCAACATTAAGCCTTCAGAATACAACACTTTGTCGACTAGTTGATTTTATTTTGATTTCAGTCATGTAAAAAAAATACTTAAGTATTGTGTGGCAAATCCTATTCCGTTATATAATTTTAGATGCACAGATCAACGAAAATACCATCTCCGGGAATCAGTCGGAGGCGGTGATTTATGCTGCCTTCTCCGATCAGATGCCACAATTTCAGTTAAATTTAAATTAACGTGTATTTTTAATGTTTTAAGCTATTTATATTCATACAAATACTAAAATAAAGGATGTGACAAAATGAAAACTCATGTCGACTTTTTATAATTTATTTTTTATGTAAATTAAGTTTACAAAATAACTACGCTGTTGCTTTTCGTGGTTGTGGATTGCCACCTTCACGGAATCCATTACGGAAACGGCGTCGTACGATTTTCAAGTATCGCATGGATCCTGTTCCTGTAGTCTTCCTCCTTTTAGCCTTCACTGACCAATTATCTGAAGAAGAAACGCTAAGATTAGTCTCTAAAATTGTTGTTTGTGGAAAATCATGTTTGATGCAAATGGAAATGGATTGTAATGGTCTTACAATGCATAACGGGTACATCAATTTTACTTTTCCTGAACTTATCAAGAAATCATGTATTGAGTACCATGAGCTCTCAAGTGGTTCAGGATATACATTTGATTTTTTTCTTTACTTACATGATCGCAATTTGGCCGAGGGATAACCGCATTGGGCGCATTTTGATTTTTGGATGTGATAAGAAGAACGTCCACACCGACGACACAAAGTGTGTGTCTTATTCCGGCGTTTACCAAAGCTGGATGTACCTTTGGTCTATAAAAACGAAAAATTACAAAATGATCCCCACAATGTAACACAAAATAAGGTTATTTTTTTCTCAAGTAAAACTAGATAAAACGTAAAAATCTACATTAAATAATATAAAATAAGTGTTTAATAAACGAATTATGAATAAATAATGTTAATATTTTAAAGGATGTATTTGATGGGGAAAGATTTAAAAAAATAAATTTTGGTCTCACCATGTTTCAATTTCTTGACGGAAAGGCCTACACATACAAAACACATACACATAGACGCGTTGTCGTGAAACTAACAATCTTTATTACCGACTTATTTGGAGAACGATTTTTTCAGTTCCCTGACAGTGCGGGACAATATTCTCATATACCCCCACTACGTTAAATTGAAAAAGTTTAACTTTTTTAATTGTTGATTCGGAATCGCTTTGAGAATTTTTGTAAAAAAATGAATAACGAGACCGACAGACATGTTGTGATTTCATTATTAGTTTGTGTTCCGTCCAAGTCGGAGTGAATATTTGTTAAATATCGAAAAAAATTAAATAAAATTGGTTTACATCAAGTTAATTGAGACATTTAATGTTTTATAAGTGTTATAAAAAAATCATCAACATGACTTTTGGGAAGCGGGTTTATGTCAAACGGCTGATAAAGAAGAATAAAAAAGTAAGTCAAAAATCTAAGATGCTATTCTATATTGTTTTTATTTGGTTTGCATATTATTTTCAAGATAATATATTTTAAGATGGGAAAATTAATTTTTTTGAATTTTCCATCGGCAGTTATTGCTTTATTGTGTTTTATTCAAAAAAAATACAAAGCGGCATAATGGCGGCTTAAAGCTAATCAAAGCTAATACAAATTAGAAAACTGATATCACATTTGTATTGAGTTTTTATCGGATATGCTTGATACTTTTACAACATGAAAACCTGACATTTGCTAATAGTTTTGAAAATTTCTCATCGGCAGTTCCTTTATTGTATTTTAATGTTCTACTTTAAAAAATACAAAGCGGCTTTAGGGATAATAAATGTATAGGTAAACTTGTGTTACAGTTGTGTTTATATGGTTGCATATGCTATCATAAATAAACCTATAAAGTTTATTAAAATTTTTAAAATAATTTACAAGAAAAAGATAACTTATAAAAAGATAATTTAGTTTTTATGTAAGTTCTTTTAAATGCATAAAAAATAAATCAGGGTTCCTTCCGATAAAGATAATCATTGGACGTTTTAGGTAACTACAAGTACATTTCAAAATAATGTTTGAAAAATAGGTGGGGCGTTTATTTGGAAAAATATTTGAGAAACGTAAGGATCAGTATTGAAAATAAATGCAAAATTATGGACGTGGATGTAAAAAAAGTTTTTAAACAATGCTGGAGTCCCTGAGAATCAGCAAATAATTGCACACTGTAAATAGACAAAGTCGTAAACAATTACTATAATTATTAATTACTACTACATGCTACTATTTATATGTAACTATTTATTAATTGGGTGTATAATAACCCATGCAAAACCCCCAGATGATTGATATTTTGCTTTTAGGAAATTTTTTCAGTACTTTTCAGGATCTTTATTGAATTTCATTGTTTTATGTTAAAAAAATAAAAAACGACACGTTTAGAATGATGATGTGTAGGCAAACGTAAGTACATGTGTGTTTGTGTTGTTGCATATGCTACGGCACTGACACAGTAGAAACTTATTATTTTGTTGCTTTATATACCTAAGTAGCAATATTTATTGACCTTTGAAAAACATAAAGTATGTACTTGTATAGTTGGTTTATTCTTAGTTCACGATTTTACCATATAATTGACACCCATAGCTACCCTTCTGTTTTTTTAGTTAATCGAAATTTGACTTCGATTTATGGATCTATAGGCCAGTCAACATTAACAATAAATTAACAAAACATGATGTATCTCTGATTTTTTGGTATGTTGTTTGGACCCATTAGAGCTATGTATTCTCAAGTTTGCAACTCCCAAAAAGGTGTTGCAAATGTTTATAGAAGAAAAACCGTGAGATTTTTGAACTTGTTTCAGATTCTGCTCGGTATCTTCTAATCTATGCATTTTTCTTCAAAAGCTGTTTTGTACGTTTTTTAAGAGAATTAAATTTGTGAGAAATAAAGCTTAACCGGAGCTCTGCATGCCAATAGGTTACCGAGTTACGACACTTTGAAAATAGGCCAGTTTTTTCAAAAAATGAATATTTTAGTTTGAAACTTTTTTTGGATCGAAGTTGCGTAGAAACCATTGATCCTACGAGCAAAACTTATTGAATATATTTTGTAGGCAATTTAACTGTTTTTAGTTTCAAATTAAGTACAGAGCGGGGTCTGTAAGCCTGGTAGTTCTTTCAAAATCTAAGAGAACCCATATAACTTAAAATCGCATTTTAGTGGGTATCGCGTCAGGGTTTTCTTGAGGCTCGTCATGTTTTGCGAATTTAGCTATTTTTTATTATAGCTATTGTACGTGGTGTTAGTCAAGTAAATTTCCAACAAGAAATTGGAAATGCATTTTTTCACTTAATTTTGTATATTGGATGGCAAAATTTAAAGTAAAAATCACGAAAAAAACGAATTTTTTGATGCATTTTTCTCTTCTCTGTTATGTAAGGCAGTACTTGACTTGATTTCTGCGTTACTTGCCTTAAATTTTAGAAATATCATATTAACTGTGTGCATATTTATAGTTAGTCGATTAGCGTTCCTTTAGTGTCCTCCCCCTCGCATTGCATCAAAATCTACTTATTCCAGATTTAGCATTATCCCTACCAAAAGTAGTTCTTGGATTAGGCTCTTAGTGCAATTTGTACCTGTTTACACTTTTGTTCCCATACCTTTACAGTCTGCATTTTGGGTTTTTTGGGGGGTAATTCAAATTGTTTATAAATGCTTCCTCCGTCCTCAATGTCCGGTTATTAATCCGAACACATAACTGAGTTGGTTTCATCCTTGACGTAGTCGTTTTTTCAACAGTAAATTTATTATACCTCCGGGCTTTTGGACCCACGAATCTAGACATTGAAGCAGCCGTTATTTGATTGCATTCATTATATTTTAATGTTACCCTAAAAGAAGTACAAAGCGATTGCTTGGGGACTATGATTTCTGCGTATAAACGACCTAGCATTTTTGTCGCGTTAATTTGGTTGCCTATACCATTGCGAAATCATCGTTATAAGAATTTGAACTATTTAAAATAATTTTGAAATACTTGAAATTATTTCGACTTGACTAAGATATTTATATAGGTATTTGTATATGTATATATATTATATATAGTATTTTAAATTGAATTGATTTCAAGGAAAGTGTCGTCGACAGTCATTGTTGGTAACAAATGAATTTATTTTGGGTAATAATGAGGTCAATGTTTCACTTGTTCACAGATTAATGATGAGACATGAATTAAACAACATTTCTTATAATTATATGTTCATCAGTTCCAGCCGAGAAAAATTTCGTGCTTATGATTTTTCACTAGTTTACATATATTTAGGTATGGATAGGTAAATTTGGTCGGACTCGTTATTTAAACGTAGAGGAGAGAAAAAAAAATTTAGTACGAGTGGAAATATGAAAATAATATTTTAAATATAGGTCAGAAGAAGTGTGACAATTTGTTTGCCTCGTAGTTTTTGGTTTGTCTATGTGCTTGTTACAAACTCAACGGACTCAATACCTACTCGTGTTTAGATAATATTTATATTATTATTTATATGTATATGTATGTGGATCCCGCTTGGACATATTAAATGTGTTTGTAGACAGAGAGAAAATCAATCTACGTTTTGGATGGAATGCAAATGATTTCACCAATGTTAAATTCAGTTGGAAAACAGCATCCGAGAGTCCGTTCGTGTTGAGAATTACATACATACACACATGCACACACACATACACATACATAGCTAAAAATAACATTTTTCAAGCGTCAAGAGTAGTATAAACATAATATAATAATAATATTATCGGTATGGTATGCGTGTAAAAGCATATGCGAGAACACGAAAGCATTTTCGAAGCTACGGACGAACAGTCCGAGCTTTTCATTTGCAAACAAAACGAAACGGGTGTGTGTCGGAAAAAGCGAAAAATTTTCGCTAGGCGATTCACAAAATGCCTCGTTCAATCATTGGTTACTTAGGGTTGGTTACTTAGTGATCGTTGGTTACTCGATTGTGATGCATGTGTTCAAAGTGGTTCAAATGCAAAGTGTGAAGCGTTTATAGCATGTTTATAGCGGCTCATTGTTGCCGTGTGTTTTTCGTGGTTGCTTGAGGGTGGGTTGAAAGTGTTTGTGTGCTATGTGCTGTGGGGTACCATCCACGAGCCATGTGCCGTCCATTGTTGTCGACTCGATTGAAATGATATTCACGGAAAGCCAAACGTTAACTAATTGTTGCATTTATTCGATTGTGTGTTATTTTGTTAGCAACAGTATTGGATACAAGTTTGTGTTGCCATGTGGTGTGCCAAGACGAGGGATGTTGAAAATAATTATTTCTATTATTACAAAAAACGATTGAGAGTTTGACGGGACGTCAATTTGGTCGCAAGGGATTCTATGAGACGGCCTGAAGATGATGTTTTCGGGGAAAAAACGTATTAACAGTAGCTCAAGCTCGGGGAGCAGCAGCTCGAGGCGATATGATCGAGGCAGGCCTCGTTATCAAGAGGTAAAATTCTTGTGAATTTTTTATGGGAGCCTCTCAAACGAAAATTATCGCTTTTCAAGTGGATTCAATTACGTCAAATATGTTTTACATGGAGAATATTCCCTTTAAGTTTCGTAATGTATTTGATTATAGGTACTATTAATAGATCTTATTATGGACGATATGAGGTTCTTGAAGTCAAACATTTGGAAACACTATATTATAGTTGTGAGGAATATTTTTTAAAATTTTTCTTTCGGAAATTTTTTTACTTAATTAATAAGTTATGAAATATATGTCAGACATTTTTTTGTAACCCCTGTCTTTTTCTATCATTTAAATTGAATATAAACGTTTACTTTGTTTACAGTTTTCAATCAATTGTTTAGGCAAGTTAATAATTGATTTGTCTTTTTGAATTTTTATTTTCTATCTGTCTCTAACACGTTTAGCCAATATACGCTTTTACTTTATTGTTTCAAAAGGAACTAATGTTTTGGATAAGTTATCCATGAAAATTCACGTTCCTCGTCTTTCACTTAGATTTATACCATAGTTGAACTTTGTTAGTTTTACATGATTGATTCAGTATTGGTTTAGTAATGGGTTGAAATACCGTTTATAAGAAAAAAAATTGACGGTTCCTGTAACATACCTCGTACCTAACTCCTTTGAATAAAAATGATTGAATGAAGTACAATAATGTGATACTATGTTATCAAATAAAGCACGTTACTTTTTATATTCTGCAAAATTACATCTACATATATATATATATATATATAAGCGAAAAACGATCACTGACTTATCACGAAATCTCTGAAACTATAGGTCCGATCGACTTGAAACTCATCATAGTTACTCCTCTTACCATGCAGACGCGTGCTAAGAACGGATTTTACGAAAATCAAAAATAAAATTTTCATCTACCCATTTTTTTCCAAATTTTACCAAATTTATCTCACTGCAAATTTTACACTAAACAAATATTGTCATGGCAACCGTAGCTATTATTTTATTGTAACTTCTTGGAAATTAATATAAAATTTAACTCGATTTTCACAATTTGCTTTAACACTTTTGATTTTCATCAATTATATAGTTCATTATCTTTAATATTTTCAAATATAATACTTAGGAAATATAAACAATGAACGTGGAATATATTTTAATAGACGGACGTTGTATATACCTTTCCAAATTGTCGAGATTTTAGGTGACAGAGCGTGTTTATTTTCTACCATATCCTTACTGCTATTCGGTAACGTATTAAAGGCTGACGAAATTTGAAAAAAAAAAATTGTTGTTGTCCATGTATTTAATGACTGGAATCGGTTCGGATGCTTGACTCAAAAATTAAAACGACTAAGCAGTACAACAAATTAAAATTAACTTACAAGTTCACCGTTTTACACGACTTTTATAATACATATTCTAAATTATAAAAATTTTTATTTTTATAGTTGAACTTTTTTTCATCCAGTGAAATCTCGATAAGTTAAATTCCTAGAAACAATAAATCCATAGCTAATTTAAAGGTAGTTATATTTTATCTATAGTTCGGTTCAGTAAACGTTCGAATTATCGAAGGAGTAGTTTTATTTATCCATTGTTCGATTCATTGAGAGTAAAACTTGGAGTAATCTGGGAATTCTCTGCAGTGTATACGTTTCATTCTTAAAAAATAAATATTGAAGTACCAAAATGACACCCGTAAGAATAAATAACCAAAGCATACAGTTCGACTTAAGTGATCCCGATTAGGAGTTTGACTTAGAGAGGTGAGGACCTGTTAGAACTTCGATTCATAGAGGGGAAAATATACAGAGTTACAAAGGAGTGAATTGAAACAAAAAAACATTTCAACTTATACATTTATAGGGAGTTAAAAATATGTCAAACGTAAATTACGGGTAAAAATCCTTTGAAATATGATTGAACTGCAAATTGTGAAATTTCTAGGGAGGTAAAAATACGAAGATATTTATTATTCGGGAAAATTTTCGATTCTTGAGAAATAACTACTATCTTTTTATGTCAACATAACTGTAATGACTTTTTTATATTTTGCTATGATGGTTTCTATTAATTAATCAGTTCAATTTAGCTATGTCCAGCGAAGCGGGCGGGGATCAGCTAGTTAATTCTATATGATAGGTACCTACTTATAGATATACCTAATCTTTTTCCATGCATTTCCACTACTTTCGCGCTTTTTTTAATTATTTTTATTTATAAGGAAATGAACTCAAAAGAATAGGTATGGTAAATGGTAAATGATTCGTGGGATAAATAATTAACAAAATCACCAAATCACTTAATAAAATTTTATACGATGATTAGCTGAAACCAGCCCACTTTGCTGAGCATAGCTCAATTAAACTATCTTCGATTAATAGAAGAATAAAAAGATAACAGTTCTTTGAATCCAGAAATCATATTACGTTTATTTCCAGAGTACCTAACAGATATCTTGGTCTGAGTCCTGAGAGTTAGGTGTAATAGTTTGTGCATCGAAATCCGTGAAACTATTTCTTAGAGAAATGCAAAACACAAATTGAATTAAAGAAACGTTGTAAAGTTCAATATTTTATCCAAAGATTATTTTTAATAGGCATTTGATGAAGGATTTATAAAATTTATCCCAAATGTACAAATCGATGCCTTGGATTTTTAATCTAGCCGCTAGGGGATTAACTTCTTTTTCAACTTTGACAATTTGGATTGTGCATTTGATCGATATTTTTCTCATCAACTACCACACATTCAATTAAAAATCATCTTTGGATAAATTTAATATATAAAATTTCCCAAACGATCTATGAAGGCTTTTTTTCTTTGTAACTTGTAGCTTTTCGTTTGTTTAGTTAATGTCTCGTTATTCACTAACTGTTAACTCGCCCGCTTTGCTAACCGCATTTAATCAAGTTATTAAATAAACAAAAATCTTAATGGCAAAATATAAAAAGAAATCCTAGCTATTTTGATAGAAATAGATAGTAGTTATTTATTCTACAGGAACCGTACAGTTTTAACATAATTCCATAATACATAGTACTTTAATTAAACATTAATTTGAACTATTAATTATCAAAGATAATGACTCGAATATTCACTGCTATGACGTCACTGTTTGTTGCCTTGGTTACGAATACATTGTAAAATTAGTCGATTTGGTTTAGAGGTGGCTATGGAAAAAACTTTTGGATCGCTTACTACTAATGAAAATAATTTTCACATTCTGTACTATTTGTTGAGTCAATGAATCGAAAAAAATGGCCAAGGAAGAATCGAGTCCAAAAATTAAGCAACCTAGAACAGGGGTCGGCAACCTATTTTAAATAGAGAGTAATTTTTACCTTAAATAATTTTCAAAAGTCTTGGCAAGAGCCGCAACGATGATAGTGTAAAAAAAACGTCTGTATATCATTATTGATTCACAGATTTGTTTTACATTAGATTCATAATTTGAGGTCTTTAGTTTTAGATAACTTTCGAAGCTAACATCGTTGAGAAAGGATGTTCTTGTTGCCAAACGCATTATGTAGCACTAACGCAGCCAAACGCACTAATGAAAATTGTCAAGAGTCGAAATGCCACCTCTCAGGAAGATTTTTTCATGTTTCAATATATACATATGTATGATATATATATATATATATATATATATATATATATATTTTCTCTTTATATTTTATATTGACGTCCAAGATCTTTAGATATCACATATTATTTATCTCGAAAAATTGTACGACTCCTGTAGGATGACTACTAAACTATTCTACTAAAACCTGATACTAATACCTGTTCTTGGAAAATAAGTTTAATGAATTTTGATGAACTTACTATAAAATTTAACTCATAGATTTTTTATTTAGACTTTAGAGGTTACATCAAGATATTTATTACTGAGAAAAATGCACTGTTGATGCTGTTGAGGGATATAATTCTTATAAATCTTTCTATCAATAGAATTTTATTTTATCTGTTGGATAAGTTATGAAGATATTTGGTGAAAAAAATATAGATTATAAAAAACACAGCGTTTATAACATCTTCGATTGCTTGTGATCAAATGAAAGAAATGAAAGAAATGAAAATGTCTCAATATTTCAACCATGCATTATCTCGAAGTAGGAACAAGAAACACTTCCGAGGATGCTTTTGTAGATCCTTTCTTTAAACAGTGGTAAATTTCCGTTTTTTTATGTAACATCGTTAGTGTTAGGTAATACGCGTATATGTTCTAGTAAAACAAACTAAAAATTTCTTTAAAAAAATGATTTAGTTCAAAAAAAGAATTTATTGAACTTTATTTGTTATTATTATTATTATTATTAATACTAAGTTTAATCCATAAATTCATCGGAAGTAATAATTTTTCGTTTAGTCTTGCAACATATTCGGTTTTGGGCTTGTTCGTTTTGTCTTGACCATGATCTTGCTAATATAAAGACAGTCTTGGTTTTACTTTTTTGCCAGACTATTTAAGTATTTACTGTCTAAAATTTAGCTTTGCAATTAAAGCAAACTCAACGTCAAATGTTTATCATTTTTCATTTCAAAGTTAAAATTTTTAGTTCAATTCAAGCACCAATGTCCGCAGTTACTTAATTTTTGATGCATTCCTAAATCTACTTTTTACTATGGATCTAAGGTCTGGAAGTTTCACTAACGTAAAATATTAACTACTTAACTTTTAAAATGGAAAAGTTCTTGAAGGCTAACTACTTATATTTTTTTTTGTCAAAAAAAGGAATTTTTTACGTTTTTGAAGTAAATTTTCTTCTATTAGTCAATCAGTTTAAGTTAAGTATGTTAAGTAAAGAGGGCGATAGTTTAAAAAATTAAACACTACCACTGCATACTGTAAATGTAGGCAATAAGAAATCCATATAATAATTTACAATTGTTTTGTTAAACGAACCAAGAACAAATATTTGAGTGAAATGGGGAACCAATTTTCTTTTACTATTATATAGTAGGTAAGTAAAGGTAGTATTAGCCTGTTTCCTCTGAAGATTTAAAAAATATCCGCTAGGGGCAGCACCGGTCGTGGGGTACATATTTAATAATTAAAACCGCAAAATTTTACATTTCATGGACAATTAAAAAGAAATTTTAGTTTATTATTTATTATCAATAATGATAATAGGCAGATTAATATAATATATAACCTCTTTAAGTGAACACTTACTAACCTTTGAAACTGTCGCTGGTAATGGATTAGGGTTTTCTATTGTTGGTCCAATTGAATTAATAAAATGTTTTGTACAAACATAAGTATGTCTTTTTATTTTATCAACTGTTAAATCTGTCCTTCGTGATAAGTGTATCCACTCCAAACATTTTTTTTTGTCAAATTTTGGTTTTATAAAAGGCACAAATTTGACACCATCCTGCTTGTATTGACTATCAGACGTACAATTAGCGAATGCACAATGTTTTGTAGGCATGAAAATTTTATTTTATTTTTTTGATCACAACATGTATTTATTTTTATTCTTATAATTAATAAGACGTACGTTTCACGTGCTTGTCAAAGAAGAATTCAAAACATATGTACCCCACGACCGGTGCTGCCCCTAGCGGATCTTTTTTAAATCTTCAGAGGAAACAGGCTAATTGCAATTGGGTCGAATTTTCAAATTTGAGCTTTCATTGAAATTACATGTTTTGAGGTCCTCTGAATCCATAAAAGTGGTTCTTAGGAATATTTCTGTGTGTATGTGTGTGTGTGTGTGTGTGACAGCCATATCATATCGAAAGCTTTATCCGAATTACACCAAACTTGGAAATTTGTCTCCATATTATATCTAGTTGTGCCGCGAAGCTTTTGGTTGAAATCGGTTGAAATCTAGGAGTTTTTGAGCTTTTTAAATTTTTTCCGAACACGGCTCCAACGATTTTCTTTAAACTTTCTACAGTGCTTAGACTCATTAATGCCTATAACTTTTATTTGAAACATTTTCCTCGGAAAATTCAAATAAGTACAGCTCTAGCGTTAAGGGTAGGAATTCGAATATACATATATATACATATATATATATTGGCTGTATGCAAATAAGTATGTAGTTCTTTTAACCAACAGCGATGTGTTTCATAAAAAAAAAAATTAAAAGAGAGTACCGTGACGCCTCGCTGCAGATATTTTAAATTTTTTTCAAAAACGGCTTTGAAATTTACTACGGTTATTAGACTCCTGATCAGAGCCTATATTTTTATATGAATCTTTGTCCTGTTAAAATTCAAATAAAAAAAGTTGTGGGGTAAAGGTTTAGTAGTATATAAAATAAATTTATAATTAAGTTTATGCTAATAAGCGATATCTATATGGATGATAATGATGGAACATTTTACTATAATTTTTATTTTAACTAATCGTGCTTTTTGTTTTTCCTCTTTTAATCAATCGCGAATTTCAAACGGTGTTCCTAAAATTTTAGCCTTATTGAGTTGTGGTTTGGTTCCTTCCAACTTTCGCAAAACGATTCAAGTCCTAATACCATCGAAGAATGAATTCTTGAAGTTAATTGAATGCCATCAAGTGAAAGGCCACGATTTTTCATAATATGTAGATATAATCACTAACGTGTAAGTCCCATGCAAATAAATAAATGTTCATATTAGGTATATAGTAAATCTCACGAGTAAATCCCTTGACGTGAAAATGTTATCTCGCACCTATTTGTTTTGTTACCTGTTTTATTTTTAATAATAATTAATTCAATCTTGCGTCAAGATTAGTAATTCAGCCTGTTATCTTTTGTATGCTTTGACCACCTCACCTCACAGTCAACTGCTCAAATCTTCTAACGAGGTAATTTGATTATGTTTTTATCAAGTGGTGTTTGAACGTTATATGAATACGCACGAAGATAAAATCATGGACATCTGCATTGCACTTTAAGTGAGTCAAAAAACATTTTTGCCTTTCATTCTAATCAAGTGTCCATTGATTAATTTCATTTCAAGAAAATTTGTATCGCGGGGGCAATTTGGAGAAAAAAGAAATATTTTCACAGTGTGTTCATGTTTTAACTCGTCAATTTCTTGTTTATATTAAAATGCTCGCGAAATCGGAATCGAGAGAAAATAGAAAATGAGCGAAAATGATGACACGAAGGAAAAACACGTGGGTGAATTATAAAAATATCATTCGGCTATTTTAAGCCTTTCTAATTTATATTATTCATAATATATTATAATATAACATATACCTACATACTTATCTATATATATATATATAATCATTTTAATGATCTAAATGGTTAATGAATCCGAAACGTATGAAATTGACTTTGGTCGTAGTCTAATTTACATTGTAGGCTAATTGCACGATCGTTTTCATTGTTGACGACGCCATCTTTGAATGACTGTATAGAAATCAATCATTCATTTTCCGGGAAAATTTTTTTCTACAGAAAATTTAGGCCACTATAACACACATTGTGTAAAGATAAATTATTGTAATCATTCAATTTCTTTAGATACATACAAACGTAGATATAGTCGCTATACTTTTCGTCTGACAGACAGACATTCATCATTTTCTTTTTGACGTCATATGTTGCGGTGAAATAATCTAAAAATCGCCAAGCGTTAAAATAAACATAAAACTACATAGGTACTCATACACACACCATGTTAAGGTTTCAAAAGCGAAAAAAAAAATTTTACACGTTCACGTTCATTTTCCCATGTATTACCTATACCTACTGTATTGGTAAGTTCAAAAGGTGGCTCGGGAAATTTGAAGTGATTCCACAATCGTACGAAATGCGTCTGAAAATAGATCGGATGTTGATGGAAGTGGTTTGGATTTAGATTTATCGAGTGTTTGTTGCTGATTGATTTTCATGCTTAGAAATGGCGCCGTGTCGGTTCTTTTATTGTTTTTGGTTTGTTATTTTTGTAATAATAAACCTATGGACTTACTAATTACAGTAAAACCTATCGCAGAAAAAAAAATACTAGTAAATTTCACATACAATTGAACAAATAAAGAGGTCGCGATCTCTTTTCAGTTTTCACCTATGCAGAATTCTCACTAATTCAAATTTCTAGATTATAGAGATACTGGAAAGATTTATCTATAGAGATTTATAAGAAATACAGCACAAAACTATTGGTAGGAATAAAATTGTATGTTTAATTTAAGAACAAATCAAAATACGATGAAAATACGATTATCATTGAGTAAATGTCCTTGTTGTGGGGTTGGCTCAATAGTAGTAGGCATAGTATAGGCAATCATAGTAGGCATTGAGCGTTACAGAATGAGTGAGTGAGTGAGTGAATCAGTGACCTGTGCTTTTATATTATCTTATAGTTGTATAAACAAGTATCAGTCTCAGTTACAGAGGTCCACCGGCTAAATAAAATTTTCCATGTAACGATTTCTATTCCTCACTAAAAGAGGCTTTAAAAAAGAGCTGACGAAGACTCTCACTTATAGAGTTTTCTCGCTTATCTAGATGGGACTGTACTTTTTTTAAAATGACACTCGCTATTGGTTAAAAGAATACATAAAGTCTACGATTCGTTGAAAAAATTATAAATAGAATAAGATATAAATTTCGAAAAGAGAACTATAAATAAAGCTTCTATAATACCCCCCTGTTCCAAAAAATTGTTTTCATTATACCTAATATTTCAATTGTTCGAAGAAAAAGTTTCAAATAAAAGTTGCGGGTTTTGGTGAGTCTTAACTATAACAAGTTGAAAGAAAATCTTTGGAGTCGTTTTTGAAAAAAATAGAAAAAACTGAAAAAGTGGAGCTTCCTGTCAACCAAAAGCTTCGCGGCCCAACTAGATGAAATATGAAGAAAAAATTTGTTGAAAACAATTTTTTTCGGATTCGGGGGACCTCAAAACGGGTATTTCTGATGAAAACTCAAATTCAAAAATTTGAACTGATCCTTTCTTGACTATGTAGCAGTAAAACGTGGTAAAAATTTATATGGTGGCCAACCACATAAATTAAAATCGAACTAAGAAAATACGTGAAAAAATTTTGAAATTGTAAGAAAATACTTTCAACAAAAACCAATAATTAAATTAGCCTGTTTCCTCTGAAGATTTAAAAAAGATCCGCTAGGGGCAGCACCGGTCGTGGGGTACATATGTTTTGAATTCTTCTTTGACAAGCACGTGAAACGTACGTCTTATTAATTATAAGAATAAAAATAAATACATGTTGTGATCAAAAATATAAAATAAAATTTTCATGCCTACAAAACATTGTGCATTCGCTAATTGTACGTCTGATAGTCAATACAAGCAGGATGGTGTCAAATTTGTGCCTTTTATAAAACCAAAATTTGACAAAAAAAAGTGTTTGGAGTGGATACACGTATCACGAAGGACAGATTTAACAGTTGATAAAATAAAAAGACATACTTATGTTTGTACAAAACATTTTATTAATTCAATTGGACCAACAATAGAAAACCCTAATCCATTAACAGCGACAGTTTCAAAGGTTAGTAAGTGTTCATTTAAAGAGGTTATATATTATATTAATCTGCATATTATCATTATTGATAATAAATAATAAACTAAAATTTCTTTTTAATTGTCCATGAAATGTAAAATTTTGTGGTTTTAATTATTAAATATGTACCCCACGACCGGTGCTGCCCCTAGCGGATATTTTTTAAATCTTCAGAGGAAACAGGCTAATTGGCCATGAAAACATTTGATTTTTTTTTTTTTAATTTTACATATGAAAAAATAGCCCAACAAACGAAAACAAATGATTTTGTATTGTTTGACAACTATGGTCAAAATAAATGAATAAAATGCCGAAAGGTAAACAGCGCCTTGCCATGTACTTTTATACCATGCATTTTGATATACTATAATGTAAAAATTGCAGTAGTGTTAGTGTAATAATGCCCACTGTTGGAATTCAAATACTACGAGTATCTACCTACATAAAACTCACATAAGCTTTACACAAAAACACGTTTCACTGCATTTATGAAAGAAAAACTTAAAGATAAAAGTTGGCCTTGATTCATTATATTAACAACAATTAATAACTGCACGTATACTTAGTACTCTACAAGCATAAATAAAGAAATAGGAAATAGTAAAACCGAGTAAAACTAATATTACATGAAAAACGTCGCAAAAGCCAACTTTTTTTTTTTTTTTTTTTTGTTTATTTAAGGTCGCATCAACCACTATGGTCATTAGCGTTCGTCGAATCCGAAAACCCAGAAAAAACCAACCAAGTTTTCATTTTAATCGAAAACATCTATAGAATACAAACTGAATGAGAATAACTGTTTAAACGTTGTTATTTTTCGACAAAAAATTAAAGTTCTAGGTTATACTTACATATATACCTACCTTAATATTAATTATATAGTCAAACGTAATGTGCTTTATTTAATGCCGTGGCGTAAAGTAATTAAATGTGGTGGTGATACACTACATCTGGTAAAACATCAAACATGTATAAAGACACTGAAAACTTAGCCTTTTGGATGTTGTCTTGGATATGAGGTGATGCCAGACGTTCTAAATCAACTTTTCAATGTTTCAACTTTTAAGAGTTGTCCATAAACTTTCATAAACCTTTAGTAAAATTTGTATTATTTTTTCTTAAACCTTTTATTTTTAATATTCTCGCAAAAGATTTTTTCGACAGAAAAATGGTAATTGTCGATGAGGAAAATATGTTTGATGTATAGTTGAAAATGTTTTTTTTTTTATTAATAACCAAGCTTTGCTGCGTTTGGTGCAGTTTTTTCTCGTTCTCCGATTGGAAACGTTTTAAGGCATTGCCCTATTTGTTTCACGTGCGATTCAACCACTCAACATTTTTCACTTAAGTATTTTCAGAGCGTGGCTATTAATAAAATGTTTACACATCAAACGAATTTTCTATCCATACGATTCAAGAAATTTTATTTTATTATTTTTTTTTATATCTACTCGAAATTTAAATATAATAGGTAGTGGCTTTTCGAATGAAATTCCGAGAAACTATCCTAGAAACTTAACGACGCCACTTTTATGAGACAAAAACCTATCAACCACCCACATTTGAATATGTGACAAAATAATATTATAATATAATTTTTCCTGTGAAACACAACGACAAACATTTCCAACTAGAAATAATTTCATACTTAGTCACTTGATGTGCGACAAACATTTCTTTCATAGGAATGTTCCTCTGGGATATTAGGGGGAAACTAAATGTTGTAAAATATATAAATGAGATTGAGTGAAAATTTGATTTTCAGATGCGATCGCGCTCGTCCAATTCCAATTATCGGCCCGTATTACAAGTGCACCGCAATCTGGACATGGAGGACATTTCGGCCACGTCGACCACGTCCCTGCTAAATTCATCGGGCAGCAACTCCTCGGAAATGGACATCACCGGATCGGAGGAGTATTTGCAAAGGACTCGAGGACGTCAAATAACTCGTCGTCGTGGTGCTATTAAACATTATAGGTAAAGCTAGTTTTTAATTGTTTTGTATAGGCAACCAAAATACATTTGTGTTAACTGAAATGCCTACACGTTAATTCGCACCATTAGTCGATTTAAGGGACAAAATTCGACTGTATTTCATTTGATTTGATTGTTATGAAAATTATTTTGTGGAAAAGTCCCAAATTGTATGCTCACTGCACATATTATTTTGCTGTTATATGTGAGAGTCTACAATAAGTTATTATGCATTCATTTATAAGTTATTTGCACGTATTGATACATTGATTTGTTTGTGTGTAGAGTGCACGAGGTCAAAGGACATAAGTTTGTGGCGAAATTCTTTCGACAGCCCACGTTTTGTGCGTTTTGTAAAGATTTCCTATGGGGCTTCGGCAAGCAGGGTTATCAGTGTCAAGGTGCGTTTCGGTTTTAATTTAACATACAATGATTTATTTCCATGTTTGTATTCAGAACGAACAAACAATGATTCGATTTTCAGCGTGTCAAACGGCCGTTCATAAGAAGTGCCACGACAAGTTGCTGGGCAAATGTCCCGAATCGGGACGTAATTCGGAGAGTACAATTGTAAGTGTTGACACGAATACAATTTTTTTTTTTAGAAAAATAAAATGTGATTAATTTGTGTGTGTTTTAGTATTTGCGGGAGCGATTCAAGATTGATTTGCCGCATCGATTCAAAATGCATTCGTTCATGTCACCGACGTTTTGTGATCATTGTGGCTCACTTTTGTATGGATTGTTTCGCCAAGGATTGAAATGTGAAGGTAGAAATGTTTTATTAATGATGCTTGAAAAAAAATATATGAACGGAACATCATGGATGTTTTTAAGACTCGACAATGATATGAGAAATCTTTATGTAGCTTAGATCTTTGGTGCATTTTACTTTTGTCTTTAAGAATGTGTCTAGGCTTTTTGTTTTGGACAAAAAAGAGATTGAAAGCTTGATAATAAGGATATTTTGTAGGTCAGCAAATAGAGTCAAAATTAAATCGAAAGATAGTAAAATGATGTGTTTAAAACACTGCTCGACATGATCTCATGATTTTTTTATTTTGTCATTTGGCAATATCAGAAATTTTATTTTTCCTGATCAGAAAGAAAAATACATAGCTTTTATTACTTACTTTTATTATTATTATACGATAAAGTAAATAAATGCCAACATTTTTTGAGGAAAGCTACATAGAAAATAGGCTTTTTTTGCGTTAATTTTTTTAAAGCTGAAATCTTTCCAAATCGTTTCCAAATAAAAGAAAAATTGTTAACAATTTAGAACACGTAGAAATCATGATGTAAAATTAAAAAGACCAAATAGAGGTCTCCGAATACATCAAATCCCCTTAACTATCGTCATAATATGGGTTTACATCAAGGAATTCAATACTTGACTTTGTTTTTAAATTACTTGAATTAAATATGATTTGCAATCAAGTCATGTCCATATAAAATGTTTACATTTTTATACCAAGTTAAATTAAGCATCGACTTTTTAAGTTATTATATTTCAAACTTTAGATATCAAGCTCAATTTTTGTACTCAATTCATTGCACAAAATGTCCACTTGTTTGACTTTTGTTGGCTCCTTATTCATGTTCGCTGAGTTTTTATTCAATGCACGAAAATATGAAAAAGAACCAGATTATCGAACCAATTTTCCTATTATATGGAGTGTAATAGTTTTTGATTTTTCAATAAATGAGCAACCCATAGGATTTTTCATAGACGATCAAACAATGATCAGCTTTACTTAATTCAGCAGAATTAAGTTTTTGAAGGGTTTAGGAGAGAAAACAGTATATTATATATAGATCTAGCTGATATCCGTCCGCTACACTGAGCATAGGTAAATTCAAATGATTGATAAATAGAAGCTTTCGTAGCAATATATAAAAAAGCGACTAAAAAAGATAGCAATTATCGTTTAGAATTTGTGCATTTGCCCAATTTAATGAATTTACTATTTTTGGTATATTGCTTTATTAAAATAAGAATATGTATAAGGAAAATTGTAAAGGTTTAATAAGATAAAAAGTAAGGAAAATAGACGGTTATAGGTTAAAGCTTATCTCCGTCTTGTTTTAAGGCAATGCACCAATAGTTAAGGTTTAACAATAAGTGCGTTGAGTAAGGTCAGGGTGCAGGCAGCAGGTAGTTTTAAAGCGGAGACGTTCTTTCTCACTCTAGACCATTGCACAAGCACTAGAAGCTTCCCTTTAAACGCATTCCATGGAGCCAACGATGCGTAATCATTGACCCACATTTGTTTGTTTACCTCTACGCACCTGTCATTTAGACTTTATTTGGCATTTTTCAAGGTTATTTTTTCACTGTGCTTTAATGCTAAAATTTGTGACGTCATCAACATGAAATTGATGGATAAGTAGCATTAGCAGGTTCTCCTGCAAAGTTTTGAAAGTAATTATTACAATGTTTTACGCTCCCATTCAGTATTAAAATAAATTTATTTATTACTATTAATAAATAAGTATTAAAAACTAAAATGCAACAAGTAATTTCTAGAACAGTTTCTGTTACTGTTACGAGTCACTGATCTTTACGACTTTTTAACTATTAATGAAAAACTGCTATTTCTTGATCTTAAAATGAAAAGAGTCGTGACTAAAAGCATTCGTCTGCAACGTGGCTTTAATAGCTCATAACTAACGTAACCAACGTTGCGTCGTGCTCTAAAAGCTGGTTAAAGCATTGTAAGAACTAGGCTTGATAACTCTTTCTCTAAATCCTGAATAGTTGTAGAAATATTGCGCCTTGAATATGAAATTAATTACAGTTTCTTCAGTAACAACAGATGACCGTTGTGGCATAATTATTTATTATTTTCATATAACTAAAACACTGATTAATTATCAATCTATGAATGAATGTAATCGGCCATTTTCTAGTTTTAATGAGAGCCATGTGATACATTGTAAGTATTGTACAGGAAAAATGGAAATTTTCTAATTTCAAAAGTAACTTTGATAAGTTAATAATCGACTCGTATTTTTGTTTATCATTCTATCATAATCTATCACATATAGTCCATATGAATAATTACTTCGTTGTTTTTCAGTACTTTTATTTTTTTAAAAACTCTGTGTTAAAATTATAGTTAACTAGCTGATACCCGCTCGCTTCGCTGAGTGTATCTAAATTTAACTGATTGATTAATAGATTCCCTACGTTCATAGCGAGATAAAAAAATTAAGTAAACTATTTTGACAGAAAAAGATGATAGATACTTTCAGACTTTAGATCCAAAGAAAGTTCATCAAAATCCGTAAAACTACTTTTCAAGAAAGAGATGTTAGCTGTCTCCCATCAGCTTTTATACGATTTTTAGTAAAAAGTAACTGTATTCCTTCCTTTAGGACTTGAAAAACTTTCATACCAAATGTCATTTAAAACGGTTTAGTTATTTTTGGGGCATCCATTAATTGCACGAGGCGTTCTTTGCGATTTTTGAAATCCCACCCCCTCCCCTCTGGTAAGATGTCATGAGATTTGGCATATATATCATTCCCTCAACCCGCCATTTAATGTGATATTTTTCAAAACGTGTGTTTTCTTAAAAATAAATATTATAAAAAAACAAAAAACCGACTTCAAAATATATAAAAATTCTTAAACAAGAAATGCATTAAAAAGTAACAAAATAATTAAAAGGGGTGGATTTTTTTCTTCAAATTGAAATGTGAACAATTTAAAGGTACGTTGTACGTAATAGAAAAAAATATTGAAATCAGGTTAGCCAGGAAAAATGTATTATTTCATCCCTAATTTTTAACCCCTTATGAGTGGAGTTTTTTTTTTACAAATAATGGATATAAGATTAATTTAAAATTGTGTTCTACAAATAAAAAAAGAATTATCAAAATTGAGCTATCCAATAAGAAGTTAATATTTCATCCCTTAGTTTTCAATCTCTTAGAAGTGGAAAATTTCCCTCAAATTAAAACTGGACCCCACGGAAAGCACCAGCTTTCAAATAAAAAAATAATTTTCAAAATCGAGCTATCCAATAAAAAGTTAGTATTTCATCCCTTAGTTTTCAACCCCTTAGAAGTGAACGATTTCCTTCAAATTAAAATGGGACTATTCGAAAAGCACCAGCTTTCAAATAAAAAAAAAATCATCAAAATCGCTTCACCCAGTCGGAAATGCAGAGGTAACAAACATAAAAAAAAAATAACAGTCGAATTGAGAACCTCCTCCTTTTTTTGAAGTCGGTTAAAAATAACGTGATATTTGCGAGACCTTTCCTTTCCCTAAAGTAAGATTAGATGCGATTTGGCTCGACCTCATCGGCCCTTGAACGCCTCACGTAATTAATGGATGTTCCCTTAAAAGAATAGATTAGTAGCTATCCTACAGGATCTTTAGCAAAACTTCATTAAAATTCGTTCCGTTAAGTAATTGTTATTTTTTTGAAATTTTTTAGTTTATTATTTTAATACGTCTATTTCTAATTAATATCTTCGACAATGAACAATGAAAAAATTCAAATATGTATTTAAAAAAATTTAATTATTAATTTTATCGGCTGTTTTATTGTTTTATCGGGTTTATTTTCCAGTAAAAATTGTCAATTTTTTAATTTTAACTTTGTAAATATTTCTTTCGTTATTGTGTAAAATTGGTCAGAACTTCTTGAGAAAAACGCGTTAGAATTCTATTTCACGAACTTTACCGACATTTTTGAAATGTACGATTCCTGTAGGATTTAATTGTTTTGCCATCCCATGGGAACCATGCATTATTCTAGCCTTAAAAGTAAGCTATATCATTCTCTCCCAAATTACCACATTGCAAAAATCATATAAATCTTTAACTCTGTGATAAACAAAAAACATATCTATCCCATGGGAAGAGTACATCTCTCCTGAGTAAAAAATAGATCAAGTCTTCTTAAGGAAAATGAAATAAGACTCTATTTCGTGAACTTTAACGAAACTGCTTTGAAATACTCGATTCTTATAGAATACATTCTTGTGTAACTATCCCATGGGAACTGTTTATTATCCCGGTATAAGAAGTAAACTATATCATTCTCTGAACCCTAAACAACCACATTGTAAAAAAGAAAGTTTTTCTTTTTCTCTGTCAAAACAAAAAAATATCTATCCCACGAAAACCGTACATTTTTTCTGACTAAAAAGTATACTATATGTTTCATCAAATTATAATCTAAATCTATAATAAATTTCATCTAGATCCATTAAGTAATTTTTGAGTGAAAGAGTAACAAACATCCATACATCCATCCATTCTTACACACTTTCACGTTTATAATATTAGTAAGGTTTTAAATACGAAAAACAGGTGAAAGGTAATTAAGCGATTTTTAATGCAAGTTTCGGTGAATTTCAAGTTGAAAGAAAAATTATTGCTAAGTCTAAAGCACATTCTGCAATATTTGCATCAAGAAGAATTTAAGGAGTTTAATTAGACATTATAATAATTCGTTTCTTTGTAAACACTTTCAATATGAGCTTTCACTTTAATCAGGCTTTGAATCTTGAATCTTTGCTCTATCGTTCTCTATTCCACACACATAGGTCACTATACACATTAGCTTTGTTTGAATTCAAGCAAATTCAATTTATGGACAAGTGATCCATGACATTTTTGTAACTTTCCTTATCTATCTTACACATTCAAAATAGATGTGTACTTTGTCATATAATAAAAAGTGAACCATTATTGATTTTAATTATCGAATGGGCGCAATATTTTCAATCAAAACTTAAAAATTAGGAAGAAAATGAAAAAAGCTTTACTAGAAAAAAACATTGATCAGGTATTAATGTGATACAGCCCTTAAATCAATTGTGTGTGTTTTTTAAAAATCTTTTAATACGACCAAACCACTGATTATTATCGTTTACTGTTATAACCTAATTGGCATGTTTCCATTTGTATACGTTTTCCACGGACGCCATTCAACACACCGCGGAGCGAACGATTTATATTGTAGATAGGAGAAAATATAGAATATCTACTTATATGCGTGAATCGGCAAGAAAACGTGAAAAATTTCTCAATCAACCAAGTGCCGAACGATTGCATGATTATAATAAATCATCGTCACCCCTCCGTAAAAATTTTCATTTATTATTGTTAGGAAATATCTTGCTATACACACGAGGTAGCGTGCGTGAATACTACATATACATATCTATCTAGATGTAAAGATTCGCCAGCGAAATACGTCCAGTTTATTTATTTCGACAATAAAACCGAAAATAAAAGCTATTGAAATGTTAAAAGATCAAAGCCGATTAAGTAAAGGATGAGACGTACAACATATTTACAAGTTGTTCAGGTATGAAAATTTAAAACTTGTGATATGCAGAACCGGATTTTCATCTCTAAAAATTTGCCTCTAAAAACATTAAATCGTTTAGAAAATTCGAGGTTTACTTTTAGATTTTATTTGACCCATATTGTTTAAGTTGTCACATTTTAATATGATCGAATTTTGTTGGGAGTTTTCTTTTTGGGCACTGGTTTTTCGTTCAAGTTCGGCTCTGTTGAGTGTAGAAATACGTGAAAATACGTCACGTATCGTTAAAAATAGTGAATGTTTGAAAAGTCTCGCGCAACGAGTTGGCCAAAAAGCTTTCGAGCTAGTGTTAATCGTAACTTGACTATAACAACGGCGTGCTCTCATCGCTGACGACCGAGACCGTGTTTTCACCTCGATTTACGGACGCGTCGCAGTTCGCAGTGTTTGTCTAATGACAGTCCCGATTACCACAAGTGAAGTGTGTGAATTTTCAATTGTTCAAGTCAATGTGATACAACAATGCCCTTGTTTTCGGATTTGTCCAATTTGAGTTTGTACTATGCCGGCTCGAGTACCAGTTATTTGAACACGAGTCCTTATGCGACACACTCGTCGATTGTTGGTGCCGCGACTTATCGACCATCGCCCGTATTTTCGCAGGTCTATGGAAGAAGTTATGGGGCGAATCGAGCCTACGCGCCCCTCTTGGCGACGATCGGGGAAGGTTCCGCGTTGGCACAACGTCGTGGCTTTGCCCGTATCAATTCCCCAAAGCTCACACATTCATCCCCCAAATATAAAATGGTCAAACCGATCTCGATTAACACCGCCGACATTGACGTATCGAAAAATCGCTATCAACGACCAACGCATCGAAACGTGATCTTATCACCGAAAAAACGTTCCCCGCCAAAAGAGGTTAAAGTTGAAACCAAAGATGAGCCTCCGCCAGCTCAGAATGATCCAGGTGATATTTTCATGCCTCGAATCGATCATACGAATCGAAGCACGATCAAAAGAGGTCGCACTGTCGTGCGAATTCATACTAAACATTTGAAACAAGATCCGGAACAATCTGAGGAACTGAAACCGGAGCCAAAACCGGTCGTGGAGCCGCCAAAAATCGAAGTGGACGAACCGAAATCACCACTTGGTAAGAATTGGCGTTCAAATTTTGATCCTAACGATTTTAAGCAAGAGAAGCGGTACAAAAAGACGGCCGGTGAGAGGTTGGTGGAAAAGTTTTTGATCCGTGAAAAGGAAGAGGAAGAGGTGAGTCGATTGAAACTCGAGGAGCGAAAACGTTTTCGTGAGACCAACTTGAATTCGTTTGGTGAAATTAAACGTAAATCGACCAAGAAACGGCAAAGTTTTCACGAGATTTGCCGCACGATTAGCTCGGATAATTTGACGGATGATTTGAATGGGGGACAGTCAAAGCGGCCGGTGAGTCGTTTATCGGTGCGGCGGCCAAGTTCCAGTGCAGAGCTTCGCGAAATTCGACGTAACTCTGCTGAAGTTTTACAGGAACATGTCAAGATATTGGATGGACTTTTGCAGCAAGAAAATATGAAGACCGATCCGAACTTGACCGAGACCGACAGTGGACATGGAAGCCTTAAAAAAAAGAAAAAAGTCTACACAAAAAAGAAATCCAATGAAGATGTGTCCTTAGAAAAAAATGATGGCAATAAAAGCCAGATTCAACGAAGGCTGACCTTACGAAAAATGCGACGTACATCGTCAGGAAACATGGAAAATATTATCGAAGTTGTCAATGCAGAAACCAACGACAAGCCATGCATCTTAGAATCGGTCACTGAAAATCCAAAGTTAAAAATGTCTTCGTCTATCGAGGTTGTGGAAACGCTCAAAGCTCCTGCCATGAAGCTAATCGTTGAAGATATTCACGTGAAAAATGTTGAACCCGCAAAAGTCGTGAAAAACAAGAAATATAAGTTTAATATTACCGTAGACATTGAACCGGGTGCCAATAAAATGTTGCGGACGTCAATGAAGCGACAGTCGACCAAACGAAAAATGAGTCAAACCGAAAAAGATGCGTTGGGAAAAGAAAATTTATTGTTAGCACTCGAGGAAAATATCTTGGAACCAAAGAAGAAAGCTGAGCTTTGTTTGTCAAAAACTTCAAGCGCGACAAAAATTAATACAACCGAAGAAGACACGGTAAAAGTCGATGAAAATCGAAATGAAATTTCAGTGGAAACGACTGAAAAACAGAAGCTTAATGCAAAAGTTGATGGCGAGAAAATTAAAAAATCTGAGGTTAAAATTGAAGTAAAACCTGTGAGAATAGCAGAAAAAAAAGTTGAGACATCAGACGTAAAACTTGATGTTACAATTACATCGAAAAAAATTTCACCGAAAAAATTGAGCTTAAAATCGGAAGTGGAGAAAATTAAAGCTCCATTGGTGGTTGAGGAAAAATTAAATTCAAACTTTACAAAGTTAGAGCTATCAAAGCCTGTTGAGGACAAAATTAAGAAAGAAGTCACGAAAAGTGAATCAAAATCTGAGGAAAATCTAATGGAAAATGATTTTTGGCAAACGATTGGTAAACGTGAAACGATACGATTTGAACATCGTAAAAAAACGTTGCAGGAACAAGTTATGGAAAAGCGAATTGGAAATTTTTTTTTAAACAAAGTTTCCGAGGAAAGTAAACAGCAGAATGAAGACTCGAAATTGCAATGCCAAGAAAAAGATGAAATTGAGAAGAAAGATGTGAAAGAGTCAACAGCAAAAACTGATGAAGAAAAAGTGGTTGATACTGTAAAGGTGAAACTATCGAAATCCTTAGTATGTGAGTCTGAACAACACATGGGAAAAGAAAAGAAGATTATAAGTGTTAAGGTCGAGGAAAAAAAGGAAGTGGAAGTTGAAAACTCTGCTTCGAAAACTTTAAAATCCGAAGTAAAAAAACAAGTCGATACTAAAACAGTGAAAACACCAAAAACCTTAGTTGATACTGTTAAGGTAACACCATCAAAACCCTTAGCTGAATCTGTGCAAAGTAAAGAAAAAGAAAAGGCGGTTATAAGTGCTAGAGTTGAAGAAAAAAATGATCTAAAAGACGAAAAACCAGTGAAAATTTTGAAAGTCAATGAAGAAAAAAAGGTTGATACCGGGAAAGTGGAACCATCAAAACCCTTAGTAACTGAGCCTGTTCAAAACAAGGATAAAGTAAAGAAAAGTGTTCAAGTCGAGACAGAAAAACCATCTTTGAAAACAACAAAATCAGTAGTAGAAGAAAAGGTCGATCCTACAAGGGTGGAAGTATTAAAAACCTTGGCAAATGAGTCTGTAAATATTAAGGAAAAAGACAAAGAGGCTGCAAGCATTAAAATTGAAGACAAAAAGGATGTTAAAGAAGAAAGAGTCGATGTTGTGAAGGTAACATCACCAAAAGCTTTGACTTTTGTATCTTTGGCATCTAAAGAAAAATCTCAAGTAGAAGAAAACAAATCGATAAAAGTCTTAAAAAATGTTCAATCAATCCAAACTAAAACCCTGCTAGTAACAGAAGAAAAATCTGTTGTGAAAATTTCGAAGCTTGACGAAGACAAACGAGTCGATTCTGTGAAGGTGAAATCACCAAAAACTAGTCCATCTTTGAAAATTACAGAAAAAGTAGTAGAAAAAAAACCAGAAATTTTAGTGGAAGATAGGAAAGATGAGGAAAGCTATGATGAAGAAAATGGTGCTCTTCCTCAATCTCATCCTGTCGACGTCGTCTCACCTGTGATAGAATCCCATAAAAAAGCCAAAGAAGAAAAAATTGCCCCGATCATTCCCAAAGAGCAATCATTCGCCTCATTTATGGCGAAAAAACTGAAAAAACCTGAAGAATTTTCGGAAAATTCCGAAGACGAGGAACACGATTTGATCAAATCGGACGTCTTTAATCTTGTCAAAACCAAAGTGAAACTGTATAAAGAGGGCGAATTTGAAGCTCCTGTAGTTATGTTGGCGACACCTCGGGATTTACGTCGTGCACCGCCCCGACGTCCACCGCCACCACCAAGTCCAGAGTCTAGCGATCAGGAAGACGACACTGAATCCAGCGACGAGTCCAGTGTAGAAAATGACGAAAGCTCAAGTGACGACGACGACGAGAACGGCTCATCGTCGACCGAAAGCGACAAGCAAACTGTGATATCGAAAAATGCACGACCCACGGACAAAAGAACTTACAGTACGTCGTCCACAGATTCTGGATTTCATTCATCCACAGTCGATAACAATTTCGGTTAGACTTAATTTTACGCTTTTCTTTTTATAACAATTCAATTCAATTGAATTTTTATAAAAAAAAAAAAAAAATTCATTTCCTTCCCATTTCATTTTGATGTTAAGTGTTTTGTAAGAGCTTTGCTATGACGCATTTTTTCAAACGCTTGACCTATGGTAATATTTTGATATCGATCGAGTTTTCCAAAAATATCAATAGTCAAGAGAGTGAGAACCATGAGAAAAGTTTTCCTTGCAAATAGACTGTTGTCGTGTTTTTTTTTTTTTTTTTTCGTTTCATGTTATATTGTTTTTGCGAGAAGATTGATCGTTAAGGTTGAAGAAAAATTGTCTCAATGCCAAATTAAATCATTTAAAAAATGACGTTGATGAGAAGACACCACGGCGAGGTGAATTAAGGTAACAGTGACAGATTTATTTAAATTTAGTTCAAATGAATCATTGCGAGTCGATCGCGGCGAACACAAAGTGAAATAAGCCTTATATTTCAAGGGGAACAAATTGGCAGAAATATTCGGTGCTTTTCAGTCCCAAAAAGCAGTAATCTGTAAAGATCAAATTTGATTGTAAGCAATAATTCAGATGTAAAAATAGCACGGCTTAGACTAAAACTTTGTTTCTTCCTTAGTTAATGTGGCAGATGTAGTTTGTTAAAAAGGTGAATTTTTTTTTAACCAACTATAGGGATGCGAAAAGAAGCGGGTGTGTTTTTAACATGTTTGAATGTATAAATCAAGTCAGCGTTAGCTTTTCTTAAGTACGAAAAAAAATTAACGAGATTTCTCAAGCTTCTCGTTCAGAGTTCTTATTTGATGAAAATTTAACAACATCTTTAATAAATCAAATTAACTTATTTGTTTTGATTCGTTGTTGAATAATTTATCACAAAAATCACTTTATAATCATTTTTTAAATTGCTCGTATCACTATTACTTGGATAAATCGTATTTACTGACTGATTTCATAAAAAATGAATTCATTTGACTGGCTGTGCCTACTTATATAGTTTCTTAGGCAAACAATTATTATACTCTCACACTTTTTGGTGAGTTTCATTGCCGAATCTTCTAGAAAATTCCAAAATCGTTGGGTGCCAATACAAAAATGGTTGAAATGCCCACTGTTGAAATTTCGACTAAACAATCAAGACTATTCCATTATTTTCCATCGCTATTAGGTGTATCTGTCTTTGTTTGTTACCATATTATTTTAATAAACAGATTAAAGTAGCCCTTTACAGTAGTTCATATAAAATTATTGACAGTCCAAAAAATTTGTAATAATTTTGTAAGTCTTAAACATGAAATTTTCTCGACTACCTCCACATCACTTAAGTTTCTTGTGTGGTGTTTAGTCGCTTGTCAAACGTCTGGTGAAGTAACCAATAGTAGTTTAACATCATGTTGGTGTCCCAGTGGCCTCGATACCTTCGTCCCATTACTTAAATGTCATGGTATAAACGCTCATTTTGCTTTTCACTCACATCTCCCAAATTTTTCGAGAAATAATCAAGACAACTGTTCAAAAAGTGAAATTTCAGAATGATCAATCATTCTTAATTTTAAAGCTTTTTGAACATGTTAGCTACAATAGAAACATATTCTGGTTCATTTTATTTCCTGTAAGCTTCTTAAGAACTTATTCGAATGATGGCCATGTTTCTTTTTCATTTAATATCATTGTAGATTCAAAGTGATTGTGAAACATCATTTGTTAGGTCCGACAAAGACGTCTTCTTTTTGTTCGGTTTCTGAATGTTTTTGGCAGAAATACTTGAAACAATGGCAATCTTCATGCAAAACCCTTAAAAACTATTTCATGAGGCCTAACGCTTTTACTTCTTATTTACTTAGTTCTTATCCAAAAAAATAATTATCATGATATCTTCATTAAAAACAAAGTAATTAGTTTTAAAAATTTCGATTTTTACAAGCAAAATGCGTATGCTTTCGTTGCTTTGATTGAGTGGGGCAAACGGTGTTCTGCGCATGGGCTAGAGAGAGAGATTGTTTCTCCTTCCACTGCCTAATGATTATTTCATATTGGAGCGTAATAAAATATTTTTGAATTCTAATTTTTTCTGTTTTTAAAATATTTTTTGTAGCTATTTTTTAAATTCTCTTTTAGCATTTTTTTATATTTTTTTTCTGTAAATATAAATTCAAAATAAATTTTTTAGTCACAACCGTTACAATAATCAAATTACATTTCAACACTCCCTTTTATTACTGCATATTTTTTTTTAACCAGAAAGAGTTAAGTTAGCTAGAAAATTTTTTTTTTTAAATTAACTATATGCCAAAAAATTATTCCCTCAGAATCTGCAATTTCTCCAAGTGTATAGTTATTAATTTATTAATAATTACTTTTTCAAAAAGTTTCAAACTAAAAATTAAAATTGCTGTAAAATACAAAAAATTCACTTTTTTAATGTTTTTTTTAATTGCTCCTTAAATGCTTTTTCCGGATCCGCAATTGCTCCAGGTGTAAATAGTTTATTAATAATTAATTTTTTAAAAAGTTTTCAAACTTAAGAATATAAATCTTGAAAATAAGTGATTGAGGTTTTTGTTTTTTTTTTTTTAAAAAAAAAGCTCTATCTGCTCTTTTCATTACGCAAGTAATTATAACTTTTCAAGTATCATATTTGGATTCAGGACCTTAAAAACAAGAATATGGTATTTTCAATAAAAAAGTTTTTTCATCGCGGTCCTGTGTTTAATGCTCTAACTAAATTTTTCTTAACATATAGTCTACAGGCTAAAATATCATAATATGTTGATTGTTCTCGTAATCTTATAGATGAGAAACTTGATAAGTTTTCTAAAGGCACAATGCGAATAAATGTTCTTGAGATTGAGTGTATGTTTTTGTTTGGGTTTGAAGTGGAACGAAAATTTAAAGGTAAACTAATCGAAATGCAGCCTTGGGGCCGCAAACAATTTGTCTATGCGAGAAATTTATTTTCGTCTCGATTATCGTTAGTTAGAAAACGTTAGGCGTCGACGTTCGGCCACACAATCATATGACGATGATGAACAATAAACGTTTTTCTCAACACATCGCGCTTTTCAAACGTCAAAAACGCGTTCTCAGTGATGATGTATAGAAATAGAATGTTGTTGAAGAAAATATAAAAATGACGGAAATTTTCTCAAAGAAAAAACATTCTGGAAACGATTTTCAATGCGGAAAATTCTCGAGACTTTATATAAGTTAATTATGAAAAAAAATGAGTAGATAATAAAATCTTGGGATTTATTAGTTTGTTTTTTCTCTCAAGTTTTTGCCAAATGATAGTCGAGTTCCGTTCTTATATTATTAGATGTATGAAATATTTGATAGTTGATGAAAACCCGACTTATTTTGTTCATAGATTGCGACGTGAATTGTCATAAGAAATGCGAAAAGTTAACGGCAAATTTATGTGGTGTCAATCAAAAATTGATAGTGGAAGCATTGACGTCGGTGCGAAAAGGTAAGCGACGCGTCATCGACAACGGAAAAACACTTTTGCCTAATCGAAACGAATAATCAAACACATAGAAAGCATAAATATAGCAAAACACCGAGAGACTGAAGAAAAAAAAAAGATATTGATGGCGTAACTTTATTATTAACATTTCGTGTATTTTTTTTCTCCGCTCTTTCTGTCGCTTTTTTCTCTCATTCTCACTCTCGTTTATCTGATTTCGTTACGATGTGTGTGAATTGGGTAAAGAGGCTATTTTCAAAATGATGACAACATTTTTTTTTTTGATGAAAATCGGCCGTTGACCGGTCGCTCGTGTGCATTTTAATAATAATAATAATAATATGATGCTGTTGTTTGCATGGTGTGTGCTTTTTGTTGCGTTTAGCCTCGATCTCGGAAAAGCGCAGTCGAGACTCGATTCTTACCGCTTTGGAAGCGCTTTCGGCCTCGAATGCGTTGGCCGCGTGCAGCCAGAAACAGGACTCACGTGTCGATGCCATTTCTCATCTAGGAAGTGTTGGCGTGGAACGTGGTGGCAGTGCATCGGGAACAGCGACGCCGCCCACGCAAAGTGTTAGCGGCGCTGCAGCCCAGCATGGCTATTCCGAAACCCAAGTGTTGGAGTCGTCGCACGCGTACACCAACTATCAGCGATCGGGACGTGTCACGCCACCAGCGACGACAATACCCCGATTTCGAAAGTATACCGTTGAAGACTTTAACTTTCTCAAGGTTCTGGGAAAAGGTAGCTTTGGAAAAGTGAGTATTCTACAACGAGATTTGGACATAGCTCGATTGAGTTTACGTGTATAGATTCTTTCTCTAATTGTTTTAATTAATCACTGTCAAAAATCGAATCCAACAAAAGTCTTGTTGTTGATGAACAACACTTGATGGCGCTGACTTATCAATGGTAAAAGCTTGAAATATGGTAAAGTTATTTTGATGCACGACTTTGCTCGTCCGTATGCCGGAAAATTATTGAAAATATTCCTAGAAACGCTCAATTAGGAATTTCCATCTCATCCTCTGTACGCTCCAGAAGTCACTCTGACTACCATTCATTTCAGTCGATATGCACTTCTTACGAAAATCTTTTAAAATGTATATATTGCATTCAAAAATGAGACTTTCCTCCGACGTGGTATGCATACTTTGCACCAAAAAAGACAAAACCAGTTGAAAGTAATGGGCAAAACTTATATTAATATATGGGTCATTCTTTTACAAATCGTACACCATTCGACACTTGACATTTTAGAATCGCCTGAAATTTTTTTTACAGCTTCTATACGTAAATATAACAACCCGTATTTTTGGATTTTGCCCAAAAAATTTTTCTTTTGAAACTATGCTCATTTAAATTTTCAATGATATTTGAATTTTCTCCAACCTTTGCCTATTTGAAATTTTATATCTCCAGTTCTACTATTTGGATTTATGTCGGATTTTTTTTCTTCTGTACTTTGTTACTTAAGGTTTGAAAATATATTTAAAAAAAAATTTGCAACAATTTTATAAACAATTGTAGTTTAATTGTTTATAAACTTATATCACCCCCTTACCCCAACTTGAATCGAATTAAAAAAATATCATTTTATTCCTTATCTTATCATCTACAAAACCCAGTTTACAAAAAGTTGGGATCTCTTTTACTTTGGAAGGTATTAAATATTTTCGAGCGCAAGGTACCGAAACGCGCTCCGTCTGCGTCTAATTCCTAAGATCTCCAACGCTACCACCTATTTTACATTTCTGAATGTTAACCATTTTGCGTTTGAGTATAAAAATGTTTGTTAGAAGAACTTCAAAATAGTTTTACAATTACAAAACTAAACGTTAAAAAGCAAACTTCAATAGATATACTTACCTCAAAAATGAATCATATAATATTTTGGAACGCAAGGAAATGTAATGAATGCAGTTGCGATGTAGGAAAATGACGTATTTGTTTTAAACTTAAAAGTATTCAAAATATTAATTTTCATTTAATTATAATTGTTGTACATGTTGAAATATTTATATTGTATTTTACGACTTTTAAAGTAATTGTATCATTTTCGTCTTGCAAAGAAAATATTTTTTAATCGGTATTATAACATGAAATTTTAATGTCCCTTTGGCAGTTGTAGCTTTTCTAAATCGAGTCTCTAATTTTCGTTTTCCTTCAAAATATTTAATACTGATTTTCATGTCTTACTAGTTTAATATTTTGAGTAATTATCAGATGAAAAGACCAGTTTTTTATTTTAGCAATTTATTTTCTTTTTACGCTACGTTTCGTCAGTGTAATTCCGACTTCATCAGGTATCTTGAAAATTGTTATATCAAATATAATAAAAATATATAATTTGAATATAAATTTAACAATACAAAATGTCAGATGTAAAATTTAATAATAATAATAATAAGAATAAGAATAACACCGACGAAACATAGTGTAAATAAATTGTTAAAATAAAAAACTGGTCTTTTCATCTGATAATTACTTACTTAAAAATAAACTTCAAAATATTCTCCTTTAGTAATATATTTTGAAGCAATGTTAGGAAATGGCTCATTTGCCCAGTCAAATAATTGTTTTGGTGTTAGGATGGGATTGGCAGTTCTTTGAAGACTAGCTCTTGCTGTTAACCTTTTCAAAGTTCCTCCTAATCCATCATATGCGCCCTTACCATGAAAAGTTGGGAAAAAGTGTCACTCTGCAATAAGACCAAAATCTTCTTCATGGTAATTAAGGTTTACAATTTTTTTTATATTGAGCACTAGACCCAGAAAAATATACGATCTTAGAAACCATTTTGAGTTCATTTTTTATAAAATCTAAATTCTTGTAAATTATTTTCATCATTTTCCTCAACGGTATCATAATTTTCGTCAATAGTTGGATGAAAAATTTTTTTCGATAATGTTTCAGATACTCTTTTATTTTTTTATCGGAATAACGCCTTTGGGAAATTTTCTTCTGTGAATGGCAGAAGATCCAATAAAATTCAAATCTTGATTGAACGAATCAATTGCTTACTAATACTTCTTTTTCCTCATAAGGTATATCGGAATTTGCTGGGAAACGTTCCATATCAAGGTCATAACTTTCCAACGACCCAATATCAATACTGTTCTTCTTAAAAAGATTTATAAATATTTAGGGACATAGATAATTCTGGTGAATTTTTTATAATTTTGTAAATTAAGTAAGTAAAAAAATTATTGTAAAAATTTTAACAGTAAAAATTTACCTCATTTTTACGTTTCAATGCATTTTTGCCTTTTAAAGTTTAGTTTTGTAATGGGGAAACTATTTTGAGGTTCTTCTAACAAACATTTTTATACTCAAACGCAAAATGGTTAACATTCAGAAATGTTAAATAGGTGGTAGCGTTGGAGATCTTAGGAATTGGACGCAGGCGGAGCGCGTTTCGGTACCTTGCGCTCGAAAATATTTAATATCTTCCAAAATAAGAGAGATCCCAACGTTTTGTAAACTGGGTTTTGTAGATGATAAGATAAGGAATGAAATGATATTTTTTTAATTCGATTCAAGTTGGGGTAAAGGGGTGATATAAGCTTATAAACAATTAAATTGCAATTGTTTATAAAATTTATGCAAAAAAAATTTTTAATCAATATACTTTCAAACCTTAAGTAACAAAGTACAGAAGAAAAAAAATCCGACATAAATCCAAATAGTAGAACTGGAGATATAAAATTTCAAATAGGCAAAGGTTGGAGAAAATTCAAATATCATTGAAAATTTAAATGGGCATAGTTTCAAAAGAAAAATTTTTTGGGCAAAATCCAAAAATACGGGTTGTTATATTTACGTATAGAAGCTGTAAAAAAAATTTCAGGCGATTCTAAAATGTCAAGTTCAAATTTCCTCAGATTTTGTACGGTTTGTAAAAGAATGACCCATATATTGTTATAAAACGAGTGATTTGTTTATCGAAAAAGAAAACGCTACGAATTAATTTTAAGACCTAGATAATAGATTTTTGAGTAATCAAGAAAATATGAAAATGTAAAAAAAAAATGGTTTAAGCGCTAAAAGTGGTTGTTTTCGATTATATACAACGATTGGAAATACAATTCAAGACAATTAATGTCTTGGTGTTTCATACAAATAAATTACATAAGCTATCAAAAGAAACAACTATAAAATATGTAGATTAATACTATGAAAACATATTATGGAAACACTATTCATTAAAGGGTACTAAATTTTCGTGATTGTAAAATTAAAAATTAGGGATTTTTCATGAAAACATTGGCTATCCTGAAAATGATAGATAATAATTACACTCATAAGATTGTTTTGATTGTTATATTGTAGAAAAACGTGGCTTTGCGTTAGCATTTGGCATTAAACCATTTTACTCTCAGTACTAAGTTTGTATGAAATAAAATGAATTGCAGTTCAATAAAATTTACGAACTTTGAATGTATTTTTGATGGCAAGTCTAACGTACAATCAAACAAATTAATTTTAAACAATTTTTTTTTTAAATTAATTGAGCGCAGATCAAACGACTTACGTCAATTTCGTTTTCTAAGTGTGTAAGAAGGGGCAATGATGGCATTTTTCCTTTGACTTCGAGTCTTAAATTAATTTAAGTCCTTGCCGAGAACCTGTCTCATAAATACTCGTTTATAATTAAGCTAGCACAGGTGGACTTTTTAATTTATGAGCCTAGTTTTACGATGTGATTCAAGGTTGAGGAAATTAAACAACTTGTGCGTGTAACTTTTAATATTTTTTTTTTGTCATTTTATTAATGAAAAACGAAAATTTCGGTGGACTTTTTCCGATAAATTTGGCTTGACCATATGATTAGATCAAATGTATACTTTTTTTTCGTAATATTTTGACAGTGAATTGATTAAGCCAGGTGGAAAATCATGAAAGCTCAACTTGTGGTTAGTTGAATTGAAAAGCGAGGAAAAACGATCAACTATTTTTAGACGTGAACGTTTATTATTCATTTGTTCAATGCCAAATCCAAAAATATAAAAATTCTAATAAAAAATAAATACAAGATTTAATGGTGTACAATGAACAATTTAATTTCCGTGTTTTTTTTTTTATAGGTATTATTAGCCGAATTGAAGGGAACTGAGTATTATTATGCGGTGAAATGTTTGAAAAAAGATGTCGTCTTGGAAGATGACGACGTTGAATGCACGCTGATCGAACGTAAAGTGCTTGCACTCGGCACAAAACATCCATATCTATGCCATTTATTTTGTACCTTTCAAACAGAGGTAAGAGAACATTTTCAATTGTAGTTTAAACCTGAACCCCGATACTTTGGGTTTCCACCATACATTTAATTGACATGAAAAATTCTAAGAGCTTATTTCATTGATACGTTTTACTGTGTGAAGTTGAAACAATTGTATCTACTAAGTATGTAGTTTGGGAAGCTTTATATCATGTATAATTGATGACAATTGTCAAAGCTTTAATAAAGATCCAATTATAACTATCGGTCGATCTTAAGTGATTCTACGCCCCTCACATCCAGAGATCGTTTTCTAGACACAGCCTGCTGTTTTTCCCCCTAATTTTTCTCTTGTTTGTGACCAAACATTGAAACTAGGCCAATCTTAAGTCAACCAAACCACGCACAATGTTCAACGAAAACATGTTGGGCCATTGTTGTTGTAAATTATCTCAAAAATGATCATGAATTTCCAAAATAGATTGAGACGTTTTACTATTGCATACATAGTCAACTGTGTGTTGAATTTGGCTCGTGATTTTTTTTCCCTCCCCCCATTTAAATATAGAATAGCTACACGTTCTTTCGTTTATCACACTATGAGAGACTAAAATAGAAAAGTCGGAGATTTTAATAATTTATTAATATTATTGGTTTTGAGTTATATGTATCGAATAATTTTTCTTTTCGGAAATAGAGATGAATAATGTGTTCACTTAGACGTTCGTCTGTCGGTCAAATTGATTTGTTGGATTGCATTCAAATTACGTATTACTTATTTTTATATGCCTAGATACGTTTTGCCAAAATGAATTCCCTTTATGAGGAAAACTACTGTTATTTGGTTGATTATAATTGACGATATAAATTGAACTTGACAAAAAGCAGTAATCTGGAAAATGTAACTGCGCTTTTTTTAAGGTTTTTAACTAATCGGTTTTTGGTAAAAAAATTTCTTGTGTTTATCAAAAGTAGATATAGTTTAATCAATCGCGCAAAACATTTTTTTACTTATTTTTGGAGTTTACTGCTTAAAAATATATTGAACGTGATACAAAAAAGAAATTAAATGGATAGTGAAATCGAGTGTCAACAAAATGCAGACGGATAGCGTTTATTGACTTATCTTTTGCTTATTGTAAATTCTCAGAAAAACTCCACTTTCAGCACCAATTTTCTTTTTTAGTTTCAAAGAATTCTCAAGAGAAAATATTCAAAGAATTGTTTTGTACTTTATATTAATTTAAAGTAATTTATTTTTTTCAAAGTTTCATAAATTTTATTACTAATTGTACAAGTGAATTTATGTTATGAATGTCGAAAAAAAAATTTAAAAAATCAAGGTGATTTCCATTTTATTTTAATTTATGTGAATTTTTGGAATTCATGTGTGGGAAATTGTGGCGGCGTTTCATTGCACTTGCCTCGAAAGACAATTGGCAACAGTTGCAACAGTTACATGTACACTTACATTATCTATATTGTCTTTATTGCTAAAATCTTTTTATTTGAACGAATAAAAATCAAATTTCTTGGTCGATTTAATTTATGAATTATTTCCGTTTTGCAGTCGCATCTGTTTTTCGTGATGGAGTACCTAAACGGTGGCGATCTCATGTTTCACATCCAACAATCGGGACGCTTTCCCGAGCCCCGGTCTCGATTTTATGGAGCCGAGATTGTCTCAGGACTGAAGTTTTTGCACAAAAAAGGCATTGTTTATCGGTAAGTGTTAAAATACGACTTGTATATTTTATTCATAATTTCATTGCATTTTTTTTGTCTTTTAGCGATTTGAAGTTGGATAACATTTTACTTGATTTCGATGGCCACGTGCGAATTGCAGATTTTGGCATGTGCAAGTTGCAAATTTATTTAGATCGAACAGCCGATACGTTTTGTGGAACGCCCGATTATATGGCACCTGAAGTAGAGTTTTGCTGAGATTATTTTTTGTTTACCTTTTTCTGATTGTCTCATTTTCTTGTAGATTTTGAAAGGTTTGCACTATAATCAGTGTGTTGATTGGTGGTCGTTTGGGGTTCTTTTATATGAAATGTTGATTGGACAATCGCCTTTTAGTGGATGTGATGAGGACGAGTTGTTTTGGTCGATTTGCAATGAACGACCCGTGTATCCACGATTTCTTAGTGCTGAAGCAAATAGTATTTTAAATTTGGTGAGATTTTCCTAAAATGGTTACTTTTTAACAATTTTCGAAGTTTATAAGTTTTTGTGTTTGGGCAAATCTATACTAGTTATTTCAATCAATGCATCGAGGGCTTCCTACTTAAAGGACGTCTAGACTATTTTGACATATTTTGCAAGTGCATCGTTTTATTTGTTTGTTTTTTTTTTCATTAATATTATGTACTGAGGTTGAGAATGTTCAGTTTAGAGCTTATAACATTTCTGGAAAAATACTACTTAAAAATAAGTGAGACATTACTCGAAAAGAGAGGTTGTAGGTACGATGAAAAGAAAAAAAAAACATGTAACTACGAGATTCTGTTAAGACTAGTAAGGAGGTAAACATACAGGATGTTCTAGCTAGATCGGTCATTTAAAGTTTCCGGAGAACCTGAAATAATAAAAATCTAAAAATTGAGATTATAGCCTAACTGGATTAAAGCTACTTTCCTAAAATATTTTTAGTTTTCTGACACTTCCGGTTATACCGGAAATCGACACTAAAATCGTTATTTCAAATGGCATATCCAAATTGTTTTTACATAATTCGATTGAATTAATAATTTTGAGCATCTTTAAAAATAACAAGACCTCATCTAATCTTAAAGGCTTTCGAGGAAAACGATTATTATTGGAGATTTTGCATCAAACGGACGTCTTATAAAAGGTCCTTAACTCTCACATTAAATTGTGTAGGAAGCTCGACATAGGCTCGTTTAAGAGCTCAAACTCATAAGTATAACGATGGTTCTTATGGGTATATTAACCCATAGAATAGAAGGTAGCAGAACAAGAACAACGCCATAGGCTGAAGAGGTCAGCATAAGCACATACATTTTGACTGTTAGATTGAAATTAATATAGCAAACAGAGAGAAAGTTGAGAGAGCCAGATCACACGAATACACGTGCTGCCCCTTACTCTGACTAAGAAATTTGGAACTATTCCTTAGTCATTCGTTTGTTCCTTTATACTCACTTTCTACACAGGGAACGACTAAAGCCATCGAAAAACGGTCGAGGCTTTAGTGCTTTAGGCGTTCCTAGTGTAGAAAGTGTGTAAAGGAACAAACGAATGACTAAGGAATAGTTCCAAATTTCTTAGTCAGAGTAGGGAGCAGCACGTGTATTCGTGCGATCTGGCTCTCTCAACTTTCTCTCTGTAGCAAAAGAAGACCTCTTTAGCAATGCTTACCTAGTAATTTATGTTACCCATAAAGTGTCCCTATTCCAAAAATTACTTCAATTTGGTTGATGCAATTTTGATTTATAAAGATCAACAAATACATGCAGTAAATTTACTATAAAAAATTAAACTGTTGTAACAAAAAAAAAATAAAAAATAAAATAAGCATCATTTTAAAGAAAATGTGTCGCTTATTTTTTGAATACTACATTGTAAAATGAAGAACTACAAACAAATAAAATGAGAGATGAAATATTGCTTCTTAATTTACAACTTTTGTCGGCATTTATCTTAGAAACTATGACAGATTAAAAAAATTAATATAAGCAAACCTGTAGAAATTTTTGTAAGCTTTAATTTTAATGGGAGTCATTTTTTTACCTTAAACTAACCGTTTTTGAATTATAAACGCTATATTGTAAAACGGGACCTTTTTAAAACCACTTCCCACCCAGCACGTGGCTCTGAGGAATGCTCTATGGATAGCTGCAGTATAGTTCTTTACCTTCTAGCTAGTCTTAACAAGATCTTGTAGTCAAAAATTTTCTTCCTTTCAATGCACTCTACAAATCATTCATTGACTGGACTATACTATTTTGAAATGTTATAACTTGGTGGATTCGTCCTTATATGAAGTTCTCGATGCAATACTTAATTATATTTAACTGTTATTCTATAAGATAGTGTCATGAAATTTTCAAAATAATATCGATTTATCAGGTCAAGTAAATTTATTTCAAAGTTAAAACCAACTCATTGCATAAAACGTTTAGTTACTTACTTGACTTGCCGAATCCCTAATTTTTGATAAATGATTAATATTTTGCGATTTTATGTTACGATTTTGTTTAACGTCGATTGTAATTTTGTTATAACTTGTCGTTTTCAAATAGTTATTGGAAAAAGATTCATCTCGACGCCTTGGAAATCCCGAGTGCTTAGCCGGAGATATTATAGACCAACCATTTTTTAAGCAAATCAATTGGGATCGCTTAGAGCGAAGACAATTGGATCCTCCGTTTAAACCGAACGTTGTAAGTATCTGCATACGGCATGCAAAATAATTTTCACCCAAATTCTAAAAACTTTTTTCTTTCAGCAACATCCATTAGACACCCAATATTTCGACAAAGCGTTCACAACAGAACGTGCCAAATTAACGCCTGTCGATCGCGACATTCTCCAATCAATGGATCAAGCACAGTTCCACGGATTTAGTTACACAAATCCCAACGCGACTGATCACTGATCGACGGCACCGATTAAATTTGACTTGTATTGGGAATAAATTAATACTTTTATATGAACAAACAAAACGAAAAAGATTTCACTGTGGAACGTGAAATTTTCGAACCTTGTATAGATTATAAATAATGGGATTATAATTCCCCTCACCCAAAAGTATTTTGTTTTTAAAAAGTTGTCCTGAAAGTGAATCGAACAGGTTCCAATCAGAGTCGGATGAGGTTCAAACTACGTCAATTACTTAAATATTTTTATATTCTTATTCCTCGAATTAATGTTTAACGGAAACAAAAATATTAAATTTATGTGATCAACTCAATGAGTAGGTATCGATTGTTTCACTACAGTAATGTCTTGCTTTGAATTAATTAAATTTTTTTTCTTGTGAAATCATTGTGAGTGTAGGGATTTTCTGGAACACACATCATTTAATATATTATTATACATAAATTATGATTTATTTGGAAGAAAAAAATCGCACGTGTGTTTGCTCTTTACACGATTTCGCTTTGCACGAATTTAAAGCAAGCGAATAATTGCTGTAGAATTGTATTTGTAAATGTAATCTAGTCACGCATATTCGGTAAAAGAGGGAAAATGAAAAAAAATGTATACAATTATATACAGCATATAATTATATATTATATATAATTTATTTGTGTGATGTAAATATTTATAAATCTGCAATTTGAAAGAAAATGTATTGTTGTAAGCAATACAATAATAGTATTGTTACTTAAATTTATAAATTATTAACTAATTTAATATATTTTTATGGTAATTTAAGGCCCTTTTTGTCCAAGTACAATTAAATTTTGACTATGTATTGTTAAATGATTTTAATACTTATTTTTATGTTTCCTTATTTTTTAGACCAGTTTTAGGTGGAAAAAAAGCGACAAACGTGAAAAAATTTTGTATTTTTAAAGGTGAACCTACGATATATTGTTTGAAATTTTTTTGTTGGTAGTGTACGCTTTAGATATATGAAACAAACGTCAAAATTATCAAATGATAGATTGATGAATAATTCGCTATAAAATCTAAACGAAAGCTGACCTGACCAATCACTAAGGCTACCAGTTTAATTATAACCAATTAATCTAGCGTTGTATATCCTATTTTTGATCATATTTTAACTATTAATTATTACAGTTGACAGTAATATACTCGTAATTTGCATAGGAAGAAAACCACTGTTGAATAAAGTACCTAGAAGTTATCACCAAAACTTGTCATCATTTGATTGTTTATGGTAAGAATTCAATGCTAAACGGTGGTTGTGGAACTGACCAAGCTTCCTTCGGATACCTTCTATTTGTAATGAAAGGATGCACTTTATTTTTTAACTAAAATTTTAAACAAATTAGATATTTTGATATTTTCTTTGGTATACTACCAACATTTGTATCATCACTAAACTGAACGTTCTTTCTCAAATTCGAACCGCCGAAAGCTTCTTGTCGCCGAAACTGATTCTTCCTGTCAATTTTTTCCAACTGTTGCAAACCGTGTGAATTCAAATAAACCAAACAACACGCTCTGATTGTGAAGTAGTAGATTATTTCCAGGCCGGATAAAATACTGAAGCCCGACAAGAGTCCTGCCACACTTCCGAAAGATACTAAACAAACATTGCTTGAAACTGATCATTGAGAAGTCCCAACAAAATTTCACCTAGTAAATCGATCCATCCAAATTTTACTTCACGTTTGAAACGAATGATGGGCCAATGTACAAAGCGTATGGTTAATTCTGAACTATTTGCTTGATGTGAGTCCTCATTGCTAAAAAAAGTAAAAATGATCTATCCCAGCTTCCGTTGGTGACTGCAGCTGACTCATTAAGAACAATTTTCTTGTGTTTTTCTGAGATAGTTACATGTAGGTCTATCATTGATTATTAAATAAACTTTTTTTATAAAAAATTTAATGTTGATTTCTGTCTTTGGGTCTATGTGACAAACAATATTATCGTTTTCCTATTTATAACTATCCTGAATATAACATTTATTTTACCTGGATAAAAAGTATAAGTATACCTATATAGATATGCAATCTTTAACTCATTATCTAATGATATATATTTATTTTAAAATTTAAATTTTTGAGCTTCTATTAACGGAATAAATAAATATTATAAAAAAAAATGAAAAACCGACTTCAAAATATATAAAAATTCTTAAACAAAAAATGCACTAAAAAGTAACAAAATAATGGCGTATCCTTGCAGTATCTACAACTTACAAATTATTAGGATGATACAATGTACAACTATTGTTATTTTTGGAGTTGGTGTCAGCCAAGGAAATACGACTATATTGGTACTTAGCAAAAAACGAGAACACCTTATGAAAATTATTTTTCAAATTAACTTTTAAACAATATACTCGTACTGAAACAATATCTAGCGACCTTTAAACTACAAAATACCAATTACCAACTAAACCTTTTTAAATTTTTACAAATTACCATTAATATTTATTTTCTTGACTGACACCAACTCTAAAAATAACAACAGTTGTACATTGTATCATCCTAATAATTTGTAAGTTGTAGATACTGCAAGGATACGCCATTATTTTGTTACTTTTTAGTGCATTTCTTGTTTAAGAATTTTTATATATTTTGAAGTCGGTTTTTCATTTTTTTATAATATTTATTTATTTCTCGCGTTTTAGTGATCTGAAGTTTGATAACTAATTTTATTTTCTTGAAAATGGTTAACCTTCCAAACGCGCTGCTCATATGAGGCAGCGCCGTTTAATATTAAAAGTTACTACATCATCCCTTTTTGCCCTTAAGGGTTGAAATTTTTTGCTTTTAAATGTAAAAACAAAAACTAAGTGGATTACTCTTTCCAACAGAAAAAAAATTATCAAAATTTGGTAAAATGTCACTATTTCATCCCCTATTTTCATCCTTAAAGGGTGGATTTTTTCTTCAAATTGAAATGTGAACAATTTAAAGGTACGTTGTACGTAATAGAAATAAAATTATCAAAATCGGGTTAGCCAGAAAAAAATTATAATATTATTTTATCTTTAATTTTTAACCCCTTATGAGTGGAGTTTTTGTTTTTTAAATGAATAGGAGATTAATTTAAGGTTGTTTTCTACAAATAAAAAAAGAATTATCAAAATCGAGCTATCCAGTAAGAAGTTAATATTTTGTCCCTTAGTTTTTAACCCCTTAGAAGTTGAAGATTTCCCTCAAATTAAAACTGGACCCCACGAAAAGCACCAGCTTTCAAATAAAAAAGAATCATCAAAATCGCTTCACCTAGTCGGAAATGCTGAGGTAACAAACATAAAAAAAAAAATACAGTCGAATTGAGAACCTCCTCTTTTTTTTTAATCGGTTAATAAACAGTTTAAGGGTAGGAACCTCACACCGTCATAAGGCAATAGTTTCAATTAATTTCAAATCTAGTTTCGAATCAACAGCTGTCTTAAAAAAAAACTTACTGCACGCACATGGCAACTACAAACTGTATAATTTGAAAAAATCTAAATGAGTAAAACAAAGATGGTCATTTTAGCACTCATGCTTTTTAGTGCACTTTCTATATGAAAATCATTTATTCTTAAAGAGTCAACTTTTTATATTTTGAACGATAAGCAATTAAAGTTACTCTTCAGTCAATATCTTTTCAACGTAATAGTTAATGGTGGAACATCCTAAATAACACTGACAACTTCTTGTATTGGTGATGACCTTTAAATTATCAATGATGCATTCCATTTCCTTCAGAGTACAAACTCGTAAATCTAAAGAATGAATCTTTTTACTTTACAAGCCACAACTATTTTTTTCAGACCTTACCTACGTTATAAAAGAAAGGAATGCAATTACACAGGTGCAACGCTCGATCAATACGACATTGTTGCACACAGGTATGAAAATAGTATTGTGGGAAGTTTTTCAATTTGATCTCATCCGGAAATGCACAGTGACGCTGCATGATCCACAACTGTCGTGCACTTGGAGCTGTATATGCATACAGTTCAGTGAACATCAAATGTGTGTTCAACCCCGTCCATTTCAAGCTTTTCGGCGTGTTATAATGAACCGGATGGTCGAGATCATGCAAATAAATATAGGATGGAATCGAGTTGGGAAAGTCTTTGGTGAATTTCATTAGAAATGTATCGAGTGCCAAGAAAATTTGCTGGTTTTGATACTTGATATTCCACTGTTCACTTCTGGCAAAAAAATTTACCGTTTTCCATAAGCATATTGAAATTTGATGAAATATTGCACGCACCTACCCAGGCCAATTCAATGCGCTTTTATTCAAGTTGAACACGTAACAAACTCCGTTTTCAGTTACTGTCGGGAAAAACAACTCGCTACAGTTAACTGCGCTTCCTTTGAAGGAACAGTCATGGAAAATGTCATCCACATTATAGACAACCTAATGAAAAAAACCTGGATAAAATTGATTGAAATTAAAAAGAACATATTATGCACCTTTGAAATAATTTGTTTGAAATCCGACTGAGGTAAAGTTGAATCGTTAACATATTTCTTCAACTTTTCGATATTGAAATACGACAGGGTGACGATCACATTAAAAAAATCGTAATAGTAATTTGTCTTGTTTTTAAAAGAATCAATGTTGTTGCTGAAAGGAATTATTGTGCTGAGAATATTTAAAATCTAGATCTAAGGTTAGGAGATAATATTAAGATAGTTCTTGAAGAATAACAGATTACTGGAGGGAAAAAATTTAAATTGTTACCTTTTTAAAAAATTGTTCACATGTTCTTGATTTAACGGGTAATCATCGCAGACACTAACAGCTGGAAATGGAACTTTAAATCTTGTAAAGTCAACATCAAGTCCAATAATTGTTGAGTTGTTCAAAAACCTATACCAAAATTTTAGCATAATGAAAGTCGTTAACGAAATTGCAACAATAACGTTGAAAACCCAAAACACTCTGAAAATATCAAATTTCGAATGGAACTAAAAGAGAAAAATGTATCATAGTTATACCTTTCTTTAAAAGGGCGTTTTTTTTCAGCGATGTAACGCACGCCGTGTAACGTGGAATTTCGGAAAAATTCTCGTCCCTGATATTTAAAGCTATTTCCGCAATAGTTCGGTTCCATCGCCATATTTTCCACCATTCAACTAATTTGAAATGCTGATTTGAATGACAGATTTATGGTTTGCGGTAAATTTATTATCGATTTTATCGCATGCAGTCACTAATTGAAACATCTGTGCAATTCCCAGAACAAATTTAAAAAAAACACGATATGAAAGAAATGGGGTAGCACTTTCATCGAATGTTGCGAGTAACTACAATCAATGTTAACTTTCTAACTGTTCAAGAGATAAATTTAACAAGGACAAAACTGAATTTCTAAACTTTTTAATAATATAAATTGTAAGGTAATGGAGATCGGGAAATTTAAAATGAAGAGTTGTTGATGAATGTGGTGAAAAATCCTCGGGCCGTTAATGGCACATCGCTAGGCCAGCATTGGGCATTAATGGAAACCAACCATTGGCCGACTGCAGAAAAATTAACGGGCTATTAATGGCCCATTGTCGGCCCAGCATCGGCCATTAATGGAAACCAACAATTGGCCGACTGCAGCAAAAATACCAGGCCGTTAAAGGCCCATTGCTGGCTTATTATTGGCCCAGCATTGGCCAGTGAAGGAAACCAACAATTGGCCGACTGCAGGAAAAATTACCGGGTCGTTATTGGCCCATTGCTGGCCCAGCATTGGCATTAAAGGAAACCAACAATCGGCAAATTGCAGAAAAATAACCGGACCTTTAATGTCCAATTGCTGGCCCAGCATTGCCAATTAATGGAAATCAACAATTGGCCGACTGCAGGAAAAATAACCGGGCCGTTAATGTCCAATTGTTGGCCCAGCATTGGACATTAAAGGAAACCAACAATCGGTAGATTGCAGAAAAATTACCGGGCCTTTAATGTCCAATTGTTAGCCCAGCCTTAACCATTAATGGACACCAATAATCGCCCCATTGCAGTAAAATTACAGGGCCGTTAATACCCCTATATTGGCCCAGCATTGGCCATTAATAGAAACCAACAATTGACCGACTGCAGGAAAAATAACCGGGCCTTTTATGGCCCATTGTTGGCCCAGCATTGGCAATTAATGGAACCAACAATCGGCCAATGGCAGTAAAATTACAGGGCCGTTAATGTCCAATTGTTGGCCCAGCATTGGCCATTATTGGAAACCAACTATCAGCCTTTGCTGAATAATTACCGGGCCATTAACGGCCAATTGTTAATAAACTGTTATAATAAATTGTTAAAACGGCCATTAATGAAAACCAACAATTGACCGACTGCAGGAAAAATAACCGGGTCGTTAAAGGCCCATTGCTGGCTTAGCATTGGCCAATAATGGAAACCAACAATCAGCCGATTGCAGTAAAATTACAGGGCCGTTAATGCCCCCATATTGGCCCAGCTTTGGCCATTAATAGAAATCAACTATCGTCCTTTGCAGAATAATTACCGGACCATTAACGGCCAATTGTTGGCACAGCATTAGCCATTAATGGAAACCAGTAATTGGCCGACTTCAGCAAAAATACCAGGCCGTTAATGCCCATTGCTGGCCCAGCATTGGCCATTCATGGAAATCAATAAATAGGATAATGAAAAGGTTGAGAAGGATGTCAAAAGAATAAACCAGGATTTTTGGCGTTATATGTTATTGATTACAAATCATAGCTCATATCATTACTAATTAATAGATATTAATTAGTAACCAAGAATAATTCTTTAATACCAAGAATAAGTTCAACATGTTCTTTCCCGATTACAGCAAATTCATTTAAATCAGTTGTTTATTTTTAGATCATTAAACGAGTATACAAATGGAATGATGAGTGACAATGAACTTTAGATGCATCAAATTAAATTTAGCTAAAATATGAAAGTTTGATATTGTCCAGAGTGTAATAAGTAAACGTAAATGCACAACGTACCTACCTATCTATAGGTATACCTACATAAATATATATGTAGAAACATAATCTTAAAATACAACCTAATTTAAGTTTGTCTTTCTTCTTTTTAATTTTAGACTAGTACCTAAATATATATATATAGGGAATGGAATTTCCGTTGACATCTTCGAGTTGTTTCGGCTTGTGGATTATTGTGTTTGTGTGTATCGATGTGTTTTTAAGGCATATATCCGCCTTGTATTTGTTGCGTGGATATGCGTTCCAGTAGGAACTTCCAGATGATGTTAGGGAGCGCAACGAGCAAAAAAGGGATGATTGTCGTTTCAGAGTTCACTCGCTTGAGAGATTCGCCACATGTGCGACGAAGATCACATTTTCAGTTACAGATTGTATATCGTGTCTTTTGTGTGTATGCAATTATTATGACGTTAAGTGATTGTTGCAAGTGAAAAATGAAACTTTGGAAAGCCTTGATGCGCTTTCCAGGTGTCTCGGGGCACAATAACGCGTGCGATATGAACGAAAGCCTACAACTACGAGGTACTTAGTAAAATAAATAAATAAAGAATATGCATGCACTTTTTCTAAAGATGTTTAACTTGAATAAAAATTAGTTTCATTGTTGATTTGATGCAATTGATAGAGTCGACAATATCTGTGGCTGATTCCGATCCACAGTCAAGCAGTACACCAACTTCCGAATGTGCCAGTTTTCGTCTGCATCCCGTCGAGTTGCGGAAACGTTCGAACGAGTCGTTGGGCATCGTTTTGACGCGTAAGTCTCTTTATCTAACGGGATTAGAACACCAGGGATATTTTTAGAGAGCGTCACTCAACGTTTGATTGGCCTCACAACGAAATATTAGCGTATTGGCGTCGCGATGTTATGAATGAGAGGCTCACGTTAGGCGCTTCCCTGCAGTCGCGACAGATGATTTGATGACGTCGTGTTTGAGGTGAGGGCGGCGTCGCGGCGCCCTCACATTTCCCCATTTTTCCACTGTTGAATCCGCTCTATAAATATAACAGACCACAGTCCCGGTCACAGTTCGACTAATTAATGCGAAAAAATCGTCAATAATATTCGGTAAACCACCAATTTTAAACGCAATTTGTTTCTGTAGCTACTCAAGAGTGACATCTTCTAAATCTCAAAAGAAAAAAAAATCTAATAACATTGATAAAAGTAAAATTTGCATCACTCGAAATCCTCTGTAATAATAAAATGTATAACGCTCTGCAACTTTGTATTGAATTGAAGAAAAGTTTGCATTTTCAGTGAACTGAAGAAAGTTAATTTCAGTGGCTGTATTTTATTAGAAAGAATGAGGAAGGAAAGAAAATGCAGACTTTCGTGATTCTATCTAGAATATTATCATGACAGGTTCTTCTTCGGTAGGTTTCACAAAAGAAACGTAATGTTGCAGATAATCCTCCAGTATGGACTCATTTATCGAACTAGATTCAGAAGCACCCGTTTTTAGAGCAACAGTTAACAATTACCACTAAGCAACAGTTCGCATATTCATTCTAAGATTAACATTAAATGAACATTCTACTGACAGCACAAACAACAGATCTAGGAACATAGCGTTCAGCATTTATCGCTTTTACTACTTCTTTTAATCCTTTTGGAACTGATATTTTCATATATTTTGTTTGGTATTTCTATAGTTTACCTTTTGTTTTGCCAATACATGCATGGTCTCATAATTTCCTGTTAACATTTCTGATATACGTAACAATATTTCTACTGTACATATTCCCATTTGTTATACATTTAATTTAGAGAACATTTAATTTTAATTTTTGAAGTTACACTTCTTTAGGCGCGTTATGAAAAAAATGATGAGAGTGAAATGTTTAGATGGGCGGCCATCTTGAGACAAAAATTAACAAAATGAAGTTGGCCGCAAAACCACTCGGTTTCATGGCGCGCGTAGTTGGAATTTTTGTTTTATACATTTACTTACTTAAGTATTAATTTTTATATTTAAATTAAAAATAATCTATATATTAATGATGCAAAAATTTTAAACCCCTTTTACCGAATATTATATGAACGGAGGAGTATGAAATTTGGCACAATTGAAGTTTATACGGGGAAGTTGCGTTATGAGATAATATTTTTTTATAATAATGCTTCAAAATACCTTAAATTAATGAAAAAAGACGTCACACACACTACCATGCGTTTGACACACACAGACACACAATACACACAAATATTTAGATTTTTAAATCTCAGTTGTTCAGTTTGACCACAGACTTCAACACCATATTCCAAATGTCATTATTTAAACAAAATATTGTGAGAGGAATTTAAATTTTGAAATTGTAACTATTGAAATTGAAGGGAACAAATTTAACCAGTTATTTGATTATTGAGTAATATTATTAAAAATATATTTAAAAGATACGTATAACTTCAAATACACAACGTTTCAACCATTTTATTTGGTCTTTATCAGGTGTTTCTTGATTATTATATAACGTATAAATAATTCATACAATATTCTTTTGGCAAAATCTTTCAAATATATTACTCAAAAAATTAATTTAGGTAGGTAGGTACTATTTGAAAAAAAAGCTTAGCTTAATTCATAGTTTTAAACAGGACTTATGCAGCCTATTTCCATGTTTTTATCTTTGGCTTTTAAATGAAAAAATCTAAACATAAAGGTACTTTTGTTTTACTTTTGAACGTAGGAAACTCACCTGAAATTACTTCTGATGTTTCATAGTCATACTTTTTTTGTTTGTCTAAAAAATATTCCAGAATACTGTAATTTGAATTGACATACAACATTATAAAAAGAAAAATATCTGCTGCGTGGCGTCACAGTACTTTCTTTTACTTTCATTTATGAAACTCGCTGTTGGTTAAAAGAAATATATAAGCACCTTATAACTATACATAGCAGAACTATACAAGTATACAACATATATGTATTTATGAATTGCCAACCTTCACCCCAGAACCGTCCTTAATCGAATTTTCCCAAGAAAAAGTTTCAAATAAAAGTTGTAGCCATTAATAAGTCTAAGAACTATCATAAGCTTAAAGAAAATCTTTGCAGCCGTTTTCGAAAAAATTTGAAAAAGCTCAAAAACTCCGAGAATAAAGTGGAGCTTTCGGTTAACCGATTTCAACTAAAAGCTTCACGACAAAACATGATATATTATGAAGGAAAATTTCCAAGTTTGGTGAAATTCGGAAAAGCATTCGATACGATATGGCTGTCACACACAGGCACACACAGACATGTTTCTAAAAACTACTTTTTTGGACTCAGAGGACCTCAAAACATGTATGATATGAACGAATTGATATTTAGTTTTGAAATTTTTAGAGAATATTCTAAAATAATTTTGTAAAAGATTTATGGAAGGAAAAAATAAATATTTTGAAATCTCTACACCTATTTCCTCCCTTAACTTAAAATAAATATTTTCAATCATTATATGATGCACTTTCTTTAAATGAACCTTGAAGAAAAAATTAGTGAAGAAATTATTTTCCAAACATTCGCAAATGCAATTCATAATTTGCTGTAGTTAGCTTAGTAGTTAAAATTTTTGAGGCAGTTACATGTGAAGTGTACCCTTAGGTATGTAAAAATTGTAACGAATTATGGTCGAATTTCGACCACGTTCCCAAATTAAAGTGTAGAATCATAATCAATATTAATAAACAACTAACCCTATAATAATAATAATAAATAAGTTATTACTTTTCTCGAAATTTGCAATAGCTGTTATACTATTTGAAATTTAATGATGAAAATGACGTCTGCATTTCATGCATATTCTTAGTTATTACGAAATCTGGGATTCTGAAATGATTCAACCATCTTAGAATAATAACTTAGTAAAACAAGATAAGAATAAGATAAAGACATTTACTTTGAAAAGTAGTTACTTACTTTATTTCGCAATTTCTATGAAGCTTCGTTTTCATGACATGCATGCATTGTTAACCAGAAAAATGATCCTGACAAATTTTATAAACGTCTTGCAGCTTTCTTTGGATATTATTTATTGATACAAATTAAAATATTATTCTCTTAATTTTATTTTTAATAATTATATCTTTAATTAAATATTATTTTACCATTTTTTAAAATTAATTATTTGAATGCAATTAATAAAAACTAGTTTTTAATGATGCCAAAGAAGTACCTATAACTTCTCACGCGCGTACATTAGTACACGCAAGCACTTTTTTTATTTATTTTACTTAAAATTTTATTAGAAATCTGTACAGTAAAGAACTACAATGAGCAAAGGAGGTGACATAAAATACCGAACACTATTTGTGTCTCTAGGTCCAGTAATAATAAACTGCAATTAAAGTCACAGGACATAATGGCATGATGAAAGTGACCAGCCAGTGCTGGAACTCTCGAAGAATTTATTAGTAGAAGATCTCTAAGCCATCGGCGCTTAAGTCGCCGTGGAGGATTATCTGGGTGTGATGAGGAAGAGGGGGTTCTTGCATTTATGTTGGGATAGGAAGATAATTATTGAGAGTGAAAGTTAAGTTTGGCGATTAAACTCGCAACGGTGGAGATATCCAGATCTTTGTGGATAGTGTCATTACTTACATAATAAGGGGCATTAAGAATTTGACGAAAGACTTTGGATTGAAAGGATTGACTTCGTAGGATATTAGAAGGCTGTGGTGGAGCCTCACAGTTCTACTCCGTATGTCCATATTGGTCGTAGCAATCTTTTGTATACTGTGATTTTATTGTCAATAGGTACTTAGGGAAGATTTGAGTTTTAGCATATATCGTAGATAACCATAACGTCTATTCAATGCCTTTTTTTTAGTTTCGTATGAGGATTCCATGTTTAAAGCGTGGAAGCACGGGACGGATCTGAATTGGAAGTGAGAATTGCTATGTCATCTGCATATATGTAGTTGGGACAGTGTGCGGATTCATTGGGATATCAGCTGTGTAAATTGTGTATAAAATTGGGCCTAGTATGCTTTCTGGTAGGAGCCTGAATGGAAATAGGAAATACTGGGTAGGAAGGACTGTTCTTAGTTTGAATAGCAGTTTGAATGCTTGTGCAACACCCAGAAAAGCCCCAAGATAATCCTTTTATTGTTTATTTTCTAAATCTGCAGAAATAGTGTCTACAACTCTGAAACACTGTTGAGTGGTGGAATGATGAGATCGGAAACCAAATTGATAAGGTAGAATACTTTCGTTGTCTTCAAGAATAGGGAGAATTCTTTTTAAGAGGAGTCTTTCGAATATTTTTGATAGTAGAGGGAGCTGGATTTGAGCTGAGTTTGTTGGGCTTAGGAATTTAGGATAATGATAGAACATTTTCATTGTGTGGGTTTCTAATGTTTAAAATATTATTTAACACAATGCAGGAATAACTAACTATAATTTTTGTTATATTAGTAGATATGTCATGTTCTATTATGTTATATATTTGGATATAAATTTTTTCGTACGGGACAATACAAATTAATCCTCTTTAGGCTCTTTTTTGGCAATCCCTCAAAACGCATTTGTTCACCTAATAGTTGATAGTATAATGCCACCAACACATTTATTGTTTGATGAAAATCCGGACCTGGTCGATTCGCTTAAGATGGTATTAGACATTTGCTATTTTTAGCCTGGGAATATCCAGAGTGAATCGTATCGAGTGGGATTAATGCGTCATGACAAATAAAACGAGATCTTTTAATTACTAACAACAAGAACAAAAAAAAATAGATTTCAATTAAGATTTGTCAAAGAACTCATTTTTAATGTCTCAACGAATAATGTAGCCTTTGATTTCAAGCTTATTGTAAAACACAACGCTTTTAACAGAACAGAGCACAAATCGTAAGGTTTCAAAGATGAGATTTTCCATTGATTCCGGATCTGCATTTGCTCTCTCGTATTATTGGTGGCTTAAGATGAAAATAACTCGCCTGACGTTCTCGTGGTGTAAACGTGGCGTGAAAACACATTAAGTCCGCGACTTTCAACCAAACGAAACGCCAACAGCGCCGCACATTCAAATCTTATAGTTGATATAGAGTTCGGTGAAAAATCGACATGAAAATCGGCATCAATGGACCACACATCAATTGTGCCTTTGTCCTGTGAAAACGTAAAGTTTCTCAACATGATTTTATCGTCGCGGAAAAGTCAACATGTTCTTCTAGTGATCCATAAAGTGGATGGTTTTTTCTTGAGTATTCCGAATGAGAAAAACAGAAGAGGCTGACGTGAACAGAAGAAGAAAAAGGCCTGTAAATGATGTGTTTGGCGTTCGTAAACACACGGCTTACGATGCTTGTGTAAAAATAGCTTCTTGTGTGTGTGTGTGTGTTTGTGTACGATAGCTACGTTTTTGATGTGCGTTACACAGAAAAAGAAAACTAGACGAAAACATTAGGAAAAGACAAGAAAAGTTTACAAAGTTCCAATTTCTTTTTGTGTGTTATTATGTTTTCGTCGTTCAAGCTTCCGTTGTTGGCGCGCTCCCGAAAAAACAGCAAAGCTTCCGAGTGTAAGAAGGACACAAACACCCAGGCGAAAGAGGCGGCCAACAGTGGCGGCTTCACCTGTGCCAATTTGGGGCGACGACTCTCGAAAACACCGATGGGAACACCGCTCACCAAACGACATCACAGACGTACGACACTTGCCCCAAATAATAATCTCGATTAAGTTTCTTCTATATAATGTATCAGTTATATCCAACCTTGTTATCTTTCAAGACTGATCCACGGAAAAGAGGTTGAAAACCACCGCTCTATATATTAAGCATTTAAGTCAAAGTTAAAATTTTAGTATAGTTTACGTGAAGTATGAGATATAGAAATACTTACTAAATCAAAACCGCAATAACCTTGAAAATAACACTGTTTCTAGAAAAATTCAAGTTATCGAGGTTTTTGTAATATGTACATACAAACTAACTTGCCAATACGCCTTTTTTGTATATAATTCGCAATGAATTTTGTTGACACTTCAACTAATTAAAACGTGATAAGTCAAACCCTATTAACTCGTTAATAGTCCAGTCAAATAACTCTTTAAATCGACATTCGTCCGGGGGGGGGGCTGATTTTTTGAAACAACATAAAGATGGTCATTCCTAAGAAACTGCTAAAAAATCAGCCCTCCAATTTTCCGGGAACCTTGGGAAAAACAGGTTTTCTTTCTAGTTTTCTATATAACTAGAAAACGGCTTACAAATCGTGAAAAAGTTTCAAATAAAAGTTGTAGAGCGAAGCATTTTACATAAAAAATGTTCAGTAACTAATTTCCGTAAAGTGGATAGTTTGTCCTCTACAAGCCTGTAAAGCTTTTCGGCGCTCAAAAGTTTGCGGAACGACGTGACGTCATAAAAATGGTGGAAGAGAGACGACCGTGTTTAGAGAGAGACAGCCGTTGTGCCACATGAATACAAAGTATACATGTGTGTGTGCGTAACGTATTTTTTTTTTCATTATTTGTTTCAAATAATTAACTCAAAAGTATATAATGAATTTGTAATTTATACAATATAGAGCAAAATTTAGTTTTATTTTGACCAACGCAAAAACGAAACAATGTTTTAAATTCCACATGTATGATATATTTCGTTTTAATGTCAGATCACGCATAACTTTTGACTTAATGATTCGATTTTAATTTTTTTTTTATCTAAGTACATAGGAAATATGTCTAAGTTTATCCTATTTTTATTTGAATAAAAAATCCACCTCTAAAGGTTTGAAAAACAGGGGATGAAATATTAACATTTTATTGAATTATCCGATTTTGATGATTTTTATATTCTAGACAATTTTTTAAAAATTACTTATTCTAATTTAAATTTAAAAAAAACTAATCATTAAGGGTTAAAAAACAAGGGATGAAATAGACACTTTTAACTGGCTATTCCGATTTCGATTATTTTTTTTTTATTGTGTACAGCTTATCCTTTAGTTGATCACATTACAATTAGTAGAAACAAATCCACCCTTTAAGAGTAAAAATAAAAATAAAATGAAAAACCGACTTCAAAATAAATAAAAAATCTTAAACAGAGAATGCTCTAAAAAGTAAAAAAATATTACTATTACTGTTAAACACAACAGTAATAGCTTCTTTCTTGTACCTACTGACTCCAATGAAATAAAAAAAATTATTTTGAACATGAAAGATAAAGCTGGAGTAGTTGACGGCATCAGTAGTAGTTTTGAAGGCTATAGTCAATGAACTTTTTTGTTCGCTTGAATATAGGCTCGTTCGCGGATCTCATCCTAAACCGATTACGAATCAGTCCAAGTGAATTTAGGATAATCGCCAAGCGCATACACGCTTATGAACTGATTAAGAATTATTTTTCCGTGAACGAGTTTGAAAATGTTCGGAAGTAGGACGAGGACTAACGACAACCCACGAAAATTGTTAATTGAATCTAACGTTAACAGTTTTTATTTATTTTGAAGTCGGTTTTTCATTTTATTTTTATTTTTACTCTTAAAGGGTGAATTTGTTTCTACTAATTGTAATGTGATCAACTAAATTATAAGCTGTACACAATAAAAAAAAAATAATCGAAATCGGAATAGCCAGTTAAAAGTGTCTATTTCATCCCTTGTTTTTTAACCCTTAATGATTAGTTTTTTTTAAATTGAAATTAGAATAAGTAATTTTTAAACATTGTCTAGGATAACAAAATCATAAAAATCGGATAATTCAATAAAATGTCAATATTTCATCCCCTGTTTTTCAAACCTTTAGAGGTGGATTTTTTATTCAAATAAAAATAGGATAAACTTAGACATATTTCCTATGTACTTAGATAAAAAAAAATTAAAATCGAATCATTAAGTCAAAAGTTATGTGTGATCTGACATTAAAACGAAATATATCATACATGTGGAATTTAGAACATTGTTTTGTTTTTGCGTTGGTCAAAATAAAACTAAATTTTGCTTTATATTGTATAAATTACAAATTCATTATATACTTTTGAGTTAATTATTTGAAACAAATAATGAAAAAAATACGTTACGTACACACACATACTTTGTATACTTTGTATTCATGTGGCACAACGGCTGTCTCTCTCTAAACACGGTCGCCTCTTTTCCACCATTTTTATGACGTCACGTCGTCCCGCAAACTTTTGAGCGCCGAAAAGTTTTACAAGCTTGTAGAGAACAAACTATCCACTTTACGGAAATTAGTTACTAAACATTTTTTATGTAAAATGCTTCGCTCTACAACTTTTATTTGAAACTTTTTCACGATTTGTGAGCCGTTTTCTAGTTATATAGAAAATTAGAAAGAAAACCTGTTTTTCCCAAAGTTCCCAGAAAATTGGAGGGCTGATTTTTTAGCAGTTTCTTACGAATTACCATCTTTATGTTGTATCAAAAAATCAGCCCCCCCGGACGAATGTCGATTTAAAGAGTTATTTGACTGGACTATAAATGGAATCCTCTGTAAACTTCGGGGGTCCCAACACCACATATTGAAAACCACTGCTGTATTTTTTAATGAAATTAGTCGAGTTTTTCATACAAGCTAAATTCCCAATGATTTTTTTCATGGTGCCTCCTTAACCGGTAAAAACCGGATAACTCGTATTAACACATTTACGAACAAAAAACTCAGTGTCTCCAATGAACCCCTAAAAATAAAATCTTGTTAGAATTTTTGTTTAATTCCTATAGAGAGCAATCATCACAACTTCATAAGCCAAATGAATATTCGTTAAAACTTGCCTCTGTATTGACCAGGCATCCTTTTAACCCAATTAAAACACGATTTCCCTGTTCTTTTGACAAAGCCATTAATTCCAACCTCAATAACTTAAAAAAAAAAACAGTTTTTTGGAAAATTCATCTTAACCAGGTTGTTCATTATATACGAATTTCGAGTAGCCAAAACTACTTTCTTATATAATTATTAAGTAATTAAGATTCTTTAAGTAATAAAATTGGGCAAGTCGAACCTTTTTAATTTGACAGATTTTCAAAACTTATAGCACACATCGTAGAATCCTACGCAAATATACAACCAGAAACATTGAAATCCACCGCGGACTTCCAAGAGTCCGCGAGTCACATCTTGAAGATAAGAACTAACTTTGAAATGCAAAAGTATTACCAGATAGAAAAGGCTTAATCAAAATTAAGGATGTTAAAAGATAATCGATTTTTATTTAAATCGATTATTATTTTCTAATAATCGATTTTCATAGTAATATTAATTGATTTTTAAATAATCGATTATATAAATTATGCGTTTAAATCGATTTTCATAAACAGCGCAAACTTAAATGCAAACTAGCTGTAACGGTTTTTTTCATTCTTGTCATTCAAATATAATAGACATTCATTCAAATATTTGATTGTTAAATTTAAAATTCATTATTAAAAGACTGAAATCGAAAATAGTTTTTGAGGCAATAAGGTTGTAATTTTGTTAGGATGCTCATCATTTCATTTTTATTATAATAAAAAGTTTAATGGTACTGAAATTGTGTATTAATAATCATATTTGCCTTATTCCTTACATTGAAAGTTTAATGGAAGATTCGCTTTAATTTTTAGTTTTATATTGGTTATTTTTTTATTCATATCATATTATTTGATTTTTAATCTGATAAATTGTTGGTAGGAATCTCTTAGGTTTCATCATTATTGGAATATGAAAAGCAAGTAGAATTTTAAATAATAGAAAAAAATCGATTTTTTCGCATAATCGATTTTTTTAAATTAAAATCGATTTTTGACAAATCGATTAATATTGAATAAAGAAAAATTGATTTTTATTTAATCGATTCTTTTCCCTAATCAAAATCGGTTGTTTCAATAAAAAGTTAAACGTGTACCAAACATACTCCAAAAGAAGTAAATATTTATATGAGAATTTCGTACTTACAGAAGAGATTTCTCTACTTATGACGTAATAATATGGATTTTAAACCAACTTTTTCCTCGTGTAAAAGTGAAGTTTATTCGTTTGCGTCAAGAGTCTCTTGAGACGAAGATGAGATGAAGTTTCACTTAAGATTACTTCCAGGTTTTTGATTAAAAGTCAATCAATTCTTTCAAGAGTTATTATTAAATGTTTTTACTTCTTGTTGATTTTTAACATTATTTCCAGGTGCTTCCGATGTTGGGACATGTCCAGCCGTGGCGTCTCTTCGACCAGGTTCTGTCGCCTTCAATAGCGATCAACTGCAACCCGGTGACGTCATCCACAGTATTAATGGAATTAGCACGACTCGTCTCCGCAACGATCAAATCACGACTCTCTTAAATAACGTCGAAGAACGCGCCCATCTCGAAATCGAATATAACGCGCCGACATTCACCTCACAAAACTCCCTGTGTATTACGACCAAAGTTACCACAGTGACCGTGGAACGAGTCGATGGTTCTCTCGGGATAACACTTCGTGGTGGACAACACGAAGACCCGACATATTCGCGACCCTTGATCATAACAAACGTCCGAATAAATGGACCTGCACATCGGTAAGTGTTACGATTGTTGTAGCAACAGAACATTTCCTCAAATGTACCGGAATTTCAGGACGGGTCTTATCAAAGTTGGAGATCGATTGTTAAGCGTTGATAATCAGTCGTTAACATCAAAAACCTTATTGGAAGCTCAACGTTTACTAGCTCCTAGTTCTCCGTGTCTTTCTGGAATCTCTAAGACTAAAACGCATCGAACCTTGCTTACTATCGAATATGACGTAAGCATAATGGAATCGGTGAAATATGCAAGTGGACCTCTTCTCATTGAAATCGAAAGGAGTCCTAATGAAGACCTAGGCCTGGTCCTCAACAAGTTTTGTGATGAAAACGAAAAAGGGGTCATCTACGTAGAAAGTATACGACCAGCAAGTGTAGCTGATCGGTAAGTCATTAACTTTTCCTGATTGAAGTTTTAAGTGTAACCCGAAAGCTTTTAAGGTGTGGAGCTTTACATGTGGGCGACCAGCTATATGCAGTTGATGATTTTCGAGTTGAAAACACGATGGCGTCACCGGCCGAAGTGATGTGCATACTGCAGAGTGCCGCTTGTAATGGACGCACGACCCAACTAGAAATTTTGCCGGCTCACGCCGTCAAAGACACGTCTTCCGGTGTGTGGATGTGCAATGCACATAAAAACAATCTGGTTCCGAACAGTCCTAGTTTGTCGGGTTTCAGTACAATCAATTCGAGACGATCGAGGCATCCGGGTCGCCGATTGATTCGAAGCCGTAATCTACCTCAAAACAACCAACGTATCAACGATTCTGACGGTAAACAAAACCACTTAGGTACTGACCATTTACATGAAACTCAGTAGCCAGCATGGTACATACATAGATAAATTGGAGTGGTAACTGTAAATATTATGCAGAATGTGACCAAAATGTCCCTTGGGGAAGACCCATAGAGACCCCCAGATTTATAAAAGATAATAATTATTGCTTTTTGCTCACTTGTTACATTTAAATGCCGACTATCGGTAATTATATTTTGTAATAATCGTCTAATTGCATTTTTTCATTTAAATTTAAACAATAAGAATTTCAAATTTTATTATTGAACTTTAAAAATGTTAATTGTTTCAAAACGATGAAAAAATGTTTCATTTCTCACTTGCAGCCCTGTCAACGAATTACTGCACCAGTTATAATTCCCAACTGGGAGTGTGCCACGCCGAAGTCCTCACAGTCATCCTGTGTGCAGAAGGTGCCGGCTTTGGTTTTTCAGTCGACACTGAACAAATTTCCCCCGATCAAAACGCAAACATCATCATAACAAACATCGAAAACGACTCGGTGGCAGATCGTTGTGGATCGCTACAAGTTGGCGACCGCATCATTTCCGTGAATGGCCAATCAAACTTAACACTACAAGAAGTGAACTCGTTACTGGAATGTGGCTACGCTAACGATGGCCTTCTTACTAAATTAGACGTTCAAATCGAGTTCGATGTAGCTGACTCGATAGTACCATCCAGCGGTATTTTCACGGTCAAATTGGCACGACAAAACTGCGCATTGGGAATTACAATCACTGGTACTTAATAAGTCATTGACAATTTTTTGTTATTATTATTTCTTATCTCTCATAGCATCCAAGACAAATGTGGATGAACCGTTTGTTATATCCGAGATTCGACGAGGTTCTGTGGCACATCGAATCGGAACTTTACGGGTGGGTGATCGATTATTGGCGATTGACAATCAAAGTTTGGATCACACTTCGTTAGAATCGGCATTGGAAATCTTACAAAGTTCTCCGCATGATATTGTGACGTTAAAAATTGAAAAAGTGGAGTCGCCCCGCGCTGTTTCACTGGTCCCATCCACAAGTAGTTGTATCTTTTCAGATCATGTCGTTTACACGGTGGAACTTGTACGAAATGGAGGTCCTCTGGGTATAACAATTTCTGGTAGTGAAGACCAAAGAGAACCAATTGTTTTGTCTCGTCTCATCGCTGGTAATTAAAACTTTTTGAAGCCTGAAACTATTTGATTGTTGGAACGTCATTTTTAGGTGGTTTAGCTGAGAAAACCGGAGCTTTACATGTGGGTGATCGAATCTTAGCGATCAACGGTGAAAGCTTGTTAAACCGTCCATTATCGACAGCCATTAAACTTTTACAGTGTTCCGACGATCGCGTCCAATTAAAAATATCCCGACGTGTTAAAGGTATTCAATATTATTCAAAGTTATTTTTTCGTTGAGCTTGGATTTTTAGAGAGTCGAGAAACGTATCCAAGTCCTGGAGTTCAAAGTCTCGATAGTGCCGTTGAATCTTGGACCGGGTCCACGACATATTTGGATCAGAACAAAGTGGAAGATGAGAAGAACAACTCGGAGACGAGTAATTCGAGTACGTTGATTGACGAGACGAAAAATACCACGGAGAAGATGCCAACGATTCCAGACGACGAAGATATGGACCGAAAAACAGATTCCATACTAAATCTACAGTACTACTCAGATACGGATGAGATATTTTGTCCGAGTCCGTTACCACTTCCAAATTACTCGTTTACGAATCAGTCACGACAAAATTTTCCGACAAAGACTCGTTTCACGGAGACAAATGTGAAAATGTCGTCGGCGATCGATTCGAAAATCGAGAGTGAAATTTTTCCCGGTTACGGTGGTAGTTTTGACAGCAACAATCCAAATTGTGACCTCTCCAAGTACGATATTTATCACGTGATTCTGTACAAAGATGCGGTGTACGACGATTACGGGTTTAGTGTCAGTGATGGGTTGTATGAGAAGGGGGTGTTTGTGAATCGAATACGTAAGGGTGGCCCTGCCGATATTGTTGGCCTGGTGCGACCCTACGATCGTATTTTACAGGTGAACGAAACGAAAACGTTGGACTTTGATTGTTGTTTAACGGTACCGTTAATTGCGTCGGCCGGGGATCGAATCGAGCTGATGATTGCACGAAAACCGGGCACGGAATCGGAGGTCAGACTATCAACCTTATTTCTGACAACTTTGATCTAAGTAAATTTTGTTTTTAATTTACAGATTTCTTCGTGGATGAATCAACAGCCAAACACGATGTGTTCTAACTATCAAAGCTTGTCAAACAGTCAAAGTACAATAACGAAAACCTTATAGTTGCCACATTAGTCCAGGAATTAAGGCCAAAAAGTTACGGAAAGTGATTTAGTCTAATAGAGGAAGAATTAACCGCTCTTTCTTGAGTTTTTCTTAAATATTTCGAAGAATTGGGAGAAAAAAATCAAATTATCTTTAACAAAAAGGTTCTTATTATAATTTCGATTTTTCTTATATCCTTTAGTTTTCATGAAAGTTCAAAAATTTAATCTATGATAATATTCGTTAAAAATTTATATGCCTATACCAATGAATTTTCGTGAATTTTTTTTAAGAAAAACGTCTTAAATGATTCATTAGATTTGATTAAGTTAAAGTTTTCCACACTTTCTGATCTTAAACTTAAAGAGGACACCTCAAAAGTTGGATAAATAAATGATAAATGATTTCCTTTTTCTGTTATTTCTTAATAAGGATTCATGGCTGGACTTGTTTTTCAATTTACTTGACTAAAAATTAAGTCTTACTCAAGTCAAGCATTAAATTTGCAAGTTGTTTCATTTCAAATGTGCATTATTAAATTCAATTCATTGTACAAAAAAATGTCCAATGATTTGACTTAACAAATATTTATTTGTTAGTAATGTTGAAAGATATTAATCTTTAACAATATTTCATTGAAATTCGTTCTCTAGTTTATGCTACAAAAATTTATTTACCCCACAGAACCATCCACTGTTCAAAGATTTTTTCGTATTCATTGTCTTATAAATTATCATTACATGAAAAATTACGCGAAATTATCACCTTTTTCTAACGTGAGAGAAGCGCAAATTAATGACAGAATTTTTCATTCCTTTTTGGGACACCCTATTTGCACTAATTTTGGTACACTTTCATTTTTTCCCCTTTTAGGACTCTCTTTTTTTTTCATTTCTTTTGAGATACCCTCTCTCTTACTTCTTTTGGAACACTCTAACTTTTCATATTTTTTTCAGACACCCACTTTTTTCATCCCTTTTGGGACACCCTTGATGAGTGAAAAAGGTATTGAGCTTAAACTTTGTGTCAAGATTACCACTACTAATTATAGGGATAATGTGAGGCAAACAAATGCATATATCTAAATGACTTTCCCTTTCAATTTTTTACGGGGACCTTTGTAGAGGTTGCAAAAATCTAAAAGGTGGTAAACCTTCCTTGGAGTCGGGACAATAACTACTCCAAGTTTCATCGAAATCGGTCGAACAGTTTAGGAATGCATAAAAGACAGACATACAGGCAGACAAAAATTCGTTTTTATATATATAGATTGTTGAAATTTTCATTGTCTAGACTCAAATCTCCTTTGGAATTCATTTTTTTTTGAAACTTTAAAATTTTTCAATTTTGAAACTTTTTGAAAATCATTGAACTTAACTAATCAATACCACCAGATGGAGAATGCGGGTTTTCAATTTACCATTTTCTATTTGTTCACGAAGTTAAAAGAGGTAATGTTGTAATAATTAAAATTTTTATTGTCCATATCTTACTTGTAATTATGGAGAAAAAAAATTAAAAGAATCTTTTTAGTAAGAAATTCAATTTAATTTTTTTGTGACAAATTTTTCTCTATAGATCATTGAAATTTTTTTAGAAACACTCCAAAAAAAATTGTGAACATCTCACTCACAAAACATACTTCAGCGATGAGATCTTTCAAAATGTTGTTCAGGATGGCCTTCCATATGCAACTAAATCATTCACTTCCTTAAAAATTTTTGGTCTTTATTGACTGGACTCGAAAATGTTTCCAAGAAACTTGAGATTGGCCACATTTATAATAAATTAACATTTTTAAAGGTTTTTACTCTTTTTTTTTTGTGTAATTAAAATTTAAATTAATTATTAAGTTGTACAATTTTCAAGAGCTAATCATCCTCATCACTTAAGTATTTTTTTTTATCGCTGAATAATTCACAGAAGTGTTCAAGGGAACAAACAGAAAGGATCGCATAAATGAAAATCTCTTCGAATAATTTATTTGGTCTTGTATATAATTATTGTCGTTTTTTTATTTTTATTTTGTTTCTTCAATCCAAACTTGTTGTAATCTTTATTCACATTACCACAATCTCTATTAATAATTTGCTAATTACATCTAAAGAAGAAAAAAACTGCAGCAACACGTGCATCTCTCTATTTATAAGAACATAGTATAAAAACATTTGTGGTAACTTTTTTCATTTTATAAAAAAAAAAATCATTCAAGTATTTTATTAATTGTCTAAATATTTAAAAATAAGCGGCGATTTTGAACTTTTTTCTCTTGTAAAAAAATAAAAAAAAATTATTTACAAATTCTGGTTTTTGATTGAGGGGGGAAACCAATTGTTTTAAGTTAATTTGGTTTTTAGGGGTTGATTTAGTTTATAGACGGATTCCAGGGTTGGTTGCCGAGATGTAGTTGAGCAGTTCTTCGTTGTCCTCGCATACGACCGGTTTTTCGTGGTAACAAGCGACATCGTGCCAAGCAATACCATCGTTGTAGACATTGTTGAGAACACTTAAGCACGACTCGTTGGTGCCGTTGATGTCGAACTCAGCGTTGTCTGGTTGTCGAGTTTTCTTGTGCCCAGTGGAACTCCACGGATTGTATCCCCAACCGTTGGGGATTTGGTTGGTCGGAGCCATCTTTTCGCGGTTCGCGGACCAGAACCATCCAAAAACGTTTTTCGGTTCGAGATCGGCACGACCCTCGCATCCCTTAAAATCACACAAACGACCGCTCGTCCAAATGTATGGAACATCATCTGAAATCAAATATTTCCGTAGATTTTCTAAGTGTTTTTTTTTTTTTTTTTTTTTAATTAGCAATCAAGGTTAATACTTTGTTGGATCAGTCGGAAGATCAAGTTGTTCTCTTCTTGGGTCTCAATCGAAACCAGGTCCATGCAATATTGACGACATAGATTGCGACCGTCCAACCAATCCATTCGTTTGTTGGCGTACTCGGGCACGTGGCCCGTGTAGAAATAGTTGTGACCCTTGTAGAAGAACTCTTTTGGTCCTGTAATTGAACAAAGAAAAACTTGCGTTAGGAAGGTTTTGTTAATGTTTATCAGAGAAATTGTTTATCTTATTTATTTTGCCAAGAAATTCTTATAAATCCCATAATCTTTGCATGGTTTTATTGTTAAAAAACCTTTAATATAAAATATTATTAAAACCCATTCTATACCATTTAATTACGATAGATATATAGTCATCCTGCAGAAACCATACAATTTATTTAGGATGCATAATTCATTCAACGTTTGACCGAATTTTTGATTATTATCATTTTTATAGAAATTTCATTGGAAAAATTTTCAAAAAAAATGCCTTTTTATATTCATTGCAATGACGTCATGTATGTTTCCTTGGTTACCAAATCAGTCTTGTTAAAACAACTGTCACATTCTGTTCTATTGTTCGAGGCAATCAATCGAAAATAAAGGGCAATGGAATTTCAAAAGTATTCTAGAACCATCTATGAAAAATTCACACATACTAATACACATACTATCGATAAATTTTCAATAAGCTGTTTCCATGGTAATGATGTAATGAGTCTGACGTCATTAATAGAGATATTTGCATATTGTAGTTTTAACACGTGTCTTAAACAAAAGTATCAACAAAAAGCAACAGTCAATTTTTTAATTGTTTCACTTAATACCACGTGTTGTAACATGAAGGGTTCTTTATACAAAAACTTTATTTGTAAGTGGCTTAAAAATAGTTAGGTAAATGATTTCATTGTTGTTTTAGAATGAATTATTTTCAACAATGCATTTCTCTAGTGTTTAAAGATGAAAACGTGACTTGTGAGTATGTTAAAAATACTTTGAATTATGACGTAATGTTTTTTTTTTCTAAAGCAAGGCTTTTCTGAGAATTGCAATAGTTGTGTCAACAAAGCTGCCAAGACTTACAATTTACAAGCAAAGGATGAAAGCATGTTATCTCCCAAGAGTTGTGCATTTTCCAGAATAATATATATAGGATATTATTTCCAGACCCTATACAGTACCAAAAGGTTAGATTTTCATAGCAAGTTTATCAAAATCCATACAGTTGCTCTTCCGAAAGGAAGAATTAGCTATCCTACAGACTTTGTTGATAGTATAACAGATTAGTTTGCAATATGGCAACAACAGATCAATCCACAAAAGCGTGAATCAAAAATACGAAGAATTTGAACTCTCACCGAAGTCAAAATTTATGGTAAGCTAATTGAATTAAACAGATTTTAAAAATACCGTAAGGCTACTTGAGAATGTATCTGGATTGTCGACTTACATAGCGGCTACATTTAGAAAAAAAGCTAGCAGAAGCTAATGCTCGCCTCGCTGTCTTGTACCCCATTATAAACAGAAGAAGAGCATCTCTATGTGTTGAGAGCTCCCTTATGATCTTTAAATCCATTTTGCGTCCCTTAATAAAATATGCAGCACCAATATGTTGCTCTGCTTCTACCACCACCATCAAAAGGATTCAGTCGTTTAAAAATAAATTTTTAAGAATATGGACTAATAGTCCTTGGTTCATAACAAATAGACACCTCCATCACAAGTTCTGTATTCTTACGATTCGTGATTGGACATCTTCCTTAACACAAAAGTACCTCAAAAATCTAAAGCACCACGATAATATCTATCATATTGGTAAAAAAATACGGACGCGTCTAAAAGTAAAACCTTCCACAGGACGGTGAAGCAGCTGCGTATTGAGTGACTTAACTTATAAGTGCTGTGGGTGTCCTGCCTGCTCAAAAGTGACTTCCTAGTGATATAACTACTTGTATCTGCTCTCATGCATATAATGACGTCATACTTACTACATCATTACCATGGAAACAGCTTATAAATTTTACCAATATTATATTATGTATCAGTATAGGACTGTAACCATTGGATGCGGAATTTTTCATAGATGGTTCTAGGAGTTTTGAAATTCCATTACCCTTTATTTTCGATTGATTGCCTCGAATAATAGAACAGAATGTGATATTTGTTTTAACAGGTGAGCAACCCAAAAGATTTTTCCTTGGCGACCATAGCCACCTCTAAGCTTTGCTTAAACCAAATCGACTAATTTGGTAACCAAGGAAACATACATGACGTCATAGGAATTATTTATAAAAGCTATTTTCTTTGAAATTTTTTCAAATTAAAGTATTATGAAAATGATAATAATCAAAAAGTCGATCAAATATTACCCAAATTTTAAGATAACACATTGAATGAATTATGCATCCTAAAAAATTGTATGGTTCCTGCAGGATGACTACGCACATTGATGAGTTGGGAATAAAAATTGTTAAAACAAAAGAATAAAAATACTTGGTTTACTTTAAGACCTGAGAATCTTTCATTATAAATGTCATACAAGAATCGATTAGTAGTTATCCTACAAAAACTTAAACAACCGATAGATCTAATAAAAGGTGTTTTCGGATTGCACCTGGATAAAAAGCTTACCTCTCAGTTTCCTCTCTTTTTTTGAATGTTTATAGTCGCTTTAACATCTATGTTACAATATCTATATTAATTTCTGTAGGTTTTAAATGTTAATTTATAATCTAAGAGTTCGATCCCTATCGAACCCTTATATATACGATTAAAAATTAAGATTTAATACCTACTGAAATTTTTTGTGTGTAAGCAGTCGTGATATGATCATAGATGTTAAAGCTCTCTCTTTTATTCTTTAATTACCTATTATAGAAAAATGAATAAATACTCTTTTATTCACACCTTTAACACTCTCCCCACACCCTTAAAACAAAAATTAATCTATACACTTCACAAGGCGTTTTATCACCTATATTATGAAAATAACGAACCAAAAAAATCAAATGAATTCTTTTCGTGTTCTTCAACTTGTGACACACCTTGTTTTTGAATGATCTTATAATTTGTGACGAAATTTTGTTCGTTTCATGTCAGTGAAGAATAGCGAGATGTGAGAGAAAGAAAACGGAAATTTATGTAACACGGGACATACAGATTCGATTATGTCATGCACTTGACGTAAAAATTTTTTTCTCCTCCATTGTACTCTCCTCCATTGAGCTCTTCTTGTTGTCTTTGATCGCTAGCGCTATAAAAAATTTATTTCTCATTGTCGATGAGAGCGTTTTATTGTGTTTGTATAGACGGATGAGAAAATTTTAAATCAATTGTGCAAAATTTTTATGTTTATATATTATTCGAAATTATTCAATCAAAATGCTTTTGAGTCGATTACACAATCGATGATAATTTTAATATCGACGTGTTTGTTTTTTTTTTTTTTTTTTTTTTTTTTTTTTTTAGGGGAAATGACAAATTAAGTGTAATTTGGAACGAAACAAAAAGTGAGAGTCGTTTTCTGGGTGTAGGTAGGTTGATGATTTGGACGAAGTCTTTTCTTTTTCAAAGATATTTTTATACTTATGCAAAATTATCAATTAACTTTCTATATTTCAATTTCTAGAATTCTAGAAAACCATTTAAGTAATTGCTTTCCCACATTTCCAAGTAGTTTTTACTTCAATCAACACACCAAAATTTTCTTTGGTCGTAATTAATTTAAATAGGAAAAAAACTTGAATTAATAAGACATAAAAAATGTTATTTAATCTATCAATAAATTATCAGTTAATAGCCCGCCCCACACAACATTCGTATCCCGGATCTCTTTGGTAAAATTTTCTTAAAAAAAAAATCCCTCGATCTTTTATGCAAATTAATCATCACAAAATTTAATTAAACACCTAAAGGCTACACACAACATCCACTAGTCTTATGTAACACATATGAAGGAGTGTGAAAAAAAAAAAAACCTCTTTGTATAAAGGTAATATTTAAATTAATTCCGTCACTCAACGGAAAATTGCTTGGATTTTCTTCAATGTCAAACCGTTTTGCGGATCTTTGCAAAAGCTTTAGGCAATCTGTGATGGTAGGTGTAGACAAAGGAAATTGTGTCCATTAAGATACAACACGAAAAACATTCCGAAAGGGAAAAAAACTTTCTTGCACAAGGACAATTATAAATACAATTAACAGGAAAAAAACGAGCAATTAACCAACAAACAAAAGCCAACACATTTTGTTTTTTTTTTTTTTTTTTCTTTCAACGACCTCTTCAATTCGTCCAAAAAATTGAATAAATTTCGCGTCTTGTGTAAAGATCAAACGATTATGTTTTTGTTTCTTCAACTTACATCACCTTTTAATAGCTTTGTAATTTTAAAACGGCTATGACACGAGATTTCTCTTGTTTTTAATATTTAATATGGCACTTATTCAGTTCGATAATCGATTAACGGAATTGAGAGTGAACTTTCAAGGGTATATCAAGACACAATTCGTTGCATAAGAGAGAAGACAAATATGACGTAGAAAAGAAGAGAAAAAGAAACAAATGACAGTGTAAATATTTTTACACAAATCTTTCACTCTCATGTTCTATATTTCTTAAGAAGTTTCACTTCTTTCAAATGTACGATACATCAAATGCATTTTTTGTTTAGTTATGTCACTAGGCTGTATATAGGTAAGGCATAACTAATTATTGTTTGATTTTCTACTTAATTCTATTTATTTATTTTTGTTCTCGCAACATTGGCGACGTTCATTAATTTCATCACAACAACAAAATTCATGAATATATCAAATGGTTTTTTAATATACCCAGAACAGCCAATTGAAGAACAAAATTAAAACGAAAATTGCGTCGGTCGTTAGGTTTTCTAAACCTCAAACCTTGATAAGTTTGCCGATATTTCCATATACCAAAGGACAAATTTATGACAACTACGTCAAATTTGAGATTTTCACTTGTTTTGCACATCTTAACTCATGTTTCTTAAAAATGAGTTTCTATAAGCCGTTTTTGTGAAGGTAGGGGGGGGGTTATGTATTTATGTTTTAGAATTTAGATGATTTTACAAAAGAAAAAGTTAGGTTAGATAAAATGTAAATTAAAAATCTATATTTTGTTATATTTATATAGACTGCAGCGCCGCGGATAATGTATACCGCTTTTTTTTTTACTGCTACGAGTATATAGTAACGGAAGTATTGTAATCGGATCAAATTTTTACCGGAAATACACGCATTGAAGTCTCTTGAATGACACCGATATCGTTTCGTAAGTTTTATTAGAATTTCACCAAATTTGGAATTTTGCTTTAATATAGCTATTAATAATGTCGCGAAGCTTTAGATTAAAATCGGTTGATAGGAAGACCCACGTTATACTTTGGGTTTGTAAGATTTTCCAATTTTTTTCGAAAACGGCTCTAATGATTTCCTTTAAACTTGCTATAGTTCTTAGACCTATCAATCCCTGCAACTTTTATTTGAAAGTTTTTCTCAGGAAAATTCAAAGAAGGAGGGTTCTAGGGTGAAGGGTGGGAGTTTGTATATACAAAGAAGCTGTATACAAATAATCTTTTTAATTAGATATCTATATATAACTCTATTTATAGTTTTTAGACCAATCGAGGGTTTTGTTTATGTTTTCTTAACCTGAGTTTCAAGTAAAAGTGAAAGTTCTGTGACACGTCGCAGCAGATATTTTTCATTTGATTAACGTTAAGCAATCCGAAATATAACTTAGACGCAGGAAAGAGGGATCTTCAAATAAATACTTGATCTTAAATGTTCCAGGGAGGAGACTAAGAAATAAAAGCACGTAGCATGAGTAACCCCAAAGGAGTACATATCGAATTTGAAACATTTAGTTACCGAAATTGCTTGGACCCAATTCATGTCAGTTACTTCGGGAATTATGTTTTTCACTTGTTTATGCATTGTCTCCTAGGCTAATCGAAAGCTTTACATAAATTTAACCGAAAATAAAATTTTCAGATTGCAAGTGGTTAGATTTGAGGTTAGTCTTAGAAATTGAGTTGTTTAGGTTAATAACAAATGACTTACGATTGGCACATTTTTGAGCGACTGGTAACGTGAGGAAGCGTCCGGGACGGTCTTGTTGTGGTCGAATTTCGCTGATCGCCGGCGATGCCGTCGAATACGCGACGACACAAACAGCTACGAACAGTGCCGCGGTTCTCATTGTTGTTTCCCTATCCGTATCTACAATCAAACAAAATTCGAACGCATTAAATCATTAATCGATCGCTTACATAAATACAACACGGACACGAGCGCCAAACGAACTTTCTTCTTCGAACACGACTTGCATTCATAATAAATAAATCTCTTTCGTAACACACATTTCCATGTCGAAAATTCAAACACTTACCTACCTTATCGAAGGCATCATTTATACAATTTTTAAATGTTTTAGCAAAATTATTTTAATTAAATTATGTTAATTGATCGTTTTCACTTTATAATATGAAGTTGATAGCATCATCAAGGTTAGCATCTTTACGTGATATTAAAACGGGGGATTATCGAGCCAAAACGATCGTCGAAGATTTGCATATTATGTGTGTGTGTGTTTTTAATAGAAAGTGTTTTGTGGTATTTCGAAAAAACGGCCTGCGGCCAAAGATGAACCAACCGACACTTTGAACTTTACCATACATGAGAAGGTCAGTGGATAGGTTTATAAAATGACGATACGTTATAATAACTGTAAAATTTTCATATATGCCTCAACACATACACACACACAAACACACACACACACACACACACGCACTCAAATTATGCAATCGAATTTTACAAAAGTCACTCTCGACAATAAAAAAAAAAATAAAACGAACGTCGTAAGACTTACCGTGATAATAACAAAAATAAAAATCCAATCGATTTCACAAATACAAATGCACAGGAAACGTAGGAACCAAGATTTCGGTGTCAATAAAACGGTAATAGAGTTGGTGGCACATGTTGTCGATCGCTTTTATATGATGCGATATCTAGCTAAAATCGTGCAATGTGGGGAGAGCCGATCAGATTGGCCAGAAGAAGTAGGAGGCTGCCGCTGCCAACCAACAACCAACACATCTCATCTCACACACAAAAATCATCGCTTCAAACAAACCGAAACAAATCTATCCTTTAATCACTATCCTTCAATGATCCAGTCGACCTCTTCCAATAGGCTCATCCTCTCATATAATTATACCATCGGTACTCAACGATCTTCAATAATTAAACAAAAAAAAAAATTGTCATAATTAGATGTGGTGAGTGGTGAACCGACCTTGTGCATGGAGCACAATTAAGTCACACATCCAAATGGAATCTTTAACTTTACTCTCATTAATATATTAGATAGAAAAAAAATCACCACAAAGAAAGAGATTACTAAAGTCTTTGTCTCGTTGTGATACCTTTCATTAAAACAATCAACCAGAGACGTGTTCGCCAAGGAAATTCCAGCCGACTCTCTCATTAAGACATTATCTAATTTTTACATTAATTTATATGTTAATCAAGTTGTTTTTTATTTGCTAGAATAATCAATTGGAAAGTGAAAAATTAAGAAAATTATATTTCCAGATATCAATGTCTATGTTGAACATGGACTGTGTATAGGGATTGAGTCAGTCAAATATTAGAATAAGGTACTTGGTGCAATGAATTGAGCTTAGAGTTGGAGCTTTGAAATGAGATAAACATGATATTTGATTTGATTTCAAGCCAAATTTACATCAAGTTAATGTTTGTTTAAATGTAGATACTATTTATCTACTAAGTTTTTTATAATTTTCATAATATTGGGGCATTTAGGGTACAACTAAAACATGAATAGTCCTTAACGCGTGTGAGTGTATTATATTTTGTTCCTTATTGCTCCCGACCAGCCCCCTTCAACTCCATGTTACAGAAAATTACCCTATTTTGTCACCGCTAGTATTACAGTTAAAAGAAGACTTTTAGTGAGGTTAGAAATAATTTTTTTTAAACGTCAGGTAAATTATTTTTACTGTTATTATATAAGAATAATTATGAAATTTTCATTGGTGACAAGGACGTTGATAAAAGCATAAAGAACTGATAAATGACAACACTGGACAGCACAAATAATTAACAGCGGGTTTTCAACTAAACACCAGCGCCACTCAAAGGTATTAAAACAGGCGACACAAACGATCACTTTTTTTTAGTATATCTAGCATTTAAGTGACAGAGGCCTGCCTTCACTGTCTTGTTGTTTCAGACTGTTCATCATTATCATGTTGTAATGCTCTTTTCGAATTAAAATTTGTCTGTGTTATAGTTTCTTTTACCCATAAAGTCCGTTGCGGGTAATCGTGACTTCGTGATTTTAAATCTAATTCATTTTATTAAGATGCGAAAAAATCGATTCAGAAAAACGCAGAAGGAAGGCTGCATGGTCTTCGGAGACGTTAGGCAAGCAAAAGGCACTCCAGGTGGTTGCATCAACATCTGAGCAAGAACAACTGGTAGCATCCAGATCGCATCCATATTACGACCAAATGTTGAAAATTTTATCAATTTACCTACCACCATGCCAAAACACTATCTGTCAGTACAAGATAAGGTCAAAAAAAGCAAAATTCTACCATTCTGACCTCCGCACCAATTAAAGATAGTCCAATAAAAAAGGAAAACAAAAAGCAGAACAAGATATTAAAAGAAAAGGAAAGACCAAAAAACCAAAGAGTACAAGGAAAGACTTAAAAAGGCTTAGAAGAAAGTTCTTTAGGAGTTCTATAATGACACTTCATTGACTGATATAGAGATATTGAAGATTTCTGCGTAGATGCTGGTGGTATCTAATAATGAAGACTCAGATTATCATTAACCGACTTCAAAAAAAGGAGGAGGTTCTCAATTCGACTGTATTTTTTTTTTATGTCTGTTACCTCAGCATTTCCGACTGGGTGAAACGATTTTGATGATTCTTTTTTTATTTGAAAGCTGGTACTTCCCGAATGGTCCCATTTTAATTTGAAGGAAATTGTTTACATCTAAGGAGTTGAAAACTAAGGGATGAAATACTAACTTCTTATTGGATAGCTCGATTTTAAAAATTTTTTTTAATTTGAAATCCAGTGCTTTTCATGTGGTTCCATTTTAATTTGAAGGAAATCGTTCACTTCTAAGGGCTTGAAAACTAAGGGATGAAATACTAACTTCTTATTGGATAGCTCGATTTCGATAATTCTTTTTTTATTTGAAAGCTAGTGCTTCTCGTGTGTTTCCATTTTAATTTGAGGAACATCTTTCACTTCTAAAGAGTTGAAAACTAAGGGATGAAATATTAACTTCTTATTGGATAGCTCGATTTTGATAATTCTTTTTTATTTGAAAGCTGGTGCTCTTCGTGGGGTCCAGTTTTAATTTTAGGAAAATCTTCCACTTCTAAGGGGTTGAAAACTAAGGGATGAAATATTAACTTCTTACTGGATAGCTCGATTTTGATAATTCTTTTTTTATTTGTAGAACACAACCTCAAATTAATCTCCTATCTATTAAAAAAAAAACTCCACTCATAAGGGGTTAAAAATTAGAGAAGAAATAATATTATAATTTTTTTCTGGCTAACCAAATTTTGATAATTTTGTTTCTATTACGTACAACGTACCTTTAAATTGTTCACATTTCAATTTGAAGAAAAAATCCACCCCTTAAGGATGAAAATAGGAGATGAAATAGTAACATTTAACCGAATTTTGATAATTTTTTTTTCTGTTGGAAAGAGTAATCCACTTAGTTTTGTTACTACATTTAAAAGCAAAAAATTTCAACCCTTAAGGGCAAAACGGGATGATGTAGTAACTTTTAATATTAAACGGCGCTGCCTCATATGAGCAGCGCGTTTAGTAGGTTTACCCATATTCAAAGAAATAAAATCAATTATCAAACTTCAGATCACTAAAACGCGAGAAATAAATAAATATTATAAAAAAATAAAAAACCGACTTCAAAATATATAAAAATTCTTAAACAAAAAATGCACTAAAAAGTAACAAAATAATGGCGTATCCTTGCAGTATCTACAACTTACAAATTATTAGAATGATACAATGTACAACTATTGTTATTTTTGGAGTTGGTGTCAGTCAATAAAATAAATATTAATGGTAATTTGTAAAAATTGTTAAAAGGTTTAGTTGATAATTGGTATTTTGTAGTTTAAAGGTCGCTAAATATTGTTACAGTTCGAGTATATTGTTTAAAAGTTCATTTGAAAACTAATTTTCATAAGGTATTATCGTTTATTGCTAAGTACCAATATAGTCGTATTTCCTTGGCTGACACCAACTCCAAAAATAACAATAGTTGTACATTATCTTTTCCTAATAATTTGTAAGTTGTAGATACTGCAAGGATACGCGATTATTTTGTTACTTTTTAGTGCATTTTTTGTTTAAGAATTTTTATATATTTTAAAGTCGGTTTTTCATTTTTTTATAATATTTATTTTTGTCTCATAATAAAGAAAAATCGACCGAAACCACGAGGTATATGTGCTGGTACCGATGCTGTTTCTGTTCTTTGGGCTCACTTTGCTTCCACTGGTTGGGATTCCGCTACACGCCGCGTGCCTTCACGTGCGTACAATGGTAGTCAAAGTCATTTATTTTTAATTTACTAGATCGATCTTCCAAAAATGATTCTTTTAATCTCAAATTATAATAGTCATTTAATGTAAAATTGCCATCTAATTATGTTAAGTTCTTAATAAAGCTGTACTTTTTATTTTTAGTTTTATTCGAAAACGTACTTAACTAACCGCAATTGCCCTCCTCTCCCCTAATTCAATGAAATTTTCAGAAGCTATCCTGTCTTTTGTAGTAGAAATAATTTATGTGGTTCTATCGTTTCATAGACAGTACTTATTATTTAAAACTGGTGATTACTTTTTCCTGTTATAATGACATGAACGAAGTTACGGGTAGCCGCTAGCTAATATATAAGTATCAAGTCATGTAAAGCATTGAATTCTCAAACGTTTTTATTAACAAGTTCAAATGTCAAAATATGTCCAGCTTGATGAATCTTTAATTGTTAAGCGTCATAGTAACCTTTGAAAATTATTTTATTTCACAAGTTTTAACCAATAAAAAAGGTAATATATTCTATACGCCAATGAGGGTAAAGCAAAGCTTACCCACTTTGATCAAATTTCTAACAAATAATACGAACTAGGTATTTGAAATTAGAGCTTATGATAAAATTAAATATTTCCATGAAATGCATAGAGACCTTCTAAAGCAGGAACTTTTATTTCAGAGTAAAATATGAGGATGAATTCTCGGAGCTGAAACCTATTGGCGCTGGTGTTCCGCCAAGGAGCGTACTCGGGCCAGTTCTCTACCTTCTAAATACCAGAGATATTTCCCAGAGAGAAGAAGTTGGCATGGCAACTTTTGCAGACGACTCTAAAATGATTTCAGTGGAGGAGTCAACGGGTGCCTTGCAAAGGGCCTTAGCAAAGGTAGACCGCTGGATTAAAACGTGGAGAATTAAGCTTAACGAAACCAAATCACTAACTTCACTAATAGAAGGTGCCAACATATCCCCATGTACTTGCAACGAGTTCCTTATAGTAACACTGCCAAATACTTGGAACTAACGCTTGACACTTAAATGCATTGGAAGGCACACGTAAAGAAACAGGAACTTGAAATAAAGTTCAGAAGAATGCACTGGTCACTTAGAAGACAAGCAGGACTGAGCATATACAATAAAGTACTACAAAATTTTAAACCCATCTGGGCATAAGGCATCCAGCTTAAATGCTGGGGCTATGCAAAGTCCACGAACAAGAGAATTTTTCAAACAGTCTAAATTTAAAAAAATCATGAAGAAATTATTAAAAAAAAAAAAAAATAAATTTTCCATAGGCTGTAGTTTAAAATGTAGGTTTTCCCTAAACCTTATAAAATGTGCATCCTCTTATAAAAATTTTATCAAAAAATTAATTGAAGACTGGGCATCAATAACGGGTTAAGTGCCAAAAAAATAAAAATTGAGTTAGACTGGAAAAAGCAAGCTAATATGCCAAAAGCGGGCTAAATGCCATAATAGGTTATTGGCTAACTCATTTTTTTTTTTGGCACCATTATTGACATGTCCAGTCTTCAATTATATCTTGACAAAAATATTGATCTGATAAAAGTCGTTTTTGTCTAACAGCTTTATATGCAGGGCCGTGCCTGGGTATATGGCCGCCTGCGTGCCAGTCTGTATGGCCGCCCCCAGGATAACATTAAAAAAAACTACTTTAATTTTTAATGTTTATTATTATACACAGGGCATCAAACTGGGAAAAAAATCAGTTTTTGGTTAACCGAAATCGAGAACGAAAAAAAATATTGGTTTTGTTCCCAAAACCGGTTTCTGAAAAGAAAAACCGGCTAAAAACCGGTTTTATGAGATTTATATGTTTGGATGAAATTTAAGAAAAAGAAATGCACAAAATAAACATTTTTTTATTTAAAATTTAAACAAAATGACTAGGTATATAAATACTACAACGACCTAATCAGTTTTTATACATTTCTTATTTCTGAGAAACTCTTTTTAGATAGATTAGATTAGAGAAACTGTTTTTACTTCGTATCTTAATGAAAACAAACCGATTGTATTTTTGCCCAGTAAACAACGATTTGGCCGCCTCTTAATTTCGGCCGCCTGCGTGCGGTGCACGCAATGAACGCCCGTCAGGCACGGCCCTGTTTATATGAGTGCTTTGCATGTTTTTCGAGAAAACGTTGAGGTTGTAGATATATAATATAGCAACTTCTTTAGAGGTAAATGCGTGGATGATGACAATATTTATTTTTCATTTGATCAATTAACAATCGTTTCAAACGCAATTGTGTAATGAGATTCTGCAAAATTTTTACAAAATTAATAACGATATGAATAGATAATATTAACGACAAACATTACTTAGTATAACATTCACATAATGATGATGATCGACAAACATTTACATTTGAAATAAGCATCTGGTTGCCTTTTTTTTTCCTCTCTATTGTTAACCAGCACCGCAATAGTTATAATAACTTTCACTGTTGCGTATACTTTTAGTGCCGATGAAAATGAGCATTGGTCGCGCTCTTCACTTGAATATCGTCTTCGGCTCAATGTCACCACAAAATAGCTCATCATCGACGTGTTTGGTTCTAGTCTAAAAACAATAAACAATAATTAGCATCGCGGCGTCGTCTTCTTGTCGTTCCTTAATTACCTTCGAAAAACCAGGTAAATGGTTGTTGTTGTTGTTGTTGTTGTTGTGGCGAGATGCTGGTAAATATGGTTCGTGATAAAATGATGAGTATTGGTGTCGAGAGTAGGACAAGGCAACGTGCGAGTTCGTTGCTTTTAATTTCATATATAAATGTAGGTATATACTTAGAATCTTTCCAATAATTTCCTTCTTCTTCGTCATCTTTGCACAAAAAAAAAAATATTTTGAGGGCTTTGTTTCGATATGTCTATGACCTTTACCGTTTGCGTAATCGATTCTTTTTACATAAATCGTGCAATTATCTCTTGGAAATATTCGATAATTTCTCTACGCAATGAAAATTTTGAAGAGAAAAATATTTTCGTTCGAATCGCCCGAGGAATATGAATATTTTTTTTTTTTTTTTAGTAAATTCGAAATTTGTTCAACTTATAATTGTTATAGCCTTGTTATTCTATTCAAGTGGCATCCAATAAATCATACTGTACATAAACAGAAGAGATACAAATCTTGAGTTTCATAAATTTCGTTCGAGATTGGTTCATATTTCATGTGCCATAATCACAAGGTCTTATTCCAAAAAAAAAAAAAAACCGAAACAATTGTTCAATTGCACCGTCTATATACCAAACAATTTCCTCCGGTTGGAAACGAAGAATATAATATGATGTTATTCCTATAGGTACCTATAGAGAAAAGATCTTTGATGTATTGTCATCACAATTCGATTCAATATGTTATTATTTCGATTACCTAATATGGAAAAAGGCGTTCGATGAATCAGTGGAAATGCATTAGTGGAATTTGTCATAATATAGGCACACAGGTTGATGAATAGGCCAGAGGTCGGTGAACCAGTCACACTTCTCATGGAAAAAAAAATGTATTGAGAAACTAAAATATTTTTTTTTTTTTATTATTATTTACTAGGTACATGTACATACAATAGGTAAGTATATTGAAGACTTAATACAAACCGAGTTCCAAGTATATACCTATAGTGAAATAAACATTGGCACATTTATTCAAATGAATGCATGACGTCGTTTCGAGATATTAAAGCAATAATTCATGTTTTTTTGAAAAGCGACAACGATTCGCGTGAAATGCACATTTCGTTCCCTTGTTTTGCCGTGATTACGTTTTCGTGAGAAGGTTATTGTAAGATGGTAATGTGTTTGTCGCGGTTTCGATTCACACACAAAACTATATGTATTAATATCGTATTGTATGTCGATACCTACAACCAGCGTCAACAGTCAAAACAGTCGAAATTGATTGTTTCAAATTGAAACGATTCAAATTTCTTTGTTGTACTTTTAACGTCAATTTCATTAGAGCTATGTCTAATCAAATTTTCAAATCGATCAATTTGAAAAAGATTTATTATCCAGTGATCAGAAAATCAAGGAAGTTATTTGAAAAATTTAGAAAATAACCAAAGATTCGAATTCATTTTTTTAAATTTAACAGGGGAGGAAATATCAATGGTAGGTACATCTTCAAGGAAAAAGGATTAAAATTTTTATACTTGTCTTGAATTTAGCTTGGATTTGGCCAGGGACTTCTTTCATGTTTGAATAACATCGAACCACCTAGAAACGCAAGGAGATTAAAGAGCCAGAATTTCTGGTATCAATTTATAGTTTTATTTGGGTCACAGAAAAGTGTTGAAAACGCACGCCGAGGTAATCCTCGAGAAAGATAAAGTGCACCAGGTGATCGCCACTCTTCTCGGGTTGTTTCCACTTTTCTCTAAAATTGCATCTCGCTGATTCTGGAATATTTTTCATGGGAAATGTAACGTTAACACCACGACGAATCTCAAAGGCATATTCATCGTGCCAACATCAGACATTCTCAAGTTTTTTTTTGAACGACACAAAAGCTTTCCTTAAGAACATAGGTACCTAGTATATTCCGGTTCTCATGAACCAGTAGTTGTGGAGAGGGCCAGGGATCAAAAGATTCTCTATCTAGGCTTTTTCTTAGTACTTTGAAAGCCCGTTTTTATAAGAAGTCTTCTTTCAATAATAAAAGTTCTCTTTTATCACGATAATGATAATTTTATCGTTCCGAAATTGCATGAATTGCAATACAAATTGCTTCTATATTCTTCCTATTCACTAGACTTATAAAACTACAATTTAAGGTTCACTATTTGACTTCAAACTTAACTCAAATATTAGATTTAACATTAGAATTACTTTTGCATGAGTTAAATACTTAACTCGGGATCGTAGTTAGTTATTTATTAAAATTCAAAAAAGTGATTTTAATATACAGTTTATTGGCATTACTCTCGTCGTTACATTGTATCGATAAAACTAGTTACATTAGTCGTAAGTCTATCTTATATACTAAGTTTTTAGGAAGGAAATTAGTAGCGGGAGGGTTGAAGAAATGACGACTCGGGATTGGGAGCTATTTGGGAGTTTGGGAAAGGATTTCTTGAAAGGGATGAATAGCTAGATACAAGCGTAAGAACTTACACATTAACTTGAGTAATGGGTTTATGATGGGGTATTGCAGATTGATAAGTTTATTGCTCTTGGGATATTGTAAAACAATTTAGGATTGTGGACAGGTAAAATATGATGACTGAAGGACCTGGTTTGAATCTGGCCGTGACGACATTAATCTTGGGCGTCTTAATTATTAGATCTTATGAAAGAAACTAAAGTATTTTTAGTATTTTCAATCGTGAGAAAGGTTGAATTATAAAGTTGTGTGATATTAGGAAGTAAAGATTTATTGGGGTCTAAAGGTTATCGTTGTGTGGTCCATAACTCACAAGGACTTGGTAAAAATACCAACTGATTGTGCATTGCAAATTGCTCATAATTTCTTCATTGCATTGATATCAAGTATGAGAACTGTTGACCAAAAAAGAACTGAAAATGATTCTTTCTCTCATCCACTGATTACACAAGCCTGCAAAAAAAATTTTTTTTTAATTGTTTTAGTTTTGTTTACTGATTATTGTGTAGTTTTTAGTGCTGATTTCAGAAAAAATGTCTACAAAATGAGGTGAAACATTTAGCGAAAATCATAAAATTTACATATTTTATACCGGTATTATTTATGTACAATGTTATTATTAAAATTGCTTTAAACATAACTAAATCTTAATAATACAGTAAGAAAAGTTAATAAGGCTTTACAATAATACATTTACAAGTATTTATAGTATCTAACGTTTCTGTTTTCTTTCAAAACTTCGGTTAGTACTTTTTCTGCTGTGGTATTGAAAATTTTTCCTCTTTAACATCCACCAGTAGTCAGCCAACATGCTCACGTTCCAGAGTCCTTGATATTTGCGTTCCATTTATTTTATATCCTGGTGGAATTGTTATTTTTGTTCTTCACTAACTGCTCCAAGATTTTCCGGAAATTGGTCTAGATGAGAATATATGAAATGAACTTTAACATTCATGTTGCAGCCCAAAGGTTTGTAGTTATTTTAGCAGATTAACAACAATATTGTTGTTGTTGGGGTCTTTTTTATTTCCTAGGAAGTCAGTTACCACTTGTTTGAAATACTTTCATGCTTTCTTTTCCTGGTCTTCAATTTTCAACTCGAAGTTCATCCTTCATAAGTTTCCTTAAATCCGGACCGACAAATACCACTTCTTTAAGTTTTGTCTCAAAAAGACCGGGAAACTGCTGTTTACAGAGATATCTGAAACATTCTCCTTCTTTAGGCAATGCTTTGACAAATTGCTTCATTAGTCCCAATTTGATGTGAAGTGGCGGAAGTAGAATCTTTTTAGGATACACTAAACCCTTTTTCTCAACATTTTTAAATCCAGGAACCAAAGTGCTTCTTACTAGGCATTCTTTTTTTACGTGGTGTTGTTTACTCTCACGACTATCCCATTCACAGAAGAATCTTTGTGTAACCACTCTGTTGGCCTAGTAACTAACATAGAGATCACTTTTAAATCTCTACAAACAGTCCATTCATGATCAGAGTACTTAAGGGGGATATTCTAGTCTAGGAATTTGAAAAAAACGAAAAATTTTTTCTTTCATAATCCGATAGTTTATATATTCAAAAATATCTCCCTAAAAAGATTTTTCAAAATTCAAATTATTTCCGAAGTTATAGCCGTTTTAGTGTCGTAGGTTGAGCCTTAACGTAAGACTTTAAATGCGTTTTTCTCGAAATTACTTTTTTCGATGCAGTCGCCATAATATCTCAAGTTCTAATCAGCCGATTTACTTGAAATTTGGCATAAATATTTTTTAAATATCTCTCTATCGCATGAACTAACAAAAAATGAAAATTTGAAATTTTTAATATTGTTAAAAAATTCGACATAGTTAAAAAATGAGTGAAAAAATCGACCTCTATTTTTGAGTAGCCGCCATTTTATGAAAAAAAAATTTTTTTCTGTTTTGGAGGTTCATGCGATAGCAACATTCGTACTTATCAATAATCCATCATTGTTTAATTTTTCAAATGACCACAAGGGTAGAAATCATGGCGACGAGGACACGGTCTTTTTGTTTCCCCCTCTACTTCAAAGACGCATAACTCAATGAAAAATGAAAAAAATTTGTTGAAATTGATTTTGTGTACTCTCTGAATATAAATAAACAAATGGTAACAAAATGGATGGTAAAAATATCAAATGCTTTTTCTTTATCAATTGCCAAAAAACGCTCGAAATTCGGGCCTCTAGACTAGAATACCCCCTTAAGCTTGTTAGGTACCAATTCGAGGTTCTCATACCATTCTTTCAAGTGAACTGGTACAGATGCATATTGGTTGCCATTGTGAAAAAGAATATTTTTCAGGCCTCGTTTGAAGGAATCTATGACAAGTCTCCATTCTTCAGGGCCGTATTTTATACTGAAAATCTGCAGCAACCCAGGAAAATTAGTTCAAAATACAAGGCCACCCTCTCGAGAGAAAAAAAGCTCAAATTCTTTTCCTCAACTTTTTTTAAAAATATTACAGTTGAAAATTTATATACCTAAATTTATTTTACAAAGATCATGGGTTTTACGTGTTTTTATAGAAACCTGAAAAGTAATAACTTAATGGTTGATTTATGGGTAAACAGAGGGTGATGGAATTTTTTCTGTATCAACACAAAAATCACTAAAAAATTTTGAAACAATTTTTTCATCGCAGACCTGTCATTCCTCAATAAAATCTTCACTCTGAGTTATTGAAAATGCTAGGATTCTCATGTTTTTACTTACCTAATTGGAAGATCCTGCCATTGCCATGGATAATGACGTTTTTACAATATCCTTATCATCACAGTCTAGGAGCTTGTAGTGAGACGAGACCCGTTTGTATGCATCTAAATGTACACTCCAATGCTTTTTTAAGTTTCCAAAAAGAAAAGATTGAGGCTTGAGAAAATTGTTAACAATCATGAGAAGGTTCACGGATTATGTTCACGAACGAACTTTTAGGCTATCATAAAATATTCTTGTTACGTGTGCTATCTAATAGGTAAAATTGAAGATTATGAGCTTCTTCTCTTACGAAACCAAAAAGCATTGGTGGTATTAGACTTTTAGAAAAAGGACCTAGCAAAGAATGGAAAAGTCATTTTCTCATCTATTTTATGTACAATCATTTTTAGATATGTTAACGACGAATTAAATGTTAAGTTTCAAATCGTTCATTAAAATTTTCATTTAGCATCTCCAAGTAATTGGACGAGAAAACAAACAATTGTTCACCTTGTAAGTTGTTGTTAAGATTGCAATAAGTATTTGAGATTGAAAATGATTCTCCGCATATGTTCATTCCGCGTCGCGTCGCACGAACGCAACTTTCATCTAATTACGCATACTATATATTAATATAATATTCTCGCATAAACCACGACCAAGTCGAGAGCCTCGTCGAAAATTATTAATTACGTGTGTATATCTCTCGATCATAATATGGAAAAGAGATATTTTTAATGACGCAGCCCAGGTTGAAGCAATTGAGGTGACGACGGTGATGGTTCATTGTATCATGCATACTAATTAATCTGCCCGAACGATTATCTAATCAAATTATTATATGATGAAACAGTCGATATAAAAATGCCGTAATCAGGATGATGACTTGTACACGTTTTAATTAATGACTGATCTCAGGTTTTAGTAAATAAAAAAAAAAATTTGATCGAGTTGTATTGAGTGGGGGTACGTCGAAAGACTTGTTTTGTACGAGTCTGGGATTTTGTTGCAGATGAAAACGCGATAAATAATGCAATAATTTTTAACACATCATGAAAACCCATGTACAATGCAATGCAATTGGCTCAAGGCTTGTGCCACCAATCTCTGACTGTAGCAAGTGTCTTATACACACACACACACACACACATACACATACATATAGGTGCTTATTGTGAATTATGTTGCACAAAAACTCGAGAGAAGAAAGACCTTTTCTCACATGTTTTCGATTTCGATCGAATCAACTACTAAGTTCGTGGGGACAAGGAAAGGAAATTTTGTGGGTTTCGCCCGATAACATCCACCTTGGCACGTTGTCATCTTCTTCATGTGTGGAATGTTTTTTTTTTTCCTTTTCAAAACTCGCTATTGGAAATGCTGGTGCCGCGAAGGTCGACCAGTTGAGCAAACTTATACTCATCAATTTTTTTTTTTCAAATATTTTATTCTATATATACACATCCGTCTTCTCACACTTAAAAAAATACATTATATGATAAAATGGATATTTTACATATTTACAAAAAGTTGATAAATTAAACTAGGATCTGTCACGACTTGACTGTCGGCGTCGTCTTCGACGATGATGGCTTCGATATCTCGACTCTTTTTCATCGTCATATTTTCGTCGATAGTTTTCCTCCTCGTCCTTGTAACGTCGACGACGGCTCCCATGTGGTTTCCTTCGCGATTTCTTCTCGGTCATCCGATATTCAATATTTTCAATTTCAGGCGACTCCGACCATCGAGTCTTACTAAAAATTAACATTTAAGCAAAATATTTCATTTGCATTAGTATTATGCAAAATTGCATTCATTAAAAAATCACCTCAAGTTATTCTCTGGATTTGATTGGGTCAACGATTTCCGATGATAGTCGCCGCGTCGATTGTTCTGATACTGATTGCCCGGATTTTTGAAGACATGCAAAAAGTTGCATCCCCTTCCCTTGGGACATTTATTGATGAAAAATAGACCTAGAATACATGGAGGTGATGAACTCAGTTAATTTAAAACTAGTTTTATGCTAATATCAATGAAAAAATTTTATAGCACTTAAAAATACGACTTAGATCCTGTTTGAGGCCAAAAATCTACAAACCACATATCGCTGATTTCCACGATGGAATATTAATGAAGTGTAGGTTGAGTTGTTTTCCACCGTACCATCGACCGTGGAAGCTGCGATACGCTTTCAGAGCATCTTTCGTCTGCTGAAATTCAATATAGACATTGCCACGTAAATGGGGCTCGTGATTGCGACACACGTAAAACTTTTCCAGTGCACCGACTTGCGTAAATTCGGGACACACGTCCCCATAAAATTCGGTGAAATGTAAATAGGTGTCGCCATCGTCATATTCCAGACTAATATCGGCGTCATATTCATTTTGATTGGAATGTTCCATACAGAAATTCGTATAAAACGAGGGAACCAACAAAATGCGGCTGATTATAGGACGCACATGGTCCCGCGAGCATCCATCCCCAAAACGACACACTCCCGTTTTCTCGAAAAACGGACACAATTCTTTGCCGGGATTTGAATGGTAAAAGGTCGCAAGTTCATCGGGTAAATCGGCATCGTTGCCCTCCATCAAGAACTGGTCGATTTTCTTGTTGATTTCCAACTCGTGCTGGAGTTGTTGCTCGATCAACGCTTGTTTTTCGGCTCGTTTTTCTTCGACGAGCTTTTGCTCACGTTCCCATTCGTCACGAATGATTTGCTCTTGGCGCCGCTTTTCGTCGCGAGCTTTTTGTAGACGTTCTTGCAGTTGTTGCCATTGTATTTGGACTTGTTTGTCACGTTCTAACCATTTCTCGTGTTCGAGACGATTTAGACGTGCGTCTTCTTCGGCTTGCCACCGATCTAACGCCTCCTGTTCCAGACATTGTCGTTGATAGTTGGGTGATGCCTCTAAACGCTTCCTCTCTGTAAAACCAATCATTTTTGATCAATATTATCACATTTTTTTTTCAGAATGTCTTCACTTGTCAAGTATTTTTCTGTCATATCTTCTTTAATACCTAATCAAAATTAATGATTGAGACATCATTTTGAAGATAATTTGTTCTCCTCTCATGGCAAATAATAAATAGAAAGCTTTAAATTAGTTTTTCTTTCTCAAAAGAATTATTTTTAATTTAGTAATAAAGGGCGTCATCTATTGATAAAATATTAACTCACTCTCAATTAATGTGGTATTCAAATGTTATTTCATTATTGATCATTCAAAAATGATTATTGTCAAAATTTCAATTTTTAAATTGTAAAACATTTTGATTATTTAATTTCGTTCCAACAACACAACTCTTCATATTATTATTACAATACTCGTATGTAATACTTGGTTAGATTTGGATTTATCTTTTATCAGGAATATGTTCAAGATTCTTCGTTAACAGTTGGTAATTTTTTAAAGCACTTAAATAATAGTTGAAAAATTAATTTTATCGCTATTACAGAGAACTAATTTACTAAGATGTTATACTTAAAAACGAATTAGGAACAAATATGAGGGGCGTACCAAAAGATAGATGAAAGAACGAGACCGAGGAAACAAATTTTCAAATCATTTTTGAAGCAAAATGAAATCTGCAACTTTAGTTTCAGTCAGATGGAAGGAAGAGAATTGTGGACGATAATAGCTCGTTAAGAGATAAATATACTAACTATCCACATTTCTGAGAGTTGCGCTGGGTGAAGATGGGTATAAAAGATCCCGTTTTTTGTTTAATCGCCTATATCTAAAAAACGATGGGTTTTAGAGGAAAAATATTCGTAGTAAAATTAAAGCTTATACGATTTGCAACAAGTTTGCTTCTATTCAATTTTTCTTTATTTCCGATAGTTTCTGAGATTTGCGCCCTCAAATTTTTTGGTTTGTAGCCCCTAATTCCTTCATTTTACAATGAAGCCAGAAACAAAGTTGTAAAACATTAAACTTTCTTTTAAATTATGTCAATTTAATTTTATTATTTTCAACTTCAAAAGTTAGAAAAACTAAAAATTTTTTACTTAATTTATTGTAAGTGTTAAGAAATGCCACTGATTATTTTTGTAAATCAACAATCAACAAATTCATTCATCACAAGTTTTTGGATAGAGCTATACTTTATAGGCCTATGGTAATATAGATTTTTTTCTTATACCGGAAAATGCACGGTTTCTGTGGGATACTTGCTTTTCAAATCTAAGTTATTCAACCAATTCTAATTCTACTCTAATAAATATTGCTATTATAGGACAATACATAACTCCAGTGAGAGACTCTGAGTACATGAATTATACAGAATGGATTCTGCATTCTCCAGGATAATTAATATCTCGGTTATAATTTCCACTTCTAGATCTAGGTAAGAATTCATAGCTAGTTCATCAAATGTTAATTACCTTTCCACGTAGATTCTGTAAATATTTTCAGGACAGATTATATTTGTGTAACTCTAAGACCCGAGAACCTTCATTCCAAATGTCATTAAAATCTGTCCATTCATTTAAGTATAAGGAATTAGTAGTTATCCTACAGGAACACTAAACAATTCATTTTTCAAGAAAAATAAAGATTGGTTCACTGCTATCCATTTTCCCAACCATTTTGCAAAAAAACGACTCATAATATATTCATTATTATGACGTCGCTGTTGGTTTCCTTGGTTACGAATAAATTGTAAGTAGATTTGGTTTAAGCTAATTTTCGAGGTGGCTATGACTTGGTCACCAAAGAAAAATCTTTTGGATCGCTCATTCGTTGAAATATCTATCACACTCTGTACAATGGAAAAATTGGTTCAAACATCAACCTGTCTCTGTCTTACTTGTATATTTGATGAAAATCAATTTAGGATATGAAAAGTTAACAGGTGTTTTTATTTTCAAACTTTCAACTTCTTACTCGTCAGAAATTAGTCAGCAAATTGCAAAAACTAACAAAACTTTCGTACTGTTCAGAAAAAAATCCTTTCCGCTATTTTGGCAGAAAATGATAGCGATTAATGATCCATCAAGAATCGTATCAATTATTTTGGTGTAACCTCTAGATGTACGCTTTACATTTATATTTACACTAAGAGTTGGATTTTATAGTTAGTTCACTAAAATTCATTAAACGGTATTTCCATGTATCTTTTAACTATTCCACCGATTTTGCACAGTTTCTTCATGATAAAATATAGTTGGGTTACTTTAAAGCCCTGAGAACGTTTCTTATAAAAGCTCATCAAAATCTATTCAATCATTTTAGAATAAGTTATTTATCCCACAGACCGGTGTACTCTTTTTCTGTCTTGTGGTTTACACGATTAACCAAAATAAAGGATTACGCCTTATGCAGAAAATTTTAGAAAAAGTCTTAGCAGATTTAAAGATTTTTTTTTTCCAAAAGAAGCATAATTTAAAGTTAGAAATAAAAATTAACCGGGAATTCCATAATATATAAAATTTTGGCCATTTTTCAATGCGCTTTAACTAATGAACAAAGAAAATTGCTATAAGTAGTATTTGGTGAAAAAATTAAAAATTCCGTTTCTATGTGAAGCCGTGTCTGTGGAAAGTAAAAGAGTTGAAATTGGGGTTCTGCACTTGATGGACTATTTACCACTTAACATTTCATTTGACTATTTATCTTTATAATATTATTATGATCCTTTAACTTTCATTCAATGCACAAGAAAGAAAGAAAAAACGCCGAATCAATTTTCCTATAATACAGAGTGCGATAGTTGTTGTAACTTAATGAGCAATCCAAAGAATTTTCCAAAAACGAACCAAGCCATAGCATACTTTAATCTTAACTTAAACGAGTGGGTTAAAACAGTACACCATATTATATAGAATTATCAATCACACCCTCATGAACAAACTAAGGGATACTTTTAACCACCACCCCCCCATTAACTTTTTCAAAAATCGTTTTTATCATTAGAGATTCTCCAGCCTTTTAAATACTACAATACATGCTGACGTCACTTAGAAAAATTGCTACCATTTCAAAACTACAAACTTAAAGAGAATTTTGTCTGCGTAAAATGAAGCGACCACAAAGCTTTCACCTAATTTTCATTCGTAGTTTCAGAGGAAGCTTCACAAATGTAGTTTAGAATAAGATTGAATCCTTATGGCTTGAATTTTAAACTACTTGACATTTTGACTCGAAATCAAGTCAAATGTTAATCCATAGCTCAAAATGTCCAATTACTTGACTAGATGAACCCCTAATAACAGTCACCAATGAAGACATTCTAAATTTTCCTCCTACCCTAGAATAAATCAAGTTCCTACCTTCTTCCAGTATGGCTTTGCGTTCGATCGCCGTTCGTTGCCGTATGCGTTTACGACGTTGTTTCTTTGCCTCTCTTCGCCATTTCGAATGGCTAAAATAGAAAAAATTGCATTCATAATCATGTCGAAATTATCATTCATTTATAATTTTTTTTTCTTCTAAATCTCTCACTCACTTTCCCATTTAAGTGATGCAATTATTTGAACACATTGGTACATATTATATTATCGCGCACAAACCATAAATTTCGGCAAGAAAATTAATTTTTTTTTCGAATATTTACATATTGCATAACCTCAATCACATATTATTTGTTTTTCTCACCACACACACACACATACAAACACATAAATTATACGATTTGAGTAATTTTAATGATTAGATAAACTTCAAAATTAGACAATTTTAAGCAATTGCAATTCCGAATTATTCAAACAGTTAAAAAACGTGGTTAAGAATGCAATAATCATAGTTTTCTAAACAAACACCAACTATTGATGATTGCAGATAAATATTGCATCAGTTTAACAATAAAACGATTTTAAATATTTTAATTGATTGATATTGTAATGTATTTAAATGAATTTTATCATATAATGTTTACAGTTTGAAGTTTTGAGGTTACATGTCATTTAGCTGTCATTTGGATGGTATGGAAGATATAGCAGACGTCAATATGGTGTGAATCTTTGCTTAATTACTTTTTCTTTGTTGGAAGTTGATCTTGATTGAGCCATTCGAAGTTAATTTTATAGTTAGTCAATGAAAGCACCCGTATTAGGGGTAGGTGACGTAAATATAACGTAGAAAATTTCATAAGAATATTTTTACCCTCAACAATTGTCAGAATGTTGGCATGGTGTGGTGGATACTGCAACAGTGCAACAATGAAAGTTATCGCTGTAATGATTTACATTTAGTGTTTTACAAGGTTAAAATTGATACAAGCTTAGTTGAAAAGTTAATGCATTTGTTAAGCAAGGGCAACACCTACCAGCACCGAGTGCATCAAGATCATTTGTTTAAAATAGTCATAAATTTCGGAAGGTTTTCGCCATAGGGACGAGATGAAAAACAGATGCGTGTAATAAAACATTGCACAAACTGCATTCATTGTTGCATTATTCATGTTTTCGTTTCGACAATAGATCAGCATGCTGGCGATGAGTTTCACAAGCACCGTGCGTGGTACCTTTTGTGGGAAATTTTCCCTAAATTTCTTATCTGAAACACGTTAAAATTTTATCGAAAACCTTGTTGTACCTTGTTTGATTTATTTACCGAGAAAATTCGAAAGTTCTTGTTCAAATGTTGAGAGGTCGATTTTTTCGCGGTTCCAATAACTGATTTCTTCATCGGTGAAAATTGGTTGATAGAATATCGTGGGACTTAAATAGCTTAAACTGGGAGCGAAAGCTTTCAATGGCTTATAGACAAACGGTTTTGGATCATGAATTAAAACATCGGGAGCTGAAGAATAAATTCTTGGTGTGTCGATAGATTCCACATTCAATGAGTTTTGAAACGAAAAATTTCGATTTGGTAACTTTTGTGACCTATCAAACTGTTTCAAATATGCCTCGACTTTCTTATCCATTATTTCAATGAAATGAAAAAAAAAACTTTAAACTGTCATAAAATATTGCCAAGTTGTAACTTGGATATGATTTAAATTGTAAATTTTTATACACATTGGTCTTTGAAACGTTGCAAATTTGTCGTTATGGGATTTATAGAACAAGGTTGTAGATTGCTAGAAATGTAACGATTTTGTATGGGCAAAATATTCATCTCTTCCTTGACGATGGTAACCTATTACTTAATTGGTTGGGTGACTCAATGCGATGAGCAGCAAGCGGATCAATTTGCGTATCCAATTTCAAATTGAATGTTAATTATAGATAGCGACATGATTTTTTTAATTATTTATGTTAATGTCAAGGTGTGCATATGGATCAGGCCGCGAACGGATCATCTCAGGCGTTTTATTGAAATACCAATCAAGATTTATCTCACCAGAGATGCTGTAGCCTGTAGGCCACTTTTTATGTATTTATTGAAATTAAAAGGTGCATTTAACAGGTAAAAATAACTTTTGTTAATTGTATATATTTTGTAAATGAATCTATGATTTTAAACGACTTTTTGTGGGTTAATTCCGTTAAAAACTAATTGAATAACACAATTCTTCAATGTAACTTTTATTTTCAATAGTTTAAGCATTTCCTACACATTTTTGATATTTGGGTTGCCTATACGAAAACAATAAGTCAAATCCACTTAATGCTATGCCAAATAGTAAGCTATGTATGGATATTTAAAGTGTAAGTTCCCAGAAACGATACGAAGAATCGTGGTAAAGCGCGAGGCGGGTGTAAAACAAAAGGACACGTAATATTTTAAAGCTTCCTAATGTCTTCAATGTTTAATTTTATTAAAACTTTTCATTATGACAGCTTTGGTATTTTCTACACTCGTCATGTGGGTTGCCTATACGAAAACAGTCACTCATGTCAAATGCACCTACAACTACGTTTTACATACGTTTACAATAATTAAGCTCGTTGTCATTGTTTTTCTGCTATTTCCCTTATTTTGGAGCGTTTGAATCATAGATTATATAGAATGAGTACCATCCCACTGTTTTTTTTTTCGTTTCTAATGTCACAGTACATGCAATATTAGAAAGTCGTTCTACAGCGTACTGCAGTTGTATTTTGTATGTGACTTATTTCAGTTGGACCTTTGTCTTAATCACGTCAATCACTCAAAGTGCCATGACGACTATTCTAAAACTATTTAGTTATTATCTTAATTTTAAGGGATTTAAAATAGCCTTCCATTTAAGAAATGTTCATCCTTATTTTCAGTTTATAGCTTAAGCATTTCCTACACACGCTTAATATGTTGGTTGCCTATACAAAAACAATAACTCAAAGTCTTTTAAACGACTACATTTCATAACGCGTTTACAACGATTACCTACGCTGGTTGTCGTTATCACTTTGTCTGTTAAATGGAATGAATCTTGATATCACTTGATGGAACGTAGCCCAAATTTGATGTCAAATAGTTTCTGCAGAATTGGTTACGTTCTGCCAAATGGTGGTAACGCTAGAAGCCGGTCACTGTATTAAATAAGACGTCATCAATGACAAAGCAAGACCCCCAAATTAGTCTAGATGTACCTAGCAAATTGTATGCTTAACTTTTGGATTTTGTCAAAGCTTCCAAGGACCTTTTCGATCATTTTAAAGAAGAAGCTAACAACAATTTGCCTGATGTTGATTACAAGAAAAGCAGATTTATAAAAAACGCATACCTATCAATGATGATGAAGATGATGCTTTAGACTTTAGAGCATGATAAACCAAGAGACAAGTTCAGAATCAAAACATTTAACCCTGTGATGGATGCATTAGAGTCAAGTCTAGCACAGATCCTCAGTCTACAATGATACAAAAAAGTTTTCATTCTTAACAAAATTAGAAGCTTCAGAAGAAGATATTCGTGAAGAAGTTAGTGCTTTATAGAACCAAATATATCATGAAGATGTGGACATGACTCTTGTTAAAATTTTCATCGATATGTTAAACATAGTTAAGCCGGAACATGATAGTTTGACACATCAGGATCTGTATTAGGTAATATTTGAATATTCGCCATATTGTTGCAAATTGCTCTGAAGAAAGATCTTAGCTAAAGAGGTTAAAACATTAATTAAGAACAACAATAGCTCAAGATAAATTATGTTTCCTCAACCTCTCTGCAAGAAAGTGACACAGTTTATTATTTTTTGATGTTATCAGTGACTTTGCTCGGGCTTTAAAGGCAAGAAACAAAATATTATAGTTCATTATAATTCTGTAATCCTAATAACATGTTTTTAGAGATTAGATAATAAGCCTTTGTTAATTGTGCCTTTTGAAAGTAGGTACTTGAAGAATAAAAAGGATTTTATGTGCAGGGTTAATTATTTCACTTTCTATATACTTTTTAGTTACATATATAATTTATCCCTCTAGGTCTAGGTATCCGAAATTCATATTTGTCACTGACATAGAATATCCGGCCCAAACCTCAATTAGCCTGGGGTCTTATCTAAATCCGGTTCTTCGTAGGCCTTTTATCAATGGTTCAATTTTTTCTTCAATTGAGGGCAATTTAACTCAAATCACTTTTACTTAAAAAAAATATTTTAATTTGACAGTTACTTAATGTCGGTAAAACAGTATAAAACATGATCCACTTTTAACAATGGGAAAATTCAAATTTTCGATTTTTTCAAAATAATCTCGTTGCGAGGTTTTCGAAAGCTCGACCAAACGTGTTATATCTCCCGTAATTCGATCCCGATCAATACACTTACTTCACTTACATCTTCCAATTGATCGACGTGAAAAAAAAAAAAAACCCGAAGATATGAGATGGAACTTGAGAAAGACAAAAAAAAAAACTTCATCTCATCTCTAAAAACATGTTAAATGCGTTTTTTGTCCAATGACTTTAATAACAGACGTTCACAGCTGGCGATTTGGTTACTGTGTCATTCATTCAATTCCTACGTATAATATACATACATATAAATGTATGTATATATATCTATACACTAGATACTAAATGCCTTGAGGTCATATTTGATTTTTTAAAGTGGTCCTTTTTCACGAAAAATTAGACGGTGTAAAAAACATGTCTTAAATAAATAGGATTGAATATCACAATATTGTGAGGGGCGAATTATTAAAGTTTGTTTGTGTGTGTGTGTGTGAGTGCAAAATTCATTAGACGAAATGAAAAATAACATGCGAGCTATAAATATGATTGTAATTAAATGAAACATTCGCCTCAAATGTAACTGAAATTTTGTCAAGATTTCATAGATAGAAACCGCGATTATATCAGAAGCAGTTTGAAAGCGATTCGATTACTTTAGTAGTTTAAGATTTTGAGAAGAACTTTCTTTTTTGATTAGTCAAACTTACAATTAACCAACTACACTCGCGAGCAACCAAATCGACTCAACTCCTAACTCCGTTTTTAGTAAAAAATGTCAATGTGTCATCATCTAGACCTAATTACAGCTGACAGTGTCTTGAGGAGTTGCCGTCTCACTTTTCTAATAAAGCTGCCTTCAATTCTTCTACTCTCGAAGGGATTTCTGGCCCGAACCTTTCGTTGGAGCTCGTCCCATAAATTCTTCATGGAATTCATGTCTGGACGGAGTACACGCCAATCCATTGTGGGTATTTCGACCTCATGAAAAAACTGCTGAGTAATTTACGCCGTGTGACATCGAGCATTGTTGTGCGTTAACACGAAGTCTTCGCCAACAAACCCTGCGTAGGAAAGAACTTAATCTAGGCACGAAAACAAGCTCGAATTTTCCCTTCAAAAAGATATCAGTCTACATCATGCAGGAACCACACTACCGTAGGAAACTGTTTCAGCGAAACAGCATTGGGCAAATCGTTCTTCTGGACACCTGTAGACCCAGCCTCTCCTGTCACTGCCATGTAGACATATTCTGCACTCATTACTGAACAGAACCAACCTTCATTACGCAACGTTTCAATTGAGATGCTCTCGAGCAAACTGGAGACGCGCTTACTGGTCAATTTATGACTGGTTGCAGGCCTTTTTGGAATTAGGTTGTCTCCCTTCAAGCCTCCGTACTGTCTACTGACAGCTACTCCACGAACACGTCTCAGTTCTTCCTGTGCGTAAAACATACGTGAGATGCTGATTGCACAGCAAGGTTAACACAATAAAATGGCCATCTCTCAGAGAAGTATACCAATGGCGGCTGGTTCTTAGTCTCTGATTGAAGGCACCAGTCTTCTGAAGTTGTCTGTATACTCGATACAGCAGACTAGCTCAAGTGAACCTGGGCAGTGACAGCTCGATGACTGAGTCCTTGTTGCATCAAGGCAACCACTTACGCGGCTTCTTCAAGTGTGGTATCCATGGAAAACATAAATCTAATTTACGAAGATTTATACCGGTCAACTTTTGATAAGCGACTTATAAAATGTGAGAGCTTTTATAAGGGTGGCAGATGGCGCACGTCGCAAGTAGCGTAATGAGCAAATACGCTCTTTAAATGCGTAAATGGATCAGTTAGTACTTAATTTTTTTAAAGATGTCGATGCTTATTGCAAGCTCACGTTTAAAGCTTTCAAAATTATTTTAAGTATCATATATGGTTTAAGTAGAATCAAGGTAGGTATGTATGCGCACTGCAGTTAGGAATTGAGTCCTTCTACGTGGTAACTTTGAAGCCAAATATGAAGGAAAATAAAAAACAAAATAATGAACTGATGTGGTTCACAGATGGATTGATAATCGACGGAGGATCTGGCGTGGAAGTAGTGGGAGGAGAACCAAAAAGGGGCATCTCGATGACCGCTTGGAGGCTCGACCACTATTTTTCAGGTGGAGGTCCTGGCCTACTAAGATAGGGGCTATCGAAATGGGAACATACAAATCCTCTTTGACAGTCAAGCAGCGCTAAAAGCAATCGTCAATACAACGATCAGCTCTAAGTTGGTGCTGGAGTATCGGCAACTCCTGAAGGACCTGGCAAAGTATAACCGAGTCAAACTTGGCTATGTGTTAGGGTATAAGAGAACTGAGGAAATGAAGAAGCTGACGCCTGCGCGAGGGTCGGTTCGGCGACCCTACTCGTGAGACCAGAGCCTAGAGTGACAAAAGGGTGATAAAATGTCGGCTGAGACAGCAGCAAAACAAACACTGGCTAGAAATTTCCGGCCATTTCGCTCACTGCTGAAGTTTTACGGCTGGGATGGAACCAACTAACTAAAAAAGCATCTGCAGACTATTGGGGTGTCTCAACAGGACCTCAACTGCAGACTGTGTGGGCATGGGGAGGAAAACGCGATCCATGTCATTTTTGAATGCAAAGCCCTCACAAAATGGCGACACCTGTATGGAATAAATGACGCCCAAACAGCATTAATCGCGCAAAAAGCTTCGTACAGGGACTGCTTCTGCTAGGCAGCATGTTGAACCTGGAATAAGCAAGAATTCTTGTACAACAAGAATACATGAGCAGAACAGGATTAGAATTACGCCTAAGGCTGCAGTGCGAGAGGAACGAGCTCTAACCTGGTCTTCTGCTAACGGAAAGAAAAAGGGTTGAGTCGATTGGGTTGCTCGTAGAGCATCTAAATAACCGAAAAAAAAACTCCAACCGGTTTTCGGTTATTTTACGTATCAAAAACCGGTTAACCGATTAAAACCGTTCTCAGAAAAACAAGTACGTAATTTTCAAAATTAAAAACAACATTCAAACGCAACGTGAAATTAAGGACTGATTTTTGTAGTTTATTATCATGTTTTGCGTCATCGTAGAAAAATATAACAATACCAGTGGCGTGCGGTGACTTTTGAAACAGGGCATGCAGTTAGAAGTGGGGGGAGGGGGGTTATAAGAACCACATTTTTAAAATTTATTTTTTTATTTGACAAACGTGGTGTTATAAGTATTTTTTTAAATTAGCCTTATTCGACGCTCCTTCTTACAAAAATCATCAACAACCGCATCATATAATGTATTTAAAAACCACGAAAATAGTTCTTATCTTAAAGAACAGAACATTTGTATGGCCTTTGGGTCAATAATTCAAAATAACTCACGAAAAGTGTCAGTAACAATTAAATTCACTGTTTAGATTCAAAACGGCAAACGCATCTGCAGACCGTTAATTGGATATGTGAAATGCCGAGAGAGATAGTATTCGACCATACTAGTGCGCATGCGCGACCAATTCGAAGCAAACACTCGCATGCTACTGTCGCCAACGCATTCATTCGGCTTTTGCCGTTTCATTTGACTTGGTAAACTATGCCAATTTTATGAGTGATACCTTTCATTATTACGTAAATGATTCATCATTTTTAGAATGATTTTACAAATGCAATTACGTAAATTAAAAATTAAATGAATAAATCATAAAAAAATATTCAATTTTTAAAATTTTCTTACAATCCCAAGGCATGCGCCGCATCTACAGCATGTATGGACCGCACGCCTCTGAACAATAGATAGTTGGCTGACCCTTTCTCAAAAAAAAAACTACCTGAACGAACCTTTCTACGGAACAAAAAGAAATCTGAATATTCTTTATATTTAATAAAATATATGGAAAAAACCGGTTAACCGTGTAAAATAACTCGGTTTACGGTTTTTTTAAAAACCTCCGATTAACCGGTTAACCGGTTTCGGTTTTAACCGGTTTAGATGCCCTAGGTTGCTCGCGAGTGTAGTTTTAGACTCTTTAAATTTTTCAAATTATGAAAGAGGATGGAGTTTGACTTATTCGACTAATTGAGGGTAAATGGCCGAGTTACCCAGAAAATCATCGATGGTGACATTGTTTTTTTTTTTTTTAGAATAAACAACAAAATATTTATCAAAACAATCGAAGTTAACTGTTCGACTTATAGAGGCGATGTCATTTATTATTTCGATTTATAAGGGTGTTGTTGGTTGATGATGGTTTTGACTTGTGATTTCAACTAAGATTTGATAAATTTCCTCTATGACGATTTTGATTTTGATTCAATTGGCGATGTGTGTTGATAAATGCATTAAAAATCTCGAGAGAAATGTGGTTATGTATGTGTGTGTATGTGTGTGTGTGTGTGTGTGGTTTCTTGCATTCATATTGGTCTCTATTTAGTGGCGGGTTATATTAGCTGTCTCCCGTGTTTATTTAAACATATCACTGTCTGAATTGTCAGATGTCTTAAACAAATATCAGTCCATTAGTATTGTTGCATCACACATGTTACAGTATATGAAAGGCTCGAGGCCACACACGCACTCAGTGTGAAACACAACAACGCCCCGAAATTCAATCAAATCTCAGTCATTTTACTCAAAATGCAAAACCCTTCCTTCTCCACGCACACAAATCGTAAGTGGCCGCGGCCCCACTAGTTATATTAATATCCACGAAATGTTGTGGAAGAATCGAGTAAGTAAAAGAAAATCGTTATAATATTTCTTAAATATTATAACAAAACGACCAGGTTATTATTGGCCTATAGCGATCGTCTCCTATATGTATATATATATATATATATATATATACATGTATTGAATGAGTCATTTTCCAATTTTATTTCACATCGAATTAATTGGTGTTTATACAATTTAACGAGGAATTATGTTTATGTTGTAAATAAAAATCAATTTGGATAAGTAAAAATAATTTTATTACTTAAAAACTATTACAACCGATGTTTATTTGATTTGGAAATTTGTTAGTACTTGGAAGATGTGAAAGCTTGACTTGTGATTTTTTTTTTTCGATAAAACGTTAATGGAACTATACTGGGAAAAGGTGGGAAAATTAATTGAGTCTGGTCGTAACACTTCATTTTTTTTTTTTTAATATAAATATTTTCGCGGGCTTTCCGATATATATTTTAGAAATGCATTTTATTGAACGTTTTCTTAATCGTTACATTACATACCCAAATATCAGTGGCCCTAAAGCTTTATATAGAGACGCTTTTAAAAGTTATTCAATTCAGGGTCTTTTTAACAATTAAAAAATTGATAAATTTTGATTTTGTTACACGCTTGAAGTGGATTAAGACTTAATAAAATGTTGCATTAAAATGATTTGAGAAACAAATTTAATTTTTTATTTCTTTAAAAGGATGTGATCGAATAATGTTCCAATTTTTTTCAGGAAAAAATTTCAATTAAAAGTTGTAGGCATCGATCAGTCTAAGAACTATAGAAAATTTAAACTCAAAAACTCGTAGAATAAAGTAGAGCTTCCAGTCAACCGATTTCAACCAAAAGCTTTGCGGCACAACTAAGAATAATATGGAGGCAAAATTCCAAGCTTGATGAAATTCGGATAAAAGGATCTAGCCCAATAGCCATAAGCAAAGTGCCCCAGGTGGTTTTTGAACAATGCTTCCGTGTGCTGATTCTTCTCCATGAAAAACTTATTGTCGCGCAGTTTTAACCCGCTACCACCACTTGTATTGGAGTTACGGGGGAAACTACCCCAGACGTTAAAATTTTTTTTCAAGAAAACTATTGAAGATTTTTTCATGAAATTAAAACTGTACGTAGATATTAATAAAACGCATAATATATATTTTTTTCAGAATTTTTGTAAATCTATAAATGATGAAAAATATTATTTTTATTTTTTGAGGGTGGTTTTTTACATTAACCCTTAATACAAAAATTTAAACAAAAATACCCTTTAAACAAAAATATTACTTCATTCAAATAATAAAACTAACAATATTTGAGTATATACGTAGGTAATATAAGATCCAAAATAATTCCAAGTAGGTATTATTTAGCAAACTTTCGTTGAATTTATTATTAGTATAAAGAATGGAAAAAGATCCCAGCAATATATTGTTAATAGGCCTATTCAAAAATTTCAAAAATTAATTTCTGTCTCAGGACTTTTTTTCTTGACGAAAACCATATTATGGCATATATATACAAGCCATAAAGCAATAAATGCATTTACGAAATGCGCTGTTTATTACAAACCTGTCCCTGGATGACCTCATTTTGGTGGTGAGCGACAACTAATTTCTTAAAGCGATTTTTTTAAAATGAAAGATAGATAATAAATGCATTTATCACATTTTTAAAAAAAGGTGTTACTTTAAGGGTTAATGTAAAAAACCACCCTCAAAAAATAAAAATAATATTTTTCATCATTTATAGATTAAAAAAAATTCTGAAAAAAATATATATTATGCGTTTTATCAATATCTACGTACAGTTTTAATTTCATGAAAAAATCTTCAATAGTTTTCTTGAAAAAAAATTTTAACGTCTGGAGTAGTTTCCCCCGTAACTCCAATACAAGTGGGGGTAGCTGGTTAAAATTGCGCGACAATAAGTTTTTCATGGAGAAGAATCAGCACACGGAAGCATTTTTCAAAAACCACCTGGGGCACTTTGCTTATGGCTATTGGGCTAGGTCCTTTTCGTTACGATATGGCTGTCACACACACACAAATATGTTTCTAAAAACCACTTTTTTGGACTTAGGGGACCTCAAAACATGTATTTCCGATGAAAGCTCAAACTTGAAAATTCGACCCAATTACAATACTTCCTTTACCTTCTGTATAGTAGTAAAATAAAGTAAAAATCTAACAGAAGCTAATGCACGCCTCATTGTCTTGTACCCCATTATGAACAGAAGATCGTCTCTATGTATTGAAAGCTCCTTTATGATCTATAAAACCATTTTCCGTACTTTAATAAGATATGCAGCACCAATATCAAAAGGATACATCCTCCTTAACACAAAAGTTCCTCGAACAGCATCACGATAACATTTACCATATTGGCGAAAAATACGAACGAAGTCTTAAATGAAGGCTTCCTCAGGACTGTGAAGCAGCTGTATAGTGAGTGATTTAACTTAAAAGATCTGTGGCCTTCTCAAAAGAGACTTCTAATGATATAACTACTTGTACCCAATCTCATGCATAACACATTGCTGAACTGAGAATAAAAAATTGAATAAAAAACATTCAAATTTAGTTTGTCTTGATTTACAGTCAAATTTACGACAAGTATCTTGAAAATCAAGGCAAGCAGAAACTTTCTAGCACTACACAACCCCTAATTATTATTTAAGACATTTTTTCTATCTTCTACATTTTTTTAAAGATGATCTATTGAGTATTTTTTTCTTGTAGCTACAAGAAAATTTGAATAGATTTATTTCTAACCCATTCCAAACAATAAATTTTGAATTTCCCGCTGTTGGAGTAAGACATACTGTTTTACCGGCTTTCAATAACTGTCAAGTTTTTCATTAAAACAGTCTTTTGTAAGTACATTCTTACTTAATTAAGCCGCTAAACTTAAAATGCCCTCAGTTGAAGAACCGATTTAATCATTTGGTCCATTGACAGGAGAAAAACAACGAAGAGAACGCATATACTTGAATTATGTGAAAGATAAAGAACGTGGTCGTAATAATGGCGATTCGACTGTATTATATAGTATGCGAAACAACGTAAACTTTTATATTAATAAATAACATTTTCCGTAGATTTGATACTTGAGAAAAAAAACGATGAAAATGCCTGGAATATCAATATATCAATCAATAGGTTTCGAAAGAAAAATTATAATTTTAAATAAGTAGTTCATTAAAAATACATATTTTTGCTATTGATTTTCTTTCTTAATTTCAGGTAGTAAAAGCTTTTCAATTATGACTATAAGTACTGTACCATAAACATTACCAGGACAAAGCTTCGATTTTAACCTGAACTTTTTTATACTATATCAAGCTTTATAATCGCTTTTGGAATGGCATCACTCATTAAGTAAAGCCCAAGTTTATGTAAATCAATTATTTCAGGCTTTTATACAAAAGTATGACTCAGTTGACTTAAATGGAGGCTGGAACAAGACAAATTTCAACCGAGATTTTTTCCCTATACACAACTTATCTTTAATCCCAGTAGATTTTCCCCCAAAACACTTTCTCCGTATATACATTTGCCAAATTAATATAAATTTGTTACAACTCAACCCAATATGCCCATATGGACACATCAAATGAAAAGTCAAACTGTACAATTGTTTCCGCTTCAAATTTATAACACGAAACGTTCCGGATGTGAAAAAAGAAAATATCCAAGTGAATATAAAAGTGGAAACTATTTGATATTTCTCTCATCTCTATTTTAATCGTGTTATCTGTTACAAAGTTTATGGGGCAAAAAACTTACTTAAAACGTTTGTCGTTCAAATGAAAACCGATTAACGAGAGCTTTTAAATCGCTTTATTTGCGTTGGCAAAAGCTGCGTTTCTCGCTGGCCTGTCAAACGATACACGATACGATGAAATAAGTGCTTATTATTAATATTTGTCATTCATATATATATATACATTTACAATTCAACGAGAAGATGTTTTCCACTGCCCCCTCTTTCCCCCATAAAATATAGATATAGGTATGAATATGTTTCCGAGAAAATATGAGGAGTGGTTTAGTAAAGTTTGGAAAGCTTTCATTGGCGTCGTGTTGTAACCAATCGAGCAAAATGCTCATCTTATTGGCGTTTCTATAGTAACTCATCTAAAGATGAAACATCTCCAAGTTGTCTCTCGGTATGTGTGTGTATGTATGTGTGCGTGTGTGTATGAGATATATGTGGGTGTGCGTGTATCTTTTGGCTGGTGTAACATAAAATTTTTGAGCACTGCAACATTGACTGATTATCGTTCAGATATTGTGGAGGACGTCTATAGGCAACAATGTTGCGTGGAGCTTGTGGTGGTGGCGGCGGCAGCCTGAAAAATGCCCGTGTGCCGAAATGCGCCCGGTGTCGCAATCATGGTATGATATCGAGCTTACGCGGTCACAAAAAGCTCTGTGTGTACAAAAACTGTAAATGTGCCAAGTGCAATTTGATCAAAGAGCGACAGCGTATCATGGCGGCACAGGTAACTAAAAGCTTCTTTTTTTTCACTCAAAACCAACTAGTGCATGTGAAATGTATATATATATATATATATACGTAACATAGAGCTTTTAGTTAAAGACTTACTTAATCATATCAATCGTAGTTACCTATGAAATCACCATATAATCGATTCCTTTGTCATTTCTTCCTGTCAAAAAATTGGGAAGAAAAATGCAATATATTTACTTATAACAACGCTAAATTAGGGAAACTTATGTAAGTAAATAAAAATGTAAGCAGAACTTAAAATTTCATATCGGTAAAATAGATTTAAAACAAACCGATTTTTGTTTGTCCAATTCAAATTTCTCATTACTGGATAATTACAGTAAAGCTAATAATGCTAATAACGATATTACTGTACTATTGATTGATAATTCCAGACTGGACATCAATAACAGGATAAGTGTCAAAAACAAAACAATGAGTTAGACCCAAAAAAGCAAGCTAATGTACCATTAGGTACTAACAACGTAACAAATAGTAACTATTAATGTATTAAGTTGTTGGCAATGGCACTTTGCTTGCTTTTTCGGGTCTAGCTCATTGTTTTGTTTTTGGTACCTAACCTATTACTGATGTCCAGTCTTTAGTTATCAATTAAAAATGATATCAAAACTGTTCAAATTTCATCTATCAAAGGGCTTTTAATCGATAAACACTTTATGGAAGAAAATGGAGGAAAGTCTCTGCTTTGGATGACTTTATTCCATGAGTTGAAATTCTTTCCAAAGCAAGTCCTAAAACTAAATTTTTGTCAAGTTTAATTTCAAAAGGGACAAATCGGGCTACCATTGAATTAGAAAGAGTTACAATCGCTTTAATTCTAGAACTAAAGTCACAGAACCGTGATTGATGTACATGAAGCGTAAAACTTAAACTTAAAAATCTTAATATTAGGTTTGTTCGCGGATATGATAATGAATCGGTAACGAATCAGTTCAAGACCGATTTAGGATCATCGCCAAGCGCATGCAAGTTGATGAGCCGAGTTACTATACCATAATCGCGGTTCATTACCGATTCATAATTAGTTCTAGCGATTCTCAGATTTCGAATTCGATTCTCTTACTCATGCGCAGTTTGCTAAATTGTGGCTAATTTTTAATCCAGTTTTGCTGTCATGCTGCGTTCACACGAGTCAATTTTAGTAGCCCGTTTTTAGTGGATCAAAAAAAAGTTTGAACGAGTCATCACACTAGGTTTTTCATTCCACTTTTGATCGATTAACTACAATCGATCAACAAAAGTAGACTTGTGTGAACGAGGCATCAACGCCTGTCAATGTTCTATTCAATTAATAATTTTTGAGGTTTGTCGTTAACCCTCGTCTTACTTCCAAACATTTTCAAACTCGTTCACGAACAAATAATCCTTAATCAGTTTATTCATAAGCGTGTATGCGTTTTTTGGCGATTATTCTATTCACTTGGATTGATTCTTTACCAGTTCCGGATCGGTACCGCGAACGAACCTATTGTTATTTCTGAGCGGACTGCTTATGAAGTTTACAACAACTATTAAAAAAAACGTTTAAAGTTCGTTTTAGATCTTGCTTTTAAGCTATCAAATTTTGCAATTATTATTAATCGAAGAGGAGTCGTGATAAAGATGAGGGTTGAAGATAGTGATTGAAGATGGCGAAATGAAAAGTTATACTGTCGCGAAATATTGCTTGTGTGGTCCCGCAATAGTAGTCTAATGAAAGAAAGAGGAGATTTTAAAGGTTTGGTGTAAATTGAATAAAATTTATTTCTAAACTCTTCTCTAACCAAAAAAGTAAAATCAAAACAGCATCCAAACAAATCCTAATGAAAAATCTAGGTCCCAACTGAGCAAATTTTTTCTAGTAGATCTCGGACCATTTGACTAACAAAAGGCAAATAAACGTGAAAATTAGTCTAATTTAGTCATGACTGAAATGTGTATTGTATAATAAAGGCATTAGAATTGAACCATTTTTACTTTCTTTTACTACTATATAGTCAAGGTAGGTACTTACTGTAATCGGGTCGAATTTTCGAATTTGAGCTTTTACCGGAAAAACATGTTTTGAGATCCCCTGAATCCAAAAAAGTGGTTTTTAAAAACATGTCTGTGTGTGACAGCCATATCTTATTATCTTTATCCGAAGATAGCTTTATCCGAATTTCACTAAACTTGGAATGTGGCCTCCATTTTATATTTAGTTGTGTTGTAAAGCTTTTAGTTGAAATCGGTTAGGCGAAAGCTCCACTTTATTGTAAGAGTTTTTGAGCTTTTTCAAGTTTTCTCAAAATCGGCTTCAACGATTTTCTTTAAACTTACTACAGTTTTTAGACTCATTGATGGCTACAAATTTTATTTGAAACTTTTTCCTGGCAAAATTCGAACCAAGGCGGTTCTGAGGTGAAAGTTGAGAATTACTATACTCATATGTATATAGGCTGTCTGCATATAGTTCTATTCTGTTTATATGCATTGTTATAAAGTGCTTATATTTCTTTCAACCAACAGCGAGATATTAAAGATTAAGACAGGGCTACAATTAATTTATAAAACGTTACTCTTGATTTGAAAATAGGCCAAAAATGCTTTTAAGATAGAGATTATAGGCTAGGCCAAAATAAAAAATAATAAAATTATGAATTTTTTTCAGTGGAAAAGAACTAACACATCAACAGAAGTAAGAATTGGCTGAATGTATAGACATTGTATAATACAAATTTATTATCCTCGACAATGGGGGGTTTTTAAAATTCTAATCCCAAATGACTGAAAAAGAGAGTTCACAAAAATTTTAAAAGCTCCACTATTTTCATAAACAAACAACCCTTTGTTTAGTTATCCAACTGCGATGATGTATTTGAAAGAAAATTACAACCAAAGATTTGTAAATTGCCCTAAAACGAGTAAAGCTCTGACACATTTTATGACTACCTACACAAAGTGTTGTACCAAACGACAATAAAGAAAGACTTTGAATTTTCTCGGCTTTTATAGGTCGAGCTATTTTATGCTATTCCACCAATATAAAATGTCTAAAAAAATATTGAATTAAATTTTATTTTCTAACAAATCCATAATAGGCTTATGGTCTACATTTTCATCCATTTTTTTAAGCTAATTAATTTAAAATATCCATTCAATTGAAGATAATAACAAGAAATGTTAGATTTAGTATGAACGAATTAATTTTTTGACAAGGAAAAATGATAGAGACAACACTTATATACGTTATATGTGGCAAATAAAGAAAGCATAGGAAAACTGTCAATTCACAGGCTACTTAAGCATATTATATGAAAAAGAATGCGTAACTACGTAAAATCGCATTTGAAGCTCTGTGTCTAACGTATTTTTTAAATCTCGTAGCTTTTGCTTTAAATTTTAACTTACACAGCTCATGTGATTAATCAATATGAAAGCTCTTTGAACACCAATCAAAGATCACTTTCATAATTGAAACTTAAATTAAACTTTGCAAAGTATAGCAAAAGTATATTTTGTCATTGATGATATTTTAGACACAACACAACGTCCATCGTTGTCCCACTGACTTGATTAATTCAAAATTGTCAACTTTTATCTTCTTTGACAATACATTTTTTTCAAGTTTTAGAATAGAATTTGACAGATAAAAACGACAAAAACAACACTTACTTAGCTATAAGTGATAGATAAAGAAAATTCACTTTAGTAATAATATGTGCTATTATATGCAAATAATGTAAAATAGTATTAAAAGCTCTCAATTTTAATCATTTTTACTTTTTGACGTGATAACGTTTTATAAATTGATGAACTATGACAGCCAGTCTGAAAAAGTGTCACGTTCCATTTAAGGCTGTAAGTGCAAGCGAGAACGCGATACAAGCGATAGAGAGGCAATTGTTGAATCCTAGACAACGTGTTTTGTTTTTTTCTTTTACAATTTAGTTAATAAGATTTCATTGATTTTTTCTTTCATAATTTTTAGTCCGATTTCATTTTGAAAAAATTGTTAATTTTGATAATAATTCAATTCATAAAAGTACGCAATTTTTCATCAACTAGGTGTTCTTTATGACGTTATCACGTAAAACTATCGTCCGTAAACCGACTTTACCGGTAACCAATTTTTTTTCTTACTACTAAACATCGTGTCCCAGCGTGACCGGTTATTACCCATAACTTTGCAGAGAACCTGACATGATAGAAATTTGAAAATTAGGATTATAGCCTAACTAGATTGGGGGTACCTTCCGAAAATATTAGTTGTTTCAAATGGCATACCCAAATTGTTTTTACATACCTCGATTGAATTAATTATCTTGAGAATCTTTCATAATACCAAGACCTCATCTAATCCTTAAGGTTTTCGAGAACAAAATCATTTTTTTTGGAAATTTGGCAGCAAACGGAGGTCTTGTAAACGGTCCGTAACTCTCACATTAAATTGGGTAGAAAGCATGACAGAGGTCTCAAATGAGAGTTCGAGGGTGCTGTTACACTCGAGATTATCTAAAACCATCAATTGTTGTCACTAAGTATCTCAAAGTGTTTCGTAATGTAGCACGTGCTAAATTGTGCAAAATATCAATTTTTTTAAATGTCACCACCTAATTTTGTTTACCTTGTTTGGTTCTTCTTCAAATTGAACTCTCAAGTTATCGATGAAAATATGAACATTCTACGTTACATCCGTTTATAATCGAGCTTTAATATGCTTTCTTCCCAACAGTAGTTGACTATGTCTTCGGATAGGTTTTAATTAATAGCACTGTGTTTGTAACATAACGGAAGATCTTAAGGCGAACCTACAACCCCTTGTTATTAAATAAAACCCACCTGAAGACATGGCCAACTGCTATCGGGCATACAGCATAGAGAGCTCGATTATAAATTTCGGATGTAACGTTGAATTTTCATATTTTCATCAATAACTCGAATATCATCCCAGTTGGCTATAGGGATATGAATTATGAAAATGTAGGAAATTTAAAGAAGAACCAAACAAGACAAATAAATTTAAGTGGTGCAATTTAAAAAACTGATATTTTGCACAATTTAGCACGTGTTACTTTACGATACACTTTGAGATGCTTAATGACAACAAGTGATTTAGTTTCGACTTCCGGTATAACCGGAAGTGTCCGAGAACCAAATATATGTTTGGAAGTTACCTCCAATCCAGTTAGGCTATAATCCCAATTTTTGATTTGGTATTATTTTAGATTCTTCAGAAACCTCTAATGGCCGGTCACGCTGGAACACCCTATATAGTGAAGTAACCATAGTATTCGGGTCGAATTTTCGGGTTCGAGCTTTCATCCGAAATATATGTTTTAAAGTACTCTAAGTCAAAAAAAGTGGTTTTTAGAAACATGTCTGTGTGTGTGTGACAGCCATATCGTATCGAAAGTTTTTCTCCGAATTTCACCAAACTTGGAATTTGGCCTCCATATTATACCTAGTTATGCCGCGAAGCTTTTGGTTGAAATTGGCTAACCGAAACCACCACTTTACTCTAGAGATTAGGAGATTTTGAGCTTTTTACATTTTTTTCGAAAACGGCTCTAACGATTTTCTTTAAACTTTCTACAGTTCTTAGACTCATTGATGCCTACAACTTTTATTTGAAACGTTTTCCTAGGAAAATTCAAATAACGACGGTTCTGGGGCTAAAAACGGGAATTTGTTTATACATATAAGTTGTATGCATATATTTCTTTTAACCAACAGCGAGTTTCATAAAAGAAAGTACTGGCATCTAGTCGTGACAGTGAAACTATTAAATTTTCATTTTAAAATTAACGTTAAGAATTCGAGTACGTAAGTCTCCTTATAAACAGTGAAAGTTCGCAGGTTACCGATTTTCCTAGCTTGAAATTGAATGCCAAAAAAAATGTTTTATAATGAGTCGAAACGCGGCGGCACATTGTCAAAAGCATGTGTCATCATCATCTCTAACGAAAGCAAGAATTACATGTTTTGATAAAAACATGACCATTTTGGATTATTACAAAGACAATATTTACATTTGAACATCCAAGTAAACCGATACTTGAGCTAGCAAAATCTCTAATGGAACCACCAACATGCCACCATCGAGAGATGCCCAACTTATATACATTATCTATATACTTATACATACACAATCAAAGTATACAATTTCATTTTCAATTTGGCCCCATGTTTACATCCTAACTTCAGCAGCAACGTTTTTCGGTAGGTAGGTACATTCTCGCAACAATATATCATAATTTATCATACGAGTTTAAGTGCGATTTTTGCCATTCGAGTTTTCCACGTGTGTTACACGACAGCATATTATATCAGGCTTGATTGAGTTAAGTGAAAACTTCGATTGGAAGTACAAATATTTCATTTGATGGCCTCGTTTCATTTGTGTAAATATGATGGAAACGTGGTGTCCGCGGGACATGATCCTCGAAGACGTTATAGATGGAAAGACAATGTTCAAGTATGCGGCAAAGACGATGGCCTCAAAGCTCATGGGGACGTGGCAGTGGTACATTGCGATGGGCGAACTAGAAAAGCGTCGCCGTCGGCTTGTAATTGAGTTTGCTGGAGAAATCCGATCCTGAACAAACGTCGCATCCACCACATAATCCACTGTTTCATGTTTACTTTATACAATTCTTATGTATTTATGTATACCCAACAACTCGACTATATTTCAAATGGGGCTGAATCAATTTCATTAGCATTTATTGAATTAACACGGCCGCGTCCTTACCAATCACCGCTATGCCATTCCCTCGTTCTTTATATCTATAGCTATAAATGTATTTGATGTTTTGATAGTTTTTCTTTTCGATATTTGTGAATGTATTAAATTGACAAAATATCTTCTTTCACTCGATGTTGGCAATGTTTCATACAATTACAAATCAATCTAATTTATCGATTAAATTTGACGTCATTTGTAGTTTAAAATTATAACTGATAACTGTCCACTTTACTGAGCATAGCTAAATTAAATTAAGTCATTGCTAGAAACCTTCACAATAAATTATTCTGACAGAAAAAAAAAATGTTAAAATTCCATCAAAACTCGCTTAATTTTCCAGGAAGAGGATTCCACAGGATCTGTATGTTTTAATAACCTGAAAACCTTTCATGCCAAATGTCAATAAAATCCATTCAACCATTTTAAAATAAGGGATTAGTATTTATTCATAAGAAATTATTGATAAATAATATTCTATATGTTGTCCTAAGATCGAAGGTAGCTTTGGTAGACTTTTTCATTGATATCACTGAGTCTAAAGGCTTGTTTTCACTTTGATTAGTGCGAGTGATTAGCGATAAATTATTTCTGTAAGTGATTAGTTCAAGTATTTCATCAAATATACAAGTAAGATAAAGAAAGGAAAATTGATAAACTAATTTTTCCATTGTACAGAGTGTGATAGATGTTTTAACGAGTGAGCGATCCAAAAGCTTTTTCCTTGGCGACCAAGTCATAGCCACCCTCGAAAATGCACTTAAATTAAATCGACTGACAATGAGTTTACGTAACCAAGGAAACAAACAATGACGTCATTTCAATGATTTTACGAGTCAAGGCTCATTTCCATTTTGATTAGTGCGAGTGATTAGCGATTAGTTATTCTTGTGAGTGATTAGTTCAAGTATGCTGTGCAAGTTATGTTCACTGTATTTAATTTAATTACTAAGCGTGTTTTCTTAGCACCATCAGCTAAACAGTACAGTGGCACGGCACGGCACACTTGAATCACTCGCACTAATCAAAATGGAAATTAACCTTGGCTCGTATAATCATTGATATGACGTCATTGTTTGTTTCCTTGGTTAAGAATAAAATGTAAGTAGATTTGATTTAAGCTAATTTTCGAGGTGGCTATGACTTGGTCGCCAAGGAAAAAGCTTTTGGATCGCTCACTCGTTGAAACATCTATCACACTCTGTACAATGGAAAAATTGGTTTATCAATTTTCCTTTCTTTATCTTACTTATGTATATATTTAATGAAAATCATTTGAATTACTCTAAGATCTTTTTACACCAACTTTTTATACCAAATATCATTAAAATCAGTTCCACCATGTTAGTAGAAAATATAAGTAGTCAAATGTACAATTTTTTGGGATAGATAATTCAATCAACGTGTTATCTTAAGATCTAGAATTCAATCTCAACTTAAACCATTATCAAAGATAATGACTCAAATATGCATTACTATGACGTCACGGTTTGTTTCCTTGGTTATACAAATACCTTGTAAACTTAGTCGATTTGGTTTAAGCTAACCATAAAAGTGGCGAAAGTGGCTATGACTTGATCGCCAAGGAAAATTCTTTTAAATCGCTCACTAGTGGAAAATAATTGTCACGTTCTGTACTATTTGTTGAATCAATGATTCGAAAAAATGACCAAGGAAGAATGGAGTCAAAAATTTAAGTAACCTAGAGCCATCTACAAAAAATTCTACATCCCATGGGCATAGTTTTTAATACGAATCATAACGTGAGCTTCAAAAATGTATTTTCATTATTAAATTATCAAAGAAATTCTTGGAACAATGTTAATATTTGCGATAGTTAGTCGTTAGAGCCAAATTAAATTGACTAATTCTGGTATATCGGTTTATTAAATAAGAAGATATAAGGAAGCTTGCAAAGGTTTAATAAGATAATAAAAAGAAAGCGAAATAGACGTTTAGGGGTTAAAGCTTATCTCTGTCTTATTTTAAGGCAAAGCTTAAGGCAATGCACAAATAGTTAAGGTCTAACAATAAGTGTGTTGAGTAAGGTCAGGTTGCAGGTAGTTTTAAAGCTGAGACTTTCTGATTCACTCTAGGCCATTGTACACGCACTTGCCCATAGAAGCTTCCCTTTAAACGCATTCCATGGAGCCAACGATGCATAATAATTGACCCACATTTGTTTGTTTACCTCTACGCACCTGTCATTTAGACTTTATTTGGCATTTTTCAAGGTTATTTTATTCACTTTAAGCTCTAAGCATGCTAAACTTTGTGACGTCTTCAGCATAAAATTGATAAATAAGTTCTGCAAAACGTTGAATTAAATTTTAAAACAAATTGTAGTGTTCTGATTAAAAAAATTTAAATTTTAACAGGAAAGTTGCCCAATGATTATATAATATTAGTAGTCCGTTTAGCTGCGATAAATAGTTCATCGTTTCTCTTTTGAAAATCTTCCACATTCTACGAATTAAGTTTGTTTTGCAATTTTGAATTTTCATTGTTTCCTTTTTAAATGTATCATATTGCGTTGTGTTGTTTTCATTGTTATCTTTTTTATTTAAAAATATTTACTAAACAATCTCATTAAAGCTCCAATTGTACTTACTTACATAATATAATATTATATAACATTACGTTTCCGAATAAAGTAATCGATATTATTACAATTAGAACTTGTAGATGTTATTATTATTAGTAGTTATTCCTCTATCAATAAACCCCGATAGATACTCACAATTATTAATTGATATAATAGTAGCCTATGGAAAAAATGGCACACCATTTCACTATAATCAACTGGAAAAATCGATTACCAAACATTTCTTAAAACATCCTTTAAAATGATAAAATTTAGTTGAATTTAACGATAATAGAATTGAAACACTTTGAAGCTGAAGAATCATTGCTTTTTTAATAGTCAAAAAAAATGTTTTGTTAATTATTTGCAACGGTTTTTTACCTACTTACAATGTGGTCGACACGTTTCAAGCCAAGAGAAATTAAAACTTTGAAAATCCTTTTCAATCATACTTAAAAAAGGAAAAGCCAGTGAATTTTTGATAATCTGTATTGGGCAAAATATTAAAATATGAAACTAATCGGTATTTATTTTAGGATGGAAAAGATAAAAGTAGATTAACATTGAACCTATTTGATTATTGCGAGTATGTGCATATTATAACACTTTATGAAGAATGAAAAAATGTTTTCGATATTTAATTCGTTGATTTATGCAAAAAGATGAGAAAAGTTTGGAAAATTTGATATATCTCAGTTTATATATAAAAGTTGGTGTTATCTGTATTTCAATTATAGGATAATGTTGTCATTGTGACGTTCAAAGTACAGAATCGTTAAAAGCTCAAAATTGAATCGTTGTAGCTACTAAAGTGATTGATTGGATATATACCATACCAGTATGGTAAAAGTAAATAAAAGAACAGTAAAAAATTCTTAAAAATTTTGGTTCCAATCAACTAAGATCGAATAATCTTGCAAACGTTATGCTTAAATTGATTTTTGAGTATCTACATAATAAATCATTTTTAACATAAATGTTCTTTCTAATTTAACTTTTAAAATTCTCAAATGGGTTTTTTCATTGTACACATAGTTTTAGTGAGAAAATTATCTAATCTTAACGATTATCAATGAATTTGAAATATGACAGTTAAATTTATTTGTTTTAGGTAGCCCTAAAACGACAACAAGCCGCTGAGGATGCAATCGCCCTACACCTATCGGCCGCTGAAAGCGGCGCCAACATGGACTATCTTCCTCCAGGCCGAATCTACGGAATGACCGTAACATCCCCGTGCATGGAAAACGACGAACCCAACCAAAAAACTTCCTCCCAAACAACCTCAAATCATACATCAGAACCACAACCCCAACACACACCACAATCTCCAGCCAGCGATCACATTCGAGACGTTCAATTCGACGAGACCAACACCAATTCGATCGTAAACAGTGATTCCAACGGTGAAGATTTAGCGATGACCAACATCGAAAAACGATCTAACATCACCGTTAGCCAAGCCTCGTTAGATCTACTAACAAAACTGTTTCCACAACGCAAACGATCTGTCCTCGAACTGGTCCTGAAACGATGCAATCACGACTTGTTGAAAACGATCGAACATTTCAACGAGTCGCAAGCTCAGAAAGATTCCAATTTAAAAGGTGGATACGCCACGCAACAGTCAATCAGCTTGTATCCTACAATATCAACAATTCCAGAGTCAAATGTATCGTTACTTTTCAATAAACCATCGTCGAGTGTACACGAATCGGCGTTCAAACCGGTAAAAAGCTCTGTGTTGAGTCCATCAACACGACCGATTTTACCAATGGCACCCGTTACAAACAACCCAACCAATAGCATATTGCCACTATCCAGTTTACTATCAATCGGAAATGTGGCTCAGCGCAACGAAACCAATAACACGTTACTAATGAATAATTTCTATCCGTTCTTTCCAATGTTAAATCCGTCGATTAACGAGTTCTTACAACATAATTCAACGTTTTATATTCCCAGCTGTTATTCGGATCTTTCAAACTGTATTCAATGTAAACATGGAAGTGAATCGTCACATTTTGGAAAACCGAATTCTGAATAGTTGATCTAATAATTAAAAAAATTATATTCCCGTGAATTGGATTTAAAATCCTTTATAGATTATTAAGATAAATGTTTAAGTATAACGAATTTAGTTGAGATTTTTTAAAAATTTTGATCTTTTTATTTTGTTATTTAAATAATATGTTAATGGAAAATATAAGAGCTAAAATTATTTGTAGTTAACACTTATTAAGACCCTTGTAATTTTATTCCTATAGAAATTTCCCCGATATTAGTGTACCAATAGTTCTTTTATTGGCACTATGCATTTTGCAGAAAAAGTGACATCAAAACCTTTTGTGCCAATAGTTATAAAGAGGTCGATACTAACAAACAAACATTATGTATGTGAGAATGTGATTTACGTTCTTTCTTACACCGCCAACAGTGAAAGTTAAGAAGTTTCCAACGTACCTTTGCCGAGAACCAAGCGTCCTAAAACAAAACAAAAAATGTATTAAAATCTATTTATTAATTTTTTAAAGATAAAATAGTTTGAAGATCTCTAAATTTGAGTTTGCAATCCAAAATTTATCAAATATAACCAGGAAGGAAGAAGAATGAATAAACTAAATGTAATAATTGGAAAAGGGACATTTATATTAGGTTAGATTAGTGTAGTAGGCATTTGTGTACGATTGGTTGCCTACCCTACGCATATCTATACTAATATATAAAATTGAAGAGTTTGTTTGTTTGTTTGTTTGTTTGTTTGTTTGTTTGATTGGTTGAACGGGCTAATCTCAGGAACTACTGGTTCGAATTGAAAAATTCTTTTAATGTTGGATAGCCTAATTATCGAGGGAGGCTTTAGGCTATATAACATCACGCTACGACTAATAGGAGCAGAGCATCGATGGAAAATGTTGCAAAAATCAGGAAAAATTTTTCTTTTTGAGAGCGTTCGTGGCCTGCCCTGCGTAAACGATTAAAGTTACGCAAAAATTATGTGCAGCAAAATTGTTCCTCTTAAAAAGTTCTACAAAAAAGTCCGCGACGGCATATGTCTATCTTTTACGGTTAGCCCGCTATAACCTTTTTAATGGTTATTAAAGTTGTTTCAAAAATAATTCATTACTAGCGAAGTTGTTTTTAGAAACATATTATTAATTCTTACCCAAATTAATACGGTTTTTAATGAAATTTGATATGATGATAAATGACAATCTAAGTCATTAAAAAGAATACTTTTTACTACGGGAAAATGTCTCATTTATCCGGGAAATTAAAAAACGGGTTGGAGCAAAAATTATGCATAAACTCTATTTTTAGTTGAAAATGGATTTTGGTGATATTTAAGTATGATAAATATTCGAATCATTATCTAAAACACGTTTTATTTCGGAAAAATTTCTCATTTCATCGGGAAAATAGAGAAAAACTGGTTCGAAGAAAAATCATGCTGAAACCAAACATTTTAATAACTCATTTATTAGCTAAGAGTTAAGTAATAACTCATAAGGTCCTCAAGGCAAAATCATAATTTTTCTTTTCATACAGTCCACTTTTTATCCAGGAAAAATGTATGTTCCCGTAGGATAGATACGTTTTTGTTTTTCACAGAACAAAAGATTACCATAATTTCTTGCAATATGGTGGTTTAAGAGACAGTGAATGATATGGGTTACTTTTTATGTTAGAATATTGTACGGTTCCCGTAGGATAGGCTAAAAATAGAATCTTTCAGGAACTGAGTATTTCAAAGGAGTTTTCTAAAAGTTCATGAATAAGAGTTTTAACGAATATTCCTCAGGAAAGCTTGATCTCTTTTTTATCCAGGAAAAATATTCTACTCCCGTAGGATAGATATGTTTATGTTTTTCACAGAGTAAAAGATAGACATGATTTTTTGCAATATGAAAGTTGAGGGATCAGATAATAATATAGATTATTTCTTATGCCAGAATAATGCACGGTGCTCAAAGGATAGCATGATAATTGTCTCCTGCGGGAACCGTGTGTTAAAAAATAGGTCGTGAAATAGATCTTTAAAGTTCGTGAAATAGCGTTTTAACACATTTTCTCTTTAGGATTAAAATAAAAATAACAATTTTCACTTGAAGATATGATTTTTTATTTAACATCCGAAAAATAATGAAAATTTTTGAAACGTTGAAATTTCTTTCATTGTTAATTTTCGAATAAATATTTAGAACTTAACGTGTTAAAGTACATTTAAAAAATCAACAATTACATTTTTAACTTTTAACATTTTTCAAGACTCCCCAATCTTTAAAATATGTTAGGCCTCCTAAGTGAGCGCTTGCGCTTTTCCTTCTCAATATTTGTGTACTTCTAACTTTTTTTCAGTAGTCAGTACTGAGCTGATTCATAGATCATTAGACATTCAGGCATTCTGCTCCTTGCAATATATTATAACAGATACAGAAGTACACGTTTAAAATATATTATTTGTTACAACGGTTACAGGCGTTGCAATAATCAAATAACATTTTAATTTTTTTTACGTTACTTTTTGTTTAAGTTTCAAATATTCTTTTTTCTTCATTATATTTTAAGTTTACATACGTAAATTTTATCAATAAAACACCCCAGTAGTGTTATGCAGCGTTCCTTTATTATTCCCGTTCCCGTGACATTTTCTACTATAGTTCCACTCTTACTGATCATAGTGTGATGTACCTAAGATAGCTCATGAGTCATGTTATACTTTTAACGTTACAGACATACAATGTTTTTCTTGGTTTCGTCCGCGTGGTTTTAAATTAGCATTATAGGTACCAAATTTTATCTCTTCAATGGTTCTTAAGTGATTTGTGGATAAAACAAAGAAAGTTTCAACTCCTTTAGAATTGTGCCATAGGTTCCCCACTTTTAACCCTCTCTCACTCTTATCTGACGCAGACGGAGTTGCGCGGGTCAGCTAGTAATAGATATAATATTCTATTATATATATATATATCTATTATATATAGATATAATATTTCTATGTTAAATGCTATGCATTAAACATAGAAAATTCAATTAATTTTTGGTCGTTTTCTAATTTGATTAACATGCAATAGCTGTAATAAAAATTTTTCTCTACGTTAAACTTATATTCAATTATATCTTGTATACTGTAAGATATCATCTTACACTCAAATACAGGTAAAATATTTTACAATACTAATCTAATCAAAATTAATAAGTTATCATTAGGAAAACAGGTAAAAGTAGGTGATTTTATTGAAATCGGTTTTTGATAAGTAAATAATTTTATGAATATAATTTTATGCTTCTACGCGTTTTATTTCCCATATACACATCCGGTTTTGGCCCAAAAACAGAGGAAAATATATTCACAGTCACTTTCATTTCTTTCGTTTTATAAATTTTTTACATTTAATTTTAATTTAGCATTTACTTATGAAAGCAAGAAAATTATTTTAGCCATGAAAAAAAAAATATTAAAATTTTTATCAACAAAAACTATGAAAATTTGCATTCTTGTTGCAAATTTATTCAAGTGTTAGCCACTTGTGAATCACCAATGACCATGAGAACATATTATATAGAATTTGGAACTTTTTCTGAAGAATTTAAATTAAAGCATAGATATTCCATTTGTATATTCAAAAATAAAAATCATATAGAAACTTATTGTTAAACATTTAAATAATTAAAACACAATAAAAGCCTTAAACAATTTTTTTACAGATGAGACCGAAAGAAAATTAAATAACGCTATTATATAACTATTACTAAATAATTTAAGCCTAAACAATTAAAGATTTGTATCTTTCCATAATTTCACAAACGATAAATACATGGGAAAGAGAGTAAAGGCAATATTGTCAACTAAACAAAGTTAATTAGATTTTTATTCGTTTGATAACAAGTTTTAAAGACTAACTTGTATCTAAATGGCATTGACTTAGTGCCCAATAAGTGATAATTAATTGAAAATATTATCACCAACACCTAATGTTCTTTGCAATCAATGAAAATGTGCCAAGTTTATCAGTCAATTGAAAATTTCAAGTTTTGAATTAAAAGCGCGCTCGCCACAAATGAACCAACCAATCAAATGCTGTTTCATGTTCAGATCGTCGCGTTGTGACGTTACGATTGGCCGGTTTGGTCCAATCGTCACTGTCCATCTGTCCTGTTTGTGACGTAGGCCACGACATACGTACGCTCATCGTATCGAGGCGCGGCCCATTGAACAAACCGAGAAACATATTGGCACGCATGTCGTAGCCAAATCACATCATCCATATACATTTGTAACTTCGACAACTTGCGTTGTATTCGTGGCGAAGCGTAGATCGTGTTAACAAAGTTTCATTCTTGACAAAATGAAATTGTTATTTGTGGTTTTGGGCGTTTTAGCCCTGTTCTGCAATGCTCAAGCCAAAGTGTATTTGGAAGAAAAGTTTTTAGATGGTAAGTGCAACATTTTCTCGCTAGTTTTCCAATGATTGATTTTTACCGGCATGTTTCAATAGATTCATGGGAGAAGAACTGGGTGTATAGTAAGCATCCCGGAAAGGAATTCGGCAAATTCGTGTTGACTGCTGGAAAGTTTTTCCACGATGAAGAAGCTGACAAAGGTAAATTTAGACGGTTGATATTTCCTAGGACATATTGTAAAATTGTTTGTTTCCCCGTGAAGGATTGCAAACTTCTGAAGATGCTCGATTCTATGCTATCAGCCACAAATTCCCACCGTTCTCCAACAAGGGCAAGGACTTGGTCATCCAATTCAGTGTGAAACACGAGCAAAACATCGACTGCGGCGGTGGCTATATCAAAGTGTTCGATTGTAAACTGAACCAAGAAGACATGCACGGTGACTCCCCATATGAAATTATGTTCGGCCCCGACATTTGCGGCCCAGGAACCAAAAAAGTCCACGTGATCTTCGCTTACAAGGGCAAAAACTTGCTCATCAACAAGGAAATCCGATGCAAAGACGATGTCTACACCCACGTATACACCTTAATTGTGCGACCTGATAACACATACGAAGTACAAATTGACGGCTCGAAAGTCGAAAGTGGCGATTTGGAAGCCGACTGGGAATTCCTCGCACCCAAACAAATCAAAGACCCCGAAGCGAAAAAACCAGAAGACTGGGATGATAAACCCACAATTCCCGATCCAGACGACAAAAAGCCTGAGGACTGGGACAAACCTGAACACATTCCCGACCCAGATGCCGTTAAACCTGAAGACTGGGACGATGAAATGGACGGTGAATGGGAGCCACCACAAATCGATAACCCCGACTACAAGGGCGAGTGGACACCAAAAATGATCGACAATCCCAACTATAAAGGTGCATGGGTCCATCCACAAATCCCCAATCCGGACTATGAGCCAGACCCAGAATTGTACAAACGGGATGAAATCTGCACGGTGGGTTTCGACTTGTGGCAAGTCAAGGCTGGAACGATTTTCGATGACGTTCTCATCACTGACGATGTTGAATACGCCAAGAACGCCATTTCGAACTTGGAAAAGAAACAGGAAGCCGAGAAAGCCGCCAAGACTGAACTAGACGAGAAAGAAAAGGAAAAAGAAAAATCTGAAACGCCCAAAGACGATGGAGACGCGGACGATGAAGACGATGATGATGATCTTGAAGAAAATGCGGTACCTGAGACGGAGGTATAAATCCACTCATTTAAAAGTTTCCATTCCAAATACTAATCCTCTCATTGTCTTTTACAGGAAGCCGACCACGACGAATTGTAAACTTTTTTTTTAAGTTTAAAATGAACCCCGTGATAAAAGTAAATCATCATCACCAAGCTTTTTTTTTCTATTTTTTTTTTTTTTAATTAAATTCACTTCCATAGCCCATCAAAGTTTGTTAGTGCGGGGGAGATGTAAATATACAACCGTATTCATTCGTTTAGCGTAATTTTTTGGTGTGACTGAGTTTTTGTTATATTTTAAGGTGTGAATATTGATTATTAATAAATAATTTATATATAATGAATGTTTTTTACTTGACATTTTTTAAGTTTAGTTACATTTTAGTCAAATAAAATGTTTCGTCTAAATCACATTGCACTTATTTACTATCTACCACCAAACCATGACGAATTGTTCTATCCTCTTTACATACATGAAACGTGTATTGATTCTCTCACTCAGTATTTGATTTTAAAGTATAAAATATAAAACCCAATAAATTTCAGATATGTTTGTTTGGTTCTCTAACGATAATGTATTGAATTAACATTGCTACTAATAAGTGAGAAAGAGAAAAGATGTTTTGAAGCAGTATTCCCTTCATATAGAGTGTGATTTATGTTTTTATGTGGGAGCAATCCAATTTCCAAAAGCGTTTTTTTTGGTAACCAAGCCATAGCCAGCTTTAAAATTTGTTGAGAAAGAGAAAGTAAGATTATCAAATACATTTTCCCTTAGTATAGAAAGTGATAGTTGTTTTAATTTATGAGCAATCTAAACGTGTTTTCAAAAAGGCAACCAGCCACATTGATCTTTAATATAACTTAAACTTATTGTTAATAAACTAATACAAATAATGACTTGTGGACCATGGAGATAAATTGTCATACATTAGCTGGGTTTTTTTTTTGAAAATGATACTAGTCAATTGTAGCTAATGATAACAATAAATACAATCTGTTATGAGCTTTCGATAAATCCCGTGGTTTAAACCGATTTATTTAAATTCTTTAAGATCATGCTTTTATTATCGATAAACAGGTAACAGTGGCCATAAGCCTGTTATTTATGAAAGTGGTACAAGTCCATTGTTTGACAAGACAAGATAATCGGGTATTAAATAAAACCATCAATTTAGTCTTAACTTAATTTATTTTCTTAATATCTTAAAATAATTAGCTTAAAGTTATACACACTACCAAATTAAGCGTTGAGTATAGTTAAAGTCTTTCCAGGTGATTTCTTTGGTAAAAAATATATAAAAAGTGAGAGCATTGATTGTCACATACAAAAACGTTTCAATCAAAAGCTGCCTGTTGGTAACATTTTTCACGGTGACTCTCATCAAGATAAACGGCAACAGGAAATATCGCACTTCAAGCATTTTTTGCAAGACTAATGGAATGGCTAAGCATGGCAGAAAGGTCAAGAACCATCCAAAGTTATTGTTAATGTAAACATCATGAGCGAATGCAAATATGCCAAATGCATAACACACAACCATTCCATACTTGAACAGAAAATATTTCCCATACAACCGATTCCATATATAAAATGTATAGTGACGATTATCAGCTAGTAAATACGGATGGACTATGGTATTGACGTGAACTATGGCACAAATAGCTGCAATTGCGATAAGCGTTACAAGTTTATTCCTTATAGTGAAATGTACGAAAGGAACGATTTTTGGTATGGCTAAATGCGGAGCAAATATTAAATAGAAAAGACTGAAATAGAAAAGTTGAGGAACATGTAAGGTGGCCTCGTGGGCTTTTTTGTCTCCGACAACGATACTTCCGTTGATATAAATGAAAATTGAGAAGATCATTATGACCCATAGATAAGAAAAGACGTTTATAATTTGTGGAACGAACAAACTCTTGATTGGAAATCGGTCTTTGATAAATTTCTTCATTGCCCTCATGAAATCCTACAAAATAAAAACTTTAATATATCATTTAAATGTAAATTCGTAGATGAAAGCATACGTTGTAATTGTAAACGATTTGACACGATTCAACTTTTTTGAGTCGAGACTTAATCTTAGTCCGTTGGTTATTAACATACATGAAAATATCGATGGCAATATTTCCGAGTAACATTCCAACCCATACTATATTGGTTTGGCGCATTAACACCGAAAAGTTTCCTATAGAAAGAATTTCATTACTACTTCATTTACTTATTTTTTTTTTTTTTATTACTACCTGTAATTCCGGCCCGTACATGAGACTGACTTTTAAATGCTAGCAATGTTAATAAAACACTGGTCACCGACAAAACATCCGTATAATAGAAATGACTGAAGAAATACAATGGAGGTAGCAGGGCTAAGTTAAATCCAGTCCATATATTTTTATAGGTAATCTTCTAAAAGTTTAACAATTAGAAATAAAAGGTCAAATATGAAAATAATTCTTACATCCACATTTTGATTGCTTTTTGAGTTTAGTTTTATAAATAAAATAATATTTATAAAAGACGCCAACAAGTTAACAAAGCGTAACCAATACGTGGAACACGCTTGAAACGGCAATAAAAGGACTGTCGACACCAAATACAAGCCAGGAAGCGTTGTAATTTTTGGATCCCACTAAAAAACAAACAAATTAGTATAAAATACAACACATTTTTTATAAAAAATCTAATACCCGGCTGAAGTTTCCTTCGCAGTAGGCAATACCTTGCGGTATGTGGAAATATTCATCAATTACATTATCGGCAGTGGCAAAAATTAGATCGAACAACTCTTTGGACACGCCAACGAAGCTCAAGAAAATCAATGTGGTCACAACAAATGATTTATTCATGGTGAAATGATCGAAAAACGTTTTGATTTTTTGACTGTCACGTTAAAGTTTACATCCATGTTTTCAATACTTGAAATGTTGGCAGTTCATGATTTTATCACCAGATCGACTTGTAAACGTTTGACATTTAACTTAAATTTTTAATCAATTAATTCGTTTTTTTGTAAAAAAATTTATATAATCACCTCAATTTAATCAAAACATAAACTTATAAAATAGTAACTTAACATTTTTACTTACACTTGACTTAAATTTTTATGTATTGCACTTGTACAATAGCTGGTACAATCCGGTATAATGAAGCGGTGTTTTATTTACACACTACTATAGGTTTATGTTTTAATTTTAAAAACTCCACGTCAATGTATTGGATAGTACAAAGTAACCGTTAAACGGGACTACAATACATTTAATGCGACATAAAACTAATTAAAATTCATTCAATTAAAGTAATTAAAATGCTACTTAAATAATTAAATAATAAAACAATTCTATTCTTAATCTTTATCGTTTTGCAAACGATTTTCTTCATTTTGATTGCACAATAAAGCCAACGTGAATGTAAAGCATTTGGTGCATTTTAGCAACACAAAAAAAGAAAGAATTAAAACGATTAAAACCTTGTTATTAAGAAAAAAATATAAATTATTAAGATGTGAAAAAACCTCGAGTTTAAATTTTGGGTTAAGTCAGTTCCATCCCTTGGCATTTCACCATTCACATAATCCACATTTAGGCACTTATCACTTTAACCTGCATACACACAAACAGTTTATGAACTAAAACGAAATAAAACTAATTTTAATTGATTTCAATCAACTTTTACACTTATAACTACCAAAAGAAACATTTTCAAAATTAGTTTTACCAACGCCGCAAAGCGACTTGAATGTAGCTTGGCGTCACTCTGCAACAATGTGAGTGTATCTGCGTATTGCATTTTTTCTGTCATTCCCAAAACAAATGAATAATAGTATTTTCAAAATTTTAATTTTTTGAAAATATTAATTACAACTACCATTAAATCGGATGCAATGCCTTTTCAGAATTTATTTTTTTCTAAAAAAAGAAAAAAAATCATAATTAAATCCTAGTTTTGTATTACCATGCCTTCAGATGATAACCATATGACATTACCATAAGAGACAATTCGATATCAGAAAAGATCAGATGAATTTGATTTAAATGCTATTTTAATTTAAATAAAGTAAAAACCGCAAATTTTTTGGTATAAATCGAAAGACAAAGACTTTTAATAACTCATTAAACCAACACTTTTCCCTGATATAAATATTTTGCTGGTCATGGAAATGAAAGAAGTGACTTAAGTAAAACATGACCAAAAGTTCAAAATTTTCAAATTTTTTTGATAGAATTATTTACTTAATGAAAATAGAAACCAGTTTGTTATTAGTATTAGTGGAAAGAGGAAGACTTATATTAACCCATTAAAGCAATATTTCTTTATGATAATGATTTTTTGGGGGTCATGGAATCGAAAGTCCAACTCAAACTAAGTATCTTAATGTCAACATTTTCAAATTCTTTTGGGCTTATTATTTATCAAGTTTTTGTGAAAATTATAATAACTTTAGTATCAATGTAATCAGAATGACTTACTTTAACTCATTATACAAATATTTTTAAACTAAACAACTTTTTTTTTACTTTCATTTAAGGGAATTATGGTAATTGTCAAATGATTACAAATTTATTTTATATAGATTTGACTACTGACTGCAACTAAATTTAATTAATTAACTTTAACACCGTACCTACCTGGATTAAACAGTATCTATAATAGCCACTTGAAGTTATAAGACGTTACTTAAAATCAGATAGATGTGAAATAAAAACTTTTAAAACGACAAACCAAATGAATATAATACTTCTACGTAACAGTTCTGTAAAAGCTATATAACGAAAGAATGTTACGTAAATGTTACATAACTATTACGTAGTTGGACGTTTTATGGTCACTAAGTTTTGAGCAAAAAAAAAACGGCCTCTTAAGCTTTTGGTATAAATCAAAAGATGGAGACTTCTAATAGATGATCTTTAGGATATAATGATCACTAGGCGAACCATTTTGGTAGATAAAATATCTGCTGCAAGGCGTCACAAGACATTCTTTTACTCTTTTATGAAAATTGCTGTTGGTGAATTCTCAACCTTTATCCCAGAACGGTCCTTATTCGAATTTTCCCAGGAAAAAGTTTCAAATAAAAGTTATAGGCATCAATGAGTTTAATAGCTATGGAAAGTTTAAAGAAAATCGTTGGAGCCGTTTTCGAAAAAAAATTGAAAAAGCTCAAAAATTTTTAGAATAAAGTGGAGCCTCCGGTTAACCGATTTCAACCAAAAGCTTTGCGACACAACAAGATGTAATAAACAAGCTATATTCTAATTTTGGTGAAATTCAGATAAAGCTTTCGATACGATATAGCTATTACATACAGACACACACACACACAAACAGAGAAATGTTTCTAAAAACCACTTTCTTGGACTCAGGAAACCTCAAAACATATATTTCCGGCGAAAGCTCGATTTCGAAAATTGGCCTCGATTACAATACTTCCTTTACCAAAGCAGGACGTTTTGGCGTCATTGAACCACTGAAGTTTTAAAAAAGAAACCTGAAGTAGATACAAAAAAAAAACGCCCCCGCATAGTCTTAGGACCCCGTTACAATGAAGTGAAATACCCCGTGGGAAAACGTCCTACGCCAAAATTTTCCGCACCAAATCGGCGGCACTAAAACGTCCTTTACTTTGTAGCAGTAAGAGAAAGTAAAAATTGGTGTTGGTTATGGAGTTGAAAGAAGTGACTTAAGTCACTTTGATGCACCTTCTTAACCCAGTGTCAAATAGTGATATTTTTTTTTTTTTTTTTTTTTTTATTCATACAAATGTTTTTTGTTTGTTTCTCAGAAGGCAAACCAACGTAACATTTATGTAACAGCTACAGAACAAAAAAATATCTGCTGCGGCATAGAACTTTCATTTAAATAAATAAAACATTAATAAAACCCAAGATTGGTTAAAAAATTATAAATATATAAATATTTATATAAGCATAATGGCATCAACGTACATACAGCGTATATCTATGTATATAGGAACTCCCACCCTATATCCCAGAACCCCTTTTATTTGAATTTCTTCAACCAAAAGTTTCAAGTAAAAGTAGGCGATGATGAGTCTAGGAGCTATAGCAAGTTGAAAAAAACTCATTAGAGCTCAAAAATTGAAAAAGCCACAAGCTCCTAGAATCAAATGGTGCTCCTCGTGAAATGTTTAAAATATACATTACTTTTGTTCTCTTAATGTTACAGAACTATTACGTAATGTAACGTTTTTTGTTCATTGATTTGTGTATCGGAAATATAGAACCTGTCTAATGATAGCAAGTTCATACATAGCTTTGAGTGTTACTTTGCACTAAATTTAATTACTCCCCAATTTTAAGCAAAAAAATTTTTTTTCATATAATAACCTTCAGATAGCTCTTTAACATTATATAAACCATGCCATGAGATCAGATGGAAATGAAAATTTTTTGGACGATTTTTCAAACGAATAATCCTAATAAATACCAAAACGAGTCTTGAAAATAACTTAATTTAAAGTTTAAATCAGTGTCTTGGCTACCTTTGACCCCTCATATGCTACGGCACTGGCCAAATGCCACAGAAATTATCAGGACTCACAGATGTATTATTGTTTGCCTATACGTTGCTCTAAATCTAAAGCGCCTTAGTTAAAATGTAACTAAAAACCATTATAAACAAATTAAGTTTGTTCCCAACGAAAGGAAATTATCTCTCAAATCCGTTATATTAGTTTAGAAAAAAAAATTCAAAGTGATTCTCAATAGATCACAATACATTTATGGATTATCTCAAATTGTTCACGTTATTTTACTTGTAAACAATTATTTTTCAAATAAAGAGAATTCTATTTTCTTTAGATTAAGTAAAAATAATTAATTTACAACGGGATTAGTTGGGTAATCTTAAAAATCGCCGTTAGAGATAACCATTGGATGAGGTATGTACACGTTTTGAAGTTCAAAAATTGTTTGTAATGTTAATGAAAACCTGAATTATTTATTAGTGATTTGGATAAAATGAAATTAATATTGAAATGTATTCAATGTATCAATGTCCGTGATATTATATGACGTAGTCGCTAGTAAGTCCCCACTTAGAATGTTAGTAGTGGTTGACAGGTGGGAGCTACAATCGGCAAGAGGCTCATAGATTTTTACAGCTGTGTCATACTTATAAGTAAGTGTTGCAGAATGTGTGCTGTTGTTCTGTCGACCGTAATATTATTGTGATATTAACGAACTTGTTACCAATTAAAAAAATTCTTCCAAACCACGAAAACGAAAAACGTGAATTTAGTGTTTAGTGTGCATCGATAAAATAGCTTTTACACGCGAATTATGGCGCCTAGCTTAAGTAAATTAGTTTCGCGAAATCATGCTGTCAGTGCTGCAGGAGTTGCGGTTATTTTATACGCATTGTCACAGAGGAATCGCAGTCGAAAACCAAAGTGAGTGAAATTATACATTGAATCTCTTTTTCACTTTCTATTTATTACACTTTCGATTTTATTCGGTCGGTTGTTTATTTCATTGACTGACGGAATTGTCGGCGTGTGACATGAAATAAGCACACGCCGTTGACAGATTCGTTGGAACGTAAAAAGAAAAAAAAACGTTTTCGATTCAATGAAAAACTTACTGTTTGAATTTCGGTGAAATATTTTCCAATTGATACAGATTCAAGTTAATCACAATTAAAATTCTCGAGAGTAACTAAATTCAAGGTCTGACTACTAGTTATTACAATAGGGGCACGGGTTCATAGATTTATTTTTATGAATGATAATTTCAGTTTAAAATTAGTTAGGTCATGTTTATTTTGAGCAAATTTTCTAAATTCATTTTCAGTGAAAAACGGAAGTAAAAATGATACAAGTTCTTAACAAAATTTGCTACAAAAACAAAAATTTTTCCCTAAGAAAATTATTCAAATAAATTTTCAAATTATAAAATCTTAGAAAGAGGCTTTTTAAACATGTTCTTTAAATGTTAGACTTATATTCGTCTTTATATAAAATTCATTATAAAACAACTTTGTTTTTGCTCCTTAGCTTAATCAACTTTCTTACTTGTGCAGGTAATTGCCTATGTACAAAAAAAAGGATAAGCTCAGGTTCATCATTTCATTTTATATTTACCTCTTTTCGATTATTTGAGCAATTACAATTTTTCATGTTACTCTTGCCAATATTTTCTTATATTCAAAAAAGGAATCGTCATCAAATTTCTGGTAAAATCTGCCTTTTAATTAAGCTCGAACTTTTTTACTACGCACGCTAAAAAACTACAACAATAAATCTCATATAATAACAACCACATGCCACAAACTTGGTACAATTTTCAAGGTTTCAAACTTGAAAAGTATTCAAGAATATAGCCGCATGGTGATGTATAATCTCTCTACACTACCTTCCGGTTCCTCTTCCGTAATGACGAAGATTTCATATCTTATTAAGTGTTGAAGAACTTCTACAAAAGAATGTAATACATATACGTTTAACTTGTACATACACACAACCACTTACTTTCTTTGATCTTCAGCAGTCATTGACGCGATTTGGAATGAAAAGTCCTTCAACCGGCCAATTTTTGCGTTAAACGAGTTCCAAGAAATGGCCTTTTTATTGAGATTAGTTACACATGCTTTGGTTGATTTAGTGTTTTGGTGTTTGCAGATATTGGCTGGTTGTGTTGTACTATCTGTACCATTTATAAAAATTGATTACAAAAATATTACAGTTGTACATATTAATATTAAAGAAACATGAGCTGTCTGATTGTGTGTGGACTAGGCTCATTTGCACCCAGTCTTAGTTGTAGACATAAATGTACAAAACACCCTTTCATCCCTGGTTGAATCTATGTATGATAATAAGGGATATTCACGAATTGAATTGATTAACAAAACCGCTGTTGGATCGTTTAACATTTCCTTTGATTAACTATAAAAATTAATTTATCATCAGCTAACGTTTTAACACTACATTTCTTGTTTTATAATTAGCTCATCTTTAAATTCGATTGTTATAACGTTTGGTCTCAACATCGTATAGTAAATTTCTGTAAAGCTTACCGATAAGGAGGTATTTAATTAATTCAAAGACAAGATCAAAATTATTGATTTACTAGATTACACGTGCTTTCATCATTTTGATTTTCCACTGTTTTCGGAAAACTATTCTAGCTTTACTATACTATCGGTATAACTTAAAATGTGTTTCATTCATATGAAAAGTCTCCATGGCTATCTATAAATATCACACATTTAATATGTATTTGTATGTACAATACTACCAATATTTAATATTTGCAGCTTATTTCACACTAATTTATAACCTATAATAATGGCTACTAAACATATTTATAACGAGGAAATTTAATTGAATAACTTACGATTTACGCGGTATTTGCACTCAAGCTCATAATTATATCTTTTGTATGCATTTTTAAAGTAGATTTTTTTTTAAATAAATGCAACGTTATACCGGTCGACTTAAACATCGAGTCTGAAGTTGATTACGATTTGAATTATATTACAAAATGATGAACTAATTATTTGTTTAGGGTTGCTGTAAAATTATTTCTCAGAAATCAGTTTAAATGGCTTATTATAATTGCCAATGATCTTGAATTGAGTACATTCTTAGTAAAACCATACGAAGATGGATAAAAACTGTCACCCGTTTCAATTCATAACATAATTACTCGAGAGAGAGAGACCTTGTACCCGAACAATCTTCAAACACGATATCAATGAGCGACCTTTGCATCCACCAAACTAATGATTAAATCTAACAATCCACTTCATATCTAATGGTTTATTTTTATTGTCTTATTAGAAAAGTGTCACCCGAGGAGGAGATCCAGTACATAATTACCGATCGGGATGAAAAGGAGAAGGTCAAGGCGCACGTGAACAAGCGGTTTATTCGCGACTTGCGAAAGCTCCTAGGACTCATCATTCCCGGATGGTACTCGAAGGAGGCCGGGCTTTTGATCTTGGTGGCCGGGAGCTTGGTGGCTCGGTCACTCTGCGATCTTTGGATGATCCAAAATGGCACCCGAGTCGAAAGGTTTGTAAATTTTTCCGTTTCAATGCCGATAAAGCGTTTTATCAATGAGAACGGAGCACGTGTTACGATAACATTTTATTCTCGTAAGATATAAAATGATCAGATATTTACTATAGTATGCATAGCATTCGATTCAATCGATATAATATTCACTCTAATTAAATTCCATGAAGAGAAAGTTAATTTGAGAAAAGAAAAATTATGGAAATAATTTTTTTTTTTTAATTACCAATAAATCGATTGTTCGATACGATGACGTGTTCACAATGTAAACTGCCTCATAATAGGAAGTTGGATATTGTGAAACAATGCAATACATTGTTCAGAGACCAACCACAAGTACAAGTATTGCAAACACTAATTGATTGTTGTTTAAACCCTATTTTACATATTCGCAGTAAAATTCCAATGAACCTAAAAATTTCCAAGTTATTCAAAATTGACAAGATATTATATTATTGAAATATTTTTCGTCCTGGATACGTTTGAAACCTTGAAGATAAGGAATCTAAACTAGTCAATATCTAAAGATTGCTATTAATATAAAACTTGGAATATATTTAAATGGAATTTTCCCGTAGACAAGTAATGCATGTTATGGTAAACGACATTTAAAAATGGTTATTAATTCAATATATTGAACCTTGAATTGTGTTGCGGCTATAAATGCAATTGCTTTTTGAAGTAAATAAGCACAGACAAAGTCGTATGATCAGAAATGAATGGTTTTGTTTACTTAAAAATTGGGGCTTTTCCTTGCTAATAAATGTTTTTTGGGTTTTAATTGAAACATGGACTTTGAACTTGACTGAGCTTCTCTAATAAGTTCTACTATGGTTTATTTATAAGTTAGTAACAATTCTTAAGTGTAATTTGAAAGATGGACTTTGAACATTCGATTTTTAATCATATAAATTAACTTTTTCCTCGTAATTTACGTTTCATGAATCAACAAGATTTTTTTTTTGGACTATTATATAATGGAATAACCTTGAACCGAGAGGCTAATATTATTTTCGAATGCATCATATTTCGTACACTTAAGATTTACTTAAGATATTTTATAAAACACCGAACATAAATTTAGTTCAAATTGAGTTAAATATAAGTTAACTTTTTTATCATTCTTAACCTTAACCTTAGCAATATGGTATAGAATTCCAAGGTTTTTGAACTCAATCACAATTCGTCTAAAAAATTAATTATTTATATTTGAATATTTTAAAGCAATTGTATTTAAAAGTTGATTTTAAGAAATTTTTTATGAGGTGTTTTATGGAAAGCTCCTTTTAATAAGCAATTCTTCAACGTCAATAATCTTTCTTTATCATAATGAAGAATGTGAGCTTTATTTTTTCAAGTCAAAACTTTGACTTGTAGTTCCAAAAAAAAATTAATGAAAGCTTCAGTTGTACTTTTGTTTCCATTCTACGAGTTTTAGGATATTTCTTCCCTTTATTACCGCGACCAATGAGGTCTATTGGGATGTGACTCTTTGTATTAACTAGGGGAGCGTCAGGCTTTTAAAGAAAGCCAGCACCTTCCTAGGGACTGCAGTTGCTATGTCATCCAGGCGTCATGTCCGTCTTTCCGAGATGCTGCAGTCTTCTTTTGAAAGCTGCTTTATAAGAGCACAAAATGTTCCTCGTCGTTTCTCCGCTTTCCAGCAGAGACTAATGGTATATGGTATAAACACTAACATGGTGATGTTGGTGTCGGCCTTACCGATCTTGTAAAGATGGTAATTTGGGTACAGTGGTTCGTATAGAACCAAGTGATTTCTTAGAGTACTTTATGAATTTCTTAGCTTGTCTAATGTCTATACCCCGGAGTATATCTCCAGTACGAGGCCTTGATTTTGGTCTCCCAAGCTAGGAAATCGTTTTTGGTTCTAGTTGATTTTACAAAAAGGTTCAGGTCTTATGAGGTCTGATGAGGCGACATTTTTGGCCAGTTGATCGGCTTTTTCATTGCCCTCTATACCCTCAAAGTCTTGGAGCCCACCATAGGTAGACCTTGTCGCAAGCTGCTAGCTCCCTAAGAGTTTGTTGGCATTGCCAAACAAGCTTAGACTTAACCGTCTTAAATGACGACAGTGCCTTTAGCGCTGCTTAACTGTCACTTACAATGTTGATGTGTGCTCCATTTAAACATCTCGCAAGATTTAGTCTGGCACATTCATCTATTACAACCATTTCAGCTTGAAAAATGTTAGTGTACGTCCCAAGAGTTTGTTCAATTTGGCCATATATGGCCCATAAATTTAATTGTTCGTATGTATTTGAATCTTACATTACGTCTAAGAATAAAGTACTCGATATGATTACAATTAGAACTTGTAGATGTTATTATTATTAGTAGTTATTCCTCTATCAATAAACCCCGATAGATACTCACAATTATTAATTGATATAATAGTAGCCTATGGAAAAAAATGGCGCACCATTTCACTTTAATCAAATGAATCAACTAGAAATCTTTTACCAAAAGTTTCTTAAAACATCCTTTAAAATAATAAAATTTAGTTGAATTTAACGGAAATAGAAGGGAAACACTTTGAAAATGAAGACTCATTATTGCTTTTTTAAGTAGCCAAAAAAGTTTTGTTAATTATTTGCAACGGTTATTTACTTACAATATGTAGTCGACACGTTTCAAGCCAAGACAAATTAAAACTTTGAAAATCCTTTTCAATCATACTTAAAAAAGGAAAAGCCAGTGAATTTTTGATAATCTGTATTGGGCAAAATATTAAAATATGAAACTAATCGGTATTTATTTTAGGATGGAAAAGATAAAAGTAGATTAAAATTGAACCTACTTGAGTATTGTATACGTGCATTATAAAACTTTGAAGAATGAAAAAATGTTTTCGATGTTTTATTCGTTGATTTATGAAAAAAATATGGGAAAGCTTTGGAAACTTTGATATATCTTAAGTTTATATATAAAAGTTGGTGTTTCAATTACGTGAATGTTGCATTACCATGTTGATAGTTTATTTAAAAGCCTCGTTAAAAGTTCAAAATTAAATCATTAGAATTACTAATGGGATTTATGACAAGATTTGTTTTGGAACTGGAAGAAATAAAGTATAAACCATATGAACGTTTACAATTTTCAATCAACGTTTGAACACGTTTTCCGCTCAAAGCTTTGCTTTATTTTTAACAACTCTAAACTCAAAGATTCTTTTACCGAACTTAAAATGATCAGACTTAAAATATTTTCAAAATGAAAGCTTTTGTTGGTAAAACAGAAAACTAACTTGCTCTAATTCTTAATCTGATCATTTATAAGCTTTGATGAGAAAACGGATGGTTAATTGATTTTTCTTTTGTAGTGCAATCGTGGATATGAATCCTGAACTATTTAAGAAGTTGCTGTTGAACTTCCTCTCGGCTATGCCAATAGTGTCTGTCGTAAATAACATATTGAAATGGTCGATCGGTGAGCTTAAGTTGCGGTTGCGTTGTAACTTAACGAAAGCTCTATACGATGACTATCTAAAGTCATACACCTACTATCGCATGTCGAACCTGGACAATCGTATTTCAAACGCCGATCAATTACTCACCACCGATGTGGACAAGTTTTGCGAATGTGCCGCCGATTTGTATTCGAACATTGCGAAACCGGTGCTGGATATATCGATTTACGTGTATCGATTAACGACAGCGATGGGTGGTCAAACGCCCGCCATTATGTTAGGATATTTATTTATTTCGGGTCTTATACTCACACATTTACGACGACCCACCGGTAGTATGACGGTGACGGAACAAAAATTGGAAGGACAATTCAGACATATTAATTCCCGGCTGATCACGCACTCGGAAGAAGTCGCCTTCTACCAGGGTAATCAACGGGAAAAGCTCACGCTAATGGCCAGCTTCAACAAACTGATCGCACACATGAGGAAATTTTTGGAGTTCCGAGTCTGTATGGGCGTCGTTGATAATATTGTTGCCAAATGTAAGTATCTGCTAATTTTCTATTATTCAATCATTTGTGGGCTTACGATTACTTTATTGGTATTAACTGAAGAAGTGAAAATTGTCTCCTATTCCTGTAGGTACGTGATATAACATGCACTTGGTTAGTTTTTTATTAATTTCCAAGACAATTAACACTTGGAGGAATTTAATAAAATTATAAATTTTGCAATTTGCTCTTGCAAGTGCATAACTTATGCATTTATTTTCAAGGTTTTCCTATTATGTAAATGCGGAAGAATAACTCAAAATGAACATTTTTTAGATTAGAAGTTTTATGCAGCAACTGCATTTTTTCATTTGTATTTTTAAAATGTTGAATGCCATGAGACATTGTTTTTGAAAACAGGAGGAAAGTCAAAAATAATAACTTGGAAAAACTGTTTTTGAGTGACCAAGCACAAATTGTGAACTTTGTGTCTATAGACATGGGGAAAAACCAGCGAAATCCTATTGAAAATATTATTGCAGCAACCAGATGCAATAAATCAATCAAACGAATCAATAAATTTCAATTATCGAATTATTTTTGTCGTATTTGCAACTCTTTTTTCCCTATCTTTCTATGTCAATTATTATGTTAATGTCAATTGAACTAAATTTAAATGGATCCAAGGCGATCATAAACTCAAAAATAATATGAAAAAATTTTTTTATCAAATTATTTTTTCTATTTTTGAAACAATAAATAATAAAATAGAGGAACATTTATAATTTTCAATGCGGCCTACAGGTTTAACGCCTTTTGTTTCACTTTTTTTTTTTTTGGACGATTCATTGAAAATAATTTTGAAAATGTTTTTGTCGGATAATTTTTGAATGGTTCTTTTGATGTGTTTTATGGCAGTAATGGAGGGATAATTTTGTGGTGTAGGTGTAGTCAAAAATATGAAAAATTAGATTTAGTTCTTTTAGTTAAACAATTTATATAATAATATTTATACAAAGCATTTTAAATTGCGATTTTCATCGTTGAGTTTCATTTAATATTAGTACTAGAAGACAAGAAAAAAATTTATTAGAAATTATGAGCAAACAATTAATTTAATGGAAGTCATGTTTTTCATTGGTTACTTTGATCAATTAATAATTTGTAATATACTTTTAATAGGAAGGAATAGCTACTAATCGTAATATCTACAAGTTCCGGTTGTAATAATATCGACTATTTTACTTTGATATGTCAATTATTACGATTTCCATCCTTCAAATTTTATTAAATATTGATCTTCTGAAAAGAAATTTTTTTGTGGGATGGTGAAGGACTTAATGTAAAACATATTTTTCATATGCCACTTCGATCAATTAATACAATCAAGTTTTGCCTTTATCTGGTGTGAAGGAAACTTTTTTAGAGGAATATTAAACGTAGTACTATACGTTGGACACGTGATATGTTTCTTGTGTATGCAAAGAAGTTGGAGATAGTTTTTCATTAAAAAAACAATCTTTATACCACTCCTCGCAACTTTTTTGCATCGTTTTTTGATCTTCATACTAAAACAATAGCTAATGAATGACTAAGATAAAAACATGAAATTTTTATTTTTGAAATATCTACGAGATCCACTAAGGATTAAAAATTTCGACATAAGATGACCCAAAGGGAAGATTAAACGGTTTTTAAGTTTTTTTTTCACCTTAGTTTATTTTAATTATATTTTTACGACTATTACGTACTTTCTTTTACTACTAAATAGTAAAGTAACTTTATTCTAGGAGTCTTTGAGCTTTTTAAATTTTTTTCGAAAACGGCTCCAACGATTTTCTTTAAACTTTCTACAGTTTTTAGACTCTTTTATTTGAAACTTTTTCCTGGGAAAATTCAAATAAGAACGGTGTTGGTGTTAAGGGTGGAAGTTCATATACCATATACATAGAGGCTGTATGCATTTAATTCTGTTTAGATAGTTATAAAGTGTTTATAGTTCTTTTAACCAACAGCGAGTTTCATAAAAAAAAAATACTGTGACGCCTCGCAGCAGGTATTGTTTCTTGTTAATAGAACCATGGATTTTACAGCGTAAGAAATATCTTGGTATAAGGATTTAGAAGTCATAGTTAGTTTATGAAAATCCGTTAAACTACTTTTTAAATAAATGATTATGAAATAAAAAAGTCCATTGAAATTGGTACCCATTATTTACATTTAGGTATTTGATTAGAGACTTTATAAAAAATTTTAAAATTTTGAAAATTTTTCTACTATAGCTTTATAAAATGTTCAAATAGCCGATGCATTCGTTCAATTTTCAATGACATATCTCTTGTATTATACTATTTTATAGCTTGAGTGAAATACTAAAGTCAGTTGTTGAGGTTAAGTATTAATTTAGTGTTTTAAAATAAAACAAACAGTGATTTAAGCTGATTTTTACTAACAAACCTTCCCATCCGACAAAATGATGCCTTGCACAATTTTTTTTTTTTTAATTTTCATAAACGGCATTCGTACAATGAATGTGTGTTTCAAGTCCAACCATTCACCTTTTCACCCATTGTATGACATTTTATTGTACCATAAAAAATAAATTTAATTAAATAAAATACACTTTGACACATGGCGTCATAAAAATTTTGAAAATTTTATCGTAAACTTAATCCCATATTAAAGCGTTATCATAGATGACAAAGTCGTTAAATATTTTTCTTATAATTAATTATTGCCTGTAAAGATTTTATTGCCTTTGTAACAATAAATTTTCCGTTGCATCTGTCATTCCGGTCATTTGTATGAACAGTAAATTACTTCCTTGTTAATTTGAAATAATAAGTAATAAAAAAAAAATATTAATTAGTATTTTGACTCATTTTTTTATTTAAGATTAGCGTTTATATGAAGGTTATTCGTTTTTTCCGATCACGAAAATGAATTGTTTGTGCCAGCTAAAAGCTTTTTGCTGGGATAAAAACGTTTTCCGTTGTTTTCTTTCGGCGAGGTTGCATTTGCCTTGACGTGTTTGGCTTTTCGTTATATTGATATAGTCGCGAGTTGGCCCGATGCCAAATTTTTCAAGAGCAAGGCCGACAGATGTGAAATTGAATTTTCGGAAATGGTTGCAAGACTTTATTAAATATGTAACTTTGGAACATTCGTCACTTGAAGAATGAAAAAAAGTTGATTTGATTTTAGATAAATAAAAATTATAACTAAATGAAAAAGCGACTTCTGAAAAATCTTTAAAAAAAATTCACTAAAGAATAATATAATTAAAAAGTAAATAATAAAAATAACAAAAAAAAAAAATTATTTCCTTGGCTGACAACAACTCCAATAAATAAATATTATAAAAAAATGAAAAACCGACTTCAAAATATATAAAAATTCTAAAACAAAAAATGCACTAAAAAGTAACAAAATAATGGCGTATCCTTGCAGTATCTACAACTTACAAATTATTAGGATGATACAATGTACAACTATTGTTATTTTTGGAGTTGGTGTCAGTCAAAAAAATACGACTATATTGGTACTTAGCAAAAAACGAGAATACCTTATGAAAATTATTTTTCAAATGAACTTTTAAACAATATACTCGAACTGTAACAATATCTAGCGACCTTTAAACTACAAAATACCAATTACCAACTAAATCTTTTTACAAATTACCATTATTATTTATTTTCTTGACTGACACCAACTCCAAAAATAACAATAGTTGTACATTGTATCATCCTAATAATTTGTAAGTTGTAGATACTGCAAGGATACGCCATTATTTTGTTACTTTTTAGTGCATTTTTTGTTTTAGAATTTTTATATATTTTGAAGTCGGTTTTTCATTTTTTTATAATATTTATTTATTTCTCGCGTTTTAGTGATCTGAAGTTTGATAAATGATTTTATTTTAAATGTCACAATTTCATCCCCTATTTTCATCCTTAAGGGGTGGATTTTTTTCTTCAAATTGAAATGTGAACAATTTAAAGGTACGTTGTACGTAATAGAAACAAAATTATCAAAATCGGGTTAGCCAGGAAAAATTTGTAATATTATTTCATCTCTAATTTCTAACCCCTTATGAGTGGAGTTTTTTTTAAATGGATAGGAGATTAATTTAAAGTTGTGTTCTACAAATAAAAAAAGAATTATCAAAATCGAGCTATCCAATAAGATGTTAATATTTCATCCCTTAGTTTTCAACTCTTTAGAAGTGAAAGATGTTCCTCAAATTAAAATGGGAACACACGAGAAGCACTAGCTTTCAAATAAAAAAAGAATTATCGAAATCGAGCTATCCAATAAGAAGTTAGTATTTCATCCCTTAGTTTTCAAGCCCTTAGAAGTAAACGATTTCCTATTAAAATAGAACCACACGAATAGCACTGGCTTTCAAATAAAAAAATAATTTTCAAAATCGAGCTATCCAATAAGATGTAAGTATTTCATCCCTTAGTTTTCAACCCTTTAGAAGTGAACGATTTCCTTCTTCAAATTAAAATGGGACCATTCGGGAAGCACCAGCTTTCAAATAAAAAAAGAATCATCAAAATCGCTTCACCCAGTCGGAAATGCTGAGGTAACAAACATAAAAAAAAAAAATACAGTCGAATTGAGAACCTCCTCCTTTTTTTGAAGTCGGTTAAAAAAAGTTGATTTAATTTTAGATAAATAAAAATTGTAACTAAATGAAAAAGCGACTTCTGAAAAAATCTTAAAAAAAAATTCACTAAAGAATAATATAATTAAAAAATAAATAATAAAAAAAATAAAAAAAAAATTTATTACCTTGGCTGACAACAACTCCAAAAATAACAATAGTTGTACATTATATCATCCTAATAATTTGTACGTTGTAGACACTGCAAGGATATGTCATTATTTTGTTATTTAGTGCATTTTTTTTGAAGAGTTTTTATTTATTTTGAAGTCGATTTTTCATTTTGTTATAATTTTTATTTATTTCTCGCGTTTTAGTGATCTGAAGTTTGATAAGTGATTTTATTTTCTTGAAAATGGTTAAACCTTCTAAATGCGCTGCTCATATGAGGCAGCGCCGTTAAACGTTAAAAGTTACTACTTCATCCCCTTTTACTCTTAAGAGTTGAAATTTTCCAATAGGTAGAAAAAAAATCATCAAAATTCGATGATTTAGTTAAATGCCACTATTTCATCCCGTATTTTCATGGCTAGGGGGTGGATTTTTTTCTTCAAATTTAAATGTGAACAGTTGAAAGGTACGATGTACGTAAAAGAAATAAAAAATTATCGAAATCGGGTAAGCCAGGAAACATTTATAATTTCATCCCTAATTTTTAATCCCTTATGAGTGTAAAAAAGAGTAAAATGAGAGTAAAAAAAGAATCATTAAAAAATCGGATCACCCAGTCGAAAGTTGTGAGGTAACAAACAAACAAAATACAGTCGAATTGAAAAGCTCCTCCTTTTTTTTGAAGTCGGCTAAAAAACCAAATATTTCGTAGACATGAAACTAGTGTTAGTTACTTAATAACTAAATAATACAACTAACAATATAAATAATTTAATTTTTATGTTGGTACTGTTGAAATAAAGTTATTAACATGTAAATTGCATGTTCAAAACGCTATGAAGTTTGAACCAAAATGAAGTTAGTTCAACTATTTTTGCAAACTTCATAGATATTCAAATAAAATTAACCTCAAACCATTTCTTATTTATGAATTATTCGACAAGCAATTTATTTTTAAAAGTAACATTTCAAAAATTGTTGTTGTGAAACTACCTACCGTAAAAGAAAGTGAAAACGAGTTAAATATTTTTAGAAATTACTTGCCCATTAGCAAAATGCTTAAGTGGTCTTGTACGTAGATCGCATCTCACACTGACCAAGGCATGTGGCATTGGCCTACAGAGATGTGGAGAAAGTTGTCTGAAAATTAGCTACAAATTATTTTATGAATTTCATTTGAAGGTTATTCCAGGGAACATGATTTTTTTTTTCTAGATATTGCGACGGTGGTTGGTTTCTATGCGGTGTCCATTCCATTCATGTCGGAAACTCATTCGATTCGACAACAAGGACACAGCGAGAGATTCCGTTTGTATTATACTTATGGTCGAATGTTGGTGAAGTTGGCTGAAGCTATTGGGCGATTGGTTCTTGCTGGTCGAGAACTGACCCGTTTAGCCGGCTTTACAATGCGAGTGACCCAATTACGGGAAGTACTTAGTGACTTGAACAGTGGTAGATACCAACGCACAATGGTCACAGGATCGATTCCCATGGTTCCGGGCGCTGGCAGAACGATCATTGAAGACAATGTGATTCGATTCGACAAAGTGCCGCTGGTGACGCCCAACGGTGATGTTTTAGTCAAGGAATTAACGTTTGAAGTGCGTTCCGGTCAGAATGTCTTAGTCTGTGGTCCGAATGGCTGTGGTAAATCGAGTTTGTTTCGAGTCCTCGGCGAACTTTGGCCCTTGTTCGGCGGCACTTTAACGAAACCTAGTCGTGATAAACTATTTTACATTCCGCAAAGACCGTACATGACATTGGGCACGTTACGGGATCAACTGATTTATCCGCATTGTTACTCAGACATGAAGAAGAGAAACGTTTCCGATACTCAATTGTTAGACTATTTAAATCGGGTACAACTTTTGTACTTGGCTGAACGAGAGGGTGGCTTAGATGCGGTGGCTGATTGGCTCGATGTTCTCTCAGGCGGTGAAAAACAACGAGTTGCGGTAGGAAATTTTACAACTTTCAATTGGACTACTTAAAAATCATGCTGTAATTTGGTGTTACAGATGGCAAGATTGTTTTATCATAAACCACAATTTGCGATTTTGGATGAGTGCACAAGTGCCGTGTCGGTCGATGTCGAGGGCAGCATTTACGCATACTGTCGAGAGGTAAGTTTTTTTTTGCTTAATATTTACCTTTTTCATTACAACGTTATCGTAAATTTCAATGGCACTTGTTAGTGCATGTTAATGCAATATGTGATGTGGATTTTGTAAGATGTTCTGTAGAAAATTTTTCTAGATTATTTAAAATCTTTTTGGTTTTTATGATTTTTCTTAAAATTAAGGGTATGGTAAGTTTAATGGTCGTTAATTTTAGTAGTTTCTGATTAAAACTACGCCTATTGGTTGAAATAAGAAAACTAGGCTTCTCATTGGTTAAAGCTTCTAATTTCCAAAGCCCACTTTAACGTTTTGGAATTCAAAAGGTTGTCAATCACATTATAAAAAGTTGTGGTCGAGAATTCTATTGTATTAATTAGAGTATAGATCTAGTTGCTTGTAATTAAATCGACACTTATTGGTTCTCAGAAAAAATTGGGCTTCTTAATGGTTTAAGCCTTCTAACTTTCAACGCTTACTTCCCTATTTCAATTGATTCTAACTACTCATTGAAATTGTCTTAGTTCTCCGATACTAATGAATTTGTTGTCACTAATTTTCTATGAAAAGTGAATGGTGATATTTTCGACATTACAGTGAATGTTATAAATGATTTTAATTTGTGAAACCGTCGATTTGTTCAAGATGAAATTTAATTATATGCATTGTTTGTAATGGAAGTGAAGGGACTTGAAAATATTGCATCGTACACAGGTTGTTTTCTATGAAGCTAAAAGAAAAATATTTATGGTAGCCATGAAGCTCTTGACGATGACACTTGAGGAGTGCTTCATTAAGAGAAGAAAATTTTTTCTTTTATCTCATCAAACATTGCTTGCAGAAGTGTGTGAGATGGGGAGACGATTGGATTTATTTACAAAATTTTCCTCAAGATTATTATGTCTAATAATTTTCAGCTTGATTTCATATTCATAATAGGGATGGTGGTTGATGAGTGTCGCGACGCCATCCATCGTCACCGTCGTATTGCCGCCACTATATTATATATGCCGTTGTCAATTAGATATTTGTTCCGTTAGTGCAATCCGCCAACGCGATATCTGCTGTTTGTTTAGTGAACGTCGCTTACGTAACGCCGTGACGTCGCACGTCATGACGTCACAGCGTCTGAATTTTCGCAAGTCACTTTATCTCTCACATTGTGTGTGAATATCAGCTCTTGGTTATATCTCCATAATATTGGACGATAATATTTTGAGACGATGTTAACAACACCACATTATACCTACCTACTTCTTATCGCAAATTTTACATTTTGAACTTTGCTTTCACACTTTGATTTCCTTGATTTCACCTAAACATAGGTATATAAAATATTGAATCGATTTTTCTAGAAATTCAAGGACATCATTCGATTAGTTGATTGAAAAAAAAAATTATTTACCTATGTTTTGTACCATCGAGAATATCATATAAAAAGAAATCAATAATTCATTTAATTGTTGTTCTTTTAGTTATGTTCAGTTTTTATTTAAAAAAAAAAAAAATAAACGTACATGGAAATGTAAAAGGTTGAACGTATGAACCGGTTTTGGGGCGAAAACAAAATTTCCGTACCTACCTATAGAAATCCCAATAAGAGAGCATGTTTATGTTTTCCTTGTAGTATTTTTTTTTTAAATATCTTCTTTTATGTATTTGAGCCACTTATCGTTTCTTTTATGGTTTTATTATGACCGTCTTTTGACAAATGTGCTAATTGCCATTAAATGAAAATTAAATATTAGCTGCAACAATGTTGCTTGGTTAGCTTTTTAAGCTGATGCACATCAAATTCATTTGATTAAGTTAATTGAAGAGATAAAATTTTTAAAGTGAGCTTTGAAAATTAGAAAGATGCAACCAATGGTAAGTCTATTTTTTGTCTAAGAGCCAATAGTCGTAGTTTTCATCATAGACTACTAGATTTAATGCCAATTAATGAACTCAAAATGATTATTTAGATACAAAATTAATTAGTGAATCTTTAGTAGTATTTAAAATATTTACTGCCCCTTTTGTAGTTGATCAGGAAGAACGGGGAGTGAGACTTCCTATAGATACAGCTCATCCGACACAATAGAGCTACGAGCTATGTATGAAGCGCTTTAAAATATTGGGTTAGCCGGGGGATCATTTTATCTTTTGCACCGACTTCCTTAGTGCTATAAATCTCCTGAGGATTGGAGGTTCGGGAACTTAGTGGGAGACTTCAAGTCTAGAATATGGCGTCTGAGTCCACGAGTAACCTTTATGTGGGTTCCTGGGCACGTTGGCATACGGAGAAACGAGAGAGTTGACGTCCTGGCCAAAGAGGCTGCGGAAAATGGCTTGAGGGATCACAAAACGATTAAAAAAGGTACTACGACAAAGTTGGTAAGGCAAGTGGGAGATTTTCTTCGAACTTCGGAGATCGTTTAAGCCTCTAGTTGAAAGCTTAACCATTTTTGGTGATCTCAAAAGACTAGGGGATTTGGTCCCTATTCGCCTTAGAATTGGACACATCAAACTAACACACAGCTTCCTACAAACAAAACCATCGAAGCCTCTATACCCCTCTAAAATCGATTGTTTCATGTTTCTTTTGAAGATATTTTATTCGTAGCAACTTTTTCTTTCAACATACCTATAGGTATCTATAAATCTATAGTTATCTATAAACGCCTTCGCACTGTTTTTGCTGATGTTTCAACACCGTAGTCATCAATTAATAGTTCTTAAGCGAGGTTTTTCGCAGTTTTTCCGCGACTTCTAATTTTTTTTCCGTTTTACGGGTACCAGGATATTCCTTTCCATTATCACCGCGACCAAGGAGACCTATTGTGATGCGATCCTCTGTGTTTACTAGGGGAGCGCCAGGCTTTTAAAGAAAGCTACCACCTGCCTAGGGGCTGCCATTGCTATCTTGCTAGGCGTCCTGTCCATCTTTCCGAGATTCTGGAGTGTTTTTTTGGAAGCTGCCTCACATGAGCTTTCCAGCAGAGACGACATATGTTGGTGTCGGTCTTACCAATCTTGTGCAGATGGTAATTTGGTAGCCCGTATAGATGCTACTTAGGAGCCTTACGTCCCTTTTGTTGAATGCCAATTTGTCATGGTTCTCTTCTTGGAGTACTTTATGAATTTCTTAGCCTATCTATGCCCCGGAGTATTCCTTCAGTGTGAGGCTTGGGTTCTGGTCTCCCAAGCTAGAAAATCGTTTTTGATTCTACTTTTTGGTTCAAAAGGTTCAGGTTCCATGAGGTCTGATGAGGTGCCATTTTCGGCTAGATGATCGTCTTTTTCATTGCCCTGTATACCCTCACACCCTGGAGCCCACCATAGGTGGTCTGGCACATGTATCTATTGCTAGCATCTCAGCTTTGGAAAATGGTAGTGCAAGTCCCAAGGGCTTGTTTAATATGCCCATATGGCCCATAAATGCCCAGCGACTTCTTATACTTAGAGATGTGATTACTTTCTCAAATCTAAGGGTAGTTTTACGTTTTTGCCCATTCCGTTTTTGGTAGATATTCATATGACCATGAATTGGTCTGAATCTGGACCCTGAATCTTTTTTTTTTTTTTTTTCCAATAGCAGAAAAAACCGGGTTAGGGCACGTTCCCCCCGCACTGCAGCCTAAGGCGACCCTGAATCTTGGAATCACTAGTTTTCACCCCATTACCCCATCCCAGGTAGAGAATTAAGTCTCATTATCTCTTATGATCTTTTTAAGACGCACATGTCATAGTTACAAATAGGCTTATCTACGTACCTGAACCCTAAACACTTGCAAATATTAAAGATAACAATAAAATTAAATTCAAGTGTCCTATAAATGTGTCCTACGCCATTTCTTAATCTTCTCAAGTAGTTAGACGTTTCAATACAATTTTCTAAGCAAGCTTTGAAAGTTGAAACGTTTAAGCCAATGAGAAGCCTAGTTTTTTTCCAAGGACCAATCAGCGTAGTTTTAATCATAAACAACTAGATCAAAGTTACAAATTCTGGGCCAAGACTAAAATGTGCCTACATTCAAAATGAAGTAATTAAAATAGAGATTCACCAAGTCTGAACGTTTTGTTCAATGAATTACGTTTTAATTTTAAAATAGTGTCGCTTGCAAAAACTTGACTTGATATTTAAATAATGATGTTGTCTCAGTTTTAAATCAAATTGCAATCAAGTAACTTGAAACCTAAGTCTAATTGTTTAAAACTCAAGTAAAGCAATTCTAAATTTAAACAAAAATTATTCTCGATAAAATTAAAGATTAATGAGACATTTTTTGTGCTCCCAGCAACCAATTTGTGAAATAATTTTTTTAATTCATAATCAGTAAAAAATGTTCGGTAACAACGACTCGTGTGAATCTCAAAGTTTGCACGTACTGATCAGTATGGTCAGTATCCCCAATCCAAATCTTAATCTCGTGTCCGCATGATATAATATTTAACGTCCTCTTTCCCATTAGAGAGAAACTGGTTTAATCCAATGAATCTTCTTAAGAAACATTACAATTAATAACATGTCTTACTACGAACACAATAACAGCAATAAAACTACGGTTAAAATCATTTGAAATTGATCGATCACATCTTCAATAAGTATGTTCATTTACCAAGCATTCACGTCATAGTTCCGTTAATAAACGTTTTACCTTTTTACGAGATTTAAAATAAAGTCTCGACGGAGAACGGTTTATTTATCTAATTATTAATAGGCAAATAAATCTATTAAGTTTGTTGTTGTTGTTTCATTGCGTCTAAACATGTGGCTAGTGCTATTGATTGGGGTCGTAAATTGCAATTTGTTTATTCATATAGGTACTCAATGACGTGTCAAACACAATGTTGCACTAAAAACCGTCAATCATTTTAGAGAGTGATTGAACTAAAACGTTTTTTACTCGCATTATTTTCCATAGCGATAATTATTTTGGGCAAGTGGCCAATTAAATATATAAAATAAATATAATGTAATAGCATTAAATAATCATTTGAATAACGAGACAAAAAAATTTTCTATTTCCTTGAACTTCGGCTGGAAACATTTATCATGCGATTCAAGTGGTAAGGTACAAAGATATTTAGATTAAAATATCAACGACAAGTGACTCAATGAATTTCTCGTGTTTTTTGTTGTACTAAGTATCAAATTTGTGTTGATATATGAAACGTTTTTTTTTTCTTTTCTTTCATGTCTATAATTGTATTAAACAATTAATTCAAAACTAAGTATGCTCACACGATTTGATTGCATGCTTTGCAACGGTCGTTTCTTTCTTATCGCGTTTCTTTCAAATTGAAAGGTTGAATTTTATCGTTGTTTTCAATTATGTTGTATTGTCGAATTGAGTTTTTAAGTTGATGGAAATTGAACTTAAAATTTAAGTTTTTATCAACTAATGATGAGCTAAGTGTTATCTACTTTAATCGATTTTAGATAAGGGAATTACGAGGCTCTAAAGGCTCAATTTCTGTCACTGATATGTATTGATAGTGTGAGGATCCAAAAAGGAGATATGCATGGAAATTCAGTTTTCTTTTGTATTACCTATAGGTACATTAGTGGAATTGTTGCAGGTTTATCCAATTAAAGTTTTTGCCCCCATATTGATTGCATTTTTAACCCTGAAAAATATAATTAGTACTTATAAACCTGAGTCGAAATTTTAAACCTATTTTCGCCCTTAAAATCTAGGCTATTTAGAGGTTCTAGTAGATTGAAAATAAATATTATAAAAAAATGAAAAACCGACTTCAAAATATATAAAAATTCTTAAACAAAAAATGCACTAAAAAGTAACAAAATAATGGCGTATCCTTGCAGTATCTACAACTTACAAATTATTAGGATGATACAATGTACAACTTTTGTTATTTTTGGAGTTGGTGTCAGCCAAGAAATACGACTATATTGGTACTTAGCAAAAAACGAGAATACCTTATGAAAATTATTTTTCAAATTAACTTTTAAACAATATACTCGAACTGTAACAATATTTAGCGACCTTTAAACTACAAAATACCAATTACCAACTAAACCTTTTTACAATTTTTACAAATTACAATTAATATTTATTTTCTTGACTGACACCAACTCCAAAAATAACAATAGTTGTACATTGTATCATCCTAATAATTTGTAAGTTGTAGATACTGCAAGGATACGCCATTATTTTGTTACTTTTTAGTGCATTTTTTGTTTTAGAATTTTTATATACTTTGAAGTCGGTTTTTCATTTTTTTATAATATTTATTTATTTCTCGCGTTTTAGTGATCTGAAGTTTGATAACTGATTTTATTTTCTTGAAAATGGTTAACCTTCCAAACGCGCTGCTCATATGAGGCAGCGCCGTTTAATATTAAAAGTTACTACATCATCCCTTTTTGCCCTTAAGGGTTGAAATTTTTTGCTTTTAAATGTAAAAACAAAACTAAGTGGATTACTCTTGCCAACAGAAAAAAAAATTATCAAAATTCGGTTAAATGTCACTATTCCATCCCCTATTTTCATCCTTAAAGGGTGGATTTTTTCTTCAAATTGAAATGTGAACAATTTAAAGGTACGTTGTACGTAATAGAAACAAAATTTTCAAAATCGGGGTAGCCATAAAAAATTTATAATATTATTTCATCTCTAATTTTTAACCCCTTATGAGTGGAGTTTTTTTTTTTAAAAAATGGATAAGAGATTAATTTAAAGTTGTGTTCTACAAAAAAAAATTATCAAAATCAAGCTATCCCATAAGAAGTTAATATTTCATCCCTTAGTTTTCAACCCTTTAGAAGTGAACGATTTCCTTTAAATTAAAATGGAACCACACGAAAAGCACTGGCTTTCAAATAAAAAAAGAATTATCAAAATCGAGCTATCCAATAAGAAGTTAATATTTCATCCCTTAGTTTTCAACCCTTTAAGAGTGAAAGATTTTCTTCAAATTAAAATGGGACCACACGAGAAACACTAGCTTTCAAATAAAAAAAGAATTATTGAAACCGAGCTATCCAATAAGAAGTTAGTATTTCATCCCTTAGTTTTCAACCTTTTAGAAGTGAACGATTTCCTTCAAATTAAAATGGGACCATTCGGGAAGCACCAGCTTTCAAATAAAAAAAGAATCATTAAAATCGCTTCCCCCAGTCGGAAATGCTGAGGTAACAAACATAAAAAAAAAACAAAAATAAAAAAAAATACAGTCGAATTGACAACCTCCTCCTTTTTTTGAAGTCGGTTAAAAAGGGGACCATCTGCATTTGAATTTTGGTCCTCATTTGAACCTACAAGTGGCATTTATCGGACAAAATACAATGTTTAGGTTCAAATGAGGTTCAAATTTTTTTTATTTACTCTCTCTCTCTCTCTCTCTCTCTCTCTCTCTCTCTCTCTCTCTCTCTCTCTCTCTCTCTCTCTCTCTCTCTCTCTCTCTCTCTCTCTCTCTCTCTCTCTCTCTCTCTCTCTCTCTCTCTCTCTCTCTCTCTCTCTCTCTCTCTCTCTCTCTCTCTCTCTCTCTCTCTCTCTCTCTCTCTCTCTCTCTCTCTCTCTCTCTCTCTCTCTCTCTCTCTCTCTCTCTCTCTCTCTCTCTCTCTCTCTCTTTCTTTGTCACTCTTTTTTATTGTTTTATTGGTAGGATTTTTTCAAAAAGACTAACATTTTCATTTTAATATTTTTATTTTTAATTCGTTAAATATACAAGTTTCATTAATATTAGCGATAAATTTAAAAGTAATAAGAATATTACAAATATCAGTTCTTAATTTCCTTGTCCTTGTTTACCAGCTCTTTTATTGTCGCCATTGCCATCATTTCTTTCCAGGATTTCCTTTTATTATAATCCACAATATACCCAACCATGTGGATTTCTTTAGACATTTTATTTAATTGTATAACATCTCTGATTATTTTCAAGGTAATAAATTAAAGCAAATTTCTTCACACTTTTTCTTTTAAACTCGGTTTTTTTCAATTTTAAATTTTTTACATTTACACTCTTAGTCCTTTTGATATAGACAATATTAAAAAATAAATCAAATAGGTAGAGAAATAAGTTTATTCAATTGCTTTATTATAACCAACGGAAGTTGTAGCCACTCGAACTGACTCGAACGGTTGACGACAAGAGACTAAAGCTGAGTAAAAATGAACAAGACTGCACAGGATTAAGGATCAAACCAGTACTGGATACACAATAAATTCTATGCTATTACAGGGTACACAATATTATATTAAGCATCCAAGTGTAGGAAAGAGAGAGATCAAAAATTTGGTTTAATAGTAAAAAATATTTACAATTTTGTAAAAAAAGCAGGTTTACAACCAAGTTTTATGTTTTATGATGATAAAACTTTTTTTTAGGACGAAATTAGGTTTACAAAATATAATAAAAATTTCATGTAGGTTAAAATGAGGACGATGGAATATCGTTTAGGTTCAGATGAGGTTCATTTTACTCTTTGTAGGTTGAAATGAGGGTAAAAGATATTATTATAGGGCCAAAATAGGTTTAAAATTTCGACTCGGGAAGAGATGTAAAAGGGAACTCGTTCATGTACTTTAACGGCCACATTCATTTTCAAGTTAGATGTACAAACTAACATACTAAAAAATCAGAAATACATCATGTTTTCCGAATTTAGCTATTTTTACTTTCTTTTACTACTATATAGATAGTGAAGGAAGTATTGTAATCGGGTCGAATTTTCGAATTCGAGCTTTCACCGGAAATACATGTTTTGAGGTCCCCTGAGTCCAAAAAAGTGGTTTTTAGAAACATGTCTGTGTGTGTTACTGTGTGTGACAGCCATATCGTAAATCGAAATCTTTATCCGAATTTCACCAAACTTGGTATTTGACCTCTCTATTATACGTAGTTGTGCCGCGAAGCTTTTGGTTGAAATCGGGTAACCGAAAGCTCCACTTTATTCTAGAGGTTTTTAAGCTTTTTCAATTTTTTTCGAAAATGGCTTCAACGATTTTTTTTAAACTTTCTATAGTTGTTAGACTCATTAGTGGCTACAACTTTTATTTGAAACTTTTTCCTGGGAAAATTCGAACAGGGGCGGTTCTGGGATGAAGGTTCAGAATTCGTATATCGTTTATATGTATTTGTATAGTAAGAAAGTACTTATAGTTCTTTTAACCAACAGTGAGTTTCATAATTGAAAGTAAAAGAAAGTACTGTGACGCCTCGCAGCAGATATTTTTATGTTGATTTTGACTGGCCTAGAATTCATCTAAACAATTTCATTTTAGTAACATTTTATAAACGTTACCCTTAAATGAAAAAAGATACCTAGCTTTTGGAAGTTCTTCTACGACTTTAGTAAAATATTAATGAGCTTTCGTATATTGAAGGTTAGCTTGTTAAGTTATTTGTTATTTTATAATTTATTAAATATGAAAAGTACAACGTGGTCATTTCTATTTTGCGAGATAATAATATTTGAACTGTTTATTATTTTCATAGCATAATATGTAAACATTTTATGTTAGGTATAATCCACAAGCAACTGGATACTTAACTAAATGTTTTCTACGGCTACTAGATTTAATATTTTAACATTCAGACAAAGGTTTATTTGCAATTAAAGTTTGCTTTATTGAATTCCATCTTTGTTTGAAGCCAGAGATTTTCGGGTCCAACATATTCCCAAGAATTGTTCCTACCGAAGGCTTAATTTATCTCGAATTATAGGTTCTAACGATGTTACTAATCTTTGATAAGGGTAGATTTTAAGTATTTTAGAGTCCAAGTATGTGACCATTTTTTTTTTGTGCAATTCATCATTCGATTGCCATATCGTCAATTACCCCTATATAAACTGCTTATTTCATAACATTTTCTAACCGTTCTTTTTTAATTGAACGTTTCATTGGCAGCATCGATAAATTGAAATATTCAAAATGAATTTTTTTGTAAAATATCAAACCAACACTGGCAAGTCACGCTTTGATTACTTACTCATTCGTTGTGTTTAAATATCTTATTGGCTATGAATGGTTTATGAACGGTTTGTGTTAGCCAGTTCAAAATGGCGTGACTTTAACATAATATATTTTCAAGCAATACAAATTACCGTTATGCAATAAATAAAATTTGAAATTTCCAATCACTATTTTGTTTCAAACAATTACTTACATTTTGAAAGGTTTGAACATTGAAGCTTTTGATCTTTTTAGCGTTCCACTATCATTAGAAGTGTTGAGTTCAATGATTGAATAATTTCCATTAATCGAATACCTATAGATCATAGTGTGTATAGCTATATAAATTTAGTGAAAAACATTGTATGTAAAGAAAAACAATTGAAGGCTGGACATCAATAATGGGCTAAGTGCTAAAAAAAAAAAAATGAGTTAGAACCGAAAAAGCAAGCTAAGTGCCATTGCCAACAACCTAATACATTATTAATTGTTATCATCAATGATTATGACATTTAACCCGCTTTTTAAGTTGTTGGTAACCCTGCAGGTCTAACCCAATTTCTTTTTTGTTTGTTTTGGTAACCTAGCCCATTATTGATGTCCAACTTTCAATTGGTTTTCTTTATTTATTTATAGTCACTTTAACATATTGGTCATTAACGACTAGATCTTTGATTAATTATACAGTTTAATAATAGTTCATCGTGGTAAACAATTCAAATAATATAAACATTAATTGCAATTGTTTCAATAACAATAATAGTGCTGAATGTTTCACTGAACTTGTAGTCTGATTTTTTGAGGGAAAATTTAAAGATTGACAATCTTGACAATTATAGGCGCCCTCTAAGAAATTTAAGTAAACACTATTCTTGCATTTATTTGTAACTAACTGATACCCGCTCGCTTTGCTGAGAGTATTTAAATTTAATTCATTCCCTACCTTAACAGCGAAATTTAAAAATTAATCTATTTTGACAGAAAAAGATACTTCCAGACTTTAGATCCAAAGAAAGTTCATCAAAATCCTTAAAACTACTTTTCTAGGAAGAGATATTAGCTATCTTACAGGTTCATTATAATTTTAAGTATAAAATGTTCCTTTAAACTTAAAATTTTTTTATTTTAAATGTCATTTATAATCGTTCAGCTATTTTAGTAGAATAGATTCGTAGCTATCCAACAGGAACCGTGCCTTTTTCTTTAGGGTAAATGGTATTCAATACGTTAAGATCTGAGGTATCTTTAACAAAAATTCTTTAAAATTAGTTCCGTTAAGTAATTGTTAATTATTTTTAAAGTTAAGATATATCAATACGTTTATTTCTAACTAGAGTGAGAGAGGGTTAAAAGTGGGGAACCTATGGCACAATTCTAAAGGAGTTGAAACTTTCTTTGTTTTATCCACAAATCACTTAAGAACCATTGAAGAGATAAAATTTGCTATCTATAATGCTACTTAATTTAAAACCACGCGGACGAAACCAAGAAAAACATTGTATGTCTGTAACGTTAAAAGTATAACATGACTCATGAGCTATCTTAGGTACATCACACTATGATCAGTAAGAGTGGAACTATAGTAGAAAATGTCACGGGAACGGGAATAATAAAGGAACGCTGCATAACACTACTGGAGTGTTTTATTGATAAAATTTACGTATGTAAACTTAAAATATAATGAAGAAAAAAGAATATATGAAACTTAAACAAAGAGTAACGTAAAAAAAATTGAAATGCTATTTGATTATTGCAACGCCTGCAACCGTTGTAACAAATAATATATTTTAAACGTGTACTTTTGTATCTGTTATAATATATTGCAAGGAGCTGAATGCCTGAATGTCTAATGATCAATGAATCAACTCAGTACTGACTACTGAAAAAAAGTTAGAAGTACACAAATATTGAGAAGGAAAAGCGCAAGCGCTCACTTAGCAGGCCTAACATATTTTAAAAAGTGGGGAGTTTTGAAAAGAACAGTTGAAAATTTAATTGTTGATTTTTTAAATGTAATTTAACACGCTAAATTCTAAATATGTATTCGAAAAATAACAATGAAAGAAATTTCAACGTTTCAAAAATTTTCAATATTTTTCGGATGTTAAATAAAAAATCATATCTTCAAGTGAAAATTGTAATTTTTATTTTAATCCTAAAGAGAAAATGTGTTAAAACGCTATTTCACGAACTTTAACGATCTATTTCACGACCTTTTTTTTAATACACGGTTCCCGCAGGAGACAATTATCATGCTATCCTTTGAGCACCGTGCATTATTCTGGCATAAGAAATAATCTATATTATTATCTGATCCCTCAACTACCATATTACAAAATATCATGTCCATCTTTTACTCTGTGAAAAACAAAAACATATCTATCCCACGGGAGTAGAACATTTTTCCTGGATAAAAAAGAGATCAAGCTTTCCTGAGAAAAATTCGTTAAAACTCTTATTCATGAACTTTTAGAAAACTCTTTTGAAGTACTCAGTTCCTGAAGGATTCTATTTTTAGCCTATCCTACGGGAACCGTACAATATTCTAACATAAAAAGTAGCCCATATCATTCACTGTCTCTTAAACCATCATATTGCAAGAAATTATGGTAATCTTGTGTTCTGTGAAAAACAAAAACGTATCTATCCTACGGGAACATACATTTTTCCTGGATAAAAATTGGACTGTATGAAAAGAAAAATTATGATTTAGCCTTGAGGACCTTATGAGTTATTGCTATAAATATATTGTAATCAGATAAAAATGTTTAGTTTCAGCATGATTTTTCTTCGAACCAGTTTTTCTCTATTTTCCCGATGAAATGAGAAATTTTTCCGAAATAAAACGTGTTATAGAAAATGATTCGCATATTTATCATACTTAAATATCACCAAAATCCATTTTCAACTAAAAATAGAGTTTATGAATAATTTTTTTCTCCAACCCGTTTTTCAATTTCCCGGGTAAATGAGACATTTTCCCGTATTAAAAAGTATTCTATTAAATGACTCAGATTGTCATTTATTATCACAACAAATTTTATTAAAAATCATATTTATTTGGGTAAGAATTAATAATATGTTTCTAAAAACAATTTTGCAAATAATGAATTATTTTTGAAACAACCTTAACAACCATTAAAAAGGTTATAACGGGCTAACCGTAAAAGATAGACATATGTCGTCGCTGACTTTTTTGTAGAACTTTTTAAGAGGAACAATTTTGCTGCACATGATTTTTGCGTAACTTTAACCGTTTACGCAGGGCAGGCCATGAACGCTCTCAAAAGGAATTTTTTTCCTGATTTTTGCAACATTTTCCATCGATGCTCTGCTCCTATTAGTCGTAGCGTGATGTTATATAGCCTAAAGCCTCCCCCGATAATTAGGCTTACCAACATTTAAAGAATTTTTCAATTTGAACCAGTAGTTTCTGAGATTAGCCCGTTTAACCAAACAATCAAACAAACAAACAAACTCTTCAATTTTATATATTAGTATAGATTAATATATTTGATAATGAACAATAAAAAATTAAAAAAAAATCATTATTAATTTTATCGGGTGATAATTGAATTTCAGAATATTTATTTACCAGTAAACTTTGTCATTTTTTAAATTTAAACTTTATAGACATTTCTTTCGTTACTGTGTAAAATAAGGCCAGGCCTTCTTGAGGAAAATGCGTTAAAATGCTATACCCCACATTACAAATCTTTGAATTTCCCGACTTTTCTCTACTATAATATGCATTTTTTATACCTACAAACTTTCCTCTTGAATCATTCTATCAATTGATGAAAACTGCTTTTGTAGTTTAAATGATCTAAGGGAACAGACAGCGGGAGCAACTTTGTTTTTAACCGACTTCAAAAAAAGGAGAAGGTTCTCAATTCGACTGTTTTTTTTTTTTTGTTACCTCAGCATTTCCGACTGGGTGAAGCGATTTTGATGATTCTTTTTTTATTTGAAAGCTGGTGCTTCCCGAATGGTCCCATTTTAGTTTGAAAGAAATCGTTCACTTCTAAGGGGTTGAAAACTAAGGGATGAAATACTAACTTCTTATTGGATGGCTCGATTTTGAAAATTATTTTTTTATTTGAAAGCCAGTGCTTTTCGTGTGGTTCCATTTTAATTTAAAGGAAATCGTTCACTTCTAAGGGGTTGAAAACTAAGGGATGAAATACTAACTTCTTATTGGATAGCTCGATTTCCATAATTCTTTTTTTATTTGAAAGCTAGTGCTTCTCGTGTGGTCCCATTTTAATTTGAAGAAAACCTTTCACTTCTAAAGGGTTGAAAACTAAGGGATGACATATTAACTTCTTATTGGAGAGCTCGATTTTGATAATTCTTTTTTTATTTGAAAGCCAGTGCTTTTCGTGTGGTTCCATTTTAATTTAAAGAAAATCGTTCACTTCTAAGGGGTTGAAAACTAAGGGATGAATTATTAACTTCTTATTGGAGAGCTTGATTTTGATAATTATTTTTTTATTTGAAAGCTGGTGCTTTCCGTGGGGTCCAGTTTTAATTTGAGGGACATGTTCCACTTCTAAGAGGTTGAAAACTAAGGGATGAAATATTAACTTTTTATTGGATAGCTCGATTTTGATAATTCTTTTTTTATTTGTAGAACACAATTTTAAATTAATCTCATATCCATTTTTTATAAAAAAAAAAACTCCACTCATAAGGGGTTAAAAATTAGGGATGAAATAATACATTTTTCCTGACTAACCCAATTTCGATATTTTTTTTCTATTACGTACAACGTACCTTTAAATTGTTTACATTTCAATTTGAAGAAAAAAATCCACCCCTTAAGGATGAAAATAGGGGATGAAATTGTGACATTTAACTGAATCATCGAATTTTGATAATTTTTTTCTGTTGGAAAGAGTAATCCACTTAGGTTTGTTATTACATTTAAAAGCAAAAAATGTTAACCCTTAAGGGAAAAAAGGGATGATGTAGTAACTTTTAATATTAAACGGCGCTGCCTCATATAAACAGCGCGTTTAGAAGGTTTAACCATTTTCAAGAAAATAAAATTATTTATCAAACTTCAGATCACTAAAACGCGAGAAATAAATGAATATAAAAAAATTAAAAACTGACTTCAAAATAAATAAAAATTCTAAAACAAAAAATGCACTAAAAAGTAACAAAATAATGGCGTCTCGTTGCAGTATCTACATTTTACAAATTATTAGGATGATGCAATGTACAACTATTGTTATTTTTGGAGTTGGTGTCAGTCAAGAAAATAAATATTAATTGTAATTTGTAATAATTGTAAAAAGGTTTAGTTGGTAATTGGTATTTTGTAGTTTAAAGGTCGCTAGATATTGTTACAGTTCGAGTATATTGTTTAAAAGTTCATTTGAAAAATAATTTTCAAAAGGTATTCTCGTTTTTTGCTAAGTACCAATATAGTCGTATTTTCTTGACTGACACCAACTCCAAAAATAACAATAGTTGTACATTGTATCATCCTAATAATTTGTAAGTTGTAGATACTGCAAGGATACGCTATTGTTTTGTTACTTTTTAGTGCATTTCTTGTTTAAGAATTTTTATTTTATACTATGTAAGGATGTGTACCGACGCCAACTTTTGTGAGAGGTGAAACACCTTTCACAATTCTAATTAAATGTCTTCCCCCACTTCCTTTACGCATTCCACTAATTACATCTTTTTTTTTTTTTGAAATTTCAGGTCCGAATTTCGTTATTCACGGTGTCCCATCGTCGTTCTCTCTGGAGCCATCACGAATATTTCCTTCAACTCGACGGTCATGGCGGATACAAATTTCAAGAAATCGAAGCCGACACAGAACAATTTGGTTCATAGTTCTTAAAAATGGATGATTGCAATGAAAAGAGATTTTTTACACTTTGGTAATTTTGAGTTTTTCCTTTATATAATTTAGTTGATTGTATGTTTTTAAATAAGAGAGATAGAGAGAAAGAATTTCGCTAGAACATTTTTGTTAGCTTGCGAACTTTTTAAGAATTTCTTATATACCTAGATATTATACATTTATCTATACCTTTAAATTGTATACCTACCTACACCTACTTGTAAATATGATATCTACATAATATTACTTTTTTGTTGGATGAATAAAGTATTTATATGTTACAAATTCTGTTTCGAACTTTTCTCCCATTCCCTGGTGAGGGGCTGCCACGAAGAAAAAGGTAAGTGGGCGATAAAACGGCAAGTGGAAGCTTTTTATATACTTACAAACCATATTATTCATGTTTTTATTATAAACATATTTTTAATTAATCGATTTGCTTCAACGTCCTCTCTTCCACTTGAAACTCTTCACATTTTACGGTTCATTAAATGCTTTTAAATAATACACGTAGGATGAGCTTTTTATTATATTAAAAAAAAAATGCTTAAAAATGTTTTCTGTTGTTAATGTAACGAAAAAAGTGTGGGGTGAAAATAAAATATTAACAGATTATTATCGATTTGATGAGTTTTAAATAGGGAAAATGTTTTTATGCATTTTTAATGTAATAGGTATATATGCAGTTGAAGTGTAGGTATGTTGGCAAGTTTTGTCAAGCGTGACGTGCTTAGGTAACGATTTATATTCTTGAGGGGTTGGCTTTTCGTTTTAGTAGCAACTTTTCCTGGATAGGTTGGTGGTTTTCCAACCTCTTCGATAACAAGTTGGATCTAATTCAAGTCAAAAATTCAAAGTGGAATAACATCATAATTTGCCTGCAAGTGAATGGTATGGAATTGCAATTTTCGTGTGAGAAATATTATGCATATCGTATATACGTAGGTACTCGGAGTTTAATGGAATATTTTATCGAGTTGGAGTGCAAGTGCAACAAGAATTAATGACATATATCTAGACTCTATATTCAATTTGGTCCTTTTTTCAAAGTGTTCCTTAAAGCACTAATTTGGTTCCAGAAGTACGCTAAAAGTCCCACAATTTGGTTTAAATAACCTCAAAAAATTTGATTGCCCATTTTTGTATCATTTCTTATATTTGTAAAAAATGCATTCCGTAACGATGCATTGAGATGTACTTTTTGAATATCTTAATTATTAAAAACCATAGAGGTCACTTAGTGGCGTGGTGGACTAGATAGTTGCCTTATACGCCAGTGATCCTGGGTTCGTATCCCAATAAAAACCTAAGATGTTTTTTCTCGGTTTCGACGGTCGCTAATGACCAAAGTAGTTGAAGCGACCTTAAATAAACCAAAAAAAAACATAGTTTCCCCTTTAATTCCCAAGATCTTGAGCTGTGGTTCTGCAAGGGGAGTTCAGGGGGGTTCTGCAATGATACCAAGTCTGTCCACGTGACATTTACCGCAAGAATCCTCCTGCCTTAAATGGTCATGAATTCCCCCGGACTACGGAAATCAGGGTACCTCGGAATGCACCTGAATAGACACGTCTCACCTGGTCTAAACACATCCTTAACAAAAGCAACCAACTGAATATCACTATCTGAAAAGTGTGGTGGCTTCTACGAGGAAAGTCCCAACTGTTCCTGGGCAGTAAATTAACCGTTTGTAAGTTCATTTTTTCTCTCCCGTTAGCAGAAAACCAGATTAAGGCTCGTTACCCACGCACTGCAGCCTTTGCTTAATTCTACTCATGTATCCTTGCATTTCAAGGATTCTTGCTTATTCCAGAAACAGTAAGAAACAGCTCCTGTACTAAGCTTTTGCCCTTGCCCAAGCATCAGATTTTTCATGTACAAGTCCATACTCAAACTCATCTGGACATATGAGATAGAGCTGTGGGAAGCCGACATTAACTCCAATGTGGACAAGATTCAGCGGTTTCAGTCAAAAACTCTGAGGATTATAACTGACACCTCTTGGTACGTCATCAATCACACTATCCATAGGGACTTCAAAGTGGCTACAGTATAAGTGAGATAACCAGATTCAGTCAAAAATATCTGCAAAGACTGGAAAAACGTCCGAACGATCAGGGTGTCAACCTCCTGGACAATTCCGGCCACCATCGAAGGCTGAACCGCGTCTCATTTCTGAACCACTAAACCTTAAGGCACCCATTTTATTTTAGTAGTCAAAAATGACATTACTTGCGTTTTCCTCTCCATCCCCACACAATCTGCGATTGAATTCTTGTTGAAACACTCCAATAGTCTGCAGATGCTTTCTCAGTCTACTAGCGTTACTGTCCTGAGTTGGTTCCTTCCCAGTTGTTATACCTCAACGGTGAGTGAAGGTTACGTTCTCCCCATCATTTTCCCGGGAGAAGCTTGCTGAGCTTCTGACCGGAAATTTCTAGCCAGTATTTGTTTTGTTTCTGCCTCAGCCGACTTTTCATCGTCCTTTTGACAGTAGCTTTGGTGATTCTCACTCCAGGCTTCACGAGTCACGAGTGGGATCATCGAACCAGTCCTTGCGGAAGCATCGGCTTCTTCATGTTCAAGTCCATACTTAAACCCATTTGGACATATGCGATACAGCTGCGGGGAGCCGGCAGTAACTCGAATGTGGACAAGATTTAGCGGCTCCAGTCAAAAACTCTGAAGACAATATCTGACTGATTAATCACGCCATCCACAGGGACCTCAAAGTGAGGAGTAAGATAAGCAGATTCAGTCAAAAATATCTGCAGAGACTGAACGAAAATCCGGCTACAAAGATCTACAAACACCTTAAGGGCTATGTGAACCCTGCAACCAACTTTCAAATTTTTGAAAATTTTTTTCATACGTCGTCTGGAAATCGTTAGTACCCGTTTGTACCGTTTTTCTTTTCGTTTGTACCCTAACCGTTTCCGAGATACGGCGGGCCCTTAAAAGGGCCCGCAACCAACTTTCATGTATCAACATGAAACCTTTACAAATCGATTGTACTACGTTACTAGCGGATTGTACCGTTAAAATTTTCGTTTGTACCCTAACAGTTTCTGAGAAAATCATCCCCGAAGTTAAGGGATGATGAAATATGTATACATAATATATCAATAACAAAATATAATTTTTCAAATCTGTTCTCGTACATCGCTTGATAATTGTGAAAACTCGCTTGTGTCGTTTTTCTTTTCGTTTGTACCCTTCAGATTACAAAATGGCGGCCAACCCTTAATACGGCACATTAAGGTCTCGGGAACGGTAGGAAACTTTTAAAATCTATATTTTCACATTAATTGCGAGTCGTTAGTACTCGATTAACCACTTTTATTTTCATTTGTACCCTAACAGTTTTCCGCATACAGCGAGCCCTTAAAAGGGTCTGTGTCCAATTTTCATGGATCACCATAAGGCATTTACGTATCAATATGAATAAGAAACATGAAAATAGAAATGAAAAAAATTCACCTCTAACTAACAAGATGCCAAGAAAATACACCCTAAGGTTAAGGGTGAATTACAGCTGCGAAAATACGAAAACCCAAACGGCTCGGAATTTTCCAAATCTGATTTTTGCATTTGGTCAGAAATCGTTAGTACCCATTGAATACACTTTTCTTTTTCGTTTGTACCCTAACAGTTACTGAGATAATCGACCCCAAAAATTGGGGTGAATTACAGCTGTGGAAATATGAAAACCTGAACGGCTCGGGATTTTCCAAATCTTTGAGGTCGACTATCTCAGTAACTATTAGGGTACAAACGAAAAGAAAAGTGTATTTGATGGGTACTAACGATTTCTGGCCGAATGCAAAAATCAGATTTGGAAAATTCCGAGCCGTTTGGGTTTTCGTATTTTCGCAGCTGTAATTCACCCTTAACATTAGGGTGTATTTTCTTGGCATCTTGTTAGTTAGAGGTGAATTTTTTTCGTTTCCATTTTCATGTTTCTTATTCATATTGATACGTAAATGCCTTATGGTGATCCATGAAAATTGGACACAGACCCTTTTTTAAGGGCTCGCTGTATGCGGAAAACTGTTAGGGTACAAATAAAAATAAAAGTGGTTAATCGAGTACTAACGACTCGCAATTAATGTGAAAATATAGATTTTAAAAGTTTCCTACCGTTCCCGAGACCTTAATGTGCCGTATTAAGGGTTGGCCGCCATTTTGTAATCTGAAGGGTACAAACGAAAAGAAAAACGACACAAGCGAGTTTTCACAATTATCAAGCAATGTACGAGAACAGATTTGAAAAATTATATTTTGTTATTGATATATTATGTATACATATTTCATCATCCCCTAACTTCGGGGATGATTTTCTCAGAAACTATTAGGGTACAAACGAAAATTTTAACGGTACAATCCTCTAGTAACGTAGTACAATCGATTTGTAAAGGTTTCATGTTGATACATAAAAGTTGGTTGCGGGCCCTTTTAAGGGCCCGCCGTATCTCGGAAACGGTTAGGGTACAAACGAAAAGAAAAACGGTACAAACGGGTACTAACGACTCCCAGACGACCTATAAAAAAAATTTTCAAAAATTTGTAAGTTGGTTGCAGGGTTCACATAGCTCACCTTAAGGTACCCCTTTTAGGGGGTGCGGTCATCCCCACCTATACATTCATCATATTCGCTTAATGTCCAGGGACAGATTGCAAATTCATAAAGCGGAAAAAAAAAATTCTCAACATTTGCATGTCTAAACCGGATATTAACGAAATTCATTCATCCATAAAATCTTAAGCATTAACAATTAAATCAAATCATTTTCTTCGCTACCAACCCACCTATGATAAAAATAACCTCAACATTTTCCACATCAAAAATAAAAATTTTCCAAACAATTAACTTCATATTATCGATATAACAAAGCCCGTGACGTATACATCAAATACAAAAATAAACCATCGGCTGACTATTTTTAATATATTCCATATCTGATTTATAGGTAGATATCTCAACGAAGAAGAAGCTGTACAAAAATCTATTGAAGTCGCTTAATTGAGTGAGGCGGTAAAAAGCGATCCTCCACCTATACAAAAATAACCCGGTAACCATCATAATAGATGAGAAAAATATTTCATGAAAGCTCGAGCTTTAAGGGTCACTTGTTACTTTACGAGAGACAGAGACAAAACATACGCTCTCCTTATTGTGTGGAATCAGGGAATGAACGGGAATCAAAATGTCGGGGGTGTGAGCTTTAATAGCTTATTATTAACATGTACGCACATCAACACCCACACTCGACCTACGTCATGCCATTTATTTGTAGGTATCTATCAGTGTATATATGTTGACGTAAATATACAGATATTCGATTCTGAGATCGTACCAAGGTTACTAAAGCTCCTGTTCAATGAAACTTCACTGAATTTGTCACCTCTTCTATGGTGATAATAACCTAAAAATTATATTAAATTTTTTTTTTTTGTAAAAATTAGGTTGGAAATTTTCAGATTTCACTTCAGACGAAATGATGAAAGAAATTTTCGCTCTTGTTGAATGAAACGTTTTACGTGTGTGTGTGTGTGTGTGTATGTGTTGGACTGGTTGTACCTACAATCTACATATTATGTATGTATATCTGCAGTTGTAGTTGGAAAGCTCACCGCGTGGCGCAGCACTCGCGTCATTTCAATCAATATAAAAGGGTAGTGCTATAACGTTATCTGAGCTTACAAACGTTTCTCTTGTCAAATGTGTCGTATGTTTGGCGGGTGGCCGAGCACTTGGCGTTGCAAGTGACGCAACATAATTCATTAACCATTGCAACTGTACATTAATTGTCATCGAATTCGATGCGACATAACCTCATTCAAGGTGTGTCGCACAACTCCTAAATTGTTGGGTTAATGGAAAAAAAAAAAACATTTCTCTAGATTGATTCATTCATTAGTGTGTGTTACGGGGGGGTTTCTCTACATGTGTATGTGCGTGTATGTGTAAGGGGGTTGAATTTGGTGTGTCGTTTTATTTTTTCTTTTCGTCGTTTGGGGTGCGATGACCACATAAATACACCGCGAACCTGGCCACCGTTGTAAGAATGCCTGAACAAAGCAACGACTACCGTGTGGTGGTCTTTGGAGCGGGCGGTGTGGGAAAATCTTCACTGGTCTTACGCTTTGTCAAGGGGACGTTTCGTGAAAGTTATATACCCACAATCGAAGACACCTATCGACAGGTACGTGCCAGTTCCTCACATCGATCTAATTAAAGCATCCGCAACAATCATACGACTTACATATGTTAAGCTTACACTAAAAAAAAAAATGAACAGGTGGCCAAACTTAAACCCACATAAAGATTTAAAAGAAGGCTCTGAATTCATTGAATTTTAGACTAATAGCCATAGCCTTCTTTTAGTATGTTACTATTTTTTTTTTTTTCAAAAATTGACCTAAAAAAATCAACTATTAAGAACTAAAGATATAAAGTTTAGTCGAAAATTGAAAAAAAAAAATGTGACCCACCGTGTGGTCACATTCTTGCTCTATCGAAATTATATTTGTTTATTTCACTACATTCTCAATTCATATATCTTTATAATTACGATATAATAATAACAAGTTCCCAATTGTTTATTTGTTTACAAAAGAAACAATCAAAACAAAAGAAGGTTAATTTGCAAATAAAATCTAAAAACAAAAATGTTAAGAATGTCTTTTCTATCGTTGACTTGTTTACTTCGATAAGCTCGATTGAATTGTGTAATGATTTTTCAGTCAAGATAAGAAATCTTAGAGAGAGTGAGCTTTTATAAGTGGCTTCAAGTTGCAAACTGTATTAAGCACATGCAGAAATTTCTCGTTAAAAGCTCCTTGTGTCATACGACTTACATATGTTAAGCTTACACTAAAAAAAAATGAACAGATGGCCAAACTTAAACCTATATAAAGATTTAAAAGAAGGCTCTGAATTCATTGAATTTTAAACTAATAGCCATAGCCTTCTTTTAGTAAAAACTTAATATTTTAATTATAATATGACCAAACGGTATGTTACAATTTTTTTTTTCAAAAATTGACCTCAAAAAATCAACTATTAACAACTAAAGATATAAAATTTAGTCGAAAATTGAAAAAAAAAAGTGTGACCCACCGTGTGGTCACATTCTTGCTCTATCAAAACTATATTTGCTTATTTCACTATATTCTCAATTTATATATCTTCTCCATTATGATATAATAATAACAAGTTGTCAATTGTTTATTTGTTTTAAAAAAAAAACAATCAAAACAAAAAAAGGTTAATTTGCAAATAAAGTCTAAAAAATGGTTAAGGATGTCTTTTTTATCGTTGACTTGTTTACTTCGACAAGCTCGATTGAATTGTGTAATGATTTTTCAGTCAAGATAAGAAATCTTAGAGAGAGTGAGCTTTTATAAGTGGCTTCAAGTTGCAAACTGTATTAAGCACATGCAGAAATTTCTCGTTGAAAGCTCCTTGTGTCATACGACTTACATATGTTAAGCTTACACTAAAAAAAAATGAACAGGTGGCCAAACTTAAACCCACATAAAGATTTAAAAGAAGGCTCTGAATTCAATGAATTTTAAACTAATAGCCATAGCCTTCTTTTAGTATGTTACTATTTTTTTTTTTTCAAAAATTGACCTAAAAAAATCAACTATTAAGAACTAAAGATATAAAGTTTAGTCGAAAATTGAAAAAAAAAAATGTGACCCACCGTGTGGTCACATTCTTGCTCTATCGAAATTATATTTGCTTATTTCACTATATTCTCAATTTATATATCTTCTCCATTATGATATAATAATAACAAGTTCCCAATTGTTTATTTGTTTAAAGAAAGAAACAATCAAAACAAAAGAAGGTTAATTTGCAAATAAAATCTAAAAACAAAAATGTTAAGGATGTCTTTTTTATCGTTGACTTGTTTACTTCGATAAGCTCGATTGAATTGTGTAATGATTTTTCAGTCAAGATAAGAAATCTTAGAGAGAGTGAGCTTTTATAAGTGGCTTCAAGTTGCAAATTGTATTAAGCACATGCACAAATTTCTCGTTGAAAGCTCCTTGTGTGTTATCAGAAAAACCTAATCTATTCGCCTACCGCAAATGGGTCTGTGACATAGTGAAAAGAGAGAGCTTTAAATAGTCACCGTTTTAACATGTACCAGATGTTATCTTTTACAAGTGATAAGAAAAGAGCTTTTCATATTTTCCTCTTTTACAAAGATGAAAATGGTAAATGATGCAATCTATCGTAAAACATATAACTATAGTTAAGATATATAATTTGTCGAAAATTTAAAAAAAAAGTGTGACACACCGTGTGGTCACATTTTTCAACGTTAAAAAATTTCAATATAATCAATATTGAGTATCTTAATGAAGTTGAAATAATGTTAATTATTGAAAACATAGTAGTCTATGACATGGTCAACACCAATTGGTCCTTTATAAGAACAACTCGCTGTTATTGGACAAAACCAATAATTTTCAAAGCAAGCTTTGATATGACTTTAAATTGTTGATATAAACTGAATCATATTTCAAAAACTAGCGATGAAATTCAAAAAACAATTCAAACAAAAGTTATAGACGATGAAATTTTCCATCGAAAATATTCCTTAGAAAATTTTGATTTTTCCGCTAGCTTAGGTGTAAAAGTCAAATTAATGGTCCAAACTATATTATATTATAAATAGGTACTATTCATCTAGTAGCCTATGACTTGGTCTATAAATAGAAAAACAGTGTGCCTATTAAAAATTTGAAGAAAAATTTTACCTCGATTAGCTTAACATTTCGACAAGCAACAACGTGACCACACGGTGTGTCACACTTTCTTTTCTAGTTTATGACTACATTTTATACCTCAACACCATAGGTAAACAATGCATGACTTTTAAGGCCAAAATTTAAAAACAAAAGTGTGACACACCGTATGGTCACACCTTTTAAAGTTGAAAAATCAATTATCGATTTTAAAAAGACCGATTTTCCCAATAATTCCAAATGACATATTAAAAACTAAGTTGTCTCTGACTTAGATTATATTATGGTCTATGACGTCATTGGTTAGTTGAAGAAACAAATAGTTTGTATTGGACAAAACCAATATCTAACTTTCAAAGCCCTCGTTGTTGGAAGCTTAAAAACTTAAAGCTAACCATGAGTTGTACTTTGTTTGTTTGCTAAACATCTTAAAAACTAGATGTAATATGGGAAAATGTTTCAAGTAAAATTTGTAAATTATAAAATTTTCCATCGAAAATATTACAGAGGAAATTTTCATTTTCTCTCTTGTTGAGGTGTGAAAGTCAATACAAAGTCATAAAGTTCAAATTGTATATCAACTATCAACTCAGTAGGCTATGACTCGCTTAATAACCATTGGTCGTTTGAAGAAAAATGAAATAACTTTCAAAGCTAACTTTGTTATGGTTAAAAATTATATTAATCGCCGAGTATCGAGAACCTAAAATAAAAAAACAATTTGAATGATAACTGATAATGTGGTGAATCCGGCTTTTACCTACGACTTGTAAATTATCGTCATTTTCTTATCTGTATGTGGGAAAGTTTTCAACGAGTCAGTAAATATTAGTTTATGCATACGGAGGGGGATGAGGCCGGGAACGATTGTAATTCTAATAGAACGACGTCATCGATATAAAATTCACGTCAACGTGAACTTTTTTCTTCACTCGCGTAAAAAAGTAAAATGGAAAAATCGAGGAAAATTTTTCAAATTTTCATGACACTGAAACTTTTCCAATTAAAATTTGCGGTGTCGAAAAAAATCTGAGGTTAGAAAAATTTTATAATTTGACACAAGGTCGACGACTTTAGAAGATAATATAAATTGTAGGTACGTTTTTCATATACAAATTCAACAACTTTTGGAAAAAAAGAGGTTATGATATTTCATTCGTTTTAATTGTTGTTATCTTTTTATTTCATTTGTTGATACAGCCATTTTTTTTCCCATTAAACTGTAATCAAAACTTACACTAAACATTTTGTGGCAATTAAACGGCAGAAGGGCTTTAACATTGGCGTGTGGGCGTATTTAAATTATTATCAGAGAAAGCCAGCACCTTTTCAAATACTGAATTATTCATAGCAGTTATTTTCCCTTTAAAAACGGAAAAAGAAAATTTTTTATTATGAGATTCGAACTATAATTTTTATAACAAGAAATTTATTTTTATGAAAATTTGGAAAAAAATGTTGTGACACAACGTGTGGCCACATTGTTGATATACTCAAATTTAGTGAAAAAAATGATTAAGCCTTCGTTAACATCAGTTAAATGCTGAACTTTTTTTTAGCTTGCTCAATATGAAAAGGTGTGGCCACACGGTGTGTCACAATTTTTTTTTTAATTTTTTATCAGAAATACTCATGTAACAACATCAAAGATATTCAGATAAAACATTAATTCGAAAAATGGAAAAAAAAAACATTGTGACACACCGTGTGGTCACGTTGTTGCTTTGTCGGAATTTGACTAGCTTTTTTAAACTTTACCAAAAATTTGTTGCGATATTCCATTTAATATAGAATGATGTGACCATACGGTGGGTCAAAGTTTTGTTTTTCGACCGAGTCATAGACTACTAGATTAAAAGTATGTAAATACTTTGAATCTTAGCACTTTGTTTTAGCTTTTTCTCGTAAACTATCGGTAAAACCACAATTTTCTTAAGAATATTTTCGATGGAAAATTTTATAGTCTATAACTTTTGTTTGAACTATTTTTTGATTTCATTGCTAGTTCTTTAAATTTTTATCAACTTATTTGCAGATCACCACATCAAAGATTGCTTTGAAAGTTATTAGTTAAATCCAATAGCTACTTGTTAAATAGCTACAAACGTCCAATCAGTGTGGATTAAGTCATAGACTACTATGATTTTTGATTTATTATTTTGACTATAAACTTTTCGTTGGGCTCTAACTTCTAAACTAGTACGAAAACTAAAATTTTTTTCAAAAATATTTTCGATGAGAAATTTTTTTGACTACAACTTTAATTTGAATAATTTTTTTGTTTCTGAGATATTACTTTTTCAAATATTATACTATGTAAAATTTTAATGTGACAAAGTTGGCTTTGAAAAACATTAGGTTTATCCATTGAAAACCAATGGGCGTCAATCAAGTCATAGACCACTTTGTTACTAGTTTAACCAAAAACCAAAATTAGTTATTTTTGTTTTAATTTGAGGTTATTTTTGTACTTTTCATTTTATTTTCGTTTCGTTTAACTTTTCAAGACACCCTGTATAATTCATTTATATGTTCTTCGTTAACAGTAAAGTTTTATGGAACAATTTTTATGGCAACTTTTTCGACGGATTGCATTTGCGTTAAAGTTTTAACAATAAAGTTTTAGTTTTAGTGGAAAAACATTACCAGAGAGATGTAAAAAGAGAGATAGAGCGAGGGAGAAGTTTCATGTTGAAATTGGTTTCGTCCAAATGGAAGTTGTTGTATTTTATTTTTATGCATTAAAAACTGTTTGTTGTTATTGTTGGTGACGACGAACAAAAAATGTTCCATGAAACTTGTAAAGAAAGTTTCATAACCTAAAAATCGTTTTTTTTTAATATAAGGTGTAGGTATCGAAATAAATATTTCAACAAGTTCATAATTTAGTGCCACTATTTATAGTCGATATCGTTGAGAATTTTTATGGTTTCCTCAAGAAAAATTTTTTTTTACAACTCACGCCAAATAAAAGGCTTTATTAGAGGGTAGGTCACAAAACAATAGTTTAACGGTACCGATAATAAATTTTATAGCACGAATATGAAAGATTTGCATACGATAAAATGGAAGTTCATAAAAGATGATAAAGTCGAGAAATCTTTCTTTGTACGTTTATTGGTGACGTTAATTGTTCCATCGAACTTCAAAGGGTGTGTGCATGTGAAATGTGAGCGTCGAAGTGAATTGAAATGATAATACAATTGTGGTTGACAAGGGTACATCTACCATGCACTTAACCTTTTCAAAATTGAAACCCTATTCATTCGTTAAATCTTCCATTTCATCTTGAACATAACCTCACATATTATTCACGTTTGATGAATTTTCATTATAGATGACACTGGCTCGTATCCAAAGCTAATTTCAAACGTTATAATAGCGTTTAAATACATAAATTAATTAAGTTGAATCGAGTTTTCCATTTAAGGAGCTCGAAAAAAACAGTTAAAAAGCTTAAAAAAATGGATTTTTAGGTAAAAATTAAAAAACAATTTTGTGACTCAACATGTGGTCACACCGTTGCCTTGTCTATAATAATTTCGTTTAGGTATAAATATTAGAATTTTTTCAAATTTTTCCGAATCAAAAGTCGTGACCACACGGTGTGTCACAGATTGCTTTTCAGTTTTTTTTTCTTCAAATACGTATTTTGTAACCTCTCACAAACTAAAATAGGCTTTTATATTTCAGTCGAAAAAAAATTATGACAAACCGTGTGGTTGTATTCTTGCATTATGTAAATTATAATTTTTGTTTGTTTGTTTTTTCCTTTTTAATTTGTTTATCAAGGTATACTTTACATGGAACAATTGTGTTTCTTGTATTTATATAAAATTCATTAAGAATTTTCTACTTATTTAAAACAACATAGTAGTCTATGACTGAGGAGACTGAAACAAAGCTTTATAATTGGATAAATATAATCACTTCCAAGGCCGCCTTGTTGTCTTAAAATTTTAACATAATCACAAAATGTACGAACAACCATAATTCGATAAATAACTCTGAAATTATAAACGATATCGAAAAATGCTTCAACTAAATTTTGTTAAGGTTCAAATTGTCTATTTAACTCTTGAGTAATTTTTTTTACTATTTCCAATAGTTTAGACGCTACGATTCAAGAAACCTCAGGGTTGTTGGTCAAAGATTTAAGCATGAAAAAATCTAGCTAAAACTTAAAGATATGTAAAAAGTTTCAAATAAGAAATGTAGACCATAAAATTTCTCATTGAAAACATTCAATAAAAAATTTTTATTTTTTTTTTTTATTTTAGGTGTAAAATAAAAAAGAATAGTTCTAAGCTATTTAATCATACCTATATCAACAAAATAGTAGTCTATGACTTGGTCATCACCTATTGACTGAAAAGAAAAACAATAAGCTTTTAATGGACGAAGTTACTAACTATCAAAGCCAACTTTATTTTTACTTTCAATTGTTTTTTTTCTTTATCTTGCTGTTACGACTTATATATTCCATTTCAAAAGAACTCTCAGTATATTTAAAAGTACGAGAAAAAGTTTTAAATAAAATTTTGATTTTCCCATTAAATAAAAGCCAAATAACGGCCTAAAGTATTTAATACCATATGGCATATGTGAACAATAAAGTAGGTTGTGACTCGTGCATTACCCATTGGTTGCTTAGAAAAACATTGGCAATTTTCAAAGCTTGCTTTGTTGTCTCTTTAAAAAATTAAATTTGAACGACTTAACATATTCTGGACCATATTTGGATGAATATCTTTGAAACTGTAAACGATGTAAAAAAAAGATCAAATAACATTTCGTACGGATTAAATAATCAATTAAAAGCTTGAAGGAATTTTTTTCAAGTCAAGATACTTTTTATAATAACAACACATCATATACTCGAAGGTACTATGAAAGCTTGAAAAGGCTATGGAAAATATTTTTCCTCAAGTTATTAAAGCTCGAGTTGCAGAAAATTCTCGTTAATGTGTCTCGAAGCCAAATCAAAGACAGTGTGTTCGATTCGGAGAAATGCTCGTCGTCGTAGTGGTGCTAATAAAATTACGGTGGCCGAGGGTAGAGTTTATTGATCCCAGGTCTCAACTCTGGACCTGGTTCTGTGACCTATTTACGGGCGGAGGCGAAAGAAAAACTTTGCCGTTCGTTCAATTTATGTGCATACAAAATGTGTAAGCGATTGTCAAACGTATTTCCTCGACAATTTTCCGGTTTTCCAACCACACACACACACACACACACATTGATACATCGATACAATACAGAAGCATATTCATCGCGCATTTAATCAACTCCACGACGACAACTCACATTGTTTATGTTTTAACCAAAGAAAATACAATTTTCCTATCATCTTTTCAATTTCGACTAAATAAACTGCAGCTGTTGCTTTTAACTACCAACACTAAGTTTCTTAAAAAAAAAATAGTGACACACCGTGTGGTCACATCTCCTAAGATCGGGTAATTTGAAAAAAATTAACATATTGAAAATAATTAAAAATTTATTTTATTAATTTTTAACCCGTTTATTTGATTTTTTCTTGGAAAATGTTTCAAATAAAATTTGTAGATTTTGATAAGTCTAAAAACCATAGTAAGTTTAAAGAAAATCGTTAGAGCCGTTTTTGAAAACAATTAAAAAAACCTAAAATTGATACTTTTTACTTCAACCACCTTCCCCAGAACCCCCATTATTTGGGTTTTCCTGGGATAAATTTTCAAACAAAAGTTGTAGACGTTGATGAATCTAATAATCGTAACAAGTTTAAAGAAAATTGTAAGGACCGTTTTCGAAAAAAAATTGAATAACCTAAAAACCCATAGAGTAGAGTTGAGCTTACGGTCAGCCGATTTCAACCAAAAGCTTCGCGGCACAACTAGATCTAACATGCAGACAAAATTCCAAGTTAAGTGAAATTTGGATAAAGCTTTCGATATTGCTGCCACACACACACACACACTTCAATTTTTTTTAAACGTGTATTTCCAGTGAAAACTCGAAAATATGACTCTATTGCATTATTTTCTTTACTTACTAATAAAGAAAAATTAAAATTGTGACATACCATGTGGTCACGTTGTTGCCTCGTCAAAAATTGAATGAAAAAATGGTTCCAGTTTTAACTAACAATAAGTTAATCTGAATCTAAGCGTATCAATGTTAAATTGAAATTTCCTAACTCTGAAAGTCGTGACCATACGGTGTGTCACGCTTTCTTTTCATGTAACAAAATTAAATTTTTGAAATTTTTTTGTTTAAAATAAAGAATTGATATTTCCAACATGCGCTTTTGAATGAACGAAATTTAAAAATCAAAGTTCAAACATTGACAAACAAAACCAATAAATTGCACAATTTCATTACTTCCTGTGCATTTTTAATTTGAATAAAACTAATTGTTACAATTCGCATTAAGAAACACCTGAGAGGAAACTTTTTAAACAGGTAAAAGGTGTTAATAAATCAGTTGGAAAAATTTTCGATTTGTAATCAAGAAAAAAATTGAAACCATTTTCATTCTTATAATTGCTTTGGATTTCCAAATTGAAAAACTTGTCTGAGCCATATTTATTAGCTTGTATCTGTATCGGTATTATATTACGCGGTTCATTGATTGTTCCCTCGGGATAGATTGGGATTAAATATTAGAGAGACAATAATCCAGGATAAAACTTTAAATTAATCAAACCACTTTTTATAATATGTAAGTTGGAGCTTTTAAAAAGTTCACTGCGCTTTCATGTGAATCAACCATAAATCTTTCAGTTAACGAGAAAATGTCGCTGGAATGGTAAAGGACGATAAAATCTCGAATCTATAATTTCAGTTTGTCTTTGATTTGAGTTTTGTGCAAGCAATTTTCAAATTTAATTAAGTGAAAATTTCATGAAATATTGCCGTGGAACTTGCAAATCAATTGGCAATGATTTACGGACTGTATTCCGTTATCTTAATTTCACAATGAAATCGTTGAGCTGGCGAATGAATGGCTTTTTCATGAACCGAGAAACTTGGAACATGCCACGTCCCGAGTTTATCAGTGGGATGGCTCGCAATTGGCAGCGGTTCAAGTCAAATTATACGACGATTTATTCTCGCAAATGACTTCATTTTACTGTGAGATAATTGCCATGTAGAGTATATTTGGTGTAATTATATGATAATATAATAAAATATAATAAAACAAGGCAATATTAGATATAATATTGTAACGGGATTTCTCATACCTGCATTGAGATTCTCGTCAAGGGTTCGTTTGGAAATATCGCCAAATATTTTCACTCAATAGTTAACAGTTTATCACAAAAATCACTTTTTAAATCGCTTGAATCACTTTGTATTCACTGACTGACTAAATCAGAATTCGTTTAAAATAAGCCAATCAATGTATTTTTTATTAGTTTTAAGACAAAAACAACTTAATGCAATTTTTATCTCAAAAGTTCATAGAGAAGGCAACTTAAAACCTGGAAAAATACATTGAATCACTTTGAATTGCTGAAGAACTTTTTTATGAGAGAAAAGCCCAAATCAACCTACTAAGTTCATACTGAGTCAACCGAGACGAGCTTTTTCGTTTTAAGTTCAACGAAAGCCAACATTTTCTTAATCATGTGCACTGATTCTCAATAAAATTCTAGTTGAATCAGTAACTCTTTCTATGCTTGTCTATTACACATAACACATATTGATATTTCTCTTTCATATTTTCGTCCTGTCAAAATTCGATCAATTGAGAATTATTTAAATTTTTCAAATTACAAAGGTTTTTTAACATTTAATTTCGTATTTAAACAACTATTTAATACTATTTAAACTATCTATAAGCCAAGCCATGTATTTTTGTTAGTTTAAAGATATTAAATCGAAATACTTTTAAGGTTAGATATGCCAGTATGAAAATGCAACTTTTACCTACATACAAAATACAACTTAAAACTTGGCTTTTTTTGTTAACATAATGCAGATCACCTCAAGCCCTTTATAGATTACATTTTCATTTAAATCATTCAACAAAGAATACAATGCCTGAACATTTCATACAAAAAGTAGAAGATAAATAGCGACAGCTTTAAATGTAAAGCTCAGAAAAACGTGGAATCTTTTCTTTTCCACCACACTGAAATAACAATTTATTTTCCACATAAAATATCAATTATTCTCCATTATATTGTACAATATATATTATGGAAATGGAATGTTGTCATGTTATAGATTGTGTTCATTGTTCGCTTCATTCGTTTTCATTTCATTCGAAAATCGAATAAGAACGAAAAAATTTATTGTTAGAAATTGAATGACAACGCTTGAATTTAGGACATGTTCTGTATTTATATGATTTTGATCGATTTTATATAGGGTGGAAATCGAGTGGAAAATTGAGTTGGAAATATTGAAATTTTTTCTTCGTTTTTTGCAGGTGATTAGTTGTAACAAGAACATTTGCACGTTGCAAATCACCGACACGACGGGGTCGCATCAGTTTCCCGCGATGCAAAGGCTGTCCATATCGAAGGGACACGCGTTCATTCTCGTCTACAGCGTATCGAGTCGACAGTCCTTAGAGGAGCTGCGACCCATTTGGGAGGTTCGTAATTACTTAAGGATAATTTCATTTCCAATTACGATATTAAATATTTCATTCTCGGCAGCCAAGGTCCCGCATTCTCGTATCCTTGAGTTTTATGCGTGCTCCTTCACAGACAGTGTGGCCGTTATTTATTTAGTTGTTCATAAATATTTTACGACCTGATATATAATTTTCGTTTCATTTTCTTTTCTTTTTTTTTATTGCAGACAATAAAGGAATTAAAAGGTGCTGAACTAAGTCAAATTCCTGTTATGCTTGTCGGGAATAAATGCGACGAAAGTGCGGAATTGAGAGAGGTTTGTATATGGCTTGAATATTTTCTTGGTTCTTCAATGTCATATTTTATAGATTAACTAAAAATTTTCATCAAAACTAACTTATAGAGAATATTAATGAGGACGAGGGTTGTTTTAATTACAAGATAATTATAACTAACCCAATTTTCACTTTGATCATACTTATCAAGGTTGAATCGTTTTTTAGTATACCTTTTAATTTTTTGAATAAAAAATTGAAATTGTACTTACCTCTTGTATATCTATCTAAAATAAATTGTTATTTGACTCCCATACATACCGTAAAACTTTTTTAAAAAATTGATACTTTGGACGGTTTGAAAACTGTTTTGTGCTTTCAGAAGTATCGTAAAAAATGTCCAACTTGACTTGATTCATTCTAATGGTTTACTTTTTAATCGATAAGAAATCAATAAAGAAGCTATAAATTGAGTTTTTTTCTGAAGTCATTAATCAAAATTTTCTTTGACATGGTGCACAGCTGTGAATCGAGGCTCTAATGAAAATTTAATCATTTAGGTGTCAGCATCAGAGGGTCAAGCGGAGGCCAACGCCTGGGGCATCAGCTTCATGGAAACATCGGCGAAGACCAATCACAACGTCAAACAACTCTTTCAAGAGCTCCTCAATCTGGAAAAGTCGCGATCTGTCAGCCTTCAAGTGGGCGGAAAATCACAACGAAAAGCCGGCGCCAAAGACAAATGTCATCTGATGTAAACGCAATCTATGCATTTTTCGGCGTCAAAAAAAATCAAATCATATAATAATACTAATAATTACATAAATAGGCATTAACATATTATAGATTTGTATATAACTCTTATAACTGGATTTACGTATTCGTGTGTTCATACATTAAATATTTTATATTTACTTTTATTTAATATAAGAAAATCTTTTTTTTTTTTTTTGATTTCTTATCTCACACAAAAACTACTTATATAAAGATAACTTAAAATTCAACAAATTTTAAATAAACGAAATTGGAAAATATTTTCTAAAAGTCTGTGATGCTTTTAAGATAATATATTTAAATAAAACTTAAGTTGAACATTTTCTGATTGAAAACCAATTTTACAACACACCAATTACTCTGACTAAGCAAACCGTTTCTTGTGTTTTCTTGTAAACGTCCAAAATGAACAACGAATTCATCAATGATCGAATTTCTCTTAACACGAAATCAATCAGAAAATGTTCATCTTAAAAACGTTTGACGCCAAAAAATTAAACTGACTATATAACACATATTTTGAAGCGGGTGTTTTCATTGAATTAACAAATAATATATATATATAAATAATAAATAAAATGCTTTAAATAAATAATGAAATTATTTTAATATTAGTCTAATAGAGAGAGAGAGAGAGAGAGAGAGAGGATAATAGTGATTTTACTATTATTTATTTGGCTAAATTGTAAAAATAAAAGAAATCTAGAACGTGTTTTAAAATAAATATTTAGCCCCGTATGGTGCAATGTTATTATATATTCAGAGGGTCTTATAAGTCATAGGAAAACTGGGAATTGAAGGTATGGATGATGCAATTTAAGACGAAATATTCTTGGATGGTTTTACTCTCGAAGAAGTCTTAAATGAGTTATTTGTTGTGGAAAGTGGCCAATCAGAATTATAAGGAGGTAGGATATGATTTGATATGAAAAAAAGGACGCCATAGAAATTTAGTATATAATAACACACAGATAGCTCACGAATCTAATAATATTTTTTGTTTTTTACTATCTCTCGGGAACCATGCATTATTAGGATAGTAACATAAATAATTTTCGACGAATACGTTCATGCTTATTCTTTAGTTCATTTATGTTTGAGAAACAGTAAAACTGTTTTTCTTTGTAAGGTTATCCTGCAGGAAAAATGAAAAAAAAAAATAAAAATCAAAAACAACCCATGTTTGTAACTAAGTATCTCAAAATGCATCCTAAAGTAACACGTGCTAAATTGTGGCAAGCATCACCAAATGGCACCACCTAAATTTATTTGCCTTGTTTGGTTCTTCTTAAAATTCCCCATATTTTCATAATGCATATCCCTATAGTCAAGTGTAAGGACTTTCGAGTTATCGTTGAAAATAAGAAAATTCAACGTTACATCCGTAATTTATAACCGAGCTTTTTACTGTATGCCCAACAGTAGCTGGCCATATCTTCAGGTAGTTTTTATTTATTAACACTGTCCATGAAACATAGTGGAAGATCTTAAAGCAAACTTGTCACTTGTCGCTTTCGATCGTAAGATTACTACTGAAATGATGAAAAGATTTATTAAAATTAACTATGAAAGTTTTTTTTTAAGTCTTGGAACAACATACCAAATAATTTTTACCACTAAAAAACCTGACCCCCAATTTCTATAGTAAAGCTCTTCACAACTAAACATAAAACAACCCAACACATTTTACTAGAGTGACTTTATTTGTATGAACATTACTTTGCATAAAACGCTGTATAATGGAAAACGCAATTTTAGAACTATTCACTATCAAATTCTTTCAATAATTACATTTTCATAATAATTTTAACTCTAGAAATTAATTTTTAACCACGTGCATTAATTTATTTTGCCGTTATACTGTCGCGGATGGATTCTAAACAACTAACTTAAAAACGACAAATGTTACTAATTGTTTGAAATTTAAACCAACTCATTATTGAATTAAAGTTAATAATCACTTGGTTTGAATTTTAAACAATTGGTAATTGATTTAGTTGTATTGAGAAAATAGGGTAAGAAAGTAGTGTTTACACATTAAATGCAATGCACGTGGTAAAAATGGCGTTTTACTTAAATTTTCAGTGTGTTAATAGTGAAAATGTATTTCTTAAAGAGATTTTGATAGTGAACAGTGATTTAACTTTAATGATATTTAGTGTATTATGTTCAATGGTGGATTTAAGACACCGAATCTAGACGGCTTTGCTTCAACTTTTGAGGTATGCTAATTTACGTGCACGTTCTTGCAGTTCGTTGCACATTATATTTAATGTCTTTCCTCCTGATACATCTGATTAGTCACTATCACTAACGAAAAACTTGTTAGTACTACCTTGATAGTGAAAACACCAAAGAACCTTTCGTCTTAGAATTGCATCAGTCACTTTCAGTTCCAACTTTTCATGACTTATGAGACGCCCCAGATAGAATACAAATAAAAAACCTTAAAAATTTTAATGTTTACTTATTTAGTAACAATAATTGTATTTTTGACGTGAATATTACAGAAAAATTATATATAAATAGATAATATATTTGAGAGAAAATAATAACATTTATTAGTCGCGGAAGATTCGGAAAAGAGCTTTCACGCTTTTTCACCGAGTCTTCCACACGGCTATTACTTTAATTAAACATAGGTAGATTTAAAACAAAAAAAGTATAATACTTGTTAAAATTACCAATGTTGTGACATCATCTGGTGCTATATTTCGTACATTGTTCATAAATTATATAGAAGAATTTTTGGTTTTTTTAAAAGAAAATATTACGTCTAATTTCATATATAAGAACTTATAATAATATAAAACTTATTGTAGTGTTTAACATTTTATGAATCAAGTTATTTAAGATGTTTATAAGATCACATTTACTAATATATACATATATATTGATCGCAAACAATCACGTCATGATTATTTCTTTAGCAAGTTTGAAAAACATTTTCGTTTGTGGGCTTTGTGACAAAAATAAAAACCAGAAGCAATAACTTTTTAAATTTATATCTTTATATAAAATAAGATTGATTTGTTCGAATTAATGACGGGTTTTGAATTGATTCGTTCAATGAATTTTATTTCTTGAATTGAGTGACGTCTTTCGAAACTGTTTTTATGTGAATAATACTTCTTATACTTTTAAGTTAATAAATGTTAAATTTATGACGAAGATATCATTAAAAATCAATGCAATTCAATGCTTCTTAATGTGGGAATCTTTACCTATAAGAGATCACGAGGAGCTTTTGGGGGGGTTAATCCTTCAAAAGTGCAGGCTTAGATGCATTTCTATATTACCTTATTACGGTTTTATCTCTTAACCATATTAGCTTGATATTAAAGAAGTAGATAAAAAATGAAATAGGGTTTTTGACATCCTAAAAGAAATTAAAGTTGGTATTACTAAAAAAATGAAGGGGACATTGAAATTTTTCCATTAGAATCCTTCTAAATAAGATCAGTGGAAAAGCAATCTGTATCTTTGATCTGTCAAATTAAATGCTATTTTATGTGAAATTTAACTAAAAGCTAATAAATTTCTTTAATACAAGTATTGAAGCTTAACATTTTTCTTTTACAGCAAATCAGTTTCAAAAGCAAGCTTTTAGCTTTTGATTTTCTACATTTTTTTTTGAAAATTTACGCTTAGATTTTCAGTTGTAGCGTCTTTTGAGGCGAGAAGCTTTTTCCAAATCAGATCATGTTACTTATTATAACTATAATAACATTTTTTCTTGTAATAGATATAATAAAGCTAACAAAAGCTCTAAATGTTAGACATTGAAAAGATTTTATAAAAAAGACAGTCCAATAAAGACTTTCAGTAGCAATGTTTCGACTTTCAGATGATTCAAACTTCAAGAAGACTCAAAACTTGAAATTAACTTCTTAATTTCCAAACCAATTGACTTAAATTTTACCTGAAATTAAGTCAAGTATTAATATTCAAATTACAGAACAAGTCTAAGATTAAATATTCAAGTTATTTTTAAAAGTTGAAATGTTACTTGATGAGTTTCTACTGAAAACTTATCGTATTTAACGTTTGTTGCATTTTAAAGCTTATGAAGCTTTTATAAGAAAAAATACAAAGTAAAGTACAAGTAAATTTTTATTACTCTAATCAGTCTAAAGTAGGGCTTTGTGTAATTTAATTTAGGTACAAGTAAGTAGGAGCATTGTTTGATTAATTTGATTTAGGGGTTTTTGAATTAGAGGAGTGAGAAAAAAAATTCAAGGTATAGAATAAAGCTTAAATTATGTATGTATCTATATGCAAAATGCAATGATTTTGTATTTATAACTACAGTCAAACCTGGATAAGTGAGAGTTAAAGAAATTTCTTATTCACTATTGAAAAATTCTCATTAAATCAAATTTCTGACCTTTAAAGATACACGAGAGGCTTTTTTCACTTATAGAAGCTTATAAATAAAAACAATGCAACTCGTAGCTCTACGTAATTAAAGAATGAGGGGTACAGGCAAGTAGTAAAAGATAGGGGTTTGTTCAAGTCAAATAATTCGACATTTTTAAAGTGAATTGTGTTTGATTTTTTGTGTTTTGAAACCAATGCTTGATGCTTGATAAATGCTAAATTTGACTTTGACACACATGTGATGAATAGTTGACTCGAGCCTGACTTGATTTCAAGTCAGTGATTTGAAAATTAAATCAGATAGATTTAAAATCAAATCAAGTAGTAGAATCTCTAGTTGCAGAGGTCCACGAGCGAAAAACGAGTTGCTCTTTAAAGATTCCATTCATAAATAACGGTACGTGACATTTTGGCGCGGGACGTTTTGGCGCCGCAGGAAGTTTTTCCACGCGGGATTTCGCTCCATTGTATCGGGGTCCTAAGGCTATGAGGGGGTGGCTTTTTTTATTGGTTTCCTATTTAAAACTTTAGTGGTTCAGTGGCGCCAAAACGTCCTGCTTCGCATAAATTATGCCACACAAATTTCATGGCTTTTTGATTCCCCTCACCACAATCATCACATTTGTCGAACCCCTTCACCTCTGATGTGACGTCACATATTTTTTAGCTAGCATATAGAGAAAGTTAACATACAAGATTCACATGTCTTCTTTTCCATGCCACAGTTCATTTTACTCCCCCCCCCCCCCCTAAACGTTTCATGTAACTTATGAATGGCTACGAACTCCTACAAAAAGTTAATTAGAGGTGCTCATATAGGACTGACGTTTGTAAGTAAAAAGTTTTTCGAATTACAGAGGTCCCACTGTAGCGTTTAAATGTAACGGTATACTATAATAGAAAAACAATTTAACTAAATTCAATCATTCTAATTGTCTCATTTAATTAATCTTTGTCATCAAAAAATCAAAATCAATTAAGAATTTAATTAAATTAAAACTTCAAATTGAATATTCCATATTTAATAAGTATAACAACTACAATTTACCATTGATTAAAGAAAAAAAAACAGAGGTCAAATGATAATTTTTTCTTGCATTTTGATTATAAAATTCAACTACTTCTTAAGTTTATCAATCATTGACGAAACAGTTTCAAAGATGTCACTGACTCACTTAATAATAATAACAACAACAATTATAATCAAATAGCTAATTAATTTGCCAAATTGAGATGCAAACATTAGCTGTAACGTTGGACTTTGTTAATTAGTCCATTTCGAGAACGTTGCTCGACTCAACTCGATGTTCTCTCTAACGAGAATCAGATCAAAAAACGAACGAACAAATGTTAAAATAATTACTTTGTGTTGTGTTTGAAATTAATTTCGAACCAAAGTGAATGTACCAGAGGCAACACAGTAAGTAAGATATATTAATCGGTATATTCGAGACAAACACTGCATATCATCACATATTACCTTCAAATTTTATTTTTTTAGACTTTTAACGAACATATTTATTAAAGAAGTGAAACAAGATAACGTTTATACGACCAAATTACGCCCTTTTTCACTTTTTTAATACTTCACTTGTAACATATTAATATTACAATGTACTCATCTAGTTTTATGAATTTGGTTAAGTTATTTATCCCAAAGGATTAAGCACATGGTCAATGATTTATTGATTTAATAGTACAGGAGGCGTATTAGGAAGCTTTTTCCCAAATGCATCTCCTTTACCGATACATACCTACACATAAAGGTAGCTATTAACAAGTGATAAGTGATACGAAATTAAGCTCATTACATATTATATAACTATGATATCAAAGAAAGCGAAGAGAACATATTATATTACTAATAAAATTATTTAACTAAATAAACAATAATAATACTTGCCATTAGGGCGTACATAACGTAAAAAACATAGACAACGAATTATTAAAATATCTTAGATATAATATTCGATACCAAAATGGTCAAATGTGTTACAGATAGAAAATCAAGAAGTTGCGTTAGTTGAGACAATATAAGAGCTAAATATTGTATGATTTACTTATCAGTCATTAAATTTTAATTTTTTTTATATAAGCTTATTAAACGATGCTTTGTAATATAATATCTTTTTAGCGGTTTTATTTTGTGTACCTATAGGTATATATAAATAAAATTAGTTGATTTTTATTTTTGAAATATTTACTTAAATCAAGAGAGACTTAAAGTTTGTTTTATATTGACAATCTACATTTTTTAAAAATTTTAATTTTTAATATTGAATGCCTCATAAGAGTGAAGAATTGATCTTTTAAGTTTATTTTTTTTTTGTTTATCCACACAAACGATAACCAATACACGACTGATAAAATCAGCAATGGATGTGCTACATAAAAATATTTTTAATACACAGATGGTAGCGTTTTTTTTTTTTTTTTTTTTGTTAAAAATTTATTGTAATATATAAAATTTTCTTTACACGAGTGTGAGCTGAAATTTACTGTTAGTTGATTAATTATATTTATATGTATTATTGTATGATATAATTATGCGGACACCTGGTAAAAATGAAATTTATTATATTTATTATTAGGAGACTTTTTGCATTTTATTGTATAAGTAAATGATGAAATTATTATGTATTTATAAATATAGTTGTATAAGGGCTTGTCAAAAAAAATTAAACTTAAAAAAAAAACTGTACAAAATGCGTTTTGTTTGTGTGCTAAGGATTATTTGTGTCCAGTTTTTTAGATGGTAAAATGTTTGCAGGATTCTGGAATAAAGTTTCGGCTTTGGTCGTCCTTATTTAGAAAAAAAGTGCTTAATAAATAAAAATTATAACAAAATGAAAAACCGACTTTAAAATAAGTAAAAAAATCTTAAACAAAAAATACAACTATTGTTATTTTTGGAGTTGGTGTCAGCCAAGGAAATACGACTATATTGGTAGTTAGCGATAAACCTAGAGAAAGCCTATTGAAATTTATTTTTCAATGGAGCTTTTATACAATATACTAGTAGGTACTGTGACAATATCTAGCGACCTTTAAACTACAAAATACCAATAACTTATTAAACTTTTTTACAAATTTACCAGTGGCGTGCGGTAACTTTTGAAACAGGGCATGCGGTCAGAAGGGGGGGGGTTATATTAACCAAAATTTTTAAATTTATTTTTTTATTTAGTAAACATGGTAAAAATAGAAAATTTGTATCGCCTCTGGGTAAATAAATCAAAATAAATCACGAAAGTTATCAGTAACAATGAGTAGCAATTAGTAAATTCAAAACGTCAAACGCATCTACAAGCGTCAACCGGCAATGTGAAATGCCGAGAGAGATAGTACTCAACCATATTAGTGCGCATGCGCGACCAATTCTAGCCAAGCAAACGCATGCATCGGTCGTTGCGCATTAATTCGGTTTTTGTCGTTCATTTGATGTGATATTGTATGTTAATTTTATTAACCGACTTCAAAAAAGGAGGAGGTTCTCAATTCGACTGTATTTATTTATTTAATTATTTTTTTTTTTATGTTTGTTACCTCAGCATTTCCGACTGGGTGAAGCGATTTTGATGATTATTTTTTTATTTGAAAGCTAGTGCTTCCCGAATGGTCCCATTTTAATTTGAAGGAAATCGTTTACTTCTAAAGGGTTGAAAACTAAGGGATGAAATAGTTTCAAATACTAACTTCTTATTGGATAGCTCGATTTTGAAAATTATTTTTTTATTTGAAAGTCGGTGCTTTTCGTGTAATTCCATTTTAATTTGAAGGAAATCTTCCACTTCTAAAAGTTTGAAAACTAAGGGATGAAATACTAACTTCTTATTGGATAGCTTGATTTCGATAATTCTTTTTTTATTTGAAAGCTAGTGCTTTTCGTGTGTTTCCATTTTAATTTGAGAAACATCTTTTACTTCTAAAGGGTTGAAAACTAAGGGATGAAATATTAACTTCTTACTGGATAGCTCGATTTTGAAAACTATTTTTTTATTTAAAAACTGGTGCTTTTCGTGGGGTCCAGTTTTAATTTGATGGAAATCTTCCACTTCTAAGGGGTTGAAAACTAAGGGATGAAATACTAACTTCTTATTGGATAGCTCGATTTCGATAATTCTTTTTTTATTTGTAGAACACAACCTTAAATTAATCTCCTATCCATTTAAAAAAAAAACTCCACTCATAAGGGGTTAAAAATTAGAGATGAAATAATATTATAATTTTTTTCTGGCTAACCAATTTTGAAACTTTTATTTCTATTACGTACAACGTACTTTTAAATTGTTCACATTTCAATTTGAAGAAAAAAATCCAGCCATTAAGGATGAAAATAGGGGATGAAATAGTGACATTTAACTGAATTTTGATAATTTTTTTTCTGTTGGGAAGAATAATCCACTTAGTTTTGTTATTACATTCAAAAACAAAAACTTACAACCCTTAAAAGCAAAAAGGGATGATGTAGTAACTTATAATATTAAACGGCGCGGCCTCATATGAGCAGCGCGTTTGGAAGGTTAACCATTTTCAAGAAAATAAAATCAGTTATCAAATTTCAGATCACTAAAACGCGAGAAATAAATAAATATTATAAAAAAATGAAACACCGACTTCAAAATAAATAAAAATTCTTAAACAAAAAATGTACTAAAAAGTAACAAAATAATGGCGTATCCTTGCAGTATCTACAACTTACAAATTATTAGGATGATACAATGTACAACTATTGTTATTTTTGGAGTTGGTGTCAGTCAAGAAAATAAATATTAATGGTAATTTGTAAAAATTTAAAAAGGTTTAGTATTGGTATTTTGTAGTTTAAAGGTCGCTAGAAATTGTTATAGTTCGAGTATATTGTTTAAAAGTTAATTTGAAAAATAATTTTCATAAGGTATTCTCGTTTTTTGCTAAGTACCAATATAGTCGTATTTCTTGGCTGACACCAACTCCAAAAATAACAATAGTTGTACATTGTATCATCCTAATAATTTGTAAGTTGTAGATACTGCAAGGATACGCCATTATTTTGTTACTTTTTAGTGCATTTCTTGTTTAAGAATTTTTTTTATATTTTGAAGTCGGTTTTTCATTTTGTTATAACTTTTATTAATTTCTCGATTTTTAGTAATCTGAAATTTGATGACTGATTTTATTTCTTTGAATATGGGTAAACCTACTAAACGCGCACCTCATATGAGGCAGCGCCGTTAAATGTTAAACGTTACTACATCATCCCCTTTTGCTCTTAAGGGATGAACATTTTTGCTTTGAATAAAGAAACTTAGTGGAATACTCTTTTCATTAGAAACAAAATCATCAAAATTCCATGATTTAGTTAAACGTCATTATTTCATCCCCTATTTTCATCCTGAGGGGGTGGATTTTTTTCTTTAAATTGAAATGTGAACAATTTAAATGTACGATGTTCTTAATAGAAAAAAAAAACTATCAAAATCACGTTAGCCAGGAAAAATTTATAATTTCAACCCTAATTTTTAACCCTTTACAAATGAGATTTAAAAAAAAAAAACAATGGAAATAAGGATTATTTAAAATTATGTTCTACCAATAAAAAAAAAATATCAAAATCGAGCTATCCAATAAGAGGTTAATATTTCATCCCTTAGTTTTCAAATTAAAATGTGACCACACGGGAAGCGCCAATTTTCAAATAAAAAAAGAATCATCAAAATCGGGTCATCCAGTCGAAAGTTCTGAGGTAACAAACACTAAAAGAAAAAATACAATCAAATTGAGAACCTCCTCTCTTTTTTGAAGTCGGTTAAAAAGAGAAAATCATTAAGGCTTTCGTACCATCGTTATTTCGTATGTCGTGATTCAAGGAATAAATCCAAAATTGCTAAAAAGTACAGTACATTTTAAGTGCAGGTCAGTACATTACTCTAACGAATTTCTTTTAAATATCAACAATATTACCTTGGAATATTTTTAATACCATTTTTTGCTGGAAAAAATTGTGTCAGATAAAGAAAATACCTCCGACCGAGTGCTTGCATATAGAATTTTAGAGAAAAAAAAAAACCAAACAACATTGATCACTTACAATTAGTAGCGTGGTTGATTACATTGACTAAACGATCCGTTTTTCAAATGATATAAGCTCATTTAACATATAGCTTAGGATTTAACATACTATAGATTAGTAAAATCATCTTCAGTTTTTGGTTGGTAAAACTTCCTAAAATTCGTAGGTATAGTGCTGACTTGGAACATTTCCTTTATCATCCTTACAAGAAGGTAGAAGGTATTCTTAAGCTTTTCCATCCATTATCAGCTTAAGCTTTATGATTCTAAGAACAAATCCAGACTTGCGCTAAAATAACACTCATTAGTACATTGCGTGCAATCAAAATTTTATTGTTGAAAATTTATACCTTTCAAGACTATTCAACGTACACAACAAGTAGAAAAGAGAACGCAAGATTAATGAATGCATTTTCCTATAAAACAGAGTGTGATGCTTGTTTTAAACGAGTGAACGATCTTATGGTGCTTTCTTTAGCCAAAGCCACCTATTATATCCTTAGTCCTGGACTCAAACATGCTGTGTTTCATTACCAAGGAAACAGTGACGTTATAGCAATCAATCGATGGGTTTTCTTTGAAAGTGGTGTAAGTCCACTAAAAAAAAGAAAATTTTTATAGATCAAAGCAAATCTTTTTCATTGCCATCAACTAACTTTTTATCAAAAGTTCGTTTGATTTTCTTCCAAAACTACTCTTGAATCAGGATTTTTTATTAAATATTCGTCAACAACGTAAAATCACATTGAAAAAATGATTTGTTTGGGAAGCTGTTAATAAGTTGATACAAAGGTATGTTAATAGGTGAAACTTTTGTAAAGCACATTTTTTCACGATGAACTCAGCACCAATCATACCCTATAATTTTTCCACTTTTCACTTTCACTGAACGCATAATTGGTATTTGACTGTTAACATTTTTGTGGTAGTAAATAATCAACATTTGAAAACGTATTTTTGCCAATTGTTTAAACTTGTAACTAATCAATTTTATTATTAAAATTATGCATCTCATTTAGTATCAATAACGCAAAAATATCCCAAAACCTATTTCAAAACCATATCACTTCTATACATTTCAATAAAACACTGAATTGTAATTTTTTTCAATAATTACTTAGTTTCAAAATTCAAAAGTTGGCAATAAATAAATATTCGAAAATAATTGAATCATTGGTAAACAATAATTGACGATATCAAAACAAAATGCACGTGTCGAGGATAAAGGAGCCAATTTAAACGTTTATTTGGGTTGAATTTTTCATTATATTATATTTAAAGAAGTTTTGAGCGTAGATTAAGTTTTAACTGTGATTTTGTAAGGATTAATTGTTTAAATATTTGGTATGGTGAGATTTTGTGACGTCACACGACCATAATTTATCAGTGTTAATTTTGATTGTGTTTCCTGTGATAATTACCACATATTTTATTGCTGTGACGATTTAAAAGTAAGTTGGTGATCTTATTCTTTAAAATTTAGTTCAATATGATCAAAATATTAAGTTTAGTATTTGAAGATAATTTCGAACTGTAGTAAATATCAAGTTACCCATGATTTTGAAGGCACTTTAAGTTGCTGTAGAGTTTTTTACCAATCGTATTGACATGTTTAACTTTTCCATATTTTTCTTATTCTTAAAAAAATATTTCATAAAATTTCCTCTAGATGTCTAAAGTAGAGTGGAAATCATCCTTACATTTCAAGCTTTTTTAAAAATTGTCCTTCAATAATTTTCAAGGATATGGCGGCCAGCTGAAATAGAGTTAATCTATCTTACCGGTTTAATAAAAATTTCCACAAGTAGTTTAATAACTTTTCCCTAGATGTCTCAAGTAGGATGAAAATTTTTGAAAAATATTAAGGATTTAAAATCAAATAAAATCTTCTTATTTTTAAAAATACAAGTTTATTTATAAATATTGTTCCCAGGCCTTTTCCAAGGCCCTGAACAAAGGGGGCCCAAAGTTTAAAAAACAAAGTTAAGAAAAATTTTAAGATTTTTCTCCATCAATTTTATGCGACTCTCATCAACTTAGCATATCATTTTAATTGTTTTTTGCTCCCATTTAATCTTTTTCGAAGAAAAACTGCAAGGATGAGAAAAAACAAATTTGCAACCGACCATCCACCTGTTTCATTTGTACAATATTTACCTAACGAAAGTTTATTTCGATTCATTATTTATTTAAAAACCTTTCAACATTTCATATCCGACACCCACTCACAATCATCCCACGCACACGCCCCTCATTAGCCTGTAGGTACACAGAGCTATCATATTCTAAAAAAAAAAACTAATTAAAACAGGCAAAAAAAACAATATTTAAATTGAAAAATAATAAAATCAAAATCTTATTTCATCTCATTGCTGCAGTATAGACAACCCAACAAACGTCGATGTATTTTGTATAGTATAGGCGTTTATAAAATAAATCAAAGTAGGCTTCATTGAAAAACCACAAACGTATTGATTATGAATATGTTGATATGAACTAAAGTAATAAATTATGATTTATGAAAAGCAAACAAAGAAAACAATGACGTCATTTATTGTGACCAAGAGAATATTTATAAGGTTTTTGTTATGTTTATTAATTATTAAAGAATAGATGTTGAATGAATGGTCCAGGATGAGATAAAAATGTTTATCTCTCAGTCTATGGATGATGGTCACATTTTAGTAATGGGATATTTTGAGACGAATAATCGAAGTTTTTTTAGGAAGTGATGTCGAATGTTGGTGTATTGTTTATGCTCCTACCTGGGCAACAGGTTCTCTCACAAGTAATTTACTCACCTGTTGACCGTTCTTCCCCCACTTACCATACACACCGTGTATAAAACCACCAAGTGGTATACATATGTGTATGTGTATGTGCGTGTGTTACATGGCGAAAAATAATGTGCTCTTAACTTTTACTCTTCGTTAAAATCGCAACTATTTCTCGTGGAAATGCATAAAAATTATTTGTAAGTGTATACGTGATAAAATACCACCATTTAAATGCTGCTAGCGAACAAGTTTTGATCTTAAGAAACGGACGTTCAACGGGAGAGACAAATTAATTCTTTCCTTGTAATTATGCAAATCAATGTTATGTCGATATTCGATACATATGCGAGGTTTTAAATACATATTGATTTCACGTATGAGTTGTTTTACAAAATTTGTGGTTTGACAGAGAGAATCTGTGATTATTTCATGCCGAATTTAACTTTTAGTTTTGGGTCACTTATTCGCTAACGGTAATTGGTATATGAATTGATATCACGTTAGTAAAATGTTTGTGTAATGTGAACCATTAGTTTTTGTTTTGCTTTCTTACAGAAATGGAAGTTAAGACGTTTTTGGAGTGTATGCTAATTTTTTGGGTTATCGATGGATTATTGGTTTGCTCCTGTACGTGTAAGTATATACCTATAGCCACAAAGTCTATCGTTTAAATATTTTTTATGTAGGTATTTAGTATGGCAAATTTATTGAATTCCACAACAAGAATCGTTTTAATTAAATCGTTTAATCAATTTGTTATTATTTATATGTTGTAATATATGTGGAGGTTTTGTAATTAGATTTTTAATTGAAATTTAATTGGGAAATTTTGATTTCGTATGTTGTTAAATATTTCAGTTCAATATGTAATATAAATGTTAAAGTAAAATTTTTTGTTATGTTCAATTATGAGAGGATATAAAAGGAAGGATAGAGGCAATAGGACAAAGTCTAGTGTAGATAATGACAAGGTAATAAAACGTTGAAACATTTAAAGTTAAATAAAAAAAAAGGAACAGTTTCGAATGTAGGTTGTAGAAAATTGAATTGACTAAGGAATATAACGTGAAAATTTTGATTTTCCTTCTGATTTAGGTGCTAGACCCGTGGAAACTTGTTCTTGTAAAATTTTTTTTTGGTCTTACAAAAAATTTGATTTCTTATGAAAAATGTGCGTGCTATTAGACCAATAGAAAATTTTCTTCTTAATTTTTTTTTTAAATATTTTTGTAATAAAATAAAACTGAGAGAAAATTTATTTTTTTTGAAAAGATCCAAACTTTTTTCAACTCGATTTTAGGTCTGGGAAACTAAAGAAAATTTTAGAAAATTCTTCGGATGAAACTTGTTTGTAATTAAATTTATTACCAAAAATGCTCTGAGAAAAATTTCGATTTTTTCAATACCAAAGTCACTAGATCTCTTTAAAAATGTACCATTTTAATGGTTGACAACAATCTTCCATTTGTCCGCTTTACTCTGTGTTTTCAATACATATATAAGAAAATAATGGAAATTTTGGACAATTGTTTAGATTGAACTTGTAACTTATAAAATTTTCTATCAAAAATGTTTTTGGGAAATATTGATTTTCTCTATTTCAAAGCTACTATTATATATGTCATCAAATTTTTTCAATGGTTGGGAACAAACTATTTCACTATACTCCCATTTTTTCAATAAAATTTTCTATTAAAAATGTTTGAAAAAAATTTTGATTTTTCCCATACTAAAGCTACTAGATCTAATTAGAAAATGAAATTTTTTTTACTAAACTCCAAGTTTTTCGAAATATTTCAAAAATATAGGAAAAATTGTCAACAAAACTGTTAACCAATTAGATTTTCAAGCAAAAATGTTTTATGAAAAATTTCGAATTTGGGAACACCAAAGCTGCTAGAGCTTAGTAATGATCTTAAAGGGGAACTTTCAATCTTTTTCGCTATACACGGAGTTTTCCTCAAATATTTCGGAAAACAGAAGAAATTTTGGAAAATTATTCAGACAAAACTTGAAACTGATAAAATTTTCTATTAAAAATGTGCTAAAAAAAAATTCAATTTTCCTAATACCAAAGCTACTAGATGACATAAGAAATTTCATTTTTTTAATGGTTGAAAAAAAACTTTTTTCTCTACACTCCAAGTTTTCCCTAAAAATTTAGGAAAAACGGAGACATTTTGGGAAATTGTTCAGTCAAGTTTTGTTACCAAAAATATTTTCTACAAAAAATGTTTGAGAAAATGTTTGTTTTTCCCTATACCAAAGTTACTAGATTTTTTTAATTGTTAGAAACAAACTTTTTTTATTATACTCCTAGTTTTCCCTAAATATTTCGGAAAACAGAAGAAATTTTGGAAAATTGTTCTAGTAAATTTCGTTACTAGTATAAAGACCTACCAAGAAGGTATTTTGGAAAATTTCGATTTTTCCAATACCAAGGCTACTGAGTCTGTTAAAAAAAAATATTTTTTACTATACTTCAAGTTTTCTTAAAAATTTCAAAAATACAGGAAAATTTGTCAAAAAAACTAGTAACCAATAAAATTTTCTACGAAAAATGTTCGAACGAAATCATTCCATTTTTTTCTCTTGATCAAAAAATCTTCAAGTCTTCAAAAAAAACTTAAAGCTAATTAAATTTTCTACCACAAATTTAAGAAATTCCCGTTACCTTGAAAATGATTTAAAGACAGTCTCAAGTATATATAGGTAATTATCTTAGTATCTAACATCAAAATACTTTCAATCTCAAATTTTTTACCTCAACCAAACCTTGATCTTGATACCCATTTTTTATCACCCAAAATCGACTATTAATACACGAAATAAAACGAATATTAAAACACCATCAAATCTTATCATCCCAATATTTTCCCAGCAATAAATTGATAAAATATAGACGGTCCCCTTAACGACCTACCATAAACCTTCGTGTGCTCTACGAATTCTTAGACTCACAAAAAAAAAAAAAAAACTAAAATTTTCAACGTAAACATCAATTTTTATACGACAATTTTATGTTTCTATCATACTCGAGAAAAACAACTTTTATCGTCTCATAAATTAGTTTCCACTCTCAGTTTTTGGTCGTTTTTAATAACGGCTTGTTGGTCCATATATATCTGTGCTTAATAAATAATTCATTTCTTTGCAGCCTTTTCGGGATTCGAAACGAATTTGGCGTGGCAAAAGAACGTGTGGCGCCAAGAACAGTTACAGTCGATTTGTAATAAGAAAGGTACCGATCTGAAGAAGCTTCCGCCCCTCGCACAGTTGGATCATTTGCTGGTCGATCATAAACATCAAGTTATCTACTGCTATGTACCAAAGGTATTGACCGAAGACAATTAAATTATTTTTTTTTTAATGATTTTTTTTTCTAGGTTGCTTGTACTAATTGGAAACGTTTATTGATGGTGCTATCAGGACGATGGAATAGCACTGACTTACTATCGATTCCTGGAGACACGGCTCATGCCCAGGGCTCCGTAACTCGAATCTCTGACTTACCCGAAGCAGAAGCCTTAAAAAGCTTAAACAATTACATGTTGTTTTTGATCGTAAGACATCCATTTGAGAGATTATTATCGGCTTATCGAAACAAATTGGAAAGTCACAAATATCCGAGCTCAAAATATTTCCAAGTACTTACTTACATATATCATATAACAGGTAGCTGTTACAATTCCGTTCATTTTTAACGTTGTTGTGGTTTTGTAGGAACGAGTCGGGAAGTATATTGTGAAACATTATCGGCCCAGTTCGAACGACTCGTCGACCCGGAAAGGAGACGATGTTACGTTTCCGGAGTTTGTACAGTATTTGTTGGCCGAGGGACACGAAAAACGTGGTCACAACGAGCATTGGCGGCCGATCGTTCAAATGTGCTATCCGTGTGCGATCTCCTATAACGTAATAGGTACCTATACTGGTGAATGGAGCGTATAATTTGTTACTGTCGAAAGTATTCAGATAAATGTTGTCTTATTGATTTTTTTAAAGCATGCAAATGACTTGAATTAACTCAAATGCTTTACAAATGATTTCTTTAATTGGAGTTGGAAACAAATTGCATGCATTTATAAGTTACTAGATTTTCTAAATTAAACTAATTGATTAATAGAAACTTACCCCAAATCAACAAATTGTGACATTTTAAAGTAAAACATTGAGAAATAATGTGACACACCGTGTGGTCACACTTTTTAATATCGGAAAATGTTAGAAAATCTCTAAATTTTCACTGTGATCAACCATCAAACATTATTGAAAAAAATTGTTAAAGACTTCAAAATAATTTGTTTGAGTAATTTATTCTAGATTATAACTTTCGGGGTTGAATTGATTTTAGTTTATGTCTAACAAGTTAAGTATCCAAGAATATCAAGTAGAGCTTCCAATAAAAGCTCAATCACGCATTTCCCTAGAGCTACAAACATTTAAAGATATCAAATAAGTGGAGTTTTAATATAACTATGAAATTATTGTTAAGGAAAAACGTTAAAAATATGTTAACCATTATTTATACATTTTTAGATAATATACTAATATGATATTTAATTTTTAGGTTTTAATTCAAGATTTTCTCGAAATTGGCAATGAAAGGCCCAAAATAAACCTTTTCTCTCATTGAACAAGTCGATAAAAATCAATTAGTATGTCATGATAAGTGGTGCGTTCCACTATAAGCTCATAAAGTTCGAAATGTTCTTTCACCGTTCTTTTCTTATTGTGGAAAGAGCGTTTTCTTGGCCAGCCCCTTCTCACTTAAATACGAGAAAGACTAAAAAAAGTGATCGTTTGTGTCGCATGTTTTAGTACCTTTGGGTGGCGCTGGTAGTTTAGTTGAACAACAGCTGTTAACTGTGTTGTCATTTATCAGTTCCTTTTGCTATTATCATCGTTACTGTCACCAATGACAACTTCATAATTATTCTCATATAATAACAATAATAATGATAACAATAAAAATAATTTGCTTGACGTTTAAAAATATTATTTCTAACCTCCATAAAAGTCTTTGTTCAACTGTACTACTAGCGCTATCTGCAAGCAGTGACAAAATTTTCTGTAACATGGAGTTGTAGGTTTTTTTCTGACTTAAGACTAATAAAAAATATCTGCTGCGAGGCGTCACAGTCTTTTCTTTTATGAAACTCGCTCTTGGTTTAAAGAATTATAAGCACTTTATATGCAGTATATTTATATGCATATACACAAACTCCCAACCAAAACCATAGAGCTGTCCCTATTTGAATTTCCCCAGAAAAAAGTTTCCAACAAAACTTGTTGACATTGATAAGTCTAAGAATTGTAGCAAGCTTAAAGAAAATCGTTCGGAGTTATTTTCAAAAAAAATTGTAAAAAGTTCGTAAACTCATTTAATCATCTGAAGCTTCCGGTCAACCGATTTCAATCAAGAGCTTCGCGGCAGAACTAGGTATAATATGAAGGCCAAATTCCAAGTTTGGTAAAATTCGGATAAAGCTTCCGATACGATATGGCTGTCACACATAGCCACACATACACACAGAAATGTATCTAAAAATCACTTTTATGGATTCAGGGGACCTCAGAACTTGTATTTTTGTCAAAAACTCAAAATCGAAAACTTGATCCGATTACAATATTAAAAGAAAGTAATATGCATACAGCCTATATATGCGTATAAACGAATTTCCATTCTTAACTCTAGAACCGTTTTTATTTGAATTTTCTCAGTAAAAAGTTTCAAATAAAAGTTGTAGGCATCAATGAGCCTAAGTACTATAAAAAGTTTAAAGAAAATAGTAGGAGCTGTTTTCGAAAAAAATTTAAAAAAGATTAAAACTCCTTGAGTAAATTGACGTTTCTGGTTAACCGATTTCAACCAAAAGCTTCACGGCACAACTAGATATAATATGCAGGCTAAATTCCAAGTTTGGTGAAATTCAGATAAAGTTTTCGATACGATATCGCAGTCAAACACAGTAATTTTTCTAAAAATTACTTCCTTTGGAATCACGGGTCCTTAAAATGTGTATTTCCGGTGGAAACTCGAAATCAAAAATTCGACCCGATTGCCATACTTTCTTTACTATATAGTAGCGAAAGAAAGTAATAATAATTTAATTAGTCAGGATGAATTTTTTTTTTGTTACCCTGAATATCTGCAATTTTTGATGTTTTCAAGTGCACAGTTTACGAATGTATTTATAAAAGTAGCGAATGTGCTCTGGTTTTTATGATTTCAGCGTATCTTACTAATTAGTGTTGGACAGAATTAATTACTCATAGGTTTGAAAATGATTAAATTTTTACTTGGTCAACAAAGTGGATACACAAAATACCCGTACTTTATTTGTCTGTGGGATAGTAGAGCAAAACAAGTTCATTGGAAACACGATTTGTGGCCCTTGGAAAATCCTTGGCTGTTGGTGGAGCCAACTGCTAACATAGTAAAAAAGCCGTTATCAAACAGAGACAAAATCATCCTTCCGCCATTACATATTAAATTTGGCATAATAAAACAATTCGCAAAACTATTAGACAAGGAAGGGTTTTTTTGTAAGTAAATTTGTTGAAATTTTCCTAAGATCAGCATGAAAAAATTAAAAGGCGGAAATTTTGATGGTCTTCAAACTCGAAAATTGATGAAAGATGTAAATTTTATCAAAGTAATGACAGTTCCGGTAAGTGAAGCTTGGAAAAATTTCATATTGTAGTAGAAAACTTTCTAGATAAATATAAAGCACCAAATTATAAAAAAAAAACTGTTCAAACATGTTGATAAGCGTTAAGAATTTAAGAGCAAATATAGAGTACAAAGTGACACTTTCTTCACAGTCATCTGGATAGATTTTCTGCTAATTTGAGAAATTATAGTAAGGAACAGGGAGAGTGCTTCCATTTGGATCTTAAAGTAATAAAGGAAAGGTATCAGGGTAGATTGGACCGCGGCATAGTGGCAGATTACTGCTGACGTTGAAAAAGAGATTGTCCCCTAAAAAATTTTAGAAGAAAATTTTATAAAAGGCGTTTCACTGAAGTATAGTATGGGTTTTTAACATTTTCCTACCTCTTTACTTCGATGCATACTAATTTAAAAAATTAAAATTTACATTATAAATGAATCATTTTTTTTTTCGAATTTTTCTATTCTTGTGTTAAATTAAAAAAAAATTGTAAAAAAACCGAGAAAATCATTGATAGTTTCATGAATTGTGAGCTTAACTATATTAGAAATCAATCTTATATTAAGGGCAACAAAATCACTGTTGACCAGTGTTATCATAGGGTTACATATATGCAAAGTTGTATGGGTAGCTTTAGTGTGTATATCTATTATAATGAAATGCCTTAAATATAAAATTGTTCGATAAAAATCAATTGTTAAGATAAATCATGATAAAGATAACACAAAAATTTCGTATACATATTATAGCTAGCAAATTTATAGGCTCCATTTATTTTTATTTATTAAAACTCTTATATCAAAAGAGCAATGTCATAAATTCTATTATTGTTAGCTCTCGACGACCGACGTCTAGACTCGTAGTCAAATGGCTTTCATAAATTTACGGTCCACATCGTTTGCATTTTGCTCGCTCTCCTACACTAATTTCCATCCTTTATCCACATTATATAGGTACGTATGTATGTAAGTATACTCACCAAACCATCAAACTAATCTGAAAAATTTAATATCAGATTGATAAAGTTTTTAATTAACAAGTCAACTTTGATATGATTACAACTAGTATTCAAGTTTGTTTATAATGCTTGCTATAAATTCAATGACTTCTTAGCTAGCAGTTTGTTGACGTGTCGTCGTAATGCGAGGCAACTTTTTAATGGAACTTTGGCGTAACAAGTTAAATAATTAGCAATTGGCGGTTGTCGCGGTTTAAACTTGATGGGGTGACATTCATATTGTTTTTCAATTATATAACACTCAAAAAGAAATCATTGCAATTTTAATGAGCAGAAATTTTCCTTTAAAATGTATCAACAAGTTTGTTGATCAAAGTACCTACTTGCGATAAAGTTTGTGGTACATTTTAAGTGGTGTTAGAGTTAAGTAGTGCAGCTGTACTTATAGTTTAATAACCAAACAAACTTTGACTATATGCAATGTTTCTTGATAAGCATTAAATTCACTTATTTCTTATGTTACTGTTCCACTCTTCCTATCGATAATAACTGGGTTACTTCATGTAATGCGTTTGTATCCAATAATAAAAACTTTTATGTTATTTGAGTTACAACAAAGGTAGAGTTTTTATTGAAAGCTCTTTTATAAATCTAAAGTGTGGCAAATCGTCTGGTCACACTTTTTAATGTTAAGAGTTTCGAAGAAATTAATGATAAATGGATTATCAAGATATCAAATAAGTTGATTTGCAGTTATTTTTGAAGGAGCAAATGCACATTGCATCAAACATTCATTAAACTACGAGTCAAACTCTTGACTCAATCTCAATCTATTATAGAAAATCTCTTTGAGCTTTGCTTCACATACAAACAAATTTAAGCTCGTGGTGACCTCACAAACTCAAAGCTCTCAGTTAAACGAGTGATTTTTATGTATACACAGATGACATTTACTTTTAACAATCGAGAAATGCACATAGATTTTTCCACGATTGAATCATGAATGAGACCAAAAGAAAATCGCAAAACCCAAAAATTCTATATATCCACAATCATAGAGTTATAAAACTAATGTGAAATTAATTACAATTAGTGGGAATCTTAACCCAACTAACTTAAAATTTTAGTTCAGTGAATCTTTAATTTGATCGATTAAAATAAGAGGGAAAATATTTTAGTTTAAAATACGTTACCGTGAATGAAGAACATTATTGTTGTCTTCAATTCAATTTATTGATTTTCTAGAAGGAAAATGCACGACGTAACAAAGGTGTAAATGTCGATTGATATAAAATGCACGTATAGTGGAAATCAGATTTGAAATAAAATTGTCTGTTCTAGTTTTAACATCTTAATGTTTTATTTATTTTCCACCACCGTAACTTTTTTCTTTTGCACTTATTTCTGCAACTAAGTAATTGAATATTTCACACACTTACTGTACCTTGAGTGAAGCGAACATTGTGGCTGTAATTGATTGTTGTTTTTTTTTCGTGTTGTTTTAGGAAAATATGAAAGTCTTGTCGAGGACTCGGACATGGTACTGAGTATGATCAACGCCTCGAATCTGATGTTTCCAATGACCCGTACGGCAAATACGTCCAACAAATTATTGAACTATTTTCGACAGTTATCGATCGAAACCATTGACCAGCTGTACAAAATGTACGAACTCGATTTTAAATTATTCGGATATAATTTAGAGAATGTAATTGGCTATGAGATTGGCTAGGAAGCGGTGGGCAAATCGATGCAGTTGTATATCTACTGGCTGTTGTTTTATGGTGCATTTTCATTAAAAGTCAATTTAGCATATAGGCATATTTATGTTATATATGTATGTGTAAATATGAATTATATTATTATAGATGCGAACGTGATTGTGTTTGGCTGTTTACGAGAGATTTTTTAATAATATGTTAATGCAATGAAAAATTTTATCGTTGTCAATGTAATAAAGTTAATGTTGTTTCATACAAATTTACCTGTCTGCTTTTTTTTAACGTTTACCTGCCAATTGTAATTAGAAGCTTTTATCATGAAAGCTTTAGTCTAACCAGCAAAAAATTAACTTTTCTAGTATTTGAATTGTTTGCAATTTAAATGGATTAAAAGCTTTAATTTGAAAATTTATTTCATCATGTACCAACTAATTGCGTTCTGTAATAGTAAGCTATGTCTTGATCAACATCCATTGGTCGTTTCTAAAAACAAAGAGCTTTCATTGGACAAAATTAATAAATTTCAAAGCCCACTTCAATCTAATTCTAAAATTTTAAATTATTGGTGAACAAATAAGAAATGAGAGTTCATAAATAACAGAATAATTAGAAAACATTCAATTTGTTGTCCTGAAGCGAATGTCTCATCCTTTATTCACGAAGAGCGTCACATTTTCCGTCGTGACAATTGAAGCTCTTGAATTATTACGTCAGGCGTCAACGATCTTCTCATTAGAGTAGCAAAAGTACCTACACGTTCCATCCGTAAGATAATTTTTTTTTTCTCTCGTCGTCCTTGTCTGTAATTTTTTGTCACAGTCACAATTTTCCTTCTTTCACCATTTCACCACACCCACATTGACAAACAAAAATAAACATTTGGTTAAACGAGCTTTAATTTTCTTAAATAATATATCTGATCGTTTTAAAACAAAACAAAAAGTAAAAGCTTCAAATACTGTGTGTGTTTGTGTGTGTGTGTGTGAATGTGGGTGTGATTTTTCCAGGATTTTATTCAAAAAACCCACACAAACCTAACGTTAACTTTTATTGAATCAAATATCTGCTGAGTCAATACACAATATAAAATATCTATCTACTACGAGTAGCCACCACAAGGAAAAAATAAAATTGGTTTCTGATCTGCTTGTGTTTCGTGTCGCCATATCCTCCTCCATTTCAAATGACTGGTGGCCGGTGCCGTTTCTCCTTGTGAAGCTTTTGTGCATAATCCCGAGTGAAAGACAATCAAAAACATTTACGTGACTGGAATTAACTGGAAATTACTTCATTTCTCCTGGATGTGAGCACATAAAATATAAACGACACACACACACACACACACACATTCAAACACAACATGACAAAAAAATAAAGTTGCTATATTCATCATTTTTGTAAAAACAGCGAGGAGGGTACGGGGGGCTTTGACGATGAGCTGTAGAATGTAGTTGAGTTGTTTTTAATTCGAATTTGCTTATTTCTTATACAATATTGTAACGTTTTTACGGGTTCGTTGGTTTGTGTATATTATTTTAAACAATTGTTTATTTATTTATCTAAGACTTATACACTACAACAATGTTCACTGTCAACAATAGTCACAGTACTGTTTATATTTCACTGTATACACTGTTAACTCTATTTACAATGTTTACAATAATCACAATTTATTTATACTCGCGATTCACTATTCACTTTATTTAACAATGCACTGATCATTTTTCACGTAGATTTATTTGAATACTCTTCGACATTTATTTGAATACTGCCGATGAACACTCGATGATTTATGTTAATACTCGTCGGAGGTTTATTTGAATACTGAACTGTTGGCTTACCCTTCGGGATATTTATAGTAGGCGATCACCCGTTTCTAGATTTTTCGATTGGTAATCTTAGCGCCTGTCTTACTCTCCTCCATTGGTAAATTAATGTAGAAAATACTAGAACACTCGTTCCTCGTCTAATCCTTTGTGCTGTTAATCCTTTGGTCATAAGACCGCTTCAGGGGGTCCATCCTTTTGTGCAATTCTTATTGTTGGTTATTGGTTAATCCTCGACTTTCAGGCGCCAGACACAAATGGGTGTCTTGGATTTGTGACAATATCTAAAAAAGTCAGTCAAAATTAAATGTACCAATTTCGATTATAACCAACAACGATCAAGATAATTTCTTAGTTTAATTACTGTTTCAATATGTACCTATATTAATAATATAATAATAAATAAAGGACCCAGAACGTGGGTCCAAAGATTGAACGAACGGCGTGGAAAATTTTTCCTCGTCCAAAAATTTTGTAAACTATTTAAGTTCAGCGATTTTTATGAGAAAAAGCAACATGCAGAGGTCCTTTAACATCAAAGAAACTTGATTTTAAATGAAATCGGAAGGATAAAATTTTAAGACCAAAAAAAAACCGTGAACTAACCATCATTGATTTTTTTTCGAGATTTTTTCGTTTAAATTTTGACCAAAACTTACAATTTGAGGACAAAGTTTTAAGTTATCCTTTTCGAAAAAAAACTTGATATCTACATGCAGAGGTCCTTCAACATCAAGGAAAGTTGATTTTAAATGAAATCGGAAGGATAAAATTTTAAGGCCAAAAAAAACCGTGAACTAACCATCATTGATTTTTTTTCGAGATTTTTTCGTTTAAATTTTGACCAAAACTTACAATTTGAGGACAAAATTTTAAGTTATCTTTTTCGAAAAAAAACTTGATATCTACATGCAGAGGTCCTTCAACATCAAGGAAAGTTGATTTTAAATGAAATCGGAAAGATAAAATTTTAAGGCCAAAAAAACCGTGAACTAACCATCATTGATTTTTTTTCGAGATTTTTTCGTTTAAATTATGACCAAAACTTACAATTTAAGGACAAAGTTTTAAGTTATCCTTTTCGAAAAAAAACTTGATATCTACATGCAGAGGTCCTTCAACATCAAGGAAAGTTGATTTTAAATGAAATCGGAAGGATAAAATTTTAAGGCAAAAAAAAACCGTGAACTAACCATCATTGATTTTTTTTCGAGATTTTTTCGTTTAAATTTTGACCAAAACTTACAAATTGAGGACAAAATTTAAAGTTATCCTATCCGAAAAAAAACTTGATATCTACATGCAGAGGTCCTTCAACATCAAGGAAAGTTGATTTTAAATGAAATCGGAAGGGTAAAATTTTAAGACCAAAAAAAAACCGTGAACTAACCATCATTGATTTTTTTTCGAGATTTTTTCGTTTAAATTTTGACCAAAACTTACAATTTGAGGACAAAATTTTAAGTTATCCTTTTCGAAAAAAAACTTGATATCTACATGCAGAGGTCCTTTAACATCAAAGAAACTTGATTTTAAATGAAATCGGAGGGATAAAATTTTAAGACCAAAAAAAACCGTGAACTAACCATCATTGATTTTTTTTCAAGATTTTTTCGTTTAAATTTTGACCAAAACTTACAATTTGAGGACAAAATTTTAGTTATCCTATCCGAAAAAAAACTTGATATCTACATGCAGAGGTCCTTCAACATCAAGGAAAGTTGATTTTAAATGCAATCGGAAGGGTAAAATTTTAAGACCAAAAAAAACCGTGAACTAACCATCATTGATTTTTTTTCAAGATTTTTTCGTTTAAATTTTGACCAAAACTTACAATTTGAGGACAAAATTTTAAGTTATCCTTTTCGAAAAAAAACTTGATATCTACATGCTGAGGTCCTTTAACATCAAAGAAACTTGATTTTAAATGAAATCGGAAGGATAAAATTTTAAGACCAAAAAAAACCGTGAACTAACCATCATTGATTTTTTTTCGGGATTTTTTCGTTTAAATTTTGACCAAAACTTACAATTTGAGGACAAAATTTTAGTTATCCTTTCCGAAAAAAAACTTGATATCTACATGCAGAGGTCCTTCAACATCAAGGAAAGTTGATTTTAAATGAAATCGGAAGGGTAAAATTTTAAGACCAAAAAAAAACCGTGAACTAACCATCATTGATTTTTTTTCGAGATTTTTTCGTTTAAATTTTGACCAAAACTTACAATTTGAGGACAAAATTTTAAGTTATCCTTTTCGAAAAAAAACTTGATATCTACATGCAGAGGTCCTTAAACATCAAAGAAACTTGATTTAAAATGAAATCGGAGGGATAAAATTTTAAGACCAAAAAAAACCGTGAACTAACCATCATTGATTTTTTTTCAAGATTTTTTCGTTTAAATTTTGACCAAAACTTACAATTTGAGGACAAAATTTTAGTTATCCTATCCGAAAAAAAACTTGATATCTACATGCAGAGGTCCTTCAACATCAAGGAAAGTTGATTTTAAATGCAATCGGAAGGGTAAAATTTTTAGACCAAAAAAAACCGTGAACTAACCATCATTGATTTTTTTTCAAGATTTTTTCGTTTAAATTTTGACCAAAACTTACAATTTGAGGACAAAATTTTAAGTTATCCTTTTCGAAAAAAAACTTGATATCTACATGCTGAGGTCCTTTAACATCAAAGAAACTTGATTTTAAATGAAATCGGAAGGATAAAATTTTAAGACCAAAAAAAACCGTGAACTAACCATCATTGATTTTTTTTCGGGATTTTTTCGTTTAAATTTTGACCAAAACTTACAATTTGAGGACAAAATTTTAGTTATCCTTTCCGAAAAAAAACTTGATATCTACATGCAGAGGTCCTTCAACATCAAGGAAAGTTGATTTTAAATGAAATCGGAAGGGTAAAATTTTAAGACCAAAAAAAACCGTGAACTAACCATCATTGATTTTTTTTCGAGATTTTTTCGTTTAAATTTTGACCAAAACTTACAATTTGAGGACAAAATTTTAAGTTACCCTTTTCGAAAAAAAACTTGATATCTACATGCAGAGGTCCTTTAACATCAAAGAAACTTGATTTTAAATGAAATCGGAGGGATAAAATTTTAAGACCAAAAAAAAACCGTGAACTAACCATCATTGATTTTTTTTCGAGATTTTTTCGTTTAAATTTTGACCAAAACTTACAATTTGAGGACAAAATTTTAAGTTATCCTTTTCGAAAAAAAACTTGATATCTACATGCAGAGGTCCTTCAACATCAAGGAAAGTTGATTTTAAATGAAATCGGAAGGGTAAAATTTTAAGACCAAAAAAAACCGTGAACTAACCATCATTGATTTTTTTTCGGGATTTTTTCGTTTAAATTTTGACCAAAACTTACAATTTGAGGACAAAATTTTAGTTATCCTTTCCGAAAAAAAACTTGATATCTACATGCAGAGGTCCTTCAACATCAAGGAAAGTTGATTTTAAATGCAATCGGAAGGGTAAAATTTTTAGACCAAAAAAAACCGTGAACTAACCATCATTGATTTTTTTTCAAGATTTTTTCGTTTAAATTTTGACCAAAACTTACAATTTGAGGACAAAATTTTAAGTTATCCTTTTCGAAAAAAAACTTGATATCTACATGCAGAGGTCCTTTAACATCAAAGAAACTTGATTTTAAATGAAATCGGAAGGATAAAATTTTAAGACCAAAAAAAACCGTGAACTAACCATCATTGATTTTTTTTCGGGATTTTTTCGTTTAAATTTTGACCAAAACTTACAATTTGAGGACAAAATTTTAGTTATCCTTTCCGAAAAAAAACTTGATATCTACATGCAGAGGTCCTTCAACATCAAGGAAAGTTGATTTTAAATGAAATCGGAAGGGTAAAATTTTAAGACCAAAAAAAACCGTGAACTAACCATCATTGATTTTTTTTCAAGATTTTTTCGTTTAAATTTTGACCAAAACTTACAATTTGAGGACAAAATTTTAAGTTACCCTTTTCGAAAAAAAACTTGATATCTACATGCAGAGGTCCTTTAACATCAAAGAAACTTGATTTTAAATGAAATCGGAGGGATAAAATTTTAAGACCAAAAAAAACCGTGAACTTACCATCATTGATTTTTTTTCAAGATTTTTTCGTTTAAATTTTGACCAAAACTTACAATTTGAGGACAAAATTTTAGTTATCCTATCCGAAAAAAAACTTGATATCTACATGCAGAGGTCCTTCAACATCAAGGAAAGTTGATTTTAAATGCAATCGGAAGGGTAAAATTTTTAGACCAAAAAAAACCGTGAACTAACCATCATTGATTTTTTTTCGAGATTTTTTCGTTTAAATTTTGACCAAAACTTACAATTTGAGGACAAAATTTTAAGTTATCCTTTTCGAAAAAAAACTTGATATCTACATGCAAAGGTCCTTTAACATCAAAGAAACTTGATTTTAAATGAAATCGGAAGGATAAAATTTTAAGACCAAAAAAAACCGTGAACTAACCATCATTGATTTTTTTTCGGGATTTTTTCGTTTACATTTTGACCAAAACTTACAATTTGAGGACAAAATTTTAGTTATCCTTTCCGAAAAAAAACTTGATATCTACATGCAGAGGTCCTTCAACATCAAGGAAAGTTGATTTTAAATGAAATCGGAAGGGTAAAATTTTAAGACCAAAAAAAACCGTGAACTAACCATCATTGATTTTTTTTCGAGATTTTTTCGTTTAAATTTTGACCAAAACTTACAATTTGAGGACAAAATTTTAGTTATCCTTTCCGAAAAAAAACTTGATATCTACATGCAGAGGTCCTTTAACATCAAAGAAACTTGATTTTAAATGAAATCGGAGGGATAAAATTTTAAGACCAAAAAAAACCGTGAACTTACCATCATTGATTTTTTTTCAAGATTTTTTCGTTTAAATTTTGACCAAAACTTACAATTTGAGGACAAAATTTTAGTTATCCTATCCGAAAAAAAACTTGATATCTACATGCAGAGGTCCTTCAACATCAAGGAAAGTTGATTTTAAATGCAATCGGAAGGGTAAAATTTTTAGACCAAAAAAAACCGTGAACTAACCATCATTGATTTTTTTTCGAGATTTTTTCGTTTAAATTTTGACCAAAACTTACAATTTGAGGACAAAATTTTAAGTTATCCTTTTCGAAAAAAAACTTGATATCTACATGCAAAGGTCCTTTAACATCAAAGAAACTTGATTTTAAATGAAATCGGAAGGATAAAATTTTAAGACCAAAAAAAACCGTGAACTAACCATCATTGATTTTTTTTCGGGATTTTTTCGTTTACATTTTGACCAAAACTTACAATTTGAGGACAAAATTTTAGTTATCCTTTCCGAAAAAAAACTTGATATCTACATGCAGAGGTCCTTCAACATCAAGGAAAGTTGATTTTAAATGAAATCGGAAGGGTAAAATTTTAAGACCAAAAAAAACCGTGAACTAACCATCATTGATTTTTTTTCGAGATTTTTTCGTTTAAATTTTGACCAAAACTTACAATTTGAGGACAAAATTTTAGTTATCCTTTCCGAAAAAAAACTTGATATCTACATGCAGAGGTCCTTCAACATCAAGGAAAGTTGATTTTAAATGAAATCGGAAGGGTAAAATTTTAAGACCAAAAAAAACCGTGAACTAACCATCATTGATTTTTTTTCGAGATTTTTTCGTTTAAATTTTGACCAAAACTTACAATTTGAGGACAAAATTTTAAGTTATCCTTTTCGAAAAAAAACTTGATATCTACATGCAGAGGTCCTTTAACATCAAAGAAACTTGATTTTAAATGAAATCGGAGGGATAAAATTTTAAGACCAAAAAAAACCGTGAACTAACCATCATTGATTTTTTTTCAAGATTTTTTCGTTTAAATTTTGACCAAAACTTACAATTTGAGGACAAAATTTTAGTTATCCTATCCGAAAAAAAACTTGATATCTACATGCTGAGGTCCTTCAACATCAAAGAAACTTGATTTTAAATGAAATCGGAAGGATAAAATTTTAAGACCAAAAAAAACCGTGAACTAACCATCATTGATTTTTTTTCGGGATTTTTTCGTTTAAATTTTGATCAAAACTTACAATTTGAGGACAAAATTTTAGTTATCCTTTCCGAAAAAAAACTTGATATCTACATGCAGAGGTCCTTCAACATCAAGGAAAGTTGATTTTAAATGAAATCGGAAGGGTAAAATTTTAAGACCAAAAAAAACCGTGAACTAACCATCATTGATTTTTTTTCGAGATTTTTTCGTTTAAATTTTGACCAAAACTTACAATTTGAGGACAAAATTTTAAGTTATCCTTTTCGAAAAAAAACTTGATATCTACATGCAGAGGTCCTTTAACATCAAAGAAACTTGATTTTAAATGAAATCGGAGGGATAAAATTTTAAGACCAAAAAAAACCGTGAACTTACCATCATTGATTTTTTTTCAAGATTTTTTCGTTTAAATTTTGACCAAAACTTACAATTTGAGGACAAAATTTTAGTTATCCTATCCGAAAAAAAACTTGATATCTACATGCAGAGGTCCTTCAACATCCAGGAAAGTTGATTTTAAATGCAATCGGAAGGGTAAAATTTTAAGACCAAAAAAAACCGTGAACTAACCATCATTGATTTTTTTTCGGGATTTTTTCGTTTAAATTTTGACCAAAACTTACAATTTGAGGACAAAATTTTAGTTATCCTTTCCGAAAAAAAACTTGATATCTACATGCAGAGGTCCTTCAACATCAAGGAAAGTTGATTTTAAATGAAATCGGAAGGGTAAAATTTTAAGACCAAAAAAAACCGTGAACTAATCATTGATTTTTTTTCGAGATTTTTTCGTTTAAATTTTGACCAAAACTTACAATTTGAGGACAAAATTTTAAGTTATCCTTTTCGAAAAAAAACTTGATATCTACATGCAGAGGTCCTTTAACATCAAAGAAACTTGATTTTAAATGAAATCGGAGGGATAAAATTTTAAGACCAAAAAAAACCGTGAACTTACCATCATTGATTTTTTTTCAAGATTTTTTCGTTTAAATTTTGACCAAAACTTACAATTTGAGGACAAAATTTTAGTTATCCTATCCGAAAAAAAACTTGATATCTACATGCAGAGGTCCTTCAACATCCAGGAAAGTTGATTTTAAATGCAATCGGAAGGGTAAAATTTTAAGACCAAAAAAAACCGTGAACTAACCATCATTGATTTTTTTTCAAGATTTTTTCGTTTAAATTTTGACCAAAGCTTACAATTTGAGGACAAAATTTTAAGTTATCCTTTTCGAAAAAAAACTTGATATCTACATGCAGAGGTCCTTTAACATCAAAGAAACTTGATTTTAAATGAAATCGGAGGGATAAAATTTTAAGACCAAAAAAAAACCGTGAACTAACCATCATTGATTTTTTTTCAAGATTTTTTCGTTTAAATTTTGACCAAAACTTACAATTTGAGGACAAAATTTTAAGTTATCCTTTTCGAAAAAAAACTTGATATCTACATGCAGAGGTCCTTTAACATCAAAGAAACTTGATTTTAAATGAAATCGGAAGGATAAAATTTTAAGACCAAAAAAAACCGTGAACTAACCATCATTGATTTTTTTTCGGGATTTTTTCGTTTAAATTTTGACCAAAACTTACAATTTGAGGACAAAATTTTAGTTATCCTTTCCGAAAAAAAACTTGATATCTACATGCAGAGGTCCTTCAACATCAAGGAAAGTTGATTTTAAATGAAATCGGAAGGGTAAAATTTTAAGACCAAAAAAAACCGTGAACTAACCATCATTGATTTTTTTTCGAGATTTTTTCGTTTAAATTTTGACCAAAACTTACAATTTGAGGACAAAATTTTAAGTTATCCTTTTCGAAAAAAAACTTGATATCTACATGCAGAGGTCCTTTAACATCAAAGAAACTTGATTTTAAATGAAATCGGAGGGATAAAATTTTAAGACCAAAAAAAACCGTGAACTTACCATCATTGATTTTTTTTCAAGATTTTTTCGTTTAAATTTTGACCAAAACTTACAATTTGAGGACAAAATTTTAGTTATCCTATCCGAAAAAAAACTTGATATCTACATGCAGAGGTCCTTCAACATCCAGGAAAGTTGATTTTAAATGCAATCGGAAGGGTAAAATTTTAAGACCAAAAAAAACCGTGAACTAACCATCATTGATTTTTTTTCGGGATTTTTTCGTTTAAATTTTGACCAAAACTTACAATTTGAGGACAAAATTTTAGTTATCCTTTCCGAAAAAAAACTTGATATCTACATGCAGAGGTCCTTCAACATCAAGGAAAGTTGATTTTAAATGAAATCGGAAGGGTAAAATTTTAAGACCAAAAAAAACCGTGAACTAATCATTGATTTTTTTTCGAGATTTTTTCGTTTAAATTTTGACCAAAACTTACAATTTGAGGACAAAATTTTAAGTTATCCTTTTCGAAAAAAAACTTGATATCTACATGCAGAGGTCCTTTAACATCAAAGAAACTTGATTTTAAATGAAATCGGAGGGATAAAATTTTAAGACCAAAAAAAACCGTGAACTTACCATCATTGATTTTTTTTCAAGATTTTTTCGTTTAAATTTTGACCAAAACTTACAATTTGAGGACAAAATTTTAGTTATCCTATCCGAAAAAAAACTTGATATCTACATGCAGAGGTCCTTCAACATCCAGGAAAGTTGATTTTAAATGCAATCGGAAGGGTAAAATTTTAAGACCAAAAAAAACCGTGAACTAACCATCATTGATTTTTTTTCAAGATTTTTTCGTTTAAATTTTGACCAAAGCTTACAATTTGAGGACAAAATTTTAAGTTATCCTTTTCGAAAAAAAACTTGATATCTACATGCAGAGGTCCTTTAACATCAAAGAAACTTGATTTTAAATGAAATCGGAGGGATAAAATTTTAAGACCAAAAAAAAACCGTGAACTAACCATCATTGATTTTTTTTCAAGATTTTTTCGTTTAAATTTTGACCAAAACTTACAATTTGAGGACAAAATTTTAAGTTATCCTTTTCGAAAAAAAACTTGATATCTACATGCAGAGGTCCTTTAACATCAAAGAAACTTGATTTTAAATGAAATCGGAAGGATAAAATTTTAAGACCAAAAAAAACCGTGAACTAACCATCATTGATTTTTTTTCGGGATTTTTTCGTTTAAATTTTGACCAAAACTTACAATTTGAGGACAAAATTTTAGTTATCCTTTCCGAAAAAAAACTTGATATCTACATGCAGAGGTCCTTCAACATCAAGGAAAGTTGATTTTAAATGAAATCGGAAGGGTAAAATTTTAAGACCAAAAAAAACCGTGAACTAACCATCATTGATTTTTTTTCGAGATTTTTTCGTTTAAATTTTGACCAAAACTTACAATTTGAGGACAAAATTTTAAGTTATCCTTTTCGAAAAAAAACTTGATATCTACATGCAGAGGTCCTTTAACATCAAAGAAACTTGATTTTAAATGAAATCGGAGGGATAAAATTTTAAGACCAAAAAAAACCGTGAACTTACCATCATTGATTTTTTTTCAAGATTTTTTCGTTTAAATTTTGACCAAAACTTACAATTTGAGGACAAAATTTTAGTTATCCTATCCGAAAAAAAACTTGATATCTACATGCAGAGGTCCTTCAACATCCAGGAAAGTTGATTTTAAATGCAATCGGAAGGGTAAAATTTTAAGACCAAAAAAAACCGTGAACTAACCATCATTGATTTTTTTTCAAGATTTTTTCGTTTAAATTTTGACCAAAGCTTACAATTTGAGGACAAAATTTTAAGTTATCCTTTTCGAAAAAAAACTTGATATCTACATGCAGAGGTCCTTTAACATCAAAGAAACTTGATTTTAAATGAAATCGGAGGGATAAAATTTTAAGACCAAAAAAAAACCGTGAACTAACCATCATTGATTTTTTTTCAAGATTTTTTCGTTTAAATTTTGACCAAAACTTACAATTTGAGGACAAAATTTTAAGTTATCCTTTTCGAAAAAAAACTTGATATCTACATGCAGAGGTCCTTTAACATCAAAGAAACTTGATTTTAAATGAAATCGGAAGGATAAAATTTTAAGACCAAAAAAAACCGTGAACTAACCATCATTGATTTTTTTTCGGGATTTTTTCGTTTAAATTTTGACCAAAACTTACAATTTGAGGACAAAATTTTAGTTATCCTTTCCGAAAAAAAACTTGATATCTACATGCAGAGGTCCTTCAACATCAAGGAAAGTTGATTTTAAATGAAATCGGAAGGGTAAAATTTTAAGACCAAAAAAAACCGTGAACTAACCATCATTGATTTTTTTTCGAGATTTTTTCGTTTAAATTTTGACCAAAACTTACAATTTGAGGACAAAATTTTAAGTTATCCTTTTCGAAAAAAAACTTGATATCTACATGCAGAGGTCCTTTAACATCAAAGAAACTTGATTTTAAATGAAATCGGAGGGATAAAATTTTAAGACCAAAAAAAACCGTGAACTTACCATCATTGATTTTTTTTCAAGATTTTTTCGTTTAAATTTTGACCAAAACTTACAATTTGAGGACAAAATTTTAGTTATCCTATCCGAAAAAAAACTTGATATCTACATGCAGAGGTCCTTCAACATCCAGGAAAGTTGATTTTAAATGCAATCGGAAGGGTAAAATTTTAAGACCAAAAAAAACCGTGAACTAACCATCATTGATTTTTTTTCAAGATTTTTTCGTTTAAATTTTGACCAAAACTTACAATTTGAGGACAAAATTTTAAGTTATCCTTTTCGAAAAAAAACTTGATATCTACATGCAGAGGTCCTTTAACATCAAAGAAACTTGATTTTAAATGAAATCGGAGGGATAAAATTTTAAGACCAAAAAAAAACCGTGAACTAACCATCATTGATTTTTTTTCGAGATTTTTTCGTTTAAATTTTGACCAAAACTTACAATTTGAGGACAAAATTTTAAGTTATCCTTTTCGAAAAAAAACTTGATATCTACATGCAGAGGTCCTTTAACATCAAAGAAACTTGATTTTAAATGAAATCGGAGGGATAAAATTTTAAGACCAAAAAAAACCGTGAACTAACCATCATTGATTTTTTTTCGGGATTTTTTCGTTTAAATTTTGACCAAAACTTACAATTTGAGGACAAAATTTTAGTTATCCTTTCCGAAAAAAAACTTGATATCTACATGCAGAGGTCCTTTAACATCAAAGAAACTTGATTTTAAATGAAATCGGAAGGATAAAATTTTAAGACCAAAAAAAACCGTGAACTAACCATCATTGATTTTTTTTCGGGATTTTTTCGTTTACATTTTGACCAAAACTTACAATTTGAGGACAAAATTTTAGTTATCCTTTCCGAAAAAAAACTTGATATCTACATGCAGAGGTCCTTCAACATCAAGGAAAGTTGATTTTAAATGAAATCGGAAGGGTAAAATTTTAAGACCAAAAAAAACCGTGAACTAACCATCATTGATTTTTTTTCGAGATTTTTTCGTTTAAATTTTGACCAAAACTTACAATTTGAGGACAAAATTTTAAGTTATCCTTTTCGAAAAAAAACTTGATATCTACATGCAGAGGTCCTTTAACATCAAAGAAACTTGATTTTAAATGAAATCGGAGGGATAAAATTTTAAGACCAAAAAAAACCGTGAACTTACCATCATTGATTTTTTTTCAAGATTTTTTCGTTTAAATTTTGACCAAAACTTACAATTTGAGGACAAAATTTTAGTTATCCTATCCGAAAAAAAACTTGATATCTACATGCAGAGGTCCTTCAACATCCAGGAAAGTTGATTTTAAATGCAATCGGAAGGGTAAAATTTTAAGACCAAAAAAAACCGTGAACTAACCATCATTGATTTTTTTTCAAGATTTTTTCGTTTAAATTTTGACCAAAACTTACAATTTGAGGACAAAATTTTAAGTTATCCTTTTCGAAAAAAAACTTGATATCTACATGCAGAGGTCCTTTAACATCAAAGAAACTTGATTTTAAATGAAATCGGAGGGATAAAATTTTAAGACCAAAAAAAAACCGTGAACTAACCATCATTGATTTTTTTTCGAGATTTTTTCGTTTAAATTTTGACCAAAACTTACAATTTGAGGACAAAATTTTAAGTTATCCTTTTCGAAAAAAAACTTGATATCTACATGCAGAGGTCCTTTAACATCAAAGAAACTTGATTTTAAATGAAATCGGAGGGATAAAATTTTAAGACCAAAAAAAACCGTGAACTTACCATCATTGATTTTTTTTCAAGATTTTTTCGTTTAAATTTTGACCAAGACTTACAATTTGAGGACAAAATTTTAGTTATCCTATCCGAAAAAAAACTTGATATCTACATGCAGAGGTCCTTCAACATCCAGGAAAGTTGATTTTAAATGCAATCGGAAGGGTAAAATTTTAAGACCAAAAAAAACCGTGAACTAACCATCATTGATTTTTTTTCAAGATTTTTTCGTTTAAATTTTGACCAAAACTTACAATTTGAGGACAAAATTTTAAGTTATCCTTTCCGAAAAAAAACTTTATATCTACATGCAGAGGTCCTTCAACATCAAGGAAAGTTGATTTTAAATGAAATCGGAAGGGTAAAATTTTAAGACCAAAAAAAACAGTGAACTAACCATCATTGATTTTTTTTCGAGATTTTTTCGTTTAAATTTTGACCAAAACTTACAATTTGAGGACAAAATTTTAAGTTATCCTTTTCGAAAAAAAACTTGATATCTACATGCAGAGGTCCTTTAACATCAAAGAAACTTGATTTTAAATGAAATCGGAGGGATAAAATTTTAAGACCAAAAAAACCGTGAACTTACCATCATTGATTTTTTTTCAAGATTTTTTCGTTTAAATTTTGACCAAAACTTACAATTTGAGGACAAAATTTTAGTTATCCTATCCGAAAAAAAACTTGATATCTACATGCAGAGGTCCTTCAACATCCAGGAAAATTGATTTTAAATGCAATCGGAAGGGTAAAATTTTAAGAACAAAACAAACCGTGAACTAACCATCATTGATTTTTTTTCAAGATTTTTTCGTTTAAATTTTGACCAAAACTTACAATTTGAGGACAAAATTTTAAGTTATCCTTTTCGAAAAAAAACTTGATATCTACATGCTGAGGTCCTTTAACATCAAAGAAACTTGATTTTAAATGAAATCGGAGGGATAAAATTTTTAGACCAAAAAAAACCGTGAACTAACCATCATTGATTTTTTTTCAAGATTTTTTCGTTTAAATTTTGACCAAAACTTACAATTTGAGGACAAAATTTTAGTTATCCTATCCGAAAAAAAACTTGATATCTACATGCTGAGGTCCTTCAACATCAAAGAAACTTGATTTTAAATGAAATCGGAAGGATAAAATTTTAAGACCAAAAAAAACCGTGAACTAACCATCATTGATTTTTTTTCGGGATTTTTTCGTTTAAATTTTGACCAAAACTTACAATTTGAGGACAAAATTTTAGTTATCCTTTCCGAAAAAAAACTTGATATCTACATGCAGAGGTCCTTCAACATCAAGGAAAGTTGATTTTAAATGAAATCGGAAGGGTAAAATTTTAAGACCAAAAAAAACCGTGAACTAACCATCATTGATTTTTTTTCGAGATTTTTTCGTTTAAATTTTGACCAAAACTTACAATTTGAGGACAAAATTTTAAGTTATCCTTTTCGAAAAAAAACTTGATATCTACATGCAGAGGTCCTTTAACATCAAAGAAACTTGATTTTAAATGAAATCGGAGGGATAAAATTTTAAGACCAAAAAAAACCGTGAACTTACCATCATTGATTTTTTTTCAAGATTTTTTCGTTTAAATTTTGACCAAAACTTACAATTTGAGGACAAAATTTTAGTTATCCTATCCGAAAAAAAACTTGATATCTACATGCAGAGGTCCTTCAACATCCAGGAAAGTTGATTTTAAATGCAATCGGAAGGGTAAAATTTTAAGACCAAAAAAAACCGTGAACTAACCATCATTGATTTTTTTTCAAGATTTTTTCGTTTAAATTTTGACCAAAACTTACAATTTGAGGACAAAATTTTAAGTTATCCTTTTCGAAAAAAAACTTGATATCTACATGCAGAGGTCCTTTAACATCAAAGACACTTGATTTTAAATGAAATCGGAGGGATAAAATTTTAAGACCAAAAAAAAACCGTGAACTAACCATCATTGATTTTTTTTCGAGATTTTTTCGTTTAAATTTTGACCAAAACTTACAATTTGAGGACAAAATTTTAAGTTATCCTTTTCGAAAAAAAACTTGATATCTACATGCAGAGGTCCTTTAACATCAAAGAAACTTGATTTTAAATGAAATCGGAGGGATAAAATTTTAAGACCAAAAAAAACCGTGAACTAACCATCATTGATTTTTTTTCAAGATTTTTTCGTTTAAATTTTGACCAAAACTTACAATTTGAGGACAAAATTTTAGTTATCCTATCCGAAAAAAAACTTGATATCTACATGCAGAGGTCCTTCAACATCAAGGAAAGTTGATTTTAAATGCAATCGGAAGGGTAAAATTTTAAGACCAAAAAAAACCGTGAACTAACCATCATTAATTTTTTTTCAAGATTTTTTCGTTTAAATTTTGACCAAAACTTACAATTTGAGGACAAAATTTTAAGTTATCCTTTTCGAAAAAAAACTTGATATCTACATGCTGAGGTCCTTTAACATCAAAGAAACTTGATTTTAAATGAAATCGGAAGGATAAAATTTTAAGACCAAAAAAAACCGTGAACTAACCATCATTGATTTTTTTTCGGGATTTTTTCGTTTAAATTTTGACCAAAACTTACAATTTGAGGACAAAATTTTAGTTATCCTTTCCGAAAAAAAACTTGATATCTACATGCAGAGGTCCTTCAACATCAAGGAAAGTTGATTTTAAATGAAATCGGAAGGGTAAAATTTTAAGACCTAAAAAAAACCGTGAACTAACCATCATTGATTTTTTTTCGAGATTTTTTCGTTTAAATTTTGACCAAAACTTACAATTTGAGGACAAAATTTTAAGTTATCCTTTTCGAAAAAAAACTTGATATCTACATGCAGAGGTCCTTTAACATCAAAGAAACTTGATTTTAAATGAAATCGGAGGGATAAAATTTTAAGACCAAAAAAAACCGTGAACTAACCATCATTGATTTTTTTTCAAGATTTTTTCGTTTAAATTTTGACCAAAACTTACAATTTGAGGACAAAATTTTAGTTATCCTATCCGAAAAAAAACTTGATATCTACATGCAGAGGTCCTTCAACATCAAGGTTAGTTGATTTTAAATGAAATCGGAAGGGTAAAATTTTAAGACCAAAAAAAACCGTGAACTAACCATCATTGATTTTTTTTCGAGATTTTTTCGTTTAAATTTTGACCAAAACTTACAATTTGAGGACAAAATTTTAGTTATCCTTTCCGAAAAAAAACTTGATATCTACATGCAGAGGTCCTTCAACATCAAGGAAAGTTGATTTTAAATGAAATCGGAAGGGTAAAATTTTAAGACCAAAAAAAACCGTGAACTAACCATCATTGATTTTTTTTCGAGATTTTTTCGTTTAAATTTTGACCAAAACTTACAATTTGAGGACAAAATTTTAAGTTATCCTTTTCGAAAAAAAACTTGATATCTACATGCAGAGGTCCTTTAACATCAAAGAAACTTGATTTTAAATGAAATCGGAGGGATAAAATTTTAAGACCAAAAAAAACCGTGAACTTACCATCATTGATTTTTTTTCAAGATTTTTTCGTTTAAATTTTGACCAAAACTTACAATTTGAGGACAAAATTTTAGTTATCCTATCCGAAAAAAAACTTGATATCTACATGCAGAGGTCCTTCAACATCCAGGAAAGTTGATTTTAAATGCAATCGGAAGGGTAAAATTTTAAGACCAAAAAAAACCGTGAACTAACCATCATTGATTTTTTTTCAAGATTTTTTCGTTTAAATTTTGACCAAAACTTACAATTTGAGGACAAAATTTTAAGTTATCCTTTTCGAAAAAAAACTTGATATCTACATGCAGAGGTCCTTTAACATCAAAGACACTTGATTTTAAATGAAATCGGAGGGATAAAATTTTAAGACCAAAAAAAAACCGTGAACTAACCATCATTGATTTTTTTTCGAGATTTTTTCGTTTAAATTTTGACCAAAACTTACAATTTGAGGACAAAATTTTAAGTTATCCTTTTCGAAAAAAAACTTGATATCTACATGCAGAGGTCCTTTAACATCAAAAAAACTTGATTTTAAATGAAATCGGAGGGATAAAATTTTAAGACCAAAAAAAACCGTGAACTAACCATCATTGATTTTTTTTCAAGATTTTTTCGTTTAAATTTTGACCAAAACTTACAATTTGAGGACAAAATTTTAGTTATCCTATCCGAAAAAAAACTTGATATCTACATGCAGAGGTCCTTCAACATCAAGGAAAGTTGATTTTAAATGCAATCGGAAGGGTAAAATTTTAAGACCAAAAAAAACCGTGAACTAACCATCATTGATTTTTTTTCAAGATTTTTTCGTTTAAATTTTGACCAAAACTTACAATTTGAGGACAAAATTTTAAGTTATCCTTTTCGAAAAAAAACTTGATATCTACATGCTGAGGTCCTTTAACATCAAAGAAACTTGATTTTAAATGAAATCGGAAGGATAAAATTTTAAGACCAAAAAAAACCGTGAACTAACCATCATTGATTTTTTTTCGGGATTTTTTCGTTTAAATTTTGACCAAAACTTACAATTTGAGGACAAAATTTTAGTTATCCTTTCCGAAAAAAAACTTGATATCTACATGCAGAGGTCCTTCAACATCAAGGAAAGTTGATTTTAAATGAAATCGGAAGGGTAAAATTTTAAGACCTAAAAAAAACCGTGAACTAACCATCATTGATTTTTTTTCGAGATTTTTTCGTTTAAATTTTGACCAAAACTTACAATTTGAGGACAAAATTTTAAGTTATCCTTTTCGAAAAAAAACTTGATATCTACATGCAGAGGTCCTTTAACATCAAAGAAACTTGATTTTAAATGAAATCGGAGGGATAAAATTTTAAGACCAAAAAAAACCGTGAACTAACCATCATTGATTTTTTTTCGAGATTTTTTCGTTTAAATTTTGACCAAAACTTACAATTTGAGGACAAAATTTTAAGTTATCCTTTTCGAAAAAAAAATTGATATCTACATGCAGAGGTCCTTTAACATCAAAGAAACTTGATTTTAAATGAAATCGGAGGGATAAAATTTTAAGACCAAAAAAAACCGTGAACTAACCATCATTGATTTTTTTTCGGGATTTTTTCGTTTAAATTTTGACCAAAACTTACAATTTGAGGACAAAATTTTAGTTATCCTTTCCGAAAAAAAACTTGATATCTACATGCAGAGGTCCTTCAACATCAAGGAAAGTTGATTTTAAATGAAATCGGAAGGGTAAAATTTTAAGACCAAAAAAAACCGTGAACTAACCATCATTGATTTTTTTTCGAGATTTTTTCGTTTAAATTTTGACCAAAACTTACAATTTGAGGACAAAATTTTAAGTTATCCTTTTCGAAAAAAAACTTGATATCTACATGCAGAGGTCCTTTAACATCAAAGAAACTTGATTTTAAATGAAATCGGAGGGATAAAATTTTAAGACCAAAAAAAACCGTGAACTTACCATCATTGATTTTTTTTCAAGATTTTTTCGTTTAAATTTTGACCAAAACTTACAATTTGAGGACAAAATTTTAGTTATCCTATCCGAAAAAAAACTTGATATCTACATGCAGAGGTCCTTCAACATCCAGGAAAGTTGATTTTAAATGCAATCGGAAGGGTAAAATTTTAAAACCAAAAAAAACCGTGAACTAACCATCATTGATTTTTTTTCAAGATTTTTTCGTTTAAATTTTGACCAAAACTTACAATTTGAGGACAAAATTTTAAGTTATCCTTTTCGAAAAAAAACTTGATATCTACATGCAGAGGTCCTTTAACATCAAAGACACTTGATTTTAAATGAAATCGGAGGGATAAAATTTTAAGACCAAAAAAAAACCGTGAACTAACCATCATTGATTTTTTTTCGAGATTTTTTCGTTTAAATTTTGACCAAAACTTACAATTTGAGGACAAAATTTTAAGTTATCCTTTTCGAAAAAAAACTTGATATCTACATGCAGAGGTCCTTTAACATCAAAGAAACTTGATTTTAAATGAAATCGGAGGGATAAAATTTTAAGACCAAAAAAAACCGTGAACTAACCATCATTGATTTTTTTTCAAGATTTTTTCGTTTAAATTTTGACCAAAACTTACAATTTGAGGACAAAATTTTAGTTATCCTATCCGAAAAAAAACTTGATATCTACATGCAGAGGTCCTTCAACATCAAGGAAAGTTGATTTTAAATGCAATCGGAAGGGTAAAATTTTAAGACCAAAAAAAACCGTGAACTAACCATCATTGATTTTTTTTCAAGATTTTTTCGTTTAAATTTTGACCAAAACTTACAATTTGAGGACAAAATTTTAAGTTATCCTTTTCGAAAAAAAACTTGATATCTACATGCTGAGGTCCTTTAACATCAAAGAAACTTGATTTTAAATGAAATCGGAAGGATAAAATTTTAAGACCAAAAAAAACCGTGAACTAACCATCATTGATTTTTTTTCGGGATTTTTTCGTTTAAATTTTGACCAAAACTTACAATTTGAGGACAAAATTTTAGTTATCCTTTCCGAAAAAAAACTTGATATCTACATGCAGAGGTCCTTCAACATCAAGGAAAGTTGATTTTAAATGAAATCGGAAGGGTAAAATTTTAAGACCTAAAAAAAACCGTGAACTAACCATCATTGATTTTTTTTCGAGATTTTTTCGTTTAAATTTTGACCAAAACTTACAATTTGAGGACAAAATTTTAAGTTATCCTTTTCGAAAAAAAACTTGATATCTACATGCAGAGGTCCTTTAACATCAAAGAAACTTGATTTTAAATGAAATCGGAGGGATAAAATTTTAAGACCAAAAAAAACCGTGAACTAACCATCATTGATTTTTTTTCGAGATTTTTTCGTTTAAATTTTGACCAAAACTTACAATTTGAGGACAAAATTTTAAGTTATCCTTTTCGAAAAAAAAATTGATATCTACATGCAGAGGTCCTTTAACATCAAAGAAACTTGATTTTAAATGAAATCGGAGGGATAAAATTTTAAGACCAAAAAAAACCGTGAACTAACCATCATTGATTTTTTTTCGGGATTTTTTCGTTTAAATTTTGACCAAAACTTACAATTTGAGGACAAAATTTTAGTTATCCTTTCCGAAAAAAAACTTGATATCTACATGCAGAGGTCCTTCAACATCAAGGAAAGTTGATTTTAAATGAAATCGGAAGGGTAAAATTTTAAGACCAAAAAAAACCGTGAACTAACCATCATTGATTTTTTTTCGAGATTTTTTCGTTTAAATTTTGACCAAAACTTACAATTTGAGGACAAAATTTTAAGTTATCCTTTTCGAAAAAAAACTTGATATCTACATGCAGAGGTCCTTTAACATCAAAGAAACTTGATTTTAAATGAAATCGGAGGGATAAAATTTTAAGACCAAAAAAAACCGTGAACTTACCATCATTGATTTTTTTTCAAGATTTTTTCGTTTAAATTTTGACCAAAACTTACAATTTGAGGACAAAATTTTAGTTATCCTATCCGAAAAAAAACTTGATATCTACATGCAGAGGTCCTTCAACATCCAGGAAAGTTGATTTTAAATGCAATCGGAAGGGTAAAATTTTAAGACCAAAAAAAACCGTGAACTAACCATCATTGATTTTTTTTCAAGATTTTTTCGTTTAAATTTTGACCAAAACTTACAATTTGAGGACAAAATTTTAAGTTATCCTTTTCGAAAAAAAACTTGATATCTACATGCAGAGGTCCTTTAACATCAAAGACACTTGATTTTAAATGAAATCGGAGGGATAAAATTTTAAGACCAAAAAAAAACCGTGAACTAACCATCATTGATTTTTTTTCGAGATTTTTTCGTTTAAATTTTGACCAAAACTTACAATTTGAGGACAAAATTTTAAGTTATCCTTTTCGAAAAAAAACTTGATATCTACATGCAGAGGTCCTTTAACATCAAAGAAACTTGATTTTAAATGAAATCGGAGGGATAAAATTTTAAGACCAAAAAAAACCGTGAACTAACCATCATTGATTTTTTTTCAAGATTTTTTCGTTTAAATTTTGACCAAAACTTACAATTTGAGGACAAAATTTTAGTTATCCTATCCGAAAAAAAACTTGATATCTACATGCAGAGGTCCTTCAACATCAAGGAAAGTTGATTTTAAATGCAATCGGAAGGGTAAAATTTTAAGACCAAAAAAAACCGTGAACTAACCATCATTGATTTTTTTTCAAGATTTTTTCGTTTAAATTTTGACCAAAACTTACAATTTGAGGACAAAATTTTAAGTTATCCTTTTCGAAAAAAAACTTGATATCTACATGCTGAGGTCCTTGAACATCAAAGAAACTTGATTTTAAATGAAATCGGAAGGATAAAATTTTAAGACCAAAAAAAACCGTGAACTAACCATCATTGATTTTTTTTCGGGATTTTTTCGTTTAAATTTTGACCAAAACTTACAATTTGAGGACAAAATTTTAGTTATCCTTTCCGAAAAAAAACTTGATATCTACATGCAGAGGTCCTTCAACATCAAGGAAAGTTGATTTTAAATGAAATCGGAAGGGTAAAATTTTAAGACCTAAAAAAAACCGTGAACTAACCATCATTGATTTTTTTTCGAGATTTTTTCGTTTAAATTTTGACCAAAACTTACAATTTGAGGACAAAATTTTAAGTTATCCTTTTCGAAAAAAAACTTGATATCTACATGCAGAGGTCCTTTAACATCAAAGAAACTTGATTTTAAATGAAATCGGAGGGATAAAATTTTAAGACCAAAAAAAACCGTGAACTAACCATCATTGATTTTTTTTCAAGATTTTTTCGTTTAAATTTTGACCAAAACTTACAATTTGAGGACAAAATTTTAGTTATCCTATCCGAAAAAAAACTTGATATCTACATGCAGAGGTCCTTCAACATCAAGGTTAGTTGATTTTAAATGAAATCGGAAGGGTAAAATTTTAAGACCAAAAAAAACCGTGAACTAACCATCATTGATTTTTTTTCGAGATTTTTTCGTTTAAATTTTGACCAAAACTTACAATTTGAGGACAAAATTTTAAGTTATCCTTTTCGAAAAAAAAATTGATATCTACATGCAGAGGTCCTTTAACATCAAAGAAACTTGATTTTAAATGAAATAGGAGGGATAAAATTTTAAGACCAAAAAAAACCGTGAACTTACCATCATTGATTTTTTTTCAAGATTTTTTCGTTTAAATTTTGACCAAAACTTACAATTTGAGGACAAAATTTTAGTTATCCTATCCGAAAAAAAACTTGATATCTACATGCAGAGGTCCTTCAACATCCAGGAAAGTTGATTTTAAATGCAATCGGAAGGGTAAAATTTTAAGACCAAAAAAAACCGTGAACTAACCATCATTGATTTTTTTTCAAGATTTTTTCGTTTAAATTTTGACCAAAACTTACAATTTGAGGACAAAATTTTAGTTATCCTTTCCGAAAAAAAACTTGATATCTACATGCAGAGGTCCTTCAACATCAAGGAAAGTTGATTTTAAATGAAATCGGAAGGGTAAAATTTTAAGACCAAAAAAAACAGTGAACTAACCATCATTGATTTTTTTTCGAGATTTTTTCGTTTAAATTTTGACCAAAACTTACAATTTGAGGACAAAATTTTAAGTTATCCTTTTCGAAAAAAAACTTGATATCTACATGCAGAGGTCCTTTAACATCAAAGAAACTTGATTTTAAATGAAATCGGAGGGATAAAATTTTAAGACCAAAAAAACCGTGAACTTACCATCATTGATTTTTTTTCAAGATTTTTTCGTTTAAATTTTGACCAAAACTTACAATTTGAGGACAAAATTTTAGTTATCCTATCCGAAAAAAAACTTGATATCTACATGCAGAGGTCCTTCAACATCCAGGAAAATTGATTTTAAATGCAATCGGAAGGGTAAAATTTTAAGAACAAAACAAACCGTGAACTAACCATCATTGATTTTTTTTCAAGATTTTTTCGTTTAAATTTTGACCAAAACTTACAATTTGAGGACAAAATTTTAAGTTATCCTTTTCGAAAAAAAACTTGATATCTACATGCAGAGGTCCTTTAACATCAAAGAAACTTGATTTTAAATAAAATCGGAAGGATAAAATTTTAAGACCAAAAAAAACCGTGAACTAACCATCATTGATTTTTTTTCGGGATTTTTTCGTTTAAATTTTGACCAAAACTTACAATTTGAGGACAAAATTTTAGTTATCCTTTCCGAAAAAAAACTTGATATCTACATGCAGAGGTCCTTCAACATCAAGGAAAGTTGATTTTAAATGAAATCGGAAGGGTAAAATTTTAAGACCAAAAAAAACCGTGAACTAACCATCATTGATTTTTTTTCGAGATTTTTTCGTTTAAATTTTGACCAAAACTTACAATTTGAGGACAAAATTTTAAGTTATCCTTTTCGAAAAAAAACTTGATATCTACATGCAGAGGTCCTTTAACATCAAAGAAACTTGATTTTAAATGAAATCGGAGGGATAAAATTTTAAGACCAAAAAAAAACCGTGAACTAACCATCATTGATTTTTTTTCGAGATTTTTTCGTTTAAATTTTGACCAAAACTTACAATTTGAGGACAAAATTTTAAGTTACCCTTTTCGAAAAAAAACTTGATATCTACATGCAGAGGTCCTTTAACATCAAAGAAACTTGATTTTAAATGAAATCGGAGGGATAAAATTTTAAGACCAAAAAAAAACCGTGAACTAACCATCATTGATTTTTTTTCGAGATTTTTTCGTTTAAATTTTGACCAAAACTTACAATTTGAGGACAAAATTTTAAGTTATCCTTTTCGAAAAAAAACTTGATATCTACATGCAGAGGTCCTTTAACATCAAAGAAACTTGATTTTAAATGAAATCGGAGGGATAAAATTTTAAGACCAAAAAAAACCGTGAACTTACCATCATTGATTTTTTTTCAAGATTTTTTCGTTTAAATTTTGACCAAAACTTACAATTTGAGGACAAAATTTTAGTTATCCTATCCGAAAAAAAACTTGATATCTACATGCAGAGGTCCTTCAACATCAAGGAAAGTTGATTTTAAATGCAATCGGAAGGGTAAAATTTTAAGACCAAAAAAAACCGTGAACTAACCATCATTGATTTTTTTTCGAGATTTTTTCGTTTAAATTTTGACCAAAACTTACAATTTGAGGACAAAATTTTAAGTTATCCTTTTCGAAAAAAAACTTGATATCTACATGCAGAGGTCCTTTAACATCAAAGAAACTTGATTTTAAATGAAATCGGAGGGATAAAATTTTAAGACCAAAAAAAACCGTGAACTTACCATCATTGATTTTTTTTCAAGATTTTTTCGTTTAAATTTTGACCAAAACTTACAATTTGAGGACAAAATTTTAAGTTATCCTTTTCGAAAAAAAACTTGATATCTACATGCAGAGGTCCTTTAACATCAAAGAAACTTGATTTTAAATGAAATCGGAGGGATAAAATTTTAAGACCAAAAAAAAACCGTGAACTAACCATCATTGATTTTTTTTCGAGATTTTTTCGTTTAAATTTTGACCAAAACTTACAATTTGAGGACAAAATTTTAAGTTATCCTTTTCGAAAAAAAACTTGATATCTACATGCAGAGGTCCTTTAACATCAAAGAAACTTGATTTTAAATGAAATCGGAGGGATAAAATTTTAAGACCAAAAAAAACCGTGAACTAACCATCATTGATTTTTTTTCAAGATTTTTTCGTTTAAATTTTGACCAAAACTTACAATTTGAGGACAAAATTTTAGTTATCCTATCCGAAAAAAAACTTGATATCTACATGCAGAGGTCCTTCAACATCAAGGAAAGTTGATTTTAAATGCAATCGGAAGGGTAAAATTTTAAGACCAAAAAAAACCGTGAACTAACCATCATTGATTTTTTTTCAAGATTTTTTCGTTTAAATTTTGACCAAAACTTACAATTTGAGGACAAAATTTTAAGTTATCCTTTTCGAAAAAAAACTTGATATCTACATGCAGAGGTCCTTTAACATCAAAGAAACTTGATTTTAAATGAAATCGGAGGGATAAAATTTTAAGACCAAAAAAAACCGTGAACTAACCATCATTGATTTTTTTTCAAGATTTTTTCGTTTAAATTTTGACCAAAACTTACAATTTGAGGACAAAATTTTAGTTATCCTATCCGAAAAAAAACTTGATATCTACATGCAGAGGTCCTTCAACATCAAGGAAAGTTGATTTTAAATGCAATCGGAAGGGTAAAATTTTTAGACCAAAAAAAACCGTGAACTAACCATCATTGATTTTTTTTCAAGATTTTTTCGTTTAAATTTTGACCAAAACTTACAATTTGAGGACAAAATTTTAAGTTATCCTTTTCGAAAAAAAACTTGATATCTACATGCTGAGGTCCTTTAACATCAAAGAAACTTGATTTTAAATGAAATCGGAAGGATAAAATTTTAAGACCAAAAAAAACCGTGAACTAACCATCATTGATTTTTTTTCGGGATTTTTTCGTTTAAATTTTGACCAAAACTTACAATTTGAGGACAAAATTTTAGTTATCCTTTCCGAAAAAAAACTTGATATCTACATGCAGAGGTCCTTCAACATCAAGGAAAGTTGATTTTAAATGAAATCGGAAGGGTAAAATTTTAAGACCAAAAAAAACCGTGAACTAACCATCATTGATTTTTTTTCGAGATTTTTTCGTTTAAATTTTGACCAAAACTTACAATTTGAGGACAAAATTTTAAGTTATCCTTTTCGAAAAAAAACTTGATATCTACATGCAGAGGTCCTTTAACATCAAAGAAACTTGATTTTAAATGAAATCGGAGGGATAAAATTTTAAGACCAAAAAAAACCGTGAACTTACCATCATTGATTTTTTTTCAAGATTTTTTCGTTTAAATTTTGACCAAAACTTACAATTTGAGGACAAAATTTTAGTTATCCTATCCGAAAAAAAACTTGATATCTACATGCAGAGGTCCTTCAACATCCAGGAAAGTTGATTTAAATGCAATCGGAAGGGTAAAATTTTAAGACCAAAAAAAACCGTGAACTAACCATCATTGATTTTTTTTCAAGATTTTTTCGTTTAAATTTTGACCAAAACTTACAATTTGAGGACAAAATTTTAAGTTATCCTTTTCGAAAAAAAACTTGATATCTACATGCAAAGGTCCTTTAACATCAAAGAAACTTGATTTTAAATGAAATCGGAAGGATAAAATTTTAAGACCAAAAAAAACCGTGAACTAACCATCATTGATTTTTTTTCGGGATTTTTTCGTTTAAATTTTGACCAAAACTTACAATTTGAGGACAAAATTTTAGTTATCCTTTCCGAAAAAAAACTTGATATCTACATGCAGAGGTCCTTCAACATCAAGGAAAGTTGATTTTAAATGAAATCGGAAGGGTAAAATTTTAAGACCAAAAAAAACCGTGAACTAACCATCATTGATTTTTTTTCGAGATTTTTTCGTTTAAATTTTGACCAAAACTTACAATTTGAGGACAAAATTTTAAGTTACCCTTTTCGAAAAAAAACTTGATATCTACATGCAGAGGTCCTTTAATATCAAAGAAACTTGATTTTAAATGAAATCGGAGGGATAAAATTTTAAGACCAAAAAAAAACCGTGAACTAACCATCATTGATTTTTTTTCGAGATTTTTTCGTTTAAATTTTGACCAAAACTTACAATTTGAGGACAAAATTTTAAGTTATCCTTTTCGAAAAAAAACTTGATATCTACATGCAGAGGTCCTTCAACATCAAGGAAAGTTGATTTTAAATGAAATCGGAAGGGTAAAATTTTAAGACCAAAAAAAACCGTGAACTAACCATCATTGATTTTTTTTCGGGATTTTTTCGTTTAAATTTTGACCAAAACTTACAATTTGAGGACAAAATTTTAGTTATCCTTTCCGAAAAAAAACTTGATATCTACATGCAGAGGTCCTTCAACATCAAGGAAAGTTGATTTTAAATGCAATCGGAAGGGTAAAATTTTTAGACCAAAAAAAACCGTGAACTAACCATCATTGATTTTTTTTCAAGATTTTTTCGTTTAAATTTTGACCAAAACTTACAATTTGAGGACAAAATTTTAAGTTATCCTTTTCGAAAAAAAACTTGATATCTACATGCAGAGGTCCTTTAACATCAAAGAAACTTGATTTTAAATGAAATCGGAAGGATAAAATTTTAAGACCAAAAAAAACCGTGAACTAACCATCATTGATTTTTTTTCGGGATTTTTTCGTTTAAATTTTGACCAAAACTTACAATTTGAGGACAAAATTTTAGTTATCCTTTCCGAAAAAAAACTTGATATCTACATGCAGAGGTCCTTTAACATCAAAGAAACTTGATTTTAAATGAAATCGGAGGGATAAAATTTTAAGACCAAAAAAAACCGTGAACTTACCATCATTGATTTTTTTTCAAGATTTTTTCGTTTAAATTTTGACCAAAACTTACAATTTGAGGACAAAATTTTAGTTATCCTTTCCGAAAAAAAACTTGATATCTACATGCAGAGGTCCTTCAACATCAAGGAAAGTTGATTTTAAATGAAATCGGAAGGGTAAAATTTTAAGACCAAAAAAAACCGTGAACTAACCATCATTGATTTTTTTTCAAGATTTTTTCGTTTAAATTTTGACCAAAACTTACAATTTGAGGACAAAATTTTAGTTATCCTTTCCGAAAAAAAACTTGATATCTACATGCAGAGGTCCTTCAACATCAAGGAAAGTTGATTTTAAATGAAATCGGAAGGATAAAATTTTAAGACCAAAAAAAACCGTGAACTAACCATCATTGATTTTTTTTCAAGATTTTTTCGTTTAAATTTTGACCAAAACTTACAATTTGAGGACAAAATTTTAGTTATCCTTTCCGAAAAAAAACTTGATATCTACATGCAGAGGTCCTTTAACATCAAAGAAACTTGATTTTAAATGAAATCGGAAGGATAAAATTTTAAGACCAAAAAAAACCGTGAACTAACCATCATTGATTTTTTTTCGGGATTTTTTCGTTTAAATTTTGACCAAAACTTACAATTTGAGGACAAAATTTTAGTTATCCTTTCCGAAAAAAAACTTGATATCTACATGCAGAGGTCCTTCAACATCAAGGAAAGTTGATTTTAAATGAAATCGGAAGGGTAAAATTTTAAGACCAAAAAAACCGTGAACTAACCATCATTGATTTTTTTTCAAGATTTTTTCGTTTAAATTTTGACCAAAACTTACAATTTGAGGACAAAATTTTAAGTTATCCTTTTCGAAAAAAAACTTGATATCTACATGCAGAGGTCCTTTAACATCAAAGAAACTTGATTTTAAATGAAATCGGAAGGATAAAATTTTAAGACCAAAAAAAACCGTGAACTAACCATCATTGATTTTTTTTCGGGATTTTTTCGTTTAAATTTTGACCAAAACTTACAATTTGAGGACAAAATTTTAGTTATCCTTTCCGAAAAAAAACTTGATATCTACATGCAGAGGTCCTTTAACATCAAAGAAACTTGATTTTAAATGAAATCGGAGGGATAAAATTTTAAGACCAAAAAAAACCGTGAACTTACCATCATTGATTTTTTTTCAAGATTTTTTCGTTTAAATTTTGACCAAAACTTACAATTTGAGGACAAAATTTTAGTTATCCTTTCCGAAAAAAAACTTGATATCTACATGCAGAGGTCCTTCAACATCAAGGAAAGTTGATTTTAAATGAAATCGGAAGGGTAAAATTTTAAGACCAAAAAAAACCGTGAACTAACCATCATTGATTTTTTTTCAAGATTTTTTCGTTTAAATTTTGACCAAAACTTACAATTTGAGGACAAAATTTTAGTTATCCTTTCCGAAAAAAAACTTGATATCTACATGCAGAGGTCCTTCAACATCAAGGAAAGTTGATTTTAAATGAAATCGGAAGGATAAAATTTTAAGACCAAAAAAAACCGTGAACTAACCATCATTGATTTTTTTTCAAGATTTTTTCGTTTAAATTTTGACCAAAACTTACAATTTGAGGACAAAATTTTAGTTATCCTTTCCGAAAAAAAACTTGATATCTACATGCAGAGGTCCTTCAACATCAAGGAAAGTTGATTTTAAATGAAATCGGAAGGGTAAAATTTTAAGACCAAAAAAAACCGTGAACTAACCATCATTGATTTTTTTTCGGGATTTTTTCGTTTAAATTTTGACCAAAACTTACAATTTGAGGACAAAATTTTAGTTATCCTTTCCGAAAAAAAACTTGATATCTACATGCAGAGGTCCTTCAACATCAAGGAAAGTTGATTTTAAATGAAATCGGAAGGATAAAATTTTAAGACCAAAAAAAACCGTGAACTAACCATCATTGATTTTTTTTCAAGATTTTTTCGTTTAAATTTTGACCAAAACTTACAATTTGAGGACAAAATTTTAGTTATCCTTTCCGAAAAAAAACTTGATATCTACATGCAGAGGTCCTTTAACATCAAAGAAACTTGATTTTAAATGAAATCGGAAGGATAAAATTTTAAGACCAAAAAAAACCGTGAACTAACCATCATTGATTTTTTTTCGGGATTTTTTCGTTTAAATTGTGACCAAAACTTACAATTTGAGGACAAAATTTTAGTTATCCTTTCCGAAAAAAAACTTGATATCTACATGCAGAGGTCCTTTAACATCAAAGAAACTTGATTTTAAATGAAATCGGAAGGATAAAATTTTAAGACCAAAAAAAACCGTGAACTAACCATCATTGATTTTTTTTTGGGATTTTTTCGTTTAAATTTTGACCAAAACTTACAATTTGAGGACAAAATTTTAGTTATCCTTTCCGAAAAAAAACTTGATATCTACATGCAGAGGTCCTTCAACATCAAGGAAAGTTGATTTTAAATGAAATCGGAAGGATAAAATTTTAAGACCAAAAAAAACCGTGAACTAACCATCATTGATTTTTTTTCAAGATTTTTTCGTTTAAATTTTGACCAAAACTTACAATTTGAGGACAAAATTTTAAGTTATCCTTTTCGAAAAAAAACTTGATATCTACATGCAGAGGTCCTTCAACATCAAGGAAAGTTGATTTTAAATGAAATCGGAAGGATAAAATTTTAAGACCAAAAAAAACCGTGAACTAACCATCATTGATTTTTTTTCAAGATTTTTTCGTTTAAATTTTGACCAAAACTTACAATTTGAGGACAAAATTTTAGTTATCCTTTCCGAAAAAAAACTTGATATCTACATGCAGAGGTCCTTCAACATCAAGGAAAGTTGATTTTAAATGAAATCGGAAGGATAAAATTTTAAGACCAAAAAAAACCGTGAACTAACCATCATTGATTTTTTTTCGGGATTTTTTCGTTTAAATTTTGACCAAAAATTTCAATTTGAGGACAAAATTTTAGTTATCCTTTCCGAAAAAAAACTTGATATCTACATGCAGAGGTCCTTTAACATCAAAGAAACTTGATTTTAAATGAAATCGGAAGGATAAAATTTTAAGACCAAAAAAAACCGTGAACTAACCATCATTGATTTTTTTTCAAGATTTTTTCGTTTAAATTTTGACCAAAAATTTCAATTTGAGGACAAAATTTTAGTTATCCTTTCCGAAAAAAAACTTGATATCTACATGCAGAGGTCCTTCAACATCAAGGAAAGTTGATTTTAAATGAAATCGGAAGGATAAAATTTTAAGACCAAAAAAAACCGTGAACTAACCATCATTGATTTTTTTTCAAGATTTTTTCGTTTAAATTTTGACCAAAACTTACAATTTGAGGACAAAATTTTAAGTTATCCTTTTCGAAAAAAAACTTGATATCTACATGCAGAGGTCCTTCAACATCAAGGAAAGTTGATTTTAAATGAAATCGGAAGGGTAAAATTTTAAGACCAAAAAAAACCGTGAACTAACCATCATTGATTTTTTTTCGGGATTTTTTCGTTTAAATTTTGACCAAAACTTACAATTTGAGGACAAAATTTTAGTTATCCTTTCCGAAAAAAAACTTGATATCTACATGCAGAGGTCCTTCAACATCAAGGAAAGTTGATTTTAAATGAAATCGGAAGGATAAAATTTTAAGACCAAAAAAAACCGTGAACTAACCATCATTGATTTTTTTTCAAGATTTTTTCGTTTAAATTTTGACCAAAACTTACAATTTGAGGACAAAATTTTAGTTATCCTTTCCGAAAAAAAACTTGATATCTACATGCAGAGGTCCTTTAACATCAAAGAAACTTGATTTTAAATGAAATCGGAAGGATAAAATTTTAAGACCAAAAAAAACCGTGAACTAACCATCATTGATTTTTTTTCGGGATTTTTTCGTTTAAATTTTGACCAAAACTTACAATTTGAGGACAAAATTTTAGTTATCCTTTCCGAAAAAAAACTTGATATCTACATGCAGAGGTCCTTTAACATCAAAGAAACTTGATTTTAAATGAAATCGGAAGGATAAAATTTTAAGACCAAAAAAAACCGTGAACTAACCATCATTGATTTTTTTTCGGGATTTTTTCGTTTAAATTGTGACCAAAACTTACAATTTGAGGACAAAATTTTAGTTATCCTTTCCGAAAAAAAACTTGATATCTACATGCAGAGGTCCTTCAACATCAAGGAAAGTTGATTTTAAATGAAATCGGAAGGATAAAATTTTAAGACCAAAAAAAACCGTGAACTAACCATCATTGATTTTTTTTCAAGATTTTTTCGTTTAAATTTTGACCAAAACTTACAATTTGAGGACAAAATTTTAAGTTATCCTTTTCGAAAAAAAACTTGATATCTACATGCAGAGGTCCTTCAACATCAAGGAAAGTTGATTTTAAATGAAATCGGAAGGATAAAATTTTAAGACCAAAAAAAACCGTGAACTAACCATCATTGATTTTTTTTCAAGATTTTTTCGTTTAAATTTTGACCAAAACTTACAATTTGAGGACAAAATTTTAGTTATCCTTTCCGAAAAAAAACTTGATATCTACATGCAGAGGTCCTTCAACATCAAGGAAAGTTGATTTTAAATGAAATCGGAAGGATAAAATTTTAAGACCAAAAAAAACCGTGAACTAACCATCATTGATTTTTTTTCGGGATTTTTTCGTTTAAATTTTGACCAAAAATTTCAATTTGAGGACAAAATTTTAGTTATCCTTTCCGAAAAAAAACTTGATATCTACATGCAGAGGTCCTTTAACATCAAAGAAACTTGATTTTAAATGAAATCGGAAGGATAAAATTTTAAGACCAAAAAAAACCGTGAACTAACCATCATTGATTTTTTTTCAAGATTTTTTCGTTTAAATTTTGACCAAAACTTACAATTTGAGGACAAAATTTTAGTTATCCTTTCCGAAAAAAAACTTGATATCTACATGCAGAGGTCCTTCAACATCAAGGAAAGTTGATTTTAAATGAAATCGGAAGGATAAAATTTTAAGACCAAAAAAAACCGTGAACTAACCATCATTGATTTTTTTTCAAGATTTTTTCGTTTAAATTTTGACCAAAACTTACAATTTGAGGACAAAATTTTAAGTTATCCTTTTCGAAAAAAAACTTGATATCTACATGCAGAGGTCCTTCAACATCAAGGAAAGTTGATTTTAAATGAAATCGGAAGGGTAAAATTTTAAGACCAAAAAAAACCGTGAACTAACCATCATTGATTTTTTTTCGGGATTTTTTCGTTTAAATTTTGACCAAAACTTACAATTTGAGGACAAAATTTTAGTTATCCTTTCCGAAAAAAAACTTGATATCTACATGCAGAGGTCCTTCAACATCAAGGAAAGTTGATTTTAAATGAAATCGGAAGGATAAAATTTTAAGACCAAAAAAAACCGTGAACTAACCATCATTGATTTTTTTTCAAGATTTTTTCGTTTAAATTTTGACCAAAACTTACAATTTGAGGACAAAATTTTAAGTTATCCTTTTCGAAAAAAAACTTGATATCTACATGCAGAGGTCCTTTAACATCAAAGAAACTTGATTTTAAATGAAATCGGAAGGATAAAATTTTAAGACCAAAAAAAACCGTGAACTAACCATCATTGATTTTTTTTCAAGATTTTTTCGTTTAAATTTTGACCAAAACTTACAATTTGAGGACAAAATTTTAAGTTATCCTTTTCGAAAAAAAACTTGATATCTACATGCAGAGGTCCTTCAACATCAAGGAAAGTTGATTTTAAATGAAATCGGAAGGGTAAAATTTTAAGACCAAAAAAAACCGTGAACTAACCATCATTGATTTTTTTTCGAGATTTTTTCGTTTAAATTTTGACCAAAACTTACAATTTGAGGACAAAATTTTAAGTTATCCTTTTCGAAAAAAAACTTGATATCTACATGCAGAGGTCCTTTAACATCAAAGAAACTTGATTTTAAATGAAATCGGAAGGATAAAATTTTAAGACCAAAAAAAACCGTGAACTAACCATCATTGATTTTTTTTCGGGATTTTTTCGTTTAAATTTTGACCAAAACTTACAATTTGAGGACAAAATTTTAGTTATCCTTTCCGAAAAAAAACTTGATATCTACATGCAGAGGTCCTTTAACATCAAAGAAACTTGATTTTAAATGAAATCGGAAGGATAAAATTTTAAGACCAAAAAAAACCGTGAACTAACCATCATTGATTTTTTTTCAAGATTTTTTCGTTTAAATTTTGACCAAAACTTACAATTTGAGGACAAAATTTTAGTTATCCTTTCCGAAAAAAAACTTGATATCTACATGCAGAGGTCCTTCAACATCAAGGAAAGTTGATTTTAAATGAAATCGGAAGGATAAAATTTTAAGACCAAAAAAAACCGTGAACTAACCATCATTGATTTTTTTTCGGGATTTTTTCGTTTAAATTTTGACCAAAACTTACAATTTGAGGACAAAATTTTAGTTATCCTTTCCGAAAAAAAACTTGATATCTACATGCAGAGGTCCTTCAACATCAAGGAAAGTTGATTTTAAATGAAATCGGAAGGATAAAATTTTAAGACCAAAAAAAACCGTGAACTAACCATCATTGATTTTTTTTCAAGATTTTTTCGTTTAAATTTTGACCAAAACTTACAATTTGAGGACAAAATTTTAAGTTATCCTTTTCGAAAAAAAACTTGATATCTACATGCAGAGGTCCTTTTACATCAAAGAAACTTGATTTTAAATGAAATCGGAAGGATAAAATTTTAAGACCAAAAAAAACCGTGAACTAACCATCATTGATTTTTTTTCAAGATTTTTTCGTTTAAATTTTGACCAAAACTTACAATTTGAGGACAAAATTTTAAATTATCCTTTTCGAAAAAAAACTTGATATCTACATGCAGAGGTCCTTCAACATCAAGGAAAGTTGATTTTAAATGAAATCGGAAGGGTAAAATTTTAAGACCAAAAAAAACCGTGAACTAACCATCATTGATTTTTTTTCGAGATTTTTTCGTTTAAATTTTGACCAAAACTTACAATTTGAGGACAAAATTTTAAGTTATCCTTTTCGAAAAAAAACTTGATATCTACATGCAGAGGTCCTTCAACATCAAGGAAAATTGATTTTAAATGAAATCGGAAGGGTAAAATTTTAAGACCAAAAAAAACCGTGAACTAACCATCATTGATTTTTTTTCAAGATTTTTTCGTTTAAATTTTGACCAAAACTTACAATTTGAGGACAAAATTTTAAGTTACCCTTTTCGAAAAAAAACTTGATATCTACATGCAGAGGTCCTTTAACATCAAAGAAACTTGATTTTAAATGAAATCGGAAGGATAAAATTTTAAGACCAAAAAAAACCGTGAACTAACCATCATTGATTTTTTTTCGGGATTTTTTCGTTTAAATTTTGACCAAAACTTACAATTTGAGGACAAAATTTTAGTTATCCTTTCCGAAAAAAAACTTGATATCTACATGCAGAGGTCCTTCAACATCAAGGAAAGTTGATTTTAAATGAAATCGGAAGGATAAAATTTTAAGACCAAAAAAAACCGTGAACTAACCATCATTGATTTTTTTTCGGGATTTTTTCGTTTAAATTTTGACCAAAACTTACAATTTGAGGACAAAGCTTTAAGTTATCCTTTTCGAAAAAAAACTTGATATCTACATGCAGAGGTCCTTTTACATCAAGGAAAGTTGATTTTAAATGAAATCGGAAGGATAAAATTTTAAGACCAAAAAAAACCGTGAACTAACCATCATTGATTTTTTTTCAAGATTTTTTCGTTTAAATTTTGACCAAAACTTACAATTTGAGGACAAAATTTTAGTTATCCTTTCCGAAAAAAAACTTGATATCTACATGCAGAGGTCCTTCAACATCAAGGAAAGTTGATTTTAAATGAAATCGGAAGGATAAAATTTTAAGACCAAAAAAAACCGTGAACTAACCATCATTGATTTTTTTTCGGGATTTTTTCGTTTAAATTTTGACCAAAACTTACAATTTGAGGACAAAATTTTAAGTTATCCTTTTCGAAAAAAAACTTGATATCTACATGCAGAGGTCCTTTAACATCAAAGAAACTTGATTTTAAATGAAATCGGAAGGATAAAATTTTAAGACCAAAAAAAACCGTGAACTAACCATCATTGATTTTTTTTCGGGATTTTTTCGTTTAAATTTTGACCAAAACTTACAATTTGAGGACAAAATTTTAGTTATCCTATCCGAAAAAAAACTTGATATCTACATGCAGAGGTCCTTCAACATCAAGGAAACTTGATTTTAAATGAAATCGGAAGGATAAAATTTTAAGACCAAAAAAAACCGTGAACTAACCATCATTGATTTTTTTTCAAGATTTTTTCGTTTAAATTTTGACCAAAACTTACAATTTGAGGACAAAATTTTAAGTTACCCTTTTCGAAAAAAAACTTGATATCTACATGCAGAGGTCCTTTAACATCAAAGAAACTTGATTTTAAATGAAATCGGAAGGATAAAATTTTAAGACCAAAAAAAACCGTGAACTAACCATCATTGATTTTTTTTCGGGAATTTTTCGTTTAAATTTTGACCAAAATTTACAATTTGAGGACAAAATTTTAGTTATCCTTTCCGAAAAAAAACTTGATATCTACATGCAGAGGTCCTTCAACATCAAGGAAAGTTGATTTTAAATGCAATCGGAAGGGTAAAATTTTAAGACCAAAAAAAACCGTGAACTAACCATCATTGATTTTTTTTCGAGATTTTTTCGTTTAAATTTTGACCAAAACTTACAATTTGAGGACAAAATTTTAGTTATCCTTTTCGAAAAAAAACTTGATATCTACATGCAGAGGTCCTTTTACATCAAAGAAACTTGATTTTAAATGAAATCGGAAGGATAAAATTTTAAGACCAAAAAAAACCGTGAACTAACCATCATTGATTTTTTTTCAAGATTTTTTCGTTTAAATTTTGACCAAAACTTACAATTTGAGGACAAAATTTTAGTTATCCTTTCCGAAAAAAAACTTGATATCTACATGCAGAGGTCCTTCAACATCAAGGAAAGTTGATTTTAAATGGAATCTAAAGGGTAAAATTTTAAGACCAAAAAAAACCGTGAACTAACCATCATTGATTTTTCTTCGAGATTTTTTCGTTTAAATTTTGACCAAAACTTACAATTTGAGGACAAAATTTTAAGTTATCCTTTTCGAAAAAAAACTTGATATCTACATGCAGAGGTCCTTTAACATCAAAGAAACTTGATTTTAAAGAAATCGGAAGGATAAAATTTTAAGACCAAAAAAAACCGTGAACTAACCATCATTGATTTTTTTTCAAGATTTTTTCGTTTAAATTTTGACCAAAACTTACAATTTGAGGACAAAATTTTAGTTATCCTTTCCGAAAAAAAACTTGATATCTACATGCAGAGGTCCTTCAACATCAAGGAAAGTTGATTTTAAATGAAATCGGAAGGATAAAATTTTAAGACCAAAAAAAACCGTGAACTAACCATCATTGATTTTTTTTCAAGATTTTTTCGTTTAAATTTTGACCAAAACTTACAATTTGAGGACAAAATTTTAAGTTATCCTTTTCGAAAAAAAACTTGATATCTACATGCAGAGGTCCTTTTACATCAAAGAAACTTGATTTTAAATGAAATCGGAAGGATAAAATTTTAAGACCAAAAAAAACCGTGAACTAACCATCATTGATTTTTTTTCAAGATTTTTTCGTTTAAATTTTGACCAAAACTTACAATTTGAGGACAAAATTTTAAGTTATCCTTTTCGAAAAAAAACTTGATATCTACATGCAGAGGTCCTTCAACATCAAGGAAAGTTGATTTTAAATGAAATCGGAAGGGTAAAATTTTAAGACCAAAAAAAACCGTGAACTAACCATCATTGATTTTTTTTCGAGATTTTTTCGTTTAAATTTTGACCAAAACTTACAATTTGAGGACAAAATTTTAAGTTATCCTTTTCGAAAAAAAACTTGATATCTACATGCAGAGGTCCTTCAACATCAAGGAAAATTGATTTTAAATGAAATCGGAAGGGTAAAATTTTAAGACCAAAAAAAACCGTGAACTAACCATCATTGATTTTTTTTCAAGATTTTTTCGTTTAAATTTTGACCAAAACTTACAATTTGAGGACAAAATTTTAAGTTACCCTTTTCGATAAAAAACTTGATATCTACATGCAGAGGTCCTTTAACATCAAAGAAACTTGATTTTAAATGAAATCGGAAGGATAAAATTTTAAGACCAAAAAAAACCGTGAACTAACCATCATTGATTTTTTTTCGGGATTTTTTCGTTTAAATTTTGACCAAAACTTACAATTTGAGGACAAAATTTTAGTTATCCTTTCCGAAAAAAAACTTGATATCTACATGCGGAGGTCCTTCAACATCAAGGAAAGTTGATTTTAAATGAAATCGGAAGGATAAAATTTTAAGACCAAAAAAAACCGTGAACTAACCATCATTGATTTTTTTTCGGGATTTTTTCGTTTAAATTTTGACCAAAACTTACAATTTGAGGACAAAATTTTAAGTTATCCTTTTCGAAAAAAAACTTGATATCTACATGCAGAGGTCCTTTAACATCAAAGAAACTTGATTTTAAATGAAATCGGAAGGATAAAATTTTAAGACCAAAAAAAACCGTGAACTAACCATCATTGATTTTTTTTCGGGATTTTTTCGTTTAAATTTTGACCAAAACTTACAATTTGAGGACAAAATTTTAGTTATCCTATCCGAAAAAAAACTTGATATCTACATGCAGAGGTCCTTCAACATCAAGGAAACTTGATTTTAAATGAAATCGGAAGGATAAAATTTTAAGACCAAAAAAAACCGTGAACTAACCATCATTGATTTTTTTTCAAGATTTTTTCGTTTAAATTTTGACCAAAACTTACAATTTGAGGACAAAATTTTAAGTTACCCTTTTCGAAAAAAAACTTGATATCTACATGCAGAGGTCCTTTAACATCAAAGAAACTTGATTTTAAATGAAATCGGAAGGATAAAATTTTAAGACCAAAAAAAACCGTGAACTAACCATCATTGATTTTTTTTCGGGAATTTTTCGTTTAAATTTTGACCAAAATTTACAATTTGAGGACAAAATTTTAGTTATCCTTTCCGAAAAAAAACTTGATATCTACATGCAGAGGTCCTTCAACATCAAGGAAAGTTGATTTTAAATGCAATCGGAAGGGTAAAATTTTAAGACCAAAAAAAACCGTGAACTAACCATCATTGATTTTTTTTCGAGATTTTTTCGTTTAAATTTTGACCAAAACTTACAATTTGAGGACAAAGCTTTAAGTTATCCTTTTCGAAAAAAAACTTGATATCTACATGCAGAGGTCCTTTTACATCAAAGAAACTTGATTTTAAATGAAATCGGAAGGATAAAATTTTAAGACCAAAAAAAACCGTGAACTAACCATCATTGATTTTTTTTCAAGATTTTTTCGTTTAAATTTTGACCAAAACTTACAATTTGAGGACAAAATTTTAGTTATCCTTTCCGAAAAAAAACTTGATATCTACATGCAGAGGTCCTTCAACATCAAGGAAAGTTGATTTTAAATGGAATCTAAAGGGTAAAATATTAAGACCAAAAAAAACCGTGAACTAACCATCATTGATTTTTTTTCGAGATTTTTTCGTTTAAATTTTGACCAAAACTTACAATTTGAGGACAAAATTTTAAGTTATCCTTTTCGAAAAAAAACTTGATATCTACATGCAGAGGTCCTTCAACATCAAGGAAAATTGATTTTAAATGAAATCGGAAGGGTAAAATTTTAAGACCAAAAAAAACCGTGAACTAACCATCATTGATTTTTTTTCAAGATTTTTTCGTTTAAATTTTGACCAAAACTTACAATTTGAGGACAAAATTTTAGTTATCCTTTCCGAAAAAAAACTTGATATCTACATGCAGAGGTCCTTCAACATCAAGGAACGTTGATTTTAAATGAAATCGGAAGGGTAAAATTTTAAGACCGAAAAAAACCGTGAACTAACCATCATTGATTTTTTTTCGAGATTTTTTCGTTTAAATTTTGACCAAAACTTACAATTTGAGGACAAAATTTTAAGTTATCCTTTTCGAAAAAAAACTTGATATCTACATGCAGAGGTCCTTTAACATCAAAGAAACTTGATTTTAAATGAAATCGGATGGATAAAATTTTAAGAACAAAAAAAACCGTGAACTAACCATCATTGATTTTTTTTCGGGATTTTTTCGTTTAAATTTTGACCAAAACTTACAATTTGAGGACAAAATTTTAGTTATCCTTTCCGAAAAAAAAACTTGATATCTACATGCAGAGGTCCTTCAACATCAAGGAAAGTTGATTTTAAATGAAATCGGAAGGGTAAAATTTTAAGACCAAAAAAAACCGTGAACTAACCATCATTGATTTTTTTTCGAGATTTTTTCGTTTAAATTTTGACCAAAACTTACAATTTGAGGACAAAATTTTAAGTTATCCTTTTCGAAAAAAAACTTGATATCTACATGCAGAGGTCCTTTAACATCAAAGAAACTTGATTTTAAATGAAATCGGAAGGATAAAATTTTAAGACCAAAAAAAACCGTGAACTAACCATCATTGATTTTTTTTCGAGATTTTTTCGTTTAAATTTTGACCAAAACTTACAATTTGAGGACAAAATTTTAAGTTATCCTTTTCGAAAAAAAACTTGATATCTACATGCAGAGGTCCTTTAACATCAAAGAAACTTGATTTTAAATGAAATCGGATGGATAAAATTTTAAGAACAAAAAAAACCGTGAACTAACCATCATTGATTTTTTTTCGGGATTTTTTCGTTTAAATTTTGACCAAAACTTACAATTTGAGGACAAAGCTTTAAGTTATCCTTTTCGAAAAAAAACTTGATATCTACATGCAGAGGTCCTTTTACATCAAAGAAACTTGATTTTAAATGAAATCGGAAGGATAAAATTTTAAGACCAAAAAAAACCGTGAACTAACCATCATTGATTTTTTTTCAAGATTTTTTCGTTTAAATTTTGACCAAAACTTACAATTTGAGGACAAAATTTTAGTTATCCTTTCCGAAAAAAAACTTGATATCTACATGCAGAGGTCCTTCAACATCAAGGAAAGTTGATTTTAAATGAAATCGGAAGGATAAAATTTTAAGGCAAAAAAAAACCGTGAACTAACCATCATTGATTTTTTTTCGAGATTTATTCGTTTAAATTTTGACCAAAACTTACAATTTGAGGACAAAGTTTTAAGTTATCCTTTTCGAAAAAAAACTTGATATCTACATGCAGAGGTCCTTCAACGTCAAGGAAAGTTGATTTTAAATGAAATCGGAAGGATAAAATTTTAAGGCAAAAAAAAACCGTGAACTAACCATCATTGATTTTTTTTCAAGATTTTTTCGTTTAAATTTTGACCAAAACTTACAATTTGAGGACAAAATTTTAAGTTATCCTTTTCGAAAAAAAACTTGATATCTACATGCAGAGGTCCTTTTACATCAAAGAAACTTGATTTTAAATGAAATCGGAAGGATAAAATTTTAAGACCAAAAAAAACCGTGAACTAACCATCATTGATTTTTTTTCAAGATTTTTTCGTTTAAATTTTGACCAAAACTTACAATTTGAGGACAAAATTTTAAGTTATCCTTTTCGAAAAAAAACTTGATATCTACATGCAGAGGTCCTTCAACATCAAGGAAAGTTGATTTTAAATGAAATCGGAAGGGTAAAATTTTAAGACCAAAAAAAACCGTGAACTAACCATCATTGATTTTTTTTCGAGATTTTTTCGTTTAAATTTTGACCAAAACTTACAATTTGAGGACAAAATTTTAAGTTATCCTTTTCGAAAAAAAACTTGATATCTACATGCAGAGGTCCTTCAACATCAAGGAAAATTGATTTTAAATGAAATCGGAAGGGTAAAATTTTAAGACCAAAAAAAACCGTGAACTAACCATCATTGATTTTTTTTCAAGATTTTTTCGTTTAAATTTTGACCAAAACTTACAATTTGAGGACAAAATTTTAAGTTACCCTTTTCGAAAAAAAACTTGATATCTACATGCAGAGGTCCTTTAACATCAAAGAAACTTGATTTTAAATGAAATCGGAAGGATAAAATTTTAAGACCAAAAAAAACCGTGAACTAACCATCATTGATTTTTTTTCGGGATTTTTTCGTTTAAATTTTGACCAAAACTTACAATTTGAGGACAAAATTTTAGTTATCCTTTCCGAAAAAAAACTTGATATCTACATGCAGAGGTCCTTCAACATCAAGGAAAGTTGATTTTAAATGAAATCGGAAGGATAAAATTTTAAGACCAAAAAAAACCGTGAACTAACCATCATTGATTTTTTTTCGGGATTTTTTCGTTTAAATTTTGACCAAAACTTACAATTTGAGGACAAAATTTTAAGTTATCCTTTTCGAAAAAAAACTTGATATCTACATGCAGAGGTCCTTTAACATCAAAGAAACTTGATTTTAAATGAAATCGGAAGGATAAAATTTTAAGACCAAAAAAAACCGTGAACTAACCATCATTGATTTTTTTTCGGGATTTTTTCGTTTAAATTTTGACCAAAACTTACAATTTGAGGACAAAATTTTAGTTATCCTATCCGAAAAAAAACTTGATATCTACATGCAGAGGTCCTTCAACATCAAGGAAACTTGATTTTAAATGAAATCGGAAGGATAAAATTTTAAGACCAAAAAAAACCGTGAACTAACCATCATTGATTTTTTTTCAAGATTTTTTCGTTTAAATTTTGACCAAAACTTACAATTTGAGGACAAAATTTTAAGTTACCCTTTTCGAAAAAAAACTTGATATCTACATGCAGAGGTCCTTTAACATCAAAGAAACTTGATTTTAAATGAAATCGGAAGGATAAAATTTTAAGACCAAAAAAAACCGTGAACTAACCATCATTGATTTTTTTTCGGGAATTTTTCGTTTAAATTTTGACCAAAATTTACAATTTGAGGACAAAATTTTAGTTATCCTTTCCGAAAAAAAACTTGATATCTACATGCAGAGGTCCTTCAACATCAAGGAAAGTTGATTTTAAATGCAATCGGAAGGGTAAAATTTTAAGACCAAAAAAAACCGTGAACTAACCATCATTGATTTTTTTTCGAGATTTTTTCGTTTAAATTTTGACCAAAACTTACAATTTGAGGACAAAATTTTAGTTATCCTTTTCGAAAAAAAACTTGATATCTACATGCAGAGGTCCTTTTACATCAAAGAAACTTGATTTTAAATGAAATCGGAAGGATAAAATTTTAAGACCAAAAAAAACCGTGAACTAACCATCATTGATTTTTTTTCAAGATTTTTTCGTTTAAATTTTGACCAAAACTTACAATTTGAGGACAAAATTTTAGTTATCCTTTCCGAAAAAAAACTTGATATCTACATGCAGAGGTCCTTCAACATCAAGGAAAGTTGATTTTAAATGGAATCTAAAGGGTAAAATTTTAAGACCAAAAAAAACCGTGAACTAACCATCATTGATTTTTCTTCGAGATTTTTTCGTTTAAATTTTGACCAAAACTTACAATTTGAGGACAAAATTTTAAGTTATCCTTTTCGAAAAAAAACTTGATATCTACATGCAGAGGTCCTTTAACATCAAAGAAACTTGATTTTAAAGAAATCGGAAGGATAAAATTTTAAGACCAAAAAAAACCGTGAACTAACCATCATTGATTTTTTTTCAAGATTTTTTCGTTTAAATTTTGACCAAAACTTACAATTTGAGGACAAAATTTTAGTTATCCTTTCCGAAAAAAAACTTGATATCTACATGCAGAGGTCCTTCAACATCAAGGAACGTTGATTTTAAATGAAATCGGAAGGGTAAAATTTTAAGACCAAAAAAAACCGTGAACTAACCATCATTGATTTTTTTTCGAGATTTTTTCGTTTAAATTTTGACCAAAACTTACAATTTGAGGACAAAATTTTAAGTTATCCTTTTCGAAAAAAAACTTGATATCTACATGCAGAGGTCCTTTAACATCAAAGAAACTTGATTTTAAATGAAATCGGATGGATAAAATTTTAAGAACAAAAAAAACCGTGAACTAACCATCATTGATTTTTTTTCGGGATTTTTTCGTTTAAATTTTGACCAAAACTTACAATTTGAGGACAAAATTTTAGTTATCCTTTCCGAAAAAAAAACTTGATATCTACATGCAGAGGTCCTTCAACATCAAGGAAAGTTGATTTTAAATGAAATCGGAAGGGTAAAATTTTAAGACCAAAAAAAACCGTGAACTAACCATCATTGATTTTTTTTCGAGATTTTTTCGTTTAAATTTTGACCAAAACTTACAATTTGAGGACAAAATTTTAAGTTATCCTTTTCGAAAAAAAACTTGATATCTACATGCAGAGGTCCTTTAACATCAAAGAAACTTGATTTTAAATGAAATCGGAAGGATAAAATTTTAAGACCAAAAAAAACCGTGAACTAACCATCATTGATTTTTTTTCGAGATTTTTTCGTTTAAATTTTGACCAAAACTTACAATTTGAGGACAAAATTTTAGTTATCCTTTCCGAAAAAAAAACTTGATATCTACATGCAGAGGTCCTTCAACATCAAGGAAAGTTGATTTTAAATGAAATCGGAAGGGTAAAATTTTAAGACCAAAAAAAACCGTGAACTAACCATCATTGATTTTTTTTCAAGATTTTTTCGTTTAAATTTTGACCAAAACTTACAATTTGAGGACAAAATTTTAGTTATCCTATCCGAAAAAAAACTTGATATCTACATGCAGAGGTCCTTCAACATCAAGGAAAGTTGATTTTAAATGCAATCGGAAGGGTAAAATTTTAAGACCAAAAAAAACCGTGAACTAACCATCATTGATTTTTTTTCAAGATTTTTTCGTTTAAATTTTGACCAAAACTTACAATTTGAGGACAAAATTTTAAGTTATCCTTTTCGAAAAAAAACTTGATATCTACATGCTGAGGTCCTTTAACATCAAAGAAACTTGATTTTAAATGAAATCGGAAGGATAAAATTTTAAGACCAAAAAAAACCGTGAACTAACCATCATTGATTTTTTTTCGGGATTTTTTCGTTTAAATTTTGACCAAAACTTACAATTTGAGGACAAAATTTTAGTTATCCTTTCCGAAAAAAAACTTGATATCTACATGCAGAGGTCCTTCAACATCAAGGAAAGTTGATTTTAAATGCAATCGGAAGGGTAAAATTTTTAGACCAAAAAAAACCGTGAACTAACCATCATTGATTTTTTTTCAAGATTTTTTCGTTTAAATTTTGACCAAAACTTACAATTTGAGGACAAAATTTTAAGTTATCCTTTTCGAAAAAAAACTTGATATCTACATGCAGAGGTCCTTTAACATCAAAGAAACTTGATTTTAAATGAAATCGGAAGGATAAAATTTTAAGACCAAAAAAAACCGTGAACTAACCATCATTGATTTTTTTTCGGGATTTTTTCGTTTAAATTTTGACCAAAACTTACAATTTGAGGACAAAATTTTAGTTATCCTTTCCGAAAAAAAACTTGATATCTACATGCAGAGGTCCTTTAACATCAAAGAAACTTGATTTTAAATGAAATCGGAGGGATAAAATTTTAAGACCAAAAAAAACCGTGAACTTACCATCATTGATTTTTTTTCAAGATTTTTTCGTTTAAATTTTGACCAAAACTTACAATTTGAGGACAAAATTTTAGTTATCCTTTCCGAAAAAAAACTTGATATCTACATGCAGAGGTCCTTCAACATCAAGGAAAGTTGATTTTAAATGAAATCGGAAGGGTAAAATTTTAAGACCAAAAAAAACCGTGAACTAACCATCATTGATTTTTTTTCAAGATTTTTTCGTTTAAATTTTGACCAAAACTTACAATTTGAGGACAAAATTTTAAGTTACCCTTTTCGAAAAAAAACTTGATATCTACATGCAGAGGTCCTTTAACATCAAAGAAACTTGATTTTAAATGAAATCGGAGGGATAAAATTTTAAGACCAAAAAAAACCGTGAACTTACCATCATTGATTTTTTTTCAAGATTTTTTCGTTTAAATTTTGACCAAAACTTACAATTTGAGGACAAAATTTTAGTTATCCTATCCGAAAAAAAACTTGATATCTACATGCAGAGGTCCTTCAACATCAAGGAAAGTTGATTTTAAATGCAATCGGAAGGGTAAAATTTTTAGACCAAAAAAAACCGTGAACTAACCATCATTGATTTTTTTTCGAGATTTTTTCGTTTAAATTTTGACCAAAACTTACAATTTGAGGACAAAATTTTAAGTTATCCTTTTCGAAAAAAAACTTGATATCTACATGCAAAGGTCCTTTAACATCAAAGAAACTTGATTTTAAATGAAATCGGAAGGATAAAATTTTAAGACCAAAAAAAACCGTGAACTAACCATCATTGATTTTTTTTCGGGATTTTTTCGTTTACATTTTGACCAAAACTTACAATTTGAGGACAAAATTTTAGTTATCCTTTCCGAAAAAAAACTTGATATCTACATGCAGAGGTCCTTCAACATCAAGGAAAGTTGATTTTAAATGAAATCGGAAGGGTAAAATTTTAAGACCAAAAAAAACCGTGAACTAACCATCATTGATTTTTTTTCGAGATTTTTTCGTTTAAATTTTGACCAAAACTTACAATTTGAGGACAAAATTTTAGTTATCCTTTCCGAAAAAAAACTTGATATCTACATGCAGAGGTCCTTTAACATCAAAGAAACTTGATTTTAAATGAAATCGGAGGGATAAAATTTTAAGACCAAAAAAAACCGTGAACTTACCATCATTGATTTTTTTTCAAGATTTTTTCGTTTAAATTTTGACCAAAACTTACAATTTGAGGACAAAATTTTAGTTATCCTATCCGAAAAAAAACTTGATATCTACATGCAGAGGTCCTTCAACATCAAGGAAAGTTGATTTTAAATGCAATCGGAAGGGTAAAATTTTTAGACCAAAAAAAACCGTGAACTAACCATCATTGATTTTTTTTCGAGATTTTTTCGTTTAAATTTTGACCAAAACTTACAATTTGAGGACAAAATTTTAAGTTATCCTTTTCGAAAAAAAACTTGATATCTACATGCAAAGGTCCTTTAACATCAAAGAAACTTGATTTTAAATGAAATCGGAAGGATAAAATTTTAAGACCAAAAAAAACCGTGAACTAACCATCATTGATTTTTTTTCGGGATTTTTTCGTTTACATTTTGACCAAAACTTACAATTTGAGGACAAAATTTTAGTTATCCTTTCCGAAAAAAAACTTGATATCTACATGCAGAGGTCCTTCAACATCAAGGAAAGTTGATTTTAAATGAAATCGGAAGGGTAAAATTTTAAGACCAAAAAAAACCGTGAACTAACCATCATTGATTTTTTTTCGAGATTTTTTCGTTTAAATTTTGACCAAAACTTACAATTTGAGGACAAAATTTTAGTTATCCTATCCGAAAAAAAACTTGATATCTACATGCAGAGGTCCTTCAACATCAAGGAAAGTTGATTTTAAATGCAATCGGAAGGGTAAAATTTTAAGACCAAAAAAAACCGTGAACTAACCATCATTGATTTTTTTTCGGGATTTTTTCGTTTAAATTTTGACCAAAACTTACAATTTGAGGACAAAATTTTAGTTATCCTTTCCGAAAAAAAACTTGATATCTACATGCAGAGGTCCTTCAACATCAAGGAAAGTTGATTTTAAATGAAATCGGAAGGGTAAAATTTTAAGACCAAAAAAAACCGTGAACTAACCATCATTGATTTTTTTTCGAGATTTTTTCGTTTAAATTTTGACCAAAACTTACAATTTGAGGACAAAATTTTAAGTTATCCTTTTCGAAAAAAAACTTGATATCTACATGCAGAGGTCCTTTAACATCAAAGAAACTTGATTTTAAATGAAATCGGAGGGATAAAATTTTAAGACCAAAAAAAACCGTGAACTAACCATCATTGATTTTTTTTCAAGATTTTTTCGTTTAAATTTTGACCAAAACTTACAATTTGAGGACAAAATTTTAAGTTATCCTTTTCGAAAAAAAACTTGATATCTACATGCTGAGGTCCTTTAACATCAAAGAAACTTGATTTTAAATGAAATCGGAGGGATAAAATTTTTAGACCAAAAAAAACCGTGAACTAACCATCATTGATTTTTTTTCAAGATTTTTTCGTTTAAATTTTGACCAAAACTTACAATTTGAGGACAAAATTTTAGTTATCCTATCCGAAAAAAAACTTGATATCTACATGCTGAGGTCCTTCAACATCAAAGAAACTTGATTTTAAATGAAATCGGAAGGATAAAATTTTAAGACCAAAAAAAACCGTGAACTAACCATCATTGATTTTTTTTCGGGATTTTTTCGTTTAAATTTTGACCAAAACTTACAATTTGAGGACAAAATTTTAGTTATCCTTTCCGAAAAAAAACTTGATATCTACATGCAGAGGTCCTTCAACATCAAGGAAAGTTGATTTTAAATGAAATCGGAAGGGTAAAATTTTAAGACCAAAAAAAACCGTGAACTAACCATCATTGATTTTTTTTCGAGATTTTTTCGTTTAAATTTTGACCAAAACTTACAATTTGAGGACAAAATTTTAAGTTATCCTTTTCGAAAAAAAACTTGATATCTACATGCAGAGGTCCTTTAACATCAAAGAAACTTGATTTTAAATGAAATCGGAGGGATAAAATTTTAAGACCAAAAAAAACCGTGAACTTACCATCATTGATTTTTTTTCAAGATTTTTTCGTTTAAATTTTGACCAAAACTTACAATTTGAGGACAAAATTTTAGTTATCCTATCCGAAAAAAAACTTGATATCTACATGCAGAGGTCCTTCAACATCCAGGAAAGTTGATTTTAAATGCAATCGGAAGGGTAAAATTTTAAGACCAAAAAAAACCGTGAACTAACCATCATTGATTTTTTTTCAAGATTTTTTCGTTTAAATTTTGACCAAAACTTACAATTTGAGGACAAAATTTTAAGTTATCCTTTTCGAAAAAAAACTTGATATCTACATGCAGAGGTCCTTTAACATCAAAGAAACTTGATTTTAAATGAAATCGGAGGGATAAAATTTTAAGACCAAAAAAAACCGTGAACTTACCATCATTGATTTTTTTTCAAGATTTTTTCGTTTAAATTTTGACCAAAACTTACAATTTGAGGACAAAATTTTAGTTATCCTATCCGAAAAAAAACTTGATATCTACATGCAGAGGTCCTTCAACATCCAGGAAAGTTGATTTTAAATGCAATCGGAAGGGTAAAATTTTAAGACCAAAAAAAACCGTGAACTAACCATCATTGATTTTTTTTCAAGATTTTTTCGTTTAAATTTTGACCAAAACTTACAATTTGAGGACAAAATTTTAAGTTATCCTTTTCGAAAAAAAACTTGATATCTACATGCAGAGGTCCTTTAACATCAAAGAAACTTGATTTTAAATGAAATCGGAGGGATAAAATTTTAAGACCAAAAAAAACCGTGAACTTACCATCATTGATTTTTTTTCAAGATTTTTTCGTTTAAATTTTGACCAAAACTTACAATTTGAGGACAAAATTTTAGTTATCCTATCCGAAAAAAAACTTGATATCTACATGCAGAGGTCCTTCAACATCCAGGAAAGTTGATTTTAAATGCAATCGGAAGGGTAAAATTTTAAGACCAAAAAAAACCGTGAACTAACCATCATTGATTTTTTTTCGAGATTTTTTCGTTTAAATTTTGACCAAAACTTACAATTTGAGGACAAAATTTTAAGTTATCCTTTTCGAAAAAAAACTTGATATCTACATGCAGAGGTCCTTTAACATCAAAGAAACTTGATTTTAAATGAAATCGGAGGGATAAAATTTTAAGACCAAAAAAAACCGTGAACTTACCATCATTGATTTTTTTTCAAGATTTTTTCGTTTAAATTTTGACCAAAACTTACAATTTGAGGACAAAATTTTAGTTATCCTATCCGAAAAAAAACTTGATATCTACATGCAGAGGTCCTTCAACATCCAGGAAAGTTGATTTTAAATGCAATCGGAAGGGTAAAATTTTAAGACCAAAAAAAACCGTGAACTAACCATCATTGATTTTTTTTCAAGATTTTTTCGTTTAAATTTTGACCAAAACTTACAATTTGAGGACAAAATTTTAAGTTATCCTTTTCGAAAAAAAACTTGATATCTACATGCAGAGGTCCTTTAACATCAAAGAAACTTGATTTTAAATGAAATCGGAGGGATAAAATTTTAAGACCAAAAAAAACCGTGAACTTACCATCATTGATTTTTTTTCAAGATTTTTTCGTTTAAATTTTGACCAAAACTTACAATTTGAGGACAAAATTTTAGTTATCCTATCCGAAAAAAAACTTGATATCTACATGCAGAGGTCCTTCAACATCCAGGAAAGTTGATTTTAAATGCAATCGGAAGGGTAAAATTTTAAGACCAAAAAAAACCGTGAACTAACCATCATTGATTTTTTTTCAAGATTTTTTCGTTTAAATTTTGACCAAAACTTACAATTTGAGGACAAAATTTTAAGTTATCCTTTTCGAAAAAAAACTTGATATCTACATGCAGAGGTCCTTTAACATCAAAGAAACTTGATTTTAAATGAAATCGGAAGGATAAAATTTTAAGACCAAAAAAAACCGTGAACTAACCATCATTGATTTTTTTTCGGGATTTTTTCGTTTAAATTTTGACCAAAACTTACAATTTGAGGACAAAATTTTAGTTATCCTTTCCGAAAAAAAACTTGATATCTACATGCAGAGGTCCTTTAACATCAAAGAAACTTGATTTTAAATGAAATCGGAAGGATAAAATTTTAAGACCAAAAAAAACCGTGAACTAACCATCATTGATTTTTTTTCGGGATTTTTTCGTTTAAATTTTGACCAAAACTTACAATTTGAGGACAAAATTTTAGTTATCCTTTCCGAAAAAAAACTTGATATCTACATGCAGAGGTCCTTCAACATCAAGGAAAGTTGATTTTAAATGAAATCGGAAGGGTAAAATTTTAAGACCAAAAAAAACCGTGAACTAACCATCATTGATTTTTTTTCGAGATTTTTTCGTTTAAATTTTGACCAAAACTTACAATTTGAGGACAAAATTTTAAGTTACCCTTTTCGAAAAAAAACTTGATATCTACATGCAGAGGTCCTTTAACATCAAAGAAACTTGATTTTAAATGAAATCGGAGGGATAAAATTTTAAGACCAAAAAAAAACCGTGAACTAACCATCATTGATTTTTTTTGGAGATTTTTTCGTTTAAATTTTGACCAAAACTTACAATTTGAGGACAAAATTTTAGTTATCCTATCCGAAAAAAAAACTTGATATCTACATGCAGAGGTCCTTCAACATCAAGGAAAGTTGATTTTAAATGCAATCGGAAGGGTAAAATTTTAAGACCAAAAAAAACCGTGAACTTACCATCATTGATTTTTTTTCAAGATTTTTTCGTTTAAATTTTGACCAAAACTTACAATTTGAGGACAAAATTTTAGTTATCCTATCCGAAAAAAAACTTGATATCTACAGGCAGAGGTCCTTCAACATCAAGGAAAGTTGATTTTAAATGCAATCGGAAGGGTAAAATTTTTAGCCCAAAAAAAACCGTGAACTAACCATCATTGATTTTTTTTCAAGATTTTTTCGTTTAAATTTTGACCAAAACTTACAATTTGAGGACAAAATTTTAAGTTATCCTTTTCGAAAAAAAACTTGATATCTACATGCTGAGGTCCTTTAACATCAAAGAAACTTGATTTTAAATGAAATCGGAGGGATAAAATTTTTAGACCAAAAAAAACCGTGAACTAACCATCATTGATTTTTTTTCAAGATTTTTTCGTTTAAATTTTGACCAAAACTTACAATTTGAGGACAAAATTTTAGTTATCCTATCCGAAAAAAAACTTGATATCTACATGCTGAGGTCCTTCAACATCAAAGAAACTTGATTTTAAATGAAATCGGAAGGATAAAATTTTAAGACCAAAAAAAACCGTGAACTAACCATCATTGATTTTTTTTCGGGATTTTTTCGTTTAAATTTTGACCAAAACTTACAATTTGAGGACAAAATTTTAGTTATCCTTTCCGAAAAAAAACTTGATATCTACATGCAGAGGTCCTTCAACATCAAGGAAAGTTGATTTTAAATGAAATCGGAAGGGTAAAATTTTAAGACCAAAAAAAACCGTGAACTAATCATTGATTTTTTTTCGAGATTTTTTCGTTTAAATTTTGACCAAAACTTACAATTTGAGGACAAAATTTTAAGTTATCCTTTTCGAAAAAAAACTTGATATCTACATGCAGAGGTCCTTTAACATCAAAGAAACTTGATTTTAAATGAAATCGGAGGGATAAAATTTTAAGACCAAAAAAAACCGTGAACTTACCATCATTGATTTTTTTTCAAGATTTTTTCGTTTAAATTTTGACCAAAACTTACAATTTGAGGACAAAATTTTAGTTATCCTATCCGAAAAAAAACTTGATATCTACATGCAGAGGTCCTTCAACATCCAGGAAAGTTGATTTTAAATGCAATCGGAAGGGTAAAATTTTAAAACCAAAAAAAACCGTGAACTAACCATCATTGATTTTTTTTCAAGATTTTTTCGTTTAAATTTTGACCAAAGCTTACAATTTGAGGACAAAATTTTAAGTTATCCTTTTCGAAAAAAAACTTGATATCTACATGCAGAGGTCCTTTAACATCAAAGAAACTTGATTTTAAATGAAATCGGAGGGATAAAATTTTAAGACCAAAAAAAAACCGTGAACTAACCATCATTGATTTTTTTTCAAGATTTTTTCGTTTAAATTTTGACCAAAACTTACAATTTGAGGACAAAATTTTAAGTTATCCTTTTCGAAAAAAAACTTGATATCTACATGCAGAGGTCCTTTAACATCAAAGAAACTTGATTTTAAATGAAATCGGAAGGATAAAATTTTAAGACCAAAAAAAACCGTGAACTAACCATCATTGATTTTTTTTCGGGATTTTTTCGTTTAAATTTTGACCAAAACTTACAATTTGAGGACAAAATTTTAGTTATCCTTTCCGAAAAAAAACTTGATATCTACATGCAGAGGTCCTTCAACATCAAGGAAAGTTGATTTTAAATGAAATCGGAAGGGTAAAATTTTAAGACCAAAAAAAACCGTGAACTAACCATCATTGATTTTTTTTCGAGATTTTTTCGTTTAAATTTTGACCAAAACTTACAATTTGAGGACAAAATTTTAAGTTATCCTTTTCGAAAAAAAACTTGATATCTACATGCAGAGGTCCTTTAACATCAAAGAAACTTGATTTTAAATGAAATCGGAGGGATAAAATTTTAAGACCAAAAAAAACCGTGAACTTACCATCATTGATTTTTTTTCAAGATTTTTTCGTTTAAATTTTGACCAAAACTTACAATTTGAGGACAAAATTTTAGTTATCCTATCCGAAAAAAAACTTGATATCTACATGCAGAGGTCCTTCAACATCCAGGAAAGTTGATTTTAAATGCAATCGGAAGGGTAAAATTTTAAGACCAAAAAAAACCGTGAACTAACCATCATTGATTTTTTTTCAAGATTTTTTCGTTTAAATTTTGACCAAAACTTACAATTTGAGGACAAAATTTTAAGTTATCCTTTTCGAAAAAAAACTTGATATCTACATGCAGAGGTCCTTTAACATCAAAGAAACTTGATTTTAAATGAAATCGGAGGGATAAAATTTTAAGACCAAAAAAAAACCGTGAACTAACCATCATTGATTTTTTTTCGAGATTTTTTCGTTTAAATTTTGACCAAAACTTACAATTTGAGGACAAAATTTTAAGTTATCCTTTTCGAAAAAAAACTTGATATCTACATGCAGAGGTCCTTTAACATCAAAGAAACTTGATTTTAAATGAAATCGGAGGGATAAAATTTTAAGACCAAAAAAAACCGTGAACTAACCATCATTGATTTTTTTTCGGGATTTTTTCGTTTAAATTTTGACCAAAACTTACAATTTGAGGACAAAATTTTAGTTATCCTTTCCGAAAAAAAACTTGATATCTACATGCAGAGGTCCTTTAACATCAAAGAAACTTGATTTTAAATGAAATCGGAAGGATAAAATTTTAAGACCAAAAAAAACCGTGAACTAACCATCATTGATTTTTTTTCGGGATTTTTTCGTTTAAATTTTGACCAAAACTTACAATTTGAGGACAAAATTTTAGTTATCCTTTCCGAAAAAAAACTTGATATCTACATGCAGAGGTCCTTCAACATCAAGGAAAGTTGATTTTAAATGAAATCGGAAGGGTAAAATTTTAAGACCAAAAAAAACCGTGAACTAACCATCATTGATTTTTTTTCGGGATTTTTTCGTTTAAATTTTGACCAAAACTTACAATTTGAGGACAAAATTTTAGTTATCCTTTCCGAAAAAAAACTTGATATCTACATGCAGAGGTCCTTCAACATCAAGGAAAGTTGATTTTAAATGAAATCGGAAGGGTAAAATTTTAAGACCAAAAAAAACCGTGAACTAACCATCATTGATTTTTTTTCGAGATTTTTTCGTTTAAATTTTGACCAAAACTTACAATTTGAGGACAAAATTTTAAGTTATCCTTTTCGAAAAAAAACTTGATATCTACATGCAGAGGTCCTTTAACATCAAAGAAACTTGATTTTAAATGAAATCGGAGGGATAAAATTTTAAGACCAAAAAAAACCGTGAACTTACCATCATTGATTTTTTTTCAAGATTTTTTCGTTTAAATTTTGACCAAAACTTACAATTTGAGGACAAAATTTTAGTTATCCTATCCGAAAAAAAACTTGATATCTACATGCAGAGGTCCTTCAACATCCAGGAAAGTTGATTTTAAATGCAATCGGAAGGGTAAAATTTTAAGACCAAAAAAAACCGTGAACTAACCATCATTGATTTTTTTTCAAGATTTTTTCGTTTAAATTTTGACCAAAACTTACAATTTGAGGACAAAATTTTAAGTTATCCTTTTCGAAAAAAAACTTGATATCTACATGCAGAGGTCCTTTAACATCAAAGAAACTTGATTTTAAATGAAATCGGAGGGATAAAATTTTAAGACCAAAAAAAAACCGTGAACTAACCATCATTGATTTTTTTTCGAGATTTTTTCGTTTAAATTTTGACCAAAACTTACAATTTGAGGACAAAATTTTAAGTTATCCTTTTCGAAAAAAAACTTGATATCTACATGCAGAGGTCCTTTAACATCAAAGAAACTTGATTTTAAATGAAATCGGAGGGATAAAATTTTAAGACCAAAAAAAACCGTGAACTAACCATCATTGATTTTTTTTCGGGATTTTTTCGTTTAAATTTTGACCAAAACTTACAATTTGAGGACAAAATTTTAGTTATCCTTTCCGAAAAAAAACTTGATATCTACATGCAGAGGTCCTTTAACATCAAAGAAACTTGATTTTAAATGAAATCGGAAGGATAAAATTTTAAGACCAAAAAAAACCGTGAACTAACCATCATTGATTTTTTTTCGGGATTTTTTCGTTTAAATTTTGACCAAAACTTACAATTTGAGGACAAAATTTTAGTTATCCTTTCCGAAAAAAAACTTGATATCTACATGCAGAGGTCCTTCAACATCAAGGAAAGTTGATTTTAAATGAAATCGGAAGGGTAAAATTTTAAGACCAAAAAAAACCGTGAACTAACCATCATTGATTTTTTTTCGAGATTTTTTCGTTTAAATTTTGACCAAAACTTACAATTTGAGGACAAAATTTTAAGTTATCCTTTTCGAAAAAAAACTTGATATCTACATGCAGAGGTCCTTTAACATCAAAGAAACTTGATTTTAAATGAAATCGGAGGGATAAAATTTTAAGACCAAAAAAAACCGTGAACTTACCATCATTGATTTTTTTTCAAGATTTTTTCGTTTAAATTTTGACCAAAACTTACAATTTGAGGACAAAATTTTAGTTATCCTATCCGAAAAAAAACTTGATATCTACATGCAGAGGTCCTTCAACATCCAGGAAAGTTGATTTTAAATGCAATCGGAAGGGTAAAATTTTAAGACCAAAAAAAACCGTGAACTAACCATCATTGATTTTTTTTCAAGATTTTTTCGTTTAAATTTTGACCAAAACTTACAATTTGAGGACAAAATTTTAAGTTATCCTTTTCGAAAAAAAACTTGATATCTACATGCAGAGGTCCTTTAACATCAAAGACACTTGATTTTAAATGAAATCGGAGGGATAAAATTTTAAGACCAAAAAAAAACCGTGAACTAACCATCATTGATTTTTTTTCGAGATTTTTTCGTTTAAATTTTGACCAAAACTTACAATTTGAGGACAAAATTTTAAGTTATCCTTTTCGAAAAAAAACTTGATATCTACATGCAGAGGTCCTTTAACATCAAAGAAACTTGATTTTAAATGAAATCGGAGGGATAAAATTTTAAGACCAAAAAAAACCGTGAACTAACCATCATTGATTTTTTTTCAAGATTTTTTCGTTTAAATTTTGACCAAAACTTACAATTTGAGGACAAAATTTTAAGTTATCCTTTTCGAAAAAAAACTTGATATCTACATGCAGAGGTCCTTTAACATCAAAGAAACTTGATTTTAAATGAAATCGGAAGGATAAAATTTTAAGACCAAAAAAAACCGTGAACTAACCATCATTGATTTTTTTTCGGGATTTTTTCGTTTAAATTTTGACCAAAACTTACAATTTGAGGACAAAATTTTAGTTATCCTTTCCGAAAAAAAACTTGATATCTACATGCAGAGGTCCTTCAACATCAAGGAAAGTTGATTTTAAATGAAATCGGAAGGGTAAAATTTTAAGACCAAAAAAAACCGTGAACTAACCATCATTGATTTTTTTTCGAGATTTTTTCGTTTAAATTTTGACCAAAACTTACAATTTGAGGACAAAATTTTAAGTTATCCTTTTCGAAAAAAAACTTGATATCTACATGCAGAGGTCCTTTAACATCAAAGAAACTTGATTTTAAATGAAATCGGAGGGATAAAATTTTAAGACCAAAAAAAACCGTGAACTTACCATCATTGATTTTTTTTCAAGATTTTTTCGTTTAAATTTTGACCAAAACTTACAATTTGAGGACAAAATTTTAGTTATCCTATCCGAAAAAAAAACTTGATATCTACATGCAGAGGTCCTTCAACATCAAGGAAAGTTGATTTTAAATGCAATCGGAAGGGTAAAATTTTAAGACCAAAAAAAACCGTGAACTTACCATCATTGATTTTTTTTCAAGATTTTTTCGTTTAAATTTTGACCAAAACTTACAATTTGAGGACAAAATTTTAGTTATCCTATCCGAAAAAAAACTTGATATCTACATGCAGAGGTCCTTCAACATCAAGGAAAGTTGATTTTAAATGCAATCGGAAGGGTAAAATTTTTAGCCCAAAAAAAACCGTGAACTAACCATCATTGATTTTTTTTCAAGATTTTTTCGTTTAAATTTTGACCAAAACTTACAATTTGAGGACAAAATTTTAAGTTATCCTTTTCGAAAAAAAACTTGATATCTACATGCTGAGGTCCTTTAACATCAAAGAAACTTGATTTTAAATGAAATCGGAGGGATAAAATTTTTAGACCAAAAAAAACCGTGAACTAACCATCATTGATTTTTTTTCAAGATTTTTTCGTTTAAATTTTGACCAAAACTTACAATTTGAGGACAAAATTTTAGTTATCCTATCCGAAAAAAAACTTGATATCTACATGCTGAGGTCCTTCAACATCAAAGAAACTTGATTTTAAATGAAATCGGAAGGATAAAATTTTAAGACCAAAAAAAACCGTGAACTAACCATCATTGATTTTTTTTCGGGATTTTTTCGTTTAAATTTTGACCAAAACTTACAATTTGAGGACAAAATTTTAGTTATCCTTTCCGAAAAAAAACTTGATATCTACATGCAGAGGTCCTTCAACATCAAGGAAAGTTGATTTTAAATGAAATCGGAAGGGTAAAATTTTAAGACCAAAAAAAACCGTGAACTAACCATCATTGATTTTTTTTCGAGATTTTTTCGTTTAAATTTTGACCAAAACTTACAATTTGAGGACAAAATTTTAAGTTATCCTTTTCGAAAAAAAACTTGATATCTACATGCAGAGGTCCTTTAACATCAAAGAAACTTGATTTTAAATGAAATCGGAGGGATAAAATTTTAAGACCAAAAAAAACCGTGAACTTACCATCATTGATTTTTTTTCAAGATTTTTTCGTTTAAATTTTGACCAAAACTTACAATTTGAGGACAAAATTTTAGTTATCCTATCCGAAAAAAAACTTGATATCTACATGCAGAGGTCCTTCAACATCCAGGAAAGTTGATTTTAAATGCAATCGGAAGGGTAAAATTTTAAGACCAAAAAAAACCGTGAACTAACCATCATTGATTTTTTTTCAAGATTTTTTCGTTTAAATTTTGACCAAAACTTACAATTTGAGGACAAAATTTTAAGTTATCCTTTTCGAAAAAAAACTTGATATCTACATGCAGAGGTCCTTTAACATCAAAGACACTTGATTTTAAATGAAATCGGAGGGATAAAATTTTAAGACCAAAAAAAAACCGTGAACTAACCATCATTGATTTTTTTTCGAGATTTTTTCGTTTAAATTTTGACCAAAACTTACAATTTGAGGACAAAATTTTAAGTTATCCTTTTCGAAAAAAAACTTGATATCTACATGCAGAGGTCCTTTAACATCAAAGAAACTTGATTTTAAATGAAATCGGAGGGATAAAATTTTAAGACCAAAAAAAACCGTGAACTAACCATCATTGATTTTTTTTCAAGATTTTTTCGTTTAAATTTTGACCAAAACTTACAATTTGAGGACAAAATTTTAGTTATCCTATCCGAAAAAAAACTTGATATCTACATGCAGAGGTCCTTCAACATCAAGGAAAGTTGATTTTAAATGCAATCGGAAGGGTAAAATTTTAAGACCAAAAAAAACCGTGAACTAACCATCATTGATTTTTTTTCAAGATTTTTTCGTTTAAATTTTGACCAAAACTTACAATTTGAGGACAAAATTTTAAGTTATCCTTTTCGAAAAAAAACTTGATATCTACATGCTGAGGTCCTTTAACATCAAAGAAACTTGATTTTAAATGAAATCGGAAGGATAAAATTTTAAGACCAAAAAAAACCGTGAACTAACCATCATTGATTTTTTTTCGGGATTTTTTCGTTTAAATTTTGACCAAAACTTACAATTTGAGGACAAAATTTTAGTTATCCTTTCCGAAAAAAAACTTGATATCTACATGCAGAGGTCCTTCAACATCAAGGAAAGTTGATTTTAAATGAAATCGGAAGGGTAAAATTTTAAGACCTAAAAAAAACCGTGAACTAACCATCATTGATTTTTTTTCGAGATTTTTTCGTTTAAATTTTGACCAAAACTTACAATTTGAGGACAAAATTTTAAGTTATCCTTTTCGAAAAAAAACTTGATATCTACATGCAGAGGTCCTTTAACATCAAAGAAACTTGATTTTAAATGAAATCGGAGGGATAAAATTTTAAGACCAAAAAAAACCGTGAACTAACCATCATTGATTTTTTTTCAAGATTTTTTCGTTTAAATTTTGACCAAAACTTACAATTTGAGGACAAAATTTTAGTTATCCTATCCGAAAAAAAACTTGATATCTACATGCAGAGGTCCTTCAACATCAAGGTTAGTTGATTTTAAATGAAATCGGAAGGGTAAAATTTTAAGACCAAAAAAAACCGTGAACTAACCATCATTGATTTTTTTTCGAGATTTTTTCGTTTAAATTTTGACCAAAACTTACAATTTGAGGACAAAATTTTAAGTTATCCTTTTCGAAAAAAAAATTGATATCTACATGCAGAGGTCCTTTAACATCAAAGAAACTTGATTTTAAATGAAATCGGAGGGATAAAATTTTAAGACCAAAAAAAACCGTGAACTAACCATCATTGATTTTTTTTCGGGATTTTTTCGTTTAAATTTTGACCAAAACTTACAATTTGAGGACAAAATTTTAGTTATCCTTTCCGAAAAAAAACTTGATATCTACATGCAGAGGTCCTTCAACATCAAGGAAAGTTGATTTTAAATGAAATCGGAAGGGTAAAATTTTAAGACCAAAAAAAACCGTGAACTAACCATCATTGATTTTTTTTCGAGATTTTTTCGTTTAAATTTTGACCAAAACTTACAATTTGAGGACAAAATTTTAAGTTATCCTTTTCGAAAAAAAACTTGATATCTACATGCAGAGGTCCTTTAACATCAAAGAAACTTGATTTTAAATGAAATCGGAGGGATAAAATTTTAAGACCAAAAAAAACCGTGAACTTACCATCATTGATTTTTTTTCAAGATTTTTTCGTTTAAATTTTGACCAAAACTTACAATTTGAGGACAAAATTTTAGTTATCCTATCCGAAAAAAAACTTGATATCTACATGCAGAGGTCCTTCAACATCCAGGAAAGTTGATTTTAAATGCAATCGGAAGGGTAAAATTTTAAGACCAAAAAAAACCGTGAACTAACCATCATTGATTTTTTTTCAAGATTTTTTCGTTTAAATTTTGACCAAAACTTACAATTTGAGGACAAAATTTTAAGTTATCCTTTTCGAAAAAAAACTTGATATCTACATGCAGAGGTCCTTTAACATCAAAGACACTTGATTTTAAATGAAATCGGAGGGATAAAATTTTAAGACCAAAAAAAAACCGTGAACTAACCATCATTGATTTTTTTTCGAGATTTTTTCGTTTAAATTTTGACCAAAACTTACAATTTGAGGACAAAATTTTAAGTTATCCTTTTCGAAAAAAAACTTGATATCTACATGCAGAGGTCCTTTAACATCAAAGAAACTTGATTTTAAATGAAATCGGAGGGATAAAATTTTAAGACCAAAAAAAACCGTGAACTAACCATCATTGATTTTTTTTCAAGATTTTTTCGTTTAAATTTTGACCAAAACTTACAATTTGAGGACAAAATTTTAGTTATCCTATCCGAAAAAAAACTTGATATCTACATGCAGAGGTCCTTCAACATCAAGGAAAGTTGATTTTAAATGCAATCGGAAGGGTAAAATTTTAAGACCAAAAAAAACCGTGAACTAACCATCATTGATTTTTTTTCAAGATTTTTTCGTTTAAATTTTGACCAAAACTTACAATTTGAGGACAAAATTTTAAGTTATCCTTTTCGAAAAAAAACTTGATATCTACATGCTGAGGTCCTTTAACATCAAAGAAACTTGATTTTAAATGAAATCGGAAGGATAAAATTTTAAGACCAAAAAAAACCGTGAACTAACCATCATTGATTTTTTTTCGGGATTTTTTCGTTTAAATTTTGACCAAAACTTACAATTTGAGGACAAAATTTTAGTTATCCTTTCCGAAAAAAAACTTGATATCTACATGCAGAGGTCCTTCAACATCAAGGAAAGTTGATTTTAAATGAAATCGGAAGGGTAAAATTTTAAGACCTAAAAAAAACCGTGAACTAACCATCATTGATTTTTTTTCGAGATTTTTTCGTTTAAATTTTGACCAAAACTTACAATTTGAGGACAAAATTTTAAGTTATCCTTTTCGAAAAAAAACTTGATATCTACATGCAGAGGTCCTTTTACATCAAAGAAACTTGATTTTAAATGAAATCGGAGGGATAAAATTTTAAGACCAAAAAAAACCGTGAACTAACCATCATTGATTTTTTTTCAAGATTTTTTCGTTTAAATTTTGACCAAAACTTACAATTTGAGGACAAAATTTTAGTTATCCTATCCGAAAAAAAACTTGATATCTACATGCAGAGGTCCTTCAACATCAAGGTTAGTTGATTTTAAATGAAATCGGAAGGGTAAAATTTTAAGACCAAAAAAAACCGTGAACTAACCATCATTGATTTTTTTTCGAGATTTTTTCGTTTAAATTTTGACCAAAACTTACAATTTGAGGACAAAATTTTAAGTTATCCTTTTCGAAAAAAAAATTGATATCTACATGCAGAGGTCCTTTAACATCAAAGAAACTTGATTTTAAATGAAATAGGAGGGATAAAATTTTAAGACCAAAAAAAACCGTGAACTTACCATCATTGATTTTTTTTCAAGATTTTTTCGTTTAAATTTTGACCAAAACTTACAATTTGAGGACAAAATTTTAGTTATCCTATCCGAAAAAAAACTTGATATCTACATGCAGAGGTCCTTCAACATCCAGGAAAGTTGATTTTAAATGCAATCGGAAGGGTAAAATTTTAAGACCAAAAAAAACCGTGAACTAACCATCATTGATTTTTTTTCAAGATTTTTTCGTTTAAATTTTGACCAAAACTTACAATTTGAGGACAAAATTTTAGTTATCCTTTCCGAAAAAAAACTTGATATCTACATGCAGAGGTCCTTCAACATCAACGAAAGTTGATTTTAAATGAAATCGGAAGGGTAAAATTTTAAGACCAAAAAAAACAGTGAACTAACCATCATTGATTTTTTTTCGAGATTTTTTCGTTTAAATTTTGACCAAAACTTACAATTTGAGGACAAAATTTTAAGTTATCCTTTTCGAAAAAAAACTTGATATCTACATGCAGAGGTCCTTTAACATCAAAGAAACTTGATTTTAAATGAAATCGGAGGGATAAAATTTTAAGACCAAAAAAACCGTGAACTTACCATCATTGATTTTTTTTCAAGATTTTTTCGTTTAAATTTTGACCAAAACTTACAATTTGAGGACAAAATTTTAGTTATCCTATCCGAAAAAAAACTTGATATCTACATGCAGAGGTCCTTCAACATCCAGGAAAATTGATTTTAAATGCAATCGGAAGGGTAAAATTTTAAGAACAAAACAAACCGTGAACTAACCATCATTGATTTTTTTTCAAGATTTTTTCGTTTAAATTTTGACCAAAACTTACAATTTGAGGACAAAATTTTAAGTTATCCTTTTCGAAAAAAAACTTGATATCTACATGCAGAGGTCCTTTAACATCAAAGAAACTTGATTTTAAATAAAATCGGAAGGATAAAATTTTAAGACCAAAAAAAACCGTGAACTAACCATCATTGATTTTTTTTCGGGATTTTTTCGTTTAAATTTTGACCAAAACGTACAATTTGAGGACAAAATTTTAGTTATCCTTTCCGAAAAAAAACTTGATATCTACATGCAGAGGTCCTTCAACATCAAGGAAAGTTGATTTTAAATGAAATCGGAAGGGTAAAATTTTAAGACCAAAAAAAACCGTGAACTAACCATCATTGATTTTTTTTCGAGATTTTTTCGTTTAAATTTTGACCAAAACTTACAATTTGAGGACAAAATTTTAAGTTATCCTTTTCGAAAAAAAACTTGATATCTACATGCAGAGGTCCTTTAACATCAAAGAAACTTGATTTTAAATGAAATCGGAGGGATAAAATTTTAAGACCAAAAAAAAACCGTGAACTAACCATCATTGATTTTTTTTCGAGATTTTTTCGTTTAAATTTTGACCAAAACTTACAATTTGAGGACAAAATTTTAAGTTATCCTTTTCGAAAAAAAACTTGATATCTACATGCAGAGGTCCTTTAACATCAAAGAAACTTGATTTTAAATGAAATCGGAGGGATAAAATTTTAAGACCAAAAAAAACCGTGAACTTACCATCATTGATTTTTTTTCAAGATTTTTTCGTTTAAATTTTGACCAAAACTTACAATTTGAGGACAAAATTTTAGTTATCCTATCCGAAAAAAAACTTGATATCTACATGCAGAGGTCCTTCAACATCAAGGAAAGTTGATTTTAAATGCAATCGGAAGGGTAAAATTTTAAGACCAAAAAAAACCGTGAACTAACCATCATTGATTTTTTTTCGAGATTTTTTCGTTTAAATTTTGACCAAAACTTACAATTTGAGGACAAAATTTTAAGTTATCCTTTTCGAAAAAAAACTTGATATCTACATGCAGAGGTCCTTTAACATCAAAGAAACTTGATTTTAAATGAAATCGGAGGGATAAAATTTTAAGACCAAAAAAAACCGTGAACTTACCATCATTGATTTTTTTTCAAGATTTTTTCGTTTAAATTTTGACCAAAACTTACAATTTGAGGACAAAATTTTAAGTTATCCTTTTCGAAAAAAAACTTGATATCTACATGCAGAGGTCCTTTAACATCAAAGAAACTTGATTTTAAATGAAATCGGAGGGATAAAATTTTAAGACCAAAAAAAACCGTGAACTTACCATCATTGATTTTTTTTCAAGATTTTTTCGTTTAAATTTTGACCAAAACTTACAATTTGAGGACAAAATTTTAGTTATCCTATCCGAAAAAAAACTTGATATCTACATGCAGAGGTCCTTCAACATCCAGGAAAGTTGATTTTAAATGCAATCGGAAGGGTAAAATTTTAAGACCAAAAAAAACCGTGAACTAACCATCATTGATTTTTTTTCAAGATTTTTTCGTTTAAATTTTGACCAAAACTTACAATTTGAGGACAAAATTTTAGTTATCCTTTCCGAAAAAAAACTTGATATCTACATGCAGAGGTCCTTCAACATCAAGGAAAGTTGATTTTAAATGAAATCGGAAGGGTAAAATTTTAAGACCAAAAAAAACAGTGAACTAACCATCATTGATTTTTTTTCGAGATTTTTTCGTTTAAATTTTGACCAAAACTTACAATTTGAGGACAAAATTTTAAGTTATCCTTTTCGAAAAAAAACTTGATATCTACATGCAGAGGTCCTTTAACATCAAAGAAACTTGATTTTAAATGAAATCGGAGGGATAAAATTTTAAGACCAAAAAAACCGTGAACTTACCATCATTGATTTTTTTTCAAGATTTTTTCGTTTAAATTTTGACCAAAACTTACAATTTGAGGACAAAATTTTAGTTATCCTATCCGAAAAAAAACTTGATATCTACATGCAGAGGTCCTTCAACATCCAGGAAAATTGATTTTAAATGCAATCGGAAGGGTAAAATTTTAAGAACAAAACAAACCGTGAACTAACCATCATTGATTTTTTTTCAAGATTTTTTCGTTTAAATTTTGACCAAAACTTACAATTTGAGGACAAAATTTTAAGTTATCCTTTTCGAAAAAAAACTTGATATCTACATGCAGAGGTCCTTTAACATCAAAGAAACTTGATTTTAAATAAAATCGGAAGGATAAAATTTTAAGACCAAAAAAAACCGTGAACTAACCATCATTGATTTTTTTTCGGGATTTTTTCGTTTAAATTTTGACCAAAACTTACAATTTGAGGACAAAATTTTAGTTATCCTTTCCGAAAAAAAACTTGATATCTACATGCAGAGGTCCTTCAACATCAAGGAAAGTTGATTTTAAATGAAATCGGAAGGGTAAAATTTTAAGACCAAAAAAAACCGTGAACTAACCATCATTGATTTTTTTTCGAGATTTTTTCGTTTAAATTTTGACCAAAACTTACAATTTGAGGACAAAATTTTAAGTTATCCTTTTCGAAAAAAAACTTGATATCTACATGCAGAGGTCCTTTAACATCAAAGAAACTTGATTTTAAATGAAATCGGAGGGATAAAATTTTAAGACCAAAAAAAAACCGTGAACTAACCATCATTGATTTTTTTTCGAGATTTTTTCGTTTAAATTTTGACCAAAACTTACAATTTGAGGACAAAATTTTAAGTTATCCTTTTCGAAAAAAAACTTGATATCTACATGCAGAGGTCCTTTAACATCAAAGAAACTTGATTTTAAATGAAATCGGAGGGATAAAATTTTAAGACCAAAAAAAACCGTGAACTTACCATCATTGATTTTTTTTCAAGATTTTTTCGTTTAAATTTTGACCAAAACTTACAATTTGAGGACAAAATTTTAGTTATCCTATCCGAAAAAAAACTTGATATCTACATGCAGAGGTCCTTCAACATCAAGGAAAGTTGATTTTAAATGCAATCGGAAGGGTAAAATTTTAAGACCAAAAAAAACCGTGAACTAACCATCATTGATTTTTTTTCGAGATTTTTTCGTTTAAATTTTGACCAAAACTTACAATTTGAGGACAAAATTTTAAGTTATCCTTTTCGAAAAAAAACTTGATATCTACATGCAGAGGTCCTTTAACATCAAAGAAACTTGATTTTAAATGAAATCGGAGGGATAAAATTTTAAGACCAAAAAAAACCGTGAACTTACCATCATTGATTTTTTTTCAAGATTTTTTCGTTTAAATTTTGACCAAAACTTACAATTTGAGGACAAAATTTTAAGTTATCCTTTTCGAAAAAAAACTTGATATCTACATGCAGAGGTCCTTTAACATCAAAGAAACTTGATTTTAAATGAAATCGGAGGGATAAAATTTTAAGACCAAAAAAAAACCGTGAACTAACCATCATTGATTTTTTTTCGAGATTTTTTCGTTTAAATTTTGACCAAAACTTACAATTTGAGGACAAAATTTTAAGTTATCCTTTTCGAAAAAAAACTTGATATCTACATGCAGAGGTCCTTTAACATCAAAGAAACTTGATTTTAAATGAAATCGGAGGGATAAAATTTTAAGACCAAAAAAAACCGTGAACTAACCATCATTGATTTTTTTTCAAGATTTTTTCGTTTAAATTTTGACCAAAACTTACAATTTGAGGACAAAATTTTAGTTATCCTATCCGAAAAAAAACTTGATATCTACATGCAGAGGTCCTTCAACATCAAGGAAAGTTGATTTTAAATGCAATCGGAAGGGTAAAATTTTAAGACCAAAAAAAACCGTGAACTAACCATCATTGATTTTTTTTCAAGATTTTTTCGTTTAAATTTTGACCAAAACTTACAATTTGAGGACAAAATTTTAAGTTATCCTTTTCGAAAAAAAACTTGATATCTACATGCAGAGGTCCTTTAACATCAAAGAAACTTGATTTTAAATGAAATCGGAGGGATAAAATTTTAAGACCAAAAAAAACCGTGAACTAACCATCATTGATTTTTTTTCAAGATTTTTTCGTTTAAATTTTGACCAAAACTTACAATTTGAGGACAAAATTTTAGTTATCCTATCCGAAAAAAAACTTGATATCTACATGCAGAGGTCCTTCAACATCAAGGAAAGTTGATTTTAAATGCAATCGGAAGGGTAAAATTTTTAGACCAAAAAAAACCGTGAACTAACCATCATTGATTTTTTTTCAAGATTTTTTCGTTTAAATTTTGACCAAAACTTACAATTTGAGGACAAAATTTTAAGTTATCCTTTTCGAAAAAAAACTTGATATCTACATGCTGAGGTCCTTTAACATCAAAGAAACTTGATTTTAAATGAAATCGGAAGGATAAAATTTTAAGACCAAAAAAAACCGTGAACTAACCATCATTGATTTTTTTTCGGGATTTTTTCGTTTAAATTTTGACCAAAACTTACAATTTGAGGACAAAATTTTAGTTATCCTTTCCGAAAAAAAACTTGATATCTACATGCAGAGGTCCTTCAACATCAAGGAAAGTTGATTTTAAATGAAATCGGAAGGGTAAAATTTTAAGACCAAAAAAAACCGTGAACTAACCATCATTGATTTTTTTTCGAGATTTTTTCGTTTAAATTTTGACCAAAACTTACAATTTGAGGACAAAATTTTAAGTTATCCTTTTCGAAAAAAAACTTGATATCTACATGCAGAGGTCCTTTAACATCAAAGAAACTTGATTTTAAATGAAATCGGAGGGATAAAATTTTAAGACCAAAAAAAACCGTGAACTTACCATCATTGATTTTTTTTCAAGATTTTTTCGTTTAAATTTTGACCAAAACTTACAATTTGAGGACAAAATTTTAGTTATCCTATCCGAAAAAAAACTTGATATCTACATGCAGAGGTCCTTCAACATCCAGGAAAGTTGATTTTAAATGCAATCGGAAGGGTAAAATTTTAAGACCAAAAAAAACCGTGAACTAACCATCATTGATTTTTTTTCAAGATTTTTTCGTTTAAATTTTGACCAAAACTTACAATTTGAGGACAAAATTTTAAGTTATCCTTTTCGAAAAAAAACTTGATATCTACATGCAGAGGTCCTTTAACATCAAAGAAACTTGATTTTAAATGAAATCGGAAGGATAAAATTTTAAGACCAAAAAAAACCGTGAACTAACCATCATTGATTTTTTTTCGGGATTTTTTCGTTTAAATTTTGACCAAAACTTACAATTTGAGGACAAAATTTTAGTTATCCTTTCCGAAAAAAAACTTGATATCTACATGCAGAGGTCCTTCAACATCAAGGAAAGTTGATTTTAAATGAAATCGGAAGGGTAAAATTTTAAGACCAAAAAAAACCGTGAACTAACCATCATTGATTTTTTTTCGAGATTTTTTCGTTTAAATTTTGACCAAAACTTACAATTTGAGGACAAAATTTTAAGTTACCCTTTTCGAAAAAAAACTTGATATCTACATGCAGAGGTCCTTTAACATCAAAGAAACTTGATTTTAAATTAAATCGGAAGGATAAAATTTTAAGACCAAAAAAAACCGTGAACTAACCATCATTGATTTTTTTTCAAGATTTTTTCGTTTAAATTTTGACCAAAACTTACAATTTGAGGACAAAATTTTAAGTTACCCTTTTCGAAAAAAAACTTGATATCTACATGCAGAGGTCCTTCAACATCAAAGAAACTTGATTTTAAATGAAATCGGAAGGATAAAATTTTAAGACCAAAAAAAACCGTGAACTTACCATCATTGATTTTTTTTCGAGATTTTTTCGTTTATATTTTGACCAAAACTTACAAATTGAGGACAAAATTTTAGTTATCCTTTCCGAAAAAAAACTTGATATCTACATGCAGAGGTCCTTTAACATCAAAGAAACTTGATTTTAAATGAAATCGGAAGGATAAAATTTTAAGACCAAAAAAAACCGTGAACTAACCATCATTGATTTTTTTTCAAGATTTTTTCGTTTAAATTTTGACCAAAACTTACAATTTGAGGACAAAATTTTAGTTATCCTTTCCGAAAAAAAACTTGATATCTACATGCAGAGGTCCTTCAACATCAAGGAAAGTTGATTTTAAATGAAATCGGAAGGGTAAAATTTTAAGACCAAAAAAAACCGTGAACTAACCATCATTGATTTTTTTTCGGGATTTTTTCGTTTAAATTTTGACCAAAACTTACAATTTGAGGACAAAATTTTAGTTATCCTTTCCGAAAAAAAACTTGATATCTACATGCAGAGGTCCTTCAACATCAAGGAAAGTTGATTTTAAATGAAATCGGAAGGGTAAAATTTTAAGACCAAAAAAAACCGTGAACTAACCATCATTGATTTTTTTTCAAGATTTTTTCGTTTAAATTTTGACCAAAACTTACAATTTGAGGACAAAATTTTAAGTTACCCTTTTCGAAAAAAAACTTGATATCTACATGCAGAGGTCCTTTAACATCAAAGAAACTTGATTTTAAATGAAATCGGAAGGATAAAATTTTAAGACCAAAAAAAACCGTGAACTAACCATCATTGATTTTTTTTCGGGATTTTTTCGTTTAAATTTTGACCAAAACTTACAATTTGAGGACAAAATTTTAGTTATCCTTTCCGAAAAAAAACTTGATATCTACATGCAGAGGTCCTTCAACATCAAGGAAAGTTGATTTTAAATGAAATCGGAAGGGTAAAATTTTAAGACCAAAAAAACCGTGAACTAACCATCATTGATTTTTTTTCAAGATTTTTTCGTTTAAATTTTGACCAAAACTTACAATTTGAGGACAAAATTTTAAGTTATCCTTTTCGAAAAAAAACTTGATATCTACATGCAGAGGTCCTTTAACATCAAAGAAACTTGATTTTAAATGAAATCGGAAGGATAAAATTTTAAGACCAAAAAAAACCGTGAACTAACCATCATTGATTTTTTTTCGGGATTTTTTCGTTTAAATTTTGACCAAAACTTACAATTTGAGGACAAAATTTTAGTTATCCTTTCCGAAAAAAAACTTGATATCTACATGCAGAGGTCCTTTAACATCAAAGAAACTTGATTTTAAATGAAATCGGAAGGATAAAATTTTAAGACCAAAAAAAACCGTGAACTAACCATCATTGATTTTTTTTCAAGATTTTTTCGTTTAAATTTTGACCAAAACTTACAATTTGAGGACAAAATTTTAGTTATCCTTTCCGAAAAAAAACTTGATATCTACATGCAGAGGTCCTTCAACATCAAGGAAAGTTGATTTTAAATGAAATCGGAAGGATAAAATTTTAAGACCAAAAAAAACCGTGAACTAACCATCATTGATTTTTTTTCAAGATTTTTTCGTTTAAATTTTGACCAAAACTTACAATTTGAGGACAAAATTTTAAGTTATCCTTTTCGAAAAAAAACTTGATATCTACATGCAGAGGTCCTTCAACATCAAGGAAAGTTGATTTTAAATGAAATCGGAAGGGTAAAATTTTAAGACCAAAAAAAACCGTGAACTAACCATCATTGATTTTTTTTCGGGATTTTTTCGTTTAAATTTTGACCAAAACTTACAATTTGAGGACAAAATTTTAGTTATCCTTTCCGAAAAAAAACTTGATATCTACATGCAGAGGTCCTTCAACATCAAGGAAAGTTGATTTTAAATGAAATCGGAAGGATAAAATTTTAAGACCAAAAAAAACCGTGAACTAACCATCATTGATTTTTTTTCAAGATTTTTTCGTTTAAATTTTGACCAAAACTTACAATTTGAGGACAAAATTTTAGTTATCCTTTCCGAAAAAAAACTTGATATCTACATGCAGAGGTCCTTTAACATCAAAGAAACTTGATTTTAAATGAAATCGGAAGGATAAAATTTTAAGACCAAAAAAAACCGTGAACTAACCATCATTGATTTTTTTTCGGGATTTTTTCGTTTAAATTGTGACCAAAACTTACAATTTGAGGACAAAATTTTAGTTATCCTTTCCGAAAAAAAACTTGATATCTACATGCAGAGGTCCTTTAACATCAAAGAAACTTGATTTTAAATGAAATCGGAAGGATAAAATTTTAAGACCAAAAAAAACCGTGAACTAACCATCATTGATTTTTTTTTGGGATTTTTTCGTTTAAATTTTGACCAAAACTTACAATTTGAGGACAAAATTTTAGTTATCCTTTCCGAAAAAAAACTTGATATCTACATGCAGAGGTCCTTCAACATCAAGGAAAGTTGATTTTAAATGAAATCGGAAGGATAAAATTTTAAGACCAAAAAAAACCGTGAACTAACCATCATTGATTTTTTTTCAAGATTTTTTCGTTTAAATTTTGACCAAAACTTACAATTTGAGGACAAAATTTTAAGTTATCCTTTTCGAAAAAAAACTTGATATCTACATGCAGAGGTCCTTCAACATCAAGGAAAGTTGATTTTAAATGAAATCGGAAGGATAAAATTTTAAGACCAAAAAAAACCGTGAACTAACCATCATTGATTTTTTTTCAAGATTTTTTCGTTTAAATTTTGACCAAAACTTACAATTTGAGGACAAAATTTTAGTTATCCTTTCCGAAAAAAAACTTGATATCTACATGCAGAGGTCCTTCAACATCAAGGAAAGTTGATTTTAAATGAAATCGGAAGGATAAAATTTTAAGACCAAAAAAAACCGTGAACTAACCATCATTGATTTTTTTTCGGGATTTTTTCGTTTAAATTTTGACCAAAAATTTCAATTTGAGGACAAAATTTTAGTTATCCTTTCCGAAAAAAAACTTGATATCTACATGCAGAGGTCCTTTAACATCAAAGAAACTTGATTTTAAATGAAATCGGAAGGATAAAATTTTAAGACCAAAAAAAACCGTGAACTAACCATCATTGATTTTTTTTCAAGATTTTTTCGTTTAAATTTTGACCAAAAATTTCAATTTGAGGACAAAATTTTAGTTATCCTTTCCGAAAAAAAACTTGATATCTACATGCAGAGGTCCTTCAACATCAAGGAAAGTTGATTTTAAATGAAATCGGAAGGATAAAATTTTAAGACCAAAAAAAACCGTGAACTAACCATCATTGATTTTTTTTCAAGATTTTTTCGTTTAAATTTTGACCAAAACTTACAATTTGAGGACAAAATTTTAAGTTATCCTTTTCGAAAAAAAACTTGATATCTACATGCAGAGGTCCTTCAACATCAAGGAAAGTTGATTTTAAATGAAATCGGAAGGGTAAAATTTTAAGACCAAAAAAAACCGTGAACTAACCATCATTGATTTTTTTTCGGGATTTTTTCGTTTAAATTTTGACCAAAACTTACAATTTGAGGACAAAATTTTAGTTATCCTTTCCGAAAAAAAACTTGATATCTACATGCAGAGGTCCTTCAACATCAAGGAAAGTTGATTTTAAATGAAATCGGAAGGATAAAATTTTAAGACCAAAAAAAACCGTGAACTAACCATCATTGATTTTTTTTCAAGATTTTTTCGTTTAAATTTTGACCAAAACTTACAATTTGAGGACAAAATTTTAGTTATCCTTTCCGAAAAAAAACTTGATATCTACATGCAGAGGTCCTTTAACATCAAAGAAACTTGATTTTAAATGAAATCGGAAGGATAAAATTTTAAGACCAAAAAAAACCGTGAACTAACCATCATTGATTTTTTTTCGGGATTTTTTCGTTTAAATTTTGACCAAAACTTACAATTTGAGGACAAAATTTTAGTTATCCTTTCCGAAAAAAAACTTGATATCTACATGCAGAGGTCCTTTAACATCAAAGAAACTTGATTTTAAATGAAATCGGAAGGATAAAATTTTAAGACCAAAAAAAACCGTGAACTAACCATCATTGATTTTTTTTCGGGATTTTTTCGTTTAAATTGTGACCAAAACTTACAATTTGAGGACAAAATTTTAGTTATCCTTTCCGAAAAAAAACTTGATATCTACATGCAGAGGTCCTTCAACATCAAGGAAAGTTGATTTTAAATGAAATCGGAAGGATAAAATTTTAAGACCAAAAAAAACCGTGAACTAACCATCATTGATTTTTTTTCAAGATTTTTTCGTTTAAATTTTGACCAAAACTTACAATTTGAGGACAAAATTTTAAGTTATCCTTTTCGAAAAAAAACTTGATATCTACATGCAGAGGTCCTTCAACATCAAGGAAAGTTGATTTTAAATGAAATCGGAAGGATAAAATTTTAAGACCAAAAAAAACCGTGAACTAACCATCATTGATTTTTTTTCAAGATTTTTTCGTTTAAATTTTGACCAAAACTTACAATTTGAGGACAAAATTTTAGTTATCCTTTCCGAAAAAAAACTTGATATCTACATGCAGAGGTCCTTCAACATCAAGGAAAGTTGATTTTAAATGAAATCGGAAGGATAAAATTTTAAGACCAAAAAAAACCGTGAACTAACCATCATTGATTTTTTTTCGGGATTTTTTCGTTTAAATTTTGACCAAAACTTACAATTTGAGGACAAAATTTTAGTTATCCTTTCCGAAAAAAAACTTGATATCTACATGCAGAGGTCCTTCAACATCAAGGAAAGTTGATTTTAAATGAAATCGGAAGGATAAAATTTTAAGACCAAAAAAAACCGTGAACTAACCATCATTGATTTTTTTTCAAGATTTTTTCGTTTAAATTTTGACCAAAACTTACAATTTGAGGACAAAATTTTAAGTTATCCTTTTCGAAAAAAAACTTGATATCTACATGCAGAGGTCCTTTAACATCAAAGAAACTTGATTTTAAATGAAATCGGAAGGATAAAATTTTAAGACCAAAAAAAACCGTGAACTAACCATCATTGATTTTTTTTCAAGATTTTTTCGTTTAAATTTTGACCAAAACTTACAATTTGAGGACAAAATTTTAAGTTATCCTTTTCGAAAAAAAACTTGATATCTACATGCAGAGGTCCTTCAACATCAAGGAAAGTTGATTTTAAATGAAATCGGAAGGGTAAAATTTTAAGACCAAAAAAAACCGTGAACTAACCATCATTGATTTTTTTTCGAGATTTTTTCGTTTAAATTTTGACCAAAACTTACAATTTGAGGACAAAATTTTAAGTTATCCTTTTCGAAAAAAAACTTGATATCTACATGCAGAGGTCCTTTAACATCAAAGAAACTTGATTTTAAATGAAATCGGAAGGATAAAATTTTAAGACCAAAAAAAACCGTGAACTAACCATCATTGATTTTTTTTCGGGATTTTTTCGTTTAAATTTTGACCAAAACTTACAATTTGAGGACAAAATTTTAGTTATCCTTTCCGAAAAAAAACTTGATATCTACATGCAGAGGTCCTTTAACATCAAAGAAACTTGATTTTAAATGAAATCGGAAGGATAAAATTTTAAGACCAAAAAAAACCGTGAACTAACCATCATTGATTTTTTTTCAAGATTTTTTCGTTTAAATTTTGACCAAAACTTACAATTTGAGGACAAAATTTTAGTTATCCTTTCCGAAAAAAAACTTGATATCTACATGCAGAGGTCCTTCAACATCAAGGAAAGTTGATTTTAAATGAAATCGGAAGGATAAAATTTTAAGACCAAAAAAAACCGTGAACTAACCATCATTGATTTTTTTTCAAGATTTTTTCGTTTAAATTTTGACCAAAACTTACAATTTGAGGACAAAATTTTAAGTTATCCTTTTCGAAAAAAAACTTGATATCTACATGCAGAGGTCCTTTAACATCAAAGAAACTTGATTTTAAATGAAATCGGAAGGATAAAATTTTAAGACCAAAAAAAACCGTGAACTAACCATCATTGATTTTTTTTCAAGATTTTTTCGTTTAAATTTTGACCAAAACTTACAATTTGAGGACAAAATTTTAAGTTATCCTTTTCGAAAAAAAACTTGATATCTACATGCAGAGGTCCTTCAACATCAAGGAAAGTTGATTTTAAATGAAATCGGAAGGGTAAAATTTTAAGACCAAAAAAAACCGTGAACTAACCATCATTGATTTTTTTTCGAGATTTTTTCGTTTAAATTTTGACCAAAACTTACAATTTGAGGACAAAATTTTAAGTTATCCTTTTCGAAAAAAAACTTGATATCTACATGCAGAGGTCCTTTAACATCAAAGAAACTTGATTTTAAATGAAATCGGAAGGATAAAATTTTAAGACCAAAAAAAACCGTGAACTAACCATCATTGATTTTTTTTCGGGATTTTTTCGTTTAAATTTTGACCAAAACTTACAATTTGAGGACAAAATTTTAGTTATCCTTTCCGAAAAAAAACTTGATATCTACATGCAGAGGTCCTTTAACATCAAAGAAACTTGATTTTAAATGAAATCGGAAGGATAAAATTTTAAGACCAAAAAAAACCGTGAACTAACCATCATTGATTTTTTTTCAAGATTTTTTCGTTTAAATTTTGACCAAAACTTACAATTTGAGGACAAAATTTTAGTTATCCTTTCCGAAAAAAAACTTGATATCTACATGCAGAGGTCCTTCAACATCAAGGAAAGTTGATTTTAAATGAAATCGGAAGGATAAAATTTTAAGACCAAAAAAAACCGTGAACTAACCATCATTGATTTTTTTTCGGGATTTTTTCGTTTAAATTTTGACCAAAACTTACAATTTGAGGACAAAATTTTAGTTATCCTTTCCGAAAAAAAACTTGATATCTACATGCAGAGGTCCTTCAACATCAAGGAAAGTTGATTTTAAATGAAATCGGAAGGATAAAATTTTAAGACCAAAAAAAACCGTGAACTAACCATCATTGATTTTTTTTCAAGATTTTTTCGTTTAAATTTTGACCAAAACTTACAATTTGAGGACAAAATTTTAAGTTATCCTTTTCGAAAAAAAACTTGATATCTACATGCAGAGGTCCTTTTACATCAAAGAAACTTGATTTTAAATGAAATCGGAAGGATAAAATTTTAAGACCAAAAAAAACCGTGAACTAACCATCATTGATTTTTTTTCAAGATTTTTTCGTTTAAATTTTGACCAAAACTTACAATTTGAGGACAAAATTTTAAGTTACCCTTTTCGAAAAAAAACTTGATATCTACATGCAGAGGTCCTTTAACATCAAAGAAACTTGATTTTAAATGAAATCGGAAGGATAAAATTTTAAGACCAAAAAAAACCGTGAACTAACCATCATTGATTTTTTTTCGGGATTTTTTCGTTTAAATTTTGACCAAAACTTACAATTTGAGGACAAAATTTTAGTTATCCTTTCCGAAAAAAAACTTGATATCTACATGCAGAGGTCCTTCAACATCAAGGAAAGTTGATTTTAAATGAAATCGGAAGGATAAAATTTTAAGACCAAAAAAAACCGTGAACTAACCATCATTGATTTTTTTTCGGGATTTTTTCGTTTAAATTTTGACCAAAACTTACAATTTGAGGACAAAATTTTAAGTTATCCTTTTCGAAAAAAAACTTGATATCTACATGCAGAGGTCCTTTAACATCAAAGAAACTTGATTTTAAATGAAATCGGAAGGATAAAATTTTAAGACCAAAAAAAACCGTGAACTAACCATCATTGATTTTTTTTCGGGATTTTTTCGTTTAAATTTTGACCAAAACTTACAATTTGAGGACAAAATTTTAGTTATCCTATCCGAAAAAAAACTTGATATCTACATGCAGAGGTCCTTCAACATCAAGGAAACTTGATTTTAAATGAAATCGGAAGGATAAAATTTTAAGACCAAAAAAAACCGTGAACTAACCATCATTGATTTTTTTTCAAGATTTTTTCGTTTAAATTTTGACCAAAACTTACAATTTGAGGACAAAATTTTAAGTTACCCTTTTCGAAAAAAAACTTGATATCTACATGCAGAGGTCCTTTAACATCAAAGAAACTTGATTTTAAATGAAATCGGAAGGATAAAATTTTAAGACCAAAAAAAACCGTGAACTAACCATCATTGATTTTTTTTCGGGAATTTTTCGTTTAAATTTTGACCAAAATTTACAATTTGAGGACAAAATTTTAGTTATCCTTTCCGAAAAAAAACTTGATATCTACATGCAGAGGTCCTTCAACATCAAGGAAAGTTGATTTTAAATGCAATCGGAAGGGTAAAATTTTAAGACCAAAAAAAACCGTGAACTAACCATCATTGATTTTTTTTCGAGATTTTTTCGTTTAAATTTTGACCAAAACTTACAATTTGAGGACAAAGCTTTAAGTTATCCTTTTCGAAAAAAAACTTGATATCTACATGCAGAGGTCCTTTTACATCAAAGAAACTTGATTTTAAATGAAATCGGAAGGATAAAATTTTAAGACCAAAAAAAACCGTGAACTAACCATCATTGATTTTTTTTCAAGATTTTTTCGTTTAAATTTTGACCAAAACTTACAATTTGAGGACAAAATTTTAGTTATCCTTTCCGAAAAAAAACTTGATATCTACATGCAGAGGTCCTTCAACATCAAGGAAAGTTGATTTTAAATGGAATCTAAAGGGTAAAATTTTAAGACCAAAAAAAACCGTGAACTAACCATCATTGATTTTTCTTCGAGATTTTTTCGTTTAAATTTTGACCAAAACTTACAATTTGAGGACAAAATTTTAAGTTATCCTTTTCGAAAAAAAACTTGATATCTACATGCAGAGGTCCTTTAACATCAAAGAAACTTGATTTTAAAGAAATCGGAAGGATAAAATTTTAAGACCAAAAAAAACCGTGAACTAACCATCATTGATTTTTTTTCAAGATTTTTTCGTTTAAATTTTGACCAAAACTTACAATTTGAGGACAAAATTTTAGTTATCCTTTCCGAAAAAAAACTTGATATCTACATGCAGAGGTCCTTCAACATCAAGGAAAGTTGATTTTAAATGAAATCGGAAGGATAAAATTTTAAGACCAAAAAAAACCGTGAACTAACCATCATTGATTTTTTTTCAAGATTTTTTCGTTTAAATTTTGACCAAAACTTACAATTTGAGGACAAAATTTTAAGTTATCCTTTTCGAAAAAAAACTTGATATCTACATGCAGAGGTCCTTTTACATCAAAGAAACTTGATTTTAAATGAAATCGGAAGGATAAAATTTTAAGACCAAAAAAAACCGTGAACTAACCATCATTGATTTTTTTTCGAGATTTTTTCGTTTAAATTTTGACCAAAACTTACAATTTGAGGACAAAATTTTAAGTTATCCTTTTCGAAAAAAAACTTGATATCTACATGCAGAGGTCCTTTTACATCAAAGAAACTTGATTTTAAATGAAATCGGAAGGATAAAATTTTAAGACCAAAAAAAACCGTGAACTAACCATCATTGATTTTTTTTCGAGATTTTTTCGTTTAAATTTTGACCAAAACTTACAATTTGAGGACAAAGCTTTAAGTTATCCTTTTCGAAAAAAAACTTGATATCTACATGCAGAGGTCCTTTTACATCAAAGAAACTTGATTTTAAATGAAATCGGAAGGATAAAATTTTAAGACCAAAAAAAACCGTGAACTAACCATCATTGATTTTTTTTCAAGATTTTTTCGTTTAAATTTTGACCAAAACTTACAATTTGAGGACAAAATTTTAGTTATCCTTTCCGAAAAAAAACTTGATATCTACATGCAGAGGTCCTTCAACATCAAGGAAAGTTGATTTTAAATGGAATCTAAAGGGTAAAATTTTAAGACCAAAAAAAACCGTGAACTAACCATCATTGATTTTTCTTCGAGATTTTTTCGTTTAAATTTTGACCAAAACTTACAATTTGAGGACAAAATTTTAAGTTATCCTTTTCGAAAAAAAACTTGATATCTACATGCAGAGGTCCTTTAACATCAAAGAAACTTGATTTTAAAGAAATCGGAAGGATAAAATTTTAAGACCAAAAAAAACCGTGAACTAACCATCATTGATTTTTTTTCAAGATTTTTTCGTTTAAATTTTGACCAAAACTTACAATTTGAGGACAAAATTTTAGTTATCCTTTCCGAAAAAAAACTTGATATCTACATGCAGAGGTCCTTCAACATCAAGGAAAGTTGATTTTAAATGAAATCGGAAGGATAAAATTTTAAGACCAAAAAAAACCGTGAACTAACCATCATTGATTTTTTTTCAAGATTTTTTCGTTTAAATTTTGACCAAAACTTACAATTTGAGGACAAAATTTTAAGTTATCCTTTTCGAAAAAAAACTTGATATCTACATGCAGAGGTCCTTTTACATCAAAGAAACTTGATTTTAAATGAAATCGGAAGGATAAAATTTTAAGACCAAAAAAAACCGTGAACTAACCATCATTGATTTTTTTTCAAGATTTTTTCGTTTAAATTTTGACCAAAACTTACAATTTGAGGACAAAATTTTAAGTTACCCTTTTCGATAAAAAACTTGATATCTACATGCAGAGGTCCTTTAACATCAAAGAAAATTGATTTTAAATGAAATCGGAAGGATAAAATTTTAAGACCAAAAAAAACCGTGAACTAACCATCATTGATTTTTTTTCGGGATTTTTTCGTTTAAATTTTGACCAAAACTTACAATTTGAGGACAAAATTTTAGTTATCCTTTCCGAAAAAAAACTTGATATCTACATGCAGAGGTCCTTCAACATCAAGGAAAGTTGATTTTAAATGAAATCGGAAGGATAAAATTTTAAGACCAAAAAAAACCGTGAACTAACCATCATTGATTTTTTTTCGGGATTTTTTCGTTTAAATTTTGACCAAAACTTACAATTTGAGGACAAAATTTTAAGTTATCCTTTTCGAAAAAAAACTTGATATCTACATGCAGAGGTCCTTTAACATCAAAGAAACTTGATTTTAAATGAAATCGGAAGGATAAAATTTTAAGACCAAAAAAAACCGTGAACTAACCATCATTGATTTTTTTTCGGGATTTTTTCGTTTAAATTTTGACCAAAACTTACAATTTGAGGACAAAATTTTAGTTATCCTATCCGAAAAAAAACTTGATATCTACATGCAGAGGTCCTTCAACATAAAGGAAACTTGATTTTAAATGAAATCGGAAGGATAAAATTTTAAGACCAAAAAAAACCGTGAACTAACCATCATTGATTTTTTTTCAAGATTTTTTCGTTTAAATTTTGACCAAAACTTACAATTTGAGGACAAAATTTTAAGTTACCCTTTTCGAAAAAAAACTTGATATCTACATGCAGAGGTCCTTTAACATCAAAGAAACTTGATTTTAAATGAAATCGGAAGGATAAAATTTTAAGACCAAAAAAAACCGTGAACTAACCATCATTGATTTTTTTTCGGGAATTTTTCGTTTAAATTTTGACCAAAATTTACAATTTGAGGACAAAATTTTAGTTATCCTTTCCGAAAAAAAACTTGATATCTACATGCAGAGGTCCTTCAACATCAAGGAAAGTTGATTTTAAATGCAATCGGAAGGGTAAAATTTTAAGACCAAAAAAAACCGTGAACTAACCATCATTGATTTTTTTTCGAGATTTTTTCGTTTAAATTTTGACCAAAACTTACAATTTGAGGACAAAGCTTTAAGTTATCCTTTTCGAAAAAAAACTTGATATCTACATGCAGAGGTCCTTTTACATCAAAGAAACTTGATTTTAAATGAAATCGGAAGGATAAAATTTTAAGACCAAAAAAAACCGTGAACTAACCATCATTGATTTTTTTTCGGGAATTTTTCGTTTAAATTTTGACCAAAATTTACAATTTGAGGACAAAATTTTAGTTATCCTTTCCGAAAAAAAACTTGATATCTACATGCAGAGGTCCTTCAACATCAAGGAAAGTTGATTTTAAATGCAATCGGAAGGGTAAAATTTTAAGACCAAAAAAAACCGTGAACTAACCATCATTGATTTTTTTTCAAGATTTTTTCGTTTAAATTTTGACCAAAACTTACAATTTGAGGACAAAATTTTAGTTATCCTTTCCGAAAAAAAACTTGATATCTACATGCAGAGGTCCTTCAACATCAAGGAAAGTTGATTTTAAATGGAATCTAAAGGGTAAAATATTAAGACCAAAAAAAACCGTGAACTAACCATCATTGATTTTTCTTCGAGATTTTTTCGTTTAAATTTTGACCAAAACTTACAATTTGAGGACAAAATTTTAAGTTATCCTTTTCGAAAAAAAACTTGATATCTACATGCAGAGGTCCTTTAACATCAAAGAAACTTGATTTTAAAGAAATCGGAAGGATAAAATTTTAAGACCAAAAAAAACCGTGAACTAACCATCATTGATTTTTTTTCAAGATTTTTTCGTTTAAATTTTGACCAAAACTTACAATTTGAGGACAAAATTTTAGTTATCCTTTCCGAAAAAAAACTTGATATCTACATGCAGAGGTCCTTCAACATCAAGGAACGTTGATTTTAAATGAAATCGGAAGGGTAAAATTTTAAGACCAAAAAAAACCGTGAACTAACCATCATTGATTTTTTTTCGAGATTTTTTCGTTTAAATTTTGACCAAAACTTACAATTTGAGGACAAAATTTTAAGTTATCCTTTTCGAAAAAAAACTTGATATCTACATGCAGAGGTCCTTTAACATCAAAGAAACTTGATTTTAAATGAAATCGGATGGATAAAATTTTAAGAACAAAAAAAACCGTGAACTAACCATCATTGATTTTTTTTCGGGATTTTTTCGTTTAAATTTTGACCAAAACTTACAATTTGAGGACAAAATTTTAGTTATCCTTTCCGAAAAAAAAACTTGATATCTACATGCAGAGGTCCTTCAACATCAAGGAAAGTTGATTTTAAATGAAATCGGAAGGGTAAAATTTTAAGACCAAAAAAAACCGTGAACTAACCATCATTGATTTTTTTTCGAGATTTTTTCGTTTAAATTTTGACCAAAACTTACAATTTGAGGACAAAATTTTAAGTAATCCTTTTCGAAAAAAAACTTGATATCTACATGCAGAGGTCCTTTAACATCAAAGAAACTTGATTTTAAATGAAATCGGAAGGATAAAATTTTAAGACCAAAAAAAACCGTGAACTAACCATCATTGATTTTTTTTCGAGATTTTTTCGTTTAAATTTTGACCAAAACTTACAATTTGAGGACAAAATTTTAAGTTATCCTTTTCGAAAAAAAACTTGATATCTACATGCAGAGGTCCTTTAACATCAAAGAAACTTGATTTTAAATGAAATCGGATGGATAAAATTTTAAGAACAAAAAAAACCGTGAACTAACCATCATTGATTTTTTTTCGGGATTTTTTCGTTTAAATTTTGACCAAAACTTACAATTTGAGGACAAAATTTTAAGTTATCCTTTTCCAAAAAAAACTTGATATCTACATGCAGAGGTCCTTTAACATCAAAGAAACTTGATTTTAAATGAAATCGGAAGGATAAAATTTTAAGACCAAAAAAAACCGTGAACTAACCATCATTGATTTTTTTTCAAGATTTTTTCGTTTAAATTTTGACCAAAACTTACAATTTGAGGACAAAATTTTAGTTATCCTTTCCGAAAAAAAACTTGATATCTACATGCAGAGGTCCTTCAACATCAAGGAAAGTTGATTTTAAATGAAATCGGAAGGATAAAATTTTAAGGCAAAAAAAAACCGTGAACTAACCATCATTGATTTTTTTTCGAGATTTATTCGTTTAAATTTTGACCAAAACTTACAATTTGAGGACAAAATTTTAAGTTATCCTTTTCGAAAAAAAACTTGATATCTACATGCAGAGGTCCTTTTACATCAAAGAAACTTGATTTTAAATGAAATCGGAAGGATAAAATTTTAAGACCAAAAAAAACCGTGAACTAACCATCATTGATTTTTTTTCAAGATTTTTTCGTTTAAATTTTGACCAAAACTTACAATTTGAGGACAAAATTTTAAGTTATCCTTTTCGAAAAAAAACTTGATATCTACATGCAGAGGTCCTTCAACATCAAGGAAAGTTGATTTTAAATGAAATCGGAAGGGTAAAATTTTAAGACCAAAAAAAACCGTGAACTAACCATCATTGATTTTTTTTCGAGATTTTTTCGTTTAAATTTTGACCAAAACTTACAATTTGAGGACAAAATTTTAAGTTATCCTTTTCGAAAAAAAACTTGATATCTACATGCAGAGGTCCTTCAACATCAAGGAAAATTGATTTTAAATGAAATCGGAAGGGTAAAATTTTAAGACCAAAAAAAACCGTGAACTAACCATCATTGATTTTTTTTCAAGATTTTTTCGTTTAAATTTTGACCAAAACTTACAATTTGAGGACAAAATTTTAAGTTACCCTTTTCGAAAAAAAACTTGATATCTACATGCAGAGGTCCTTTAACATCAAAGAAACTTGATTTTAAATGAAATCGGAAGGATAAAATTTTAAGACCAAAAAAAACCGTGAACTAACCATCATTGATTTTTTTTCGGGATTTTTTCGTTTAAATTTTGACCAAAACTTACAATTTGAGGACAAAATTTTAGTTATCCTTTCCGAAAAAAAACTTGATATCTACATGCAGAGGTCCTTCAACATCAAGGAAAGTTGATTTTAAATGAAATCGGAAGGATAAAATTTTAAGACCAAAAAAAACCGTGAACTAACCATCATTGATTTTTTTTCGGGATTTTTTCGTTTAAATTTTGACCAAAACTTACAATTTGAGGACAAAATTTTAAGTTATCCTTTTCGAAAAAAAACTTGATATCTACATGCAGAGGTCCTTTAACATCAAAGAAACTTGATTTTAAATGAAATCGGAAGGATAAAATTTTAAGACCAAAAAAAACCGTGAACTAACCATCATTGATTTTTTTTCGGGATTTTTTCGTTTAAATTTTGACCAAAACTTACAATTTGAGGACAAAATTTTAGTTATCCTATCCGAAAAAAAACTTGATATCTACATGCAGAGGTCCTTCAACATCAAGGAAACTTGATTTTAAATGAAATCGGAAGGATAAAATTTTAAGACCAAAAAAAACCGTGAACTAACCATCATTGATTTTTTTTCAAGATTTTTTCGTTTAAATTTTGACCAAAACTTACAATTTGAGGACAAAATTTTAAGTTACCCTTTTCGAAAAAAAACTTGATATCTACATGCAGAGGTCCTTTAACATCAAAGAAACTTGATTTTAAATGAAATCGGAAGGATAAAATTTTAAGACCAAAAAAAACCGTGAACTAACCATCATTGATTTTTTTTCGGGAATTTTTCGTTTAAATTTTGACCAAAATTTACAATTTGAGGACAAAATTTTAGTTATCCTTTCCGAAAAAAAACTTGATATCTACATGCAGAGGTCCTTCAACATCAAGGAAAGTTGATTTTAAATGCAATCGGAAGGGTAAAATTTTAAGACCAAAAAAAACCGTGAACTAACCATCATTGATTTTTTTTCGAGATTTTTTCGTTTAAATTTTGACCAAAACTTACAATTTGAGGACAAAATTTTAGTTATCCTTTTCGAAAAAAAACTTGATATCTACATGCAGAGGTCCTTTTACATCAAAGAAACTTGATTTTAAATGAAATCGGAAGGATAAAATTTTAAGACCAAAAAAAACCGTGAACTAACCATCATTGATTTTTTTTCAAGATTTTTTCGTTTAAATTTTGACCAAAACTTACAATTTGAGGACAAAATTTTAGTTATCCTTTCCGAAAAAAAACTTGATATCTACATGCAGAGGTCCTTCAACATCAAGGAAAGTTGATTTTAAATGGAATCTAAAGGGTAAAATTTTAAGACCAAAAAAAACCGTGAATTAACCATCATTGATTTTTCTTCGAGATTTTTTAGTTTAAATTTTGACCAAAACTTACAATTTGAGGACAAAATTTTAAGTTATCCTTTTCGAAAAAAAACTTGATATCTACATGCAGAGGTCCTTTAACATCAAAGAAACTTGATTTTAAAGAAATCGGAAGGATAAAATTTTAAGACCAAAAAAAACCGTGAACTAACCATCATTGATTTTTTTTCAAGATTTTTTCGTTTAAATTTTGACCAAAACTTACAATTTGAGGACAAAATTTTAGTTATCCTTTCCGAAAAAAAACTTGATATCTACATGCAGAGGTCCTTCAACATCAAGGAACGTTGATTTTAAATGAAATCGGAAGGGTAAAATTTTAAGACCAAAAAAAACCGTGAACTAACCATCATTGATTTTTTTTCGAGATTTTTTCGTTTAAATTTTGACCAAAACTTACAATTTGAGGACAAAATTTTAAGTTATCCTTTTCGAAAAAAAACTTGATATCTACATGCAGAGGTCCTTTAACATCAAAGAAACTTGATTTTAAATGAAATCGGATGGATAAAATTTTAAGAACAAAAAAAACCGTGAACTAACCATCATTGATTTTTTTTCGGGATTTTTTCGTTTAAATTTTGACCAAAACTTACAATTTGAGGACAAAATTTTAGTTATCCTTTCCGAAAAAAAACTTGATATCTACATGCAGAGGTCCTTCAACATCAAGGAACGTTGATTTTAAATGAAATCGGAAGGGTAAAATTTTAAGACCAAAAAAAACCGTGAACTAACCATCATTGATTTTTTTTCGAGATTTTTTCGTTTAAATTTTGACCAAAACTTACAATTTGAGGACAAAATTTTAAGTTATCCTTTTCGAAAAAAAACTTGATATCTACATGCAGAGGTCCTTTAACATCAAAGAAACTTGATTTTAAATGAAATCGGAAGGATAAAATTTTAAGACCAAAAAAAACCGTGAACTAACCATCATTGATTTTTTTTCGAGATTTTTTCGTTTAAATTTTGACCAAAACTTACAATTTGAGGACAAAATTTTAGTTATCCTTTCCGAAAAAAAAACTTGATATCTACATGCAGAGGTCCTTCAACATCAAGGAAAGTTGATTTTAAATGAAATCGGAAGGGTAAAATTTTAAGACCAAAAAAAACCGTGAACTAACCATCATTGATTTTTTTTCGAGATTTTTTCGTTTAAATTTTGACCAAAACTTACAATTTGAGGACAAAATTTTAAGTTATCCTTTTCGAAAAAAAACTTGATATCTACATGCAGAGGTCCTTTAACATCAAAGAAACTTGATTTTAAATGAAATCGGATGGATAAAATTTTAAGACCAAAAAAAACCGTGAACTAACCATCATTGATTTTTTTTCAAGATTTTTTCGTTTAAATTTTGACCAAAACTTACAATTTGAGGACAAAATTTTAGTTATCCTTTCCGAAAAAAAACTTGATATCTACATGCAGAGGTCCTTCAACATCAAGGAAAGTTGATTTTAAATGGAATCGGAAGGGTAAAATTTTAAGACCAAAAAAAACCGTGAACTAACCATCATTGATTTTTTTTCAAGATTTTTTCGTTTAAATTTTGACCAAAACTTACAATTTGAGGACAAAATTTTAAGTTATCCTTTTCCAAAAAAAACTTGATATCTACATGCAGAGGTCCTTTAACATCAAAGAAACTTGATTTTAAATGAAATCGGAAGGATAAAATTTTAAGACCAAAAAAAACCGTGAACTAACCATCATTGATTTTTTTTCAAGATTTTTTCGTTTAAATTTTGACCAAAACTTACAATTTGAGGACAAAATTTTAGTTATCCTTTCCGAAAAAAAACTTGATATCTACATGCAGAGGTCCTTCAACATCAAGGAAAGTTGATTTTAAATGGAATCGGAAGGGTAAAATTTTAAGACCAAAAAAAACCGTGAACTAACCATCATTGATTTTTTTTCAAGATTTTTTCGTTTAAATTTTGACCAAAACTTACAATTTGAGGACAAAATTTTAAGTTATCCTTTTCGAAAAAAAACTTGATATCTACATGCAGAGGTCCTTTAACATCAAAGAAACTTGATTTTAAAGAAATCGGAAGGATAAAATTTTAAGACCAAAAAAAACCGTGAACTAACCATCATTGATTTTTTTTCAAGATTTTTTCGTTTAAATTTTGACCAAAACTTACAATTTGAGGACAAAATTTTAGTTATCCTTTCCGAAAAAAAAACTTGATATCTACATGCAGAGGTCCTTCAACATCAAGGAAAGTTGATTTTAAATGAAATCGGAAGGGTAAAATTTTAAGACCAAAAAAAACCGTGAACTAACCATCATTGATTTTTCTTCGAGATTTTTTCGTTTAAATTTTGACCAAAACTTACAATTTGAGGACAAAGCTTTAAGTTATCCTTTTCGAAAAAAAACTTGATATCTACATGCAGAGGTCCTTTAACATCAAAGAAACTTGATTTTAAATGAAATCGGAAGGATAAAATTTTAAGACCAAAAAAAACCGTGAACTAACCATCATTGATTTTTTTTCAAGATTTTTTCGTTTAAATTTTGACCAAAATTTACAATTTGAGGACAAAATTTTAGTTATCCTTTCCGAAAAAAAACTTGATATCTACATGCAGAGGTCCTTCAACATCAAGGAAAGTTGATTTTAAATGCAATCGGAAGGGTAAAATTTTAAGACCAAAAAAAACCTTGAACTAACCATCATTGATTTTTTTTCGAGATTTTTTCGTTTAAATTTTGACCAAAACTTACAATTTGAGGACAAAGCTTTAAGTTATCCTTTTCGAAAAAAAACTTGATATCTACATGCAGAGGTCCTTTAACATCAAAGAAACTTGAATTTAAATGAAATCGGAAGGATAAAATTTTAAGACCAAAAAAAACCGTGAACTAACCATCATTGATTTTTTTTCAAGATTTTTTCGTTTAAATTTTGACCAAAACTTACAATTTGAGGACAAAATTTTAGTTATCCTTTCCGAAAAAAAAACTTGATATCTACATGCAGAGGTCCTTCAACATCAAGGAAAGTTGATTTTAAATGAAATCGGAAGGGTAAAATTTTAAGACCAAAAAAAACCGTGAACTAACCATCATTGATTTTTCTTCGAGATTTTTTCGTTTAAATTTTGACCAAAACTTACAATTTGAGGACAAAGCTTTAAGTTATCCTTTTCGAAAAAAAACTTGATATCTACATGCAGAGGTCCTTTAACATCAAAGAAACTTGATTTTAAATGAAATCGGAAGGATAAAATTTTAAGACCAAAAAAAACCGTGAACTAACCATCATTGATTTTTTTTCAAGATTTTTTCGTTTAAATTTTGACCAAAATTTACAATTTGAGGACAAAATTTTAGTTATCCTTTCCGAAAAAAAACTTGATATCTACATGCAGAGGTCCTTCAACATCAAGGAAAGTTGATTTTAAATGCAATCGGAAGGGTAAAATTTTAAGACCAAAAAAAACCTTGAACTAACCATCATTGATTTTTTTTCGAGATTTTTTCGTTTAAATTTTGACCAAAACTTACAATTTGAGGACAAAGCTTTAAGTTATCCTTTTCGAAAAAAAACTTGATATCTACATGCAGAGGTCCTTTAACATCAAAGAAACTTGAATTTAAATGAAATCGGAAGGATAAAATTTTAAGACCAAAAAAAACCGTGAACTAACCATCATTGATTTTTTTTCAAGATTTTTTCGTTTAAATTTTGACCAAAACTTACAATTTGAGGACAAAATTTTAGTTATCCTTTCCGAAAAAAACCTTGATATCTACATGCAGAGGTCCTTCAACATCAAGGAAAGTTGATTTTAAATGGAATCGGAAGGGTAAAATTTTAAGACCAAAAAAAACCGTGAACTAACCATCATTGATTTTTCTTCGAGATTTTTTCGTTTAAATTTTGACCAAAACTTACAATTTGAGGACAAAATTTTAAGTTATCCTTTTCGAAAAAAAACTTGATATCTACATGCAGAGGTCCTTTAACATCAAAGAAACTTGATTTTAAAGAAATCGGAAGGATAAAATTTTAAGACCAAAAAAAACCGTGAACTAACCATCATTGATTTTTTTTCAAGATTTTTTCGTTTAAATTTTGACCAAAACTTACAATTTGAGGACAAAATTTTAGTTATCCTTTCCGAAAAAAAACTTGATATCTACATGCAGAGGTCCTTCAACATCAAGGAACGTTGATTTTAAATGAAATCGGAAGGGTAAAATTTTAAGACCAAAAAAAACCGTGAACTAACCATCATTGATTTTTTTTCGAGATTTTTTCGTTTAAATTTTGACCAAAACTTACAATTTGAGGACAAAATTTTAAGTTATCCTTTTCGAAAAAAAACTTGATATCTACATGCAGAGGTCCTTTAACATCAAAGAAACTTGATTTTAAATGAAATCGGATGGATAAAATTTTAAGAACAAAAAAAACCGTGAACTAACCATCATTGATTTTTTTTCGGGATTTTTTCGTTTAAATTTTGACCAAAACTTACAATTTGAGGACAAAATTTTAGTTATCCTTTCCGAAAAAAAAACTTGATATCTACATGCAGAGGTCCTTCAACATCAAGGAAAGTTGATTTTAAATGAAATCGGAAGGGTAAAATTTTAAGACCAAAAAAAACCGTGAACTAACCATCATTGATTTTTTTTCGAGATTTTTTCGTTTAAATTTTGACCAAAACTTACAATTTGAGGACAAAATTTTAAGTTATCCTTTTCGAAAAAAAACTTGATATCTACATGCAGAGGTCCTTTAACATCAAAGAAACTTGATTTTAAATGAAATCGGATGGATAAAATTTTAAGAACAAAAAAAACCGTGAACTAACCATCATTGATTTTTTTTCGGGATATTTTCGTTTAAATTTTGACCAAAACTTACAATTTGAGGACAAAATTTTAGTTATCCTTTCCGAAAAAAAAACTTGATATCTACATGCAGAGGTCCTTCAACATCAAGGAAAGTTGATTTTAAATGAAATCGGAAGGGTAAAATTTTAAGACCAAAAAAAACCGTGAACTAACCATCATTGATTTTTCTTCGAGATTTTTTCGTTTAAATTTTGACCAAAACTTACAATTTGAGGACAAAGCTTTAAGTTATCCTTTTCGAAAAAAAACTTGATATCTACATGCAGAGGTCCTTTAACATCAAAGAAACTTGATTTTAAATGAAATCGGAAGGATAAAATTTTAAGACCAAAAAAAACCGTGAACTAACCATCATTGATTTTTTTTCAAGATTTTTTCGTTTAAATTTTGACCAAAATTTACAATTTGAGGACAAAATTTTAGTTATCCTTTCCGAAAAAAAACTTGATATCTACATGCAGAGGTCCTTCAACATCAAGGAAAGTTGATTTTAAATGCAATCGGAAGGGTAAAATTTTAAGACCAAAAAAAACCTTGAACTAACCATCATTGATTTTTTTTCGAGATTTTTTCGTTTAAATTTTGACCAAAACTTACAATTTGAGGACAAAGCTTTAAGTTATCCTTTTCGAAAAAAAACTTGATATCTACATGCAGAGGTCCTTTAACATCAAAGAAACTTGAATTTAAATGAAATCGGAAGGATAAAATTTTAAGACCAAAAAAAACCGTGAACTAACCATCATTGATTTTTTTTCAAGATTTTTTCGTTTAAATTTTGACCAAAACTTACAATTTGAGGACAAAATTTTAGTTATCCTTTCCGAAAAAAACCTTGATATCTACATGCAGAGGTCCTTCAACATCAAGGAAAGTTGATTTTAAATGGAATCGGAAGGGTAAAATTTTAAGACCAAAAAAAACCGTGAACTAACCATCATTGATTTTTCTTCGAGATTTTTTCGTTTAAATTTTGACCAAAACTTACAATTTGAGGACAAAATTTTAAGTTATCCTTTTCGAAAAAAAACTTGATATCTACATGCAGAGGTCCTTTAACATCAAAGAAACTTGATTTTAAAGAAATCGGAAGGATAAAATTTTAAGACCAAAAAAAACCGTGAACTAACCATCATTGATTTTTTTTCAAGATTTTTTCGTTTAAATTTTGACCAAAACTTACAATTTGAGGACAAAATTTTAGTTATCCTTTCCGAAAAAAAACTTGATATCTACATGCAGAGGTCCTTCAACATCAAGGAACGTTGATTTTAAATGAAATCGGAAGGGTAAAATTTTAAGACCAAAAAAAACCGTGAACTAACCATCATTGATTTTTTTTCGAGATTTTTTCGTTTAAATTTTGACCAAAACTTACAATTTGAGGACAAAATTTTAAGTTATCCTTTTCGAAAAAAAACTTGATATCTACATGCAGAGGTCCTTTAACATCAAAGAAACTTGATTTTAAATGAAATCGGATGGATAAAATTTTAAGAACAAAAAAAACCGTGAACTAACCATCATTGATTTTTTTTCGGGATTTTTTCGTTTAAATTTTGACCAAAACTTACAATTTGAGGACAAAATTTTAGTTATCCTTTCCGAAAAAAAAACTTGATATCTACATGCAGAGGTCCTTCAACATCAAGGAAAGTTGATTTTAAATGAAATCGGAAGGGTAAAATTTTAAGACCAAAAAAAACCGTGAACTAACCATCATTGATTTTTTTTCGAGATTTTTTCGTTTAAATTTTGACCAAAACTTACAATTTGAGGACAAAATTTTAAGTTATCCTTTTCGAAAAAAAACTTGATATCTACATGCAGAGGTCCTTTAACATCAAAGAAACTTGATTTTAAATGAAATCGGATGGATAAAATTTTAAGAACAAAAAAAACCGTGAACTAACCATCATTGATTTTTTTTCGGGATATTTTCGTTTAAATTTTGACCAAAACTTACAATTTGAGGACAAAATTTTAGTTATCCTTTCCGAAAAAAAAACTTGATATCTACATGCAGAGGTCCTTCAACATCAAGGAAAGTTGATTTTAAATGAAATCGGAAGGGTAAAATTTTAAGACCAAAAAAAACCGTGAACTAACCATCATTGATTTTTTTTCGAGATTTTTTCGTTTAAATTTTGACCAAAACTTACAATTTGAGGACAAAATTTTAAGTTATCCTTTTCGAAAAAAAACTTGATATCTACATGCAGAGGTCCTTTAACATCAAAGAAACTTGATTTTAAATGAAATCGGATGGATAAAATTTTAAGAACAAAAAAAACCGTGAACTAACCATCATTGATTTTTTTTCGGGATTTTTTCGTTTAAATTTTGACCAAAACTTACAATTTGAGGACAAAATTTTAGTTATCCTATCCGAAAAAAAACTTGATATCTACATGCAGAGGTCCTTCAACATCAAGGAAATTTGATTTTAAATGAAATCGGAAGGGTAAAATTTTAAGACCAAAAAAAACCGTGAACTAACCATCATTGATTTTTTTTCGAGATTTTTTCGTTTAAATTTTGACCAAAACTTACAATTTGAGGACAAAATTTTAAGTTATCCTTTTCGAAAAAAAACTTTATATCTACATGCAGAGGTCCTTTAACATCAAAGAAACTTGATTTTAAATGAAATCGGAAGGATAAAATTTTAAGACCAAAAAAAACCGTGAACTAACCATCATTGATTTTTTTTCAAGATTTTTTCGTTTAAATTTTGACCAAAACTTACAATTTGAGGACAAAATTTTAGTTATCCTTTCCGAAAAAAAACTTGATATCTACATGCAGAGGTCCTTCAACATCAAGGAAAGTTGATTTTAAATGGAATCGGAAGGGTAAAATTTTAAGACCAAAAAAAACCGTGAACTAACCATCATTGATTTTTCTTCGAGATTTTTTCGTTTAAATTTTGACCAAAACTTACAATTTGAGGACAAAATTTTAAGTTATCCTTTTCGAAAAAAAACTTGATATCTACATGCAGAGGTCCTTTAACATCAAAGAAACTTGATTTTAAAGAAATCGGAAGGATAAAATTTTAAGACCAAAAAAAACCGTGAACTAACCATCATTGATTTTTTTTCAAGATTTTTTCGTTTAAATTTTGACCAAAACTTACAATTTGAGGACAAAATTTTAGTTATCCTTTCCGAAAAAAAACTTGATATCTACATGCAGAGGTCCTTCAACATCAAGGAACGTTGATTTTAAATGAAATCGGAAGGGTAAAATTTTAAGACCAAAAAAAACCGTGAACTAACCATCATTGATTTTTTTTCGAGATTTTTTCGTTTAAATTTTGACCAAAACTTACAATTTGAGGACAAAATTTTAGTTATCCTTTCCGAAAAAAAAACTTGATATCTACATGCAGAGGTCCTTCAACATCAAGGAAAGTTGATTTTAAATGAAATCGGAAGGGTAAAATTTTAAGACCAAAAAAAACCGTGAACTAACCATCATTGATTTTTTTTCGAGATTTTTTCGTTTAAATTTTGACCAAAACTTACAATTTGAGGACAAAATTTTAGTTATCCTTTCCGAAAAAAAAACTTGATATCTACATGCAGAGGTCCTTCAACATCAAGGAAAGTTGATTTTAAATGAAATCGGAAGGGTAAAATTTTAAGACCAAAAAAAACCGTGAACTAACCATCATTGATTTTTTTTCGAGATTTTTTCGTTTAAATTTTGACCAAAACTTACAATTTGAGGACAAAATTTTAGTTATCCTTTCCGAAAAAAAAACTTGATATCTACATGCAGAGGTCCTTCAACATCAAGGAAAGTTGATTTTAAATGGAATCGGAAGGGTAAAATTTTAAGACCAAAAAAAACCGTGAACTAACCATCATTGATTTTTCTTCGAGATTTTTTCGTTTAAATTTTGACCAAAACTTACAATTTGAGGACAAAATTTTAAGTTATCCTTTTCGAAAAAAACTTGATATCTACATGCAGAGGTCCTTTAACATCAAAGAAACTTGATTTTAAAGAAATCGGAAGGATAAAATTTTAAGACCAAAAAAAACCGTGAACTAACCATCATTGATTTTTTTTCAAGATTTTTTCGTTTAAATTTTGACCAAAACTTACAATTTGAGGACAAAATTTTAGTTATCCTTTCCGAAAAAAAACTTGATATCTACATGCAGAGGTCCTTCAACATCAAGGAAAGTTGATTTTAAATGCAATCGGAAGGGTAAAATTTAAAGACCAAAAAAAACCGTGAACTAACCATCATTGATTTTTTTTCGAGATTTTTTCGTTTAAATTTTGACCAAAACTTACAATTTGAGGACAAAATTTTAGTTATCCTTTCCGAAAAAAAACTTGATATCTACATGCAGAGGTCCTTCAACATCAAGGAAAGTTGATTTTAAATGCAATCGGAAGGGTAAAATTTTAAGACCAAAAAAAACCGTGAACTAACCATCATTGATTTTTCTTCGAGATTTTTTCGTTTAAATTTTGACCAAAACTTACAATTTGAGGACAAAATTTTAAGTTATCCTTTTCGAAAAAAAACTTGATATCTACATGCAGAGGTCCTTTAACATCAAAGAAACTTGATTTTAAATGAAATCGGAAGGATAAAATTTTAAGACCAAAAAAAACCGTAAACTAACCATCATTGATTTTTTTTCAAGATTTTTTCGTTAAAATTTGACCAAAACTTACAATTTGAGGACAAAATTTTAGTTATCCTTTCCGAAAAAAAACTTGATATCTACATGCAGAGGTCCTTCAACATCAAGGAAAGTTGATTTTAAATGAAATCGGAAGGGTAAAATTTTAAGACCAAAAAAAACCGTGAACTAACCATCATTGATTTTTTTTCGAGATTTTTTCGTTTAAATTTTGACCAAAACTTACAATTTGAGGACAAAATTTTAAGTTATCCTTTTCGAAAAAAAACTTGATATCTACATGCAGAGGTCCTTCAACATCAAGGAAAGTTGATTTTAAATGCAATCGGAAGGGTAAAATTTTAAGACCAAAAAAAACCGTGAACTAACCATCATTGATTTTTTTTCGAGATTTTTTCGTTTAAATTTTGACCAAAACTTACAATTTGAGGACAAAATTTTAGTTATCCTTTCCGAAAAAAAACTTGATATCTACATGCAGAGGTCCTTCAACATCAAGGAAAGTTGATTTTAAATGGAATCGGAAGGGTAAAATTTTAAGACCAAAAAAAACCGTGAACTAACCATCATTGATTTTTCTTCGAGATTTTTTCGTTTAAATTTTGACCAAAACTTACAATTTGAGGACAAAATTTTAAGTTATCCTTTTCGAAAAAAAACTTGATATCTACATGCAGAGGTCCTTTAACATCAAAGAAACTTGATTTTAAAGAAATCGGAAGGATAAAATTTTAAGACCAAAAAAAACCGTGAACTAACCATCATTGATTTTTTTTCAAGATTTTTTCGTTTAAATTTTGACCAAAACTTACAATTTGAGGACAAAATTTTAGTTATCCTTTCCGAAAAAAAACTTGATATCTACATGCAGAGGTCCTTCAACATCAAGGAAAGTTGATTTTAAATGAAATCGGAAGGGTAAAATTTTAAGACCAAAAAAAACCGTGAACTAACCATCATTGATTTTTTTTCGAGATTTTTTCGTTTAAATTTTGACCAAAACTTACAATTTGAGGACAAAATTTTAAGTTATCCTTTTCGAAAAAAAACTTGATATCTACATGCAGAGGTCCTTTAACATCAAAGAAACTTGATTTTAAATGAAATCGGAAGGATAAAATTTTAAGACCAAAAAAAACCGTGAACTAACCATCATTGATTTTTTTTCGGGATTTTTTCGTTTAAATTTTGACCAAAACTTACAATTTGAGGACAAAATTTTAGTTATCCTTTCCGAAAAAAAAACTTGATATCTACATGCAGAGGTCCTTCAACATCAAGGAAAGTTGATTTTAAATGAAATCGGAAGGGTAAAATTTTAAGACAAAAAAAAACCGTGAACTAACCATCATTGATTTTTTTTCAATTTTTTCGTTTAAATTTTGACCAAAACTTACAATTTGAGGACAAAATTTTAGTTATCCTTTCCGAAAAAAAACTTGATATCTACATGCAGTGGTCCTTCAACATCAAGGAAAGTTGATTTAAAATGGAATCGGAAGGGTAAAATTTTAAGACCAAAAAAAACCGTGAACTAACCATCATTGATTTTTCTTCGAGATTTTTTCGTTTAAATTTTGACCAAAACTTACAATTTGAGGACAAAATTTTAAGTTATCCTTTTCGAAAAAAAACTTGATATCTACATGCAGAGGTCCTTTAACATCAAAGAAACTTGATTTTAAAGAAATCGGAAGGATAAAATTTTAAGACCAAAAAAAACCGTGAACTAACCATCATTGATTTTTTTTCAAGATTTTTTCGTTTAAATTTTGACCAAAACTTACAATTTGAGGACAAAATTTTAGTTATCCTTTCCGAAAAAAAACTTGATATCTACATGCAGAGGTCCTTCAACATCAAGGAAAGTTGATTTTAAATGAAATCGGAAGGGTAAAATTTTAAGACCAAAAAAAACCGTGAACTAACCATCATTGATTTTTTTTCAAGATTTTTTCGTTTAAATTTTGACCAAAACTTACAATTTGAGGACAAAATTTTAGTTATCCTTTCCGAAAAAAAACTTGATATCTACATGCAGAGGTCCTTCAACATCAAGGAAAGTTGATTTTAAATGAAATCGGAAGGGTAAAATTTTAAGACCAAAAAAAACCGTGAACTAACCATCATTGATTTTTTTTCGAGATTTTTTCGTTTAAATTTTGACCAAAACTTACAATTTGAGGAAAAAATTTTAAGTTATCCTTTTCGAAAAAAAACTTGATATCTACATGCAGAGGTCCTTTAACATCAAAGAAACTTGATTTTAAATGAAATCGGATGGATAAAATTTTAAGAACAAAAAAAACCGTGAACTAACCATCATTGATTTTTTTTCGGGATATTTTCGTTTAAATTTTGACCAAAACTTACAATTTGAGGACAAAATTTTAGTTATCCTTTCCGAAAAAAAAACTTGATATCTACATGCAGAGGTCCTTCAACATCAAGGAAAGTTGATTTTAAATGAAATCGGAAGGGTAAAATTTTAAGACCAAAAAAAACCGTGAACTAACCATCATTGATTTTTTTTCGAGATTTTTTCGTTTAAATTTTGACCAAAACTTACAATTTGAGGACAAAATTTTAAGTTATCCTTTTCGAAAAAAAACTTGATATCTACATGCAGAGGTCCTTTAACATCAAAGAAACTTGATTTTAAATGAAATCGGATGGATAAAATTTTAAGAACAAAAAAAACCGTGAACTAACCATCATTGATTTTTTTTCGGGATTTTTTCGTTTAAATTTTGACCAAAACTTACAATTTGAGGACAAAATTTTAGTTATCCTATCCGAAAAAAAACTTGATATCTACATGCAGAGGTCCTTCAACATCAAGGAAATTTGATTTTAAATGAAATCGGAAGGGTAAAATTTTAAGACCAAAAAAAACCGTGAACTAACCATCATTGATTTTTTTTCGAGATTTTTTCGTTTAAATTTTGACCAAAACTTACAATTTGAGGACAAAATTTTAAGTTATCCTTTTCGAAAAAAAACTTGATATCTACATGCAGAGGTCCTTTAACATCAAAGAAACTTGATTTTAAATGAAATCGGAAGGATAAAATTTTAAGACCAAAAAAAACCGTGAACTAACCATCATTGATTTTTTTTCAAGATTTTTTCGTTTAAATTTTGACCAAAACTTACAATTTGAGGACAAAATTTTAGTTATCCTTTCCGAAAAAAAACTTGATATCTACATGCAGAGGTCCTTCAACATCAAGGAAAGTTGATTTTAAATGAAATCGGAAGGGTAAAATTTTAAGACCAAAAAAAACCGTGAACTAACCATCATTGATTTTTTTTCGGGAATTTTTCGTTTAAATTTTGACCAAAACTTACAATTTGAGGACAAAATTTTAGTTATCCTTTTCGAAAAAAAACTTGATATCTACATGCAGAGGTCCTTCAACATCAAGGAACGTTGATTTTAAATGAAATCGGAAGGGTAAAATTTTAAGACCAAAAAAAACCGTGAACTAACCATCATTGATTTTTTTTCGAGATTTTTTCGTTTAAATTTTGACCAAAACTTACAATTTGAGGACAAAATTTTAAGTTATCCTTTTCGAAAAAAAACTTGATATCTACATGCAGAGGTCCTTTAACATCAAAGAAACTTGATTTTAAATGAAATCGGAAGGATAAAATTTTAAGACCAAAAAAAACCGTGAACTAACCATCATTGATTTTTTTTCGGGAATTTTTCGTTTAAATTTTGACCAAAACTTACAATTTGAGGACAAAATTTTAGTTATCCTTTTCGAAAAAAAACTTGATATCTACATGCAGAGGTCCTTCAACATCAAGGAAAGTTGATTTTAAATGAAATCGGAAGGGTAAAATTTTAAGACCAAAAAAAACCGTGAACTAACCATCATTGATTTTTTTTCGAGATTTTTTCGTTTAAATTTTGACCAAAACTTACAATTTGAGGACAAAATTTTAGTTATCCTTTCCGAAAAAAAAACTTGATATCTACATGCAGAGGTCCTTCAACATCAAGGAAAGTTGATTTTAAATGAAATCGGAAGGGTAAAATTTTAAGACCAAAAAAAACCGTGAACTAACCATCATTGATTTTTTTTCGAGATTTTTTCGTTTAAATTTTGACCAAAACTTACAATTTGAGGACAAAATTTTAGTTATCCTTTCCGAAAAAAAAACTTGATATCTACATGCAGAGGTCCTTCAACATCAAGGAAAGTTGATTTTAAATGGAATCGGAAGGGTAAAATTTTAAGACCAAAAAAAACCGTGAACTAACCATCATTGATTTTTCTTCGAGATTTTTTCGTTTAAATTTTGACCAAAACTTACAATTTGAGGACAAAATTTTAAGTTATCCTTTTCGAAAAAAACTTGATATCTACATGCAGAGGTCCTTTAACATCAAAGAAACTTGATTTTAAAGAAATCGGAAGGATAAAATTTTAAGACCAAAAAAAACCGTGAACTAACCATCATTGATTTTTTTTCAAGATTTTTTCGTTTAAATTTTGACCAAAACTTACAATTTGAGGACAAAATTTTAATTATCCTTTCCGAAAAAAAACTTGATATCTACATGCAGAGGTCCTTCAACATCAAGGAAAGTTGATTTTAAATGCAATCGGAAGGGTAAAATTTAAAGACCAAAAAAAACCGTGAACTAACCATCATTGATTTTTTTTCGAGATTTTTTCGTTTAAATTTTGACCAAAACTTACAATTTGAGGACAAAATTTTAGTTATCCTTTCCGAAAAAAAACTTGATATCTACATGCAGAGGTCCTTCAACATCAAGGAAAGTTGATTTTAAATGCAATCGGAAGGGTAAAATTTTAAGACCAAAAAAAACCGTGAACTAACCATCATTGATTTTTCTTCGAGATTTTTTCGTTTAAATTTTGACCAAAACTTACAATTTGAGGACAAAATTTTAAGTTATCCTTTTCGAAAAAAAACTTGATATCTACATGCAGAGGTCCTTTAACATCAAAGAAACTTGATTTTAAATGAAATCGGAAGGATAAAATTTTAAGACCAAAAAAAACCGTAAACTAACCATCATTGATTTTTTTTCAAGATTTTTTCGTTAAAATTTGACCAAAACTTACAATTTGAGGACAAAATTTTAGTTATCCTTTCCGAAAAAAAACTTGATATCTACATGCAGAGGTCCTTCAACATCAAGGAAAGTTGATTTTAAATGAAATCGGAAGGGTAAAATTTTAAGACCAAAAAAAACCGTGAACTAACCATCATTGATTTTTTTTCGAGATTTTTTCGTTTAAATTTTGACCAAAACTTACAATTTGAGGACAAAATTTTAAGTTATCCTTTTCGAAAAAAAACTTGATATCTACATGCAGAGGTCCTTCAACATCAAGGAAAGTTGATTTTAAATGCAATCGGAAGGGTAAAATTTTAAGACCAAAAAAAACCGTGAACTAACCATCATTGATTTTTTTTCGAGATTTCTTCGTTTAAATTTTGACCAAAACTTACAATTTGAGGACAAAATTTTAGTTATCCTTTCCGAAAAAAAACTTGATATCTACATGCAGAGGTCCTTCAACATCAAGGAAAGTTGATTTTAAATGGAATCGGAAGGGTAAAATTTTAAGACCAAAAAAAACCGTGAACTAACCATCATTGATTTTTCTTCGAGATTTTTTCGTTTAAATTTTGACCAAAACTTACAATTTGAGGACAAAATTTTAAGTTATCCTTTTCGAAAAAAAACTTGATATCTACATGCAGAGGTCCTTTAACATCAAAGAAACTTGATTTTAAAGAAATCGGAAGGATAAAATTTTAAGACCAAAAAAAACCGTGAACTAACCATCATTGATTTTTTTTCAAGATTTTTTCGTTTAAATTTTGACCAAAACTTACAATTTGAGGACAAAATTTTAGTTATCCTTTCCGAAAAAAAACTTGATATCTACATGCAGAGGTCCTTCAACATCAAGGAAAGTTGATTTTAAATGAAATCGGAAGGGTAAAATTTTAAGACCAAAAAAAACCGTGAACTAACCATCATTGATTTTTTTTCGAGATTTTTTCGTTTAAATTTTGACCAAAACTTACAATTTGAGGACAAAATTTTAAGTTATCCTTTTCGAAAAAAAACTTGATATCTACATGCAGAGGTCCTTTAACATCAAAGAAACTTGATTTTAAATGAAATCGGAAGGATAAAATTTTAAGACCAAAAAAAACCGTGAACTAACCATCATTGATTTTTTTTCGGGATTTTTTCGTTTAAATTTTGACCAAAACTTACAATTTGAGGACAAAATTTTAGTTATCCTTTCCGAAAAAAAAACTTGATATCTACATGCAGAGGTCCTTCAACATCAAGGAAAGTTGATTTTAAATGAAATCGGAAGGGTAAAATTTTAAGACAAAAAAAAACCGTGAACTAACCATCATTGATTTTTTTTCAATTTTTTCGTTTAAATTTTGACCAAAACTTACAATTTGAGGACAAAATTTTAGTTATCCTTTCCGAAAAAAAACTTGATATCTACATGCAGTGGTCCTTCAACATCAAGGAAAGTTGATTTAAAATGGAATCGGAAGGGTAAAATTTTAAGACCAAAAAAAACCGTAAACTAACCATCATTGATTTTTTTTCAAGATTTTTTCGTTAAAATTTGACCAAAACTTACAATTTGAGGACAAAATTTTAGTTATCCTTTCCGAAAAAAAACTTGATATCTACATGCAGAGGTCCTTCAACATCAAGGAAAGTTGATTTTAAATGAAATCGGAAGGGTAAAATTTTAAGACCAAAAAAAACCGTGAACTAACCATCATTGATTTTTTTTCGAGATTTTTTCGTTTAAATTTTGACCAAAACTTACAATTTGAGGACAAAATTTTAAGTTATCCTTTTCGAAAAAAAACTTGATATCTACATGCAGAGGTCCTTTAACATCAAAGAAACTTGATTTTAAATGAAATCGGAAGGATAAAATTTTAAGACCAAAAAAAACCGTAAACTAACCATCATTGATTTTTTTTCAAGATTTTTTCGTTAAAATTTGACCAAAACTTACAATTTGAGGACAAAATTTTAGTTATCCTTTCCGAAAAAAAACTTGATATCTACATGCAGAGGTCCTTCAACATCAAGGAAAGTTGATTTTAAATGAAATCGGAAGGGTAAAATTTTAAGACCAAAAAAAACCGTGAACTAACCATCATTGATTTTTTTTCGAGATTTTTTCGTTTAAATTTTGACCAAAACTTACAATTTGAGGACAAAATTTTAAGTTATCCTTTTCGAAAAAAAACTTGATATCTACATGCAGAGGTCCTTCAACATCAAGGAAAGTTGATTTTAAATGCAATCGGAAGGGTAAAATTTTAAGACCAAAAAAAACCGTGAACTAACCATCATTGATTTTTTTTCGAGATTTTTTCGTTTAAATTTTGACCAAAACTTACAATTTGAGGACAAAATTTTAGTTATCCTTTCCGAAAAAAAACTTGATATCTACATGCAGAGGTCCTTCAACATCAAGGAAAGTTGATTTTAAATGGAATCGGAAGGGTAAAATTTTAAGACCAAAAAAAACCGTGAACTAACCATCATTGATTTTTCTTCGAGATTTTTTCGTTTAAATTTTGACCAAAACTTACAATTTGAGGACAAAATTTTAAGTTATCCTTTTCGAAAAAAAACTTGATATCTACATGCAGAGGTCCTTTAACATCAAAGAAACTTGATTTTAAAGAAATCGGAAGGATAAAATTTTAAGACCAAAAAAAACCGTGAACTAACCATCATTGATTTTTTTTCAAGATTTTTTCGTTTAAATTTTGACCAAAACTTACAATTTGAGGACAAAATTTTAGTTATCCTTTCCGAAAAAAAACTTGATATCTACATGCAGAGGTCCTTCAACATCAAGGAAAGTTGATTTTAAATGAAATCGGAAGGGTAAAATTTTAAGACCAAAAAAAACCGTGAACTAACCATCATTGATTTTTTTTCGAGATTTTTTCGTTTAAATTTTGACCAAAACTTACAATTTGAGGACAAAATTTTAAGTTATCCTTTTCGAAAAAAAACTTGATATCTACATGCAGAGGTCCTTTAACATCAAAGAAACTTGATTTTAAATGAAATCGGAAGGATAAAATTTTAAGACCAAAAAAAACCGTGAACTAACCATCATTGATTTTTTTTCGGGATTTTTTCGTTTAAATTTTGACCAAAACTTACAATTTGAGGACAAAATTTTAGTTATCCTTTCCGAAAAAAAAACTTGATATCTACATGCAGAGGTCCTTCAACATCAAGGAAAGTTGATTTTAAATGAAATCGGAAGGGTAAAATTTTAAGACAAAAAAAAACCGTGAACTAACCATCATTGATTTTTTTTCAATTTTTTCGTTTAAATTTTGACCAAAACTTACAATTTGAGGACAAAATTTTAGTTATCCTTTCCGAAAAAAAACTTGATATCTACATGCAGTGGTCCTTCAACATCAAGGAAAGTTGATTTAAAATGGAATCGGAAGGGTAAAATTTTAAGACCAAAAAAAACCGTGAACTAACCATCATTGATTTTTCTTCGAGATTTTTTCGTTTAAATTTTGACCAAAACTTACAATTTGAGGACAAAATTTTAAGTTATCCTTTTCGAAAAAAAACTTGATATCTACATGCAGAGGTCCTTTAACATCAAAGAAACTTGATTTTAAAGAAATCGGAAGGATAAAATTTTAAGACCAAAAAAAACCGTGAACTAACCATCATTGATTTTTTTTCAAGATTTTTTCGTTTAAATTTTGACCAAAACTTACAATTTGAGGACAAAATTTTAGTTATCCTTTCCGAAAAAAAACTTGATATCTACATGCAGAGGTCCTTCAACATCAAGGAAAGTTGATTTTAAATGAAATCGGAAGGGTAAAATTTTAAGACCAAAAAAAACCGTGAACTAACCATCATTGATTTTTTTTCAAGATTTTTTCGTTTAAATTTTGACCAAAACTTACAATTTGAGGACAAAATTTTAGTTATCCTTTCCGAAAAAAAACTTGATATCTACATGCAGAGGTCCTTCAACATCAAGGAAACTTGATTTTAAATGAAATCGGAAGGATAAAATTTTAAGACCAAAAAAAACCGTGAACTAACCATCATTGATTTTTTTTCGGGAATTTTTCGTTTAAATTTTGACCAAAACTTACAATTTGAGGACAAAATTTTAGTTATCCTTTTCGAAAAAAAACTTGATATCTACATGCAGAGGTCCTTCAACATCAAGGAAAGTTGATTTTAAATGAAATCGGAAGGGTAAAATTTTAAGACCAAAAAAAACCGTGAACTAACCATCATTGATTTTTTTTCGAGATTTTTTCGTTTAAATTTTGACCAAAACTTACAATTTGAGGACAAAATTTTAGTTATCCTATCCGAAAAAAAACTTGATATCTACATGCAGAGGTCCTTCAACATCAAGGAAAGTTGATTTTAAATGAAATCGGAAGGGTAAAATTTTAAGACCAAAAAAAACCGTGAACTAACCATCATTGATTTTTTTTCAAGATTTTTTCGTTTAAATTTTGACCAAAACTTACAATTTGAGGACAAAATTTTAGTTATCCTATCCGAAAAAAAACTTGATATCTACATGCAGAGGTCCTTTAACATCAAGGAAAGTTGAATTTAAATGAAATCGGAAGGGTAAAATTTTAAGACCAAAAAAAACCGTGAACTAACCATCATTAATTTTTTTTCAAGATTTTTTCGTTTAAATTTTGACCAAAACTTACAATTTGAGGACAAAATTTTAATTATCCTTTCCGAAAAAAAACTTGATATCTACATGCAGAGGTCCTTCAACATCAAGGAAAGTTGATTTTAAATGGAATCGGAAGGGTAAAATTTTAAGACCAAAAAAAACCGTGAACTAACCATCATTGATTTTTTTTCAAGATTTTTTCGTTTAAATTTTGACCAAAACTTACAATTTGAGGACAAAATTTTTAGTTATCCTTTTCGAAAAAAAACTTGATATCTACATGCAGAGGTCCTACAACATCAAGGAAAGTTGATTTTAAATGAAATCGGAAGGGTAAAATTTTAAGACCAAAAAAAACCGTGAACTAACCATCATTGATTTTTTTTCGGGAATTTTTCGTTTAAATTTTGACCAAAACTTACAATTTGAGGACAAAATTTTAGTTATCCTTTTCGAAAAAAAACTTGATATCTACATGCAGAGGTCCTTCAACATCAAGGAAAGTTGATTTTAAATGAAATCGGAAGGGTAAAATTTTAAGACCAAAAAAAACCGTGAACTAACCATCATTGATTTTTTTTCAAGATTTTTTCGTTTAAATTTTGACCAAAACTTACAATTTGAGGACAAAATTTTAGTTATCCTATCCGAAAAAAAACTTGATATCTACATGCAGAGGTCCTTCAACATCAAGGAAAGTTGATTTTAAATGAAATCGGAAGGGTAAAATTTTAAGACCAAAAAAAACCGTGAACTAACCATCATTAATTTTTTTTCAAGATTTTTTCGTTTAAATTTTGACCAAAACTTACAATTTGAGGACAAAATTTTAATTATCCTTTCCGAAAAAAAACTTGATATCTACATGCAGAGGTCCTTCAACATCAAGGAAAGTTGATTTTAAATGGAATCGGAAGGGTAAAATTTTAAGACCAAAAAAAACCGTGAACTAACCATCATTGATTTTTTTTCAAGATTTTTTCGTTTAAATTTTGACCAAAACTTACAATTTGAGGACAAAATTTTAGTTATCCTATCCGAAAAAAAACTTGATATCTACATGCAGAGGTCCTTCAACATCAAGGAAAGTTGATTTTAAATGAAATCGGAAGGGTAAAATTTTAAGACCAAAAAAAACCGTGAACTAACCATCATTGATTTTTCTTCGAGATTTTTTCGTTTAAATTTTGACCAAAACTTACAATTTGAGGACAAAATTTTAAGTTATCCTTTTCGAAAAAAAACTTGATATCTACATGCAGAGGTCCTTTAACATCAAAGAAACTTGATTTTAAAGAAATCGGAAGGATAAAATTTTAAGACCAAAAAAAACCGTGAACTAACCATCATTAATTTTTTTTCAAGTTTTTTTCGTTTAAATTTTGACCAAAACTTACAATTTGAGGACAAAATTTTAATTATCCTTTTCGAAAAAAAACTTGATATCTACATGCAGAGGTCCTTCAACATCAAGGAAAGTTGATTTTAAATGAAATCGGAAGGGTAAAATTTTAAGACCAAAAAAAACCGTGAACTAACCATCATTGATTTTTTTTCGGGAATTTTTCGTTTAAATTTTGACCAAAACTTACAATTTGAGGACAAAATTTTAGTTATCCTTTTCGAAAAAAAACTTGATATCTACATGCAGAGGTCCTTTAACATCAAAGAAACTTGATTTTAAATGAAATCGGAAGGATAAAATTTTAAGACCAAAAAAAACCGTGAACTAACCATCATTGATTTTTTTTCAAGATTTTTTCGTTTAAATTTTGACCAAAACTTACAATTTGAGGACAAAATTTTTAGTTATCCTTTTCGAAAAAAAACTTGATATCTACATGCAGAGGTCCTACAACATCAAGGAAAGTTGATTTTAAATGAAATCGGAAGGGTAAAATTTTAAGACCAAAAAAAACCGTGAACTAACCATCATTGATTTTTTTTCAAGATTTTTTCGTTTAAATTTTGACCAAAACTTACAATTTGAGGACAAAATTTTAGTTATCCTATCCGAAAAAAAACTTGATATCTACATGCAGAGGTCCTTCAACATCAAGGAAAGTTGATTTTAAATGAAATCGGAAGGGTAAAATTTTAAGACCAAAAAAAACCGTGAACTAACCATCATTGATTTTTCTTCGAGATTTTTTCGTTTAAATTTTGACCAAAACTTACAATTTGAGGACAAAATTTTAAGTTATCCTTTTCGAAAAAAAACTTGATATCTACATGCAGAGGTCCTTTAACATCAAAGAAACTTGATTTTAAAGAAATCGGAAGGATAAAATTTTAAGACCAAAAAAAACCGTGAACTAACCATCATTGATTTTTTTTCAAGATTTTTTCGTTTAAATTTTGACCAAAACTTACAATTTGAGGACAAAATTTTAGTTATCCTTTCCGAAAAAAAACTTGATATCTACATGCAGAGGTCCTTCAACATCAAGGAAAGTTGATTTTAAATGAAATCGGAAGGGTAAAATTTTAAGACCAAAAAAAACCGTGAACTAACCATCATTGATTTTTTTTCAAGATTTTTTCGTTTAAATTTTGACCAAAACTTACAATTTGAGGACAAAATTTTAGTTATCCTTTCCGAAAAAAAACTTGATATCTACATGCAGAGGTCCTTCAACATCAAGGAAACTTGATTTTAAATGAAATCGGAAGGATAAAATTTTAAGACCAAAAAAAACCGTGAACTAACCATCATTGATTTTTTTTCGGGAATTTTTCGTTTAAATTTTGACCAAAATTTACAATTTGAGGACAAAATTTTAGTTATCCTTTTCGAAAAAAAACTTGATATCTACATGCAGAGGTCCTTCAACATCAAGGAAAGTTGATTTTAAATGAAATCGGAAGGGTAAAATTTTAAGACCAAAAAAAACCGTGATCTAACCATCATTGATTTTTTTTCGAGATTTTTTCGTTTAAATTTTGACCAAAACTTACAATTTGAGGACAAAATTTTAGTTATCCTATCCGAAAAAAAACTTGATATCTACATGCAGAGGTCCTTCAACATCAAGGAAAGTTGATTTTAAATGAAATCGGAAGGGTAAAATTTTAAGACCAAAAAAAACCGTGAACTAACCATCATTGATTTTTTTTCAAGATTTTTTCGTTTAAATTTTGACCAAAACTTACAATTTGAGGACAAAATTTTAGTTATCCTATCCGAAAAAAAACTTGATATCTACATGCAGAGGTCCTTCAACATCAAGGAAAGTTGATTTTAAATGAAATCGGAAGGGTAAAATTTTAAGACCAAAAAAAACCGTGAACTAACCATCATTAATTTTTTTTCAAGATTTTTTCGTTTAAATTTTGACCAAAACTTACAATTTGAGGACAAAATTTTAATTATCCTTTCCGAAAAAAAACTTGATATCTACATGCAGAGGTCCTTCAACATCAAGGAAAGTTGATTTTAAATGGAATCGGAAGGGTAAAATTTTAAGACCAAAAAAAACCGTGAACTAACCATCATTGATTTTTTTTCAAGATTTTTTCGTTTAAATTTTGACCAAAACTTACAATTTGAGGACAAAATTTTTAGTTATCCTTTTCGAAAAAAAACTTGATATCTACATGCAGAGGTCCTTCAACATCAAGGAAACTTGATTTTAAATGGAATCGGAAGGGTAAAATTTTAAGACCAAAAAAAACCGTGAACTAACCATCATTGATTTTTTTTCAAGATTTTTTCGTTTAAATTTTGACCAAAACTTACAATTTGAGGACAAAATTTTAGTTATCCTTTCCGAAAAAAAACTTGATATCTACATGCAGAGGTCCTTCAACATCAAGGAAACTTGATTTTAAATGAAATCGGAAGGATAAAATTTTAAGACCAAAAAAAACCGTGAACTAACCATCATTGATTTTTTTTCGGGAATTTTTCGTTTAAATTTTGACCAAAATTTACAATTTGAGGACAAAATTTTAGTTATCCTTTTCGAAAAAAAACTTGATATCTACATGCAGAGGTCCTTCAACATCAAGGAAAGTTGATTTTAAATGAAATCGGAAGGGTAAAATTTTAAGACCAAAAAAAACCGTGATCTAACCATCATTGATTTTTTTTCGAGATTTTTTCGTTTAAATTTTGACCAAAACTTACAATTTGAGGACAAAATTTTAGTTATCCTATCCGAAAAAAAACTTGATATCTACATGCAGAGGTCCTTCAACATCAAGGAAAGTTGATTTTAAATGAAATCGGAAGGGTAAAATTTTAAGACCAAAAAAAACCGTGAACTAACCATCATTGATTTTTTTTCAAGATTTTTTCGTTTAAATTTTGACCAAAACTTACAATTTGAGGACAAAATTTTAGTTATCCTTTTCGAAAAAAAACTTGATATCTACATGCAGAGGTCCTTCAACATCAAGGAAAGTTGATTTTAAATGAAATCGGAAGGGTAAAATTTTAAGACCAAAAAAAACCGTGAACTAACCATCATTAATTTTTTTTCAAGATTTTTTCGTTTAAATTTTGACCAAAACTTACAATTTGAGGACAAAATTTTAATTATCCTTTCCGAAAAAAAACTTGATATCTACATGCAGAGGTCCTTCAACATCAAGGAAAGTTGATTTTAAATGGAATCGGAAGGGTAAAATTTTAAGACCAAAAAAAACCGTGAACTAACCATCATTGATTTTTTTTCAAGATTTTTTCGTTTAAATTTTGACCAAAACTTACAATTTGAGGACAAAATTTTAGTTATCCTATCCGAAAAAAAACTTGATATCTACATGCAGAGGTCCTTCAACATCAAGGAAAGTTGATTTTAAATGAAATCGGAAGGGTAAAATTTTAAGACCAAAAAAAACCGTGAACTAACCATCATTAATTTTTTTTCAAGTTTTTTTCGTTTAAATTTTGACCAAAACTTACAATTTGAGGACAAAATTTTAATTATCCTTTTCGAAAAAAAACTTGATATCTACATGCAGAGGTCCTTCAACATCAAGGAAAGTTGATTTTAAATGAAATCGGAAGGGTAAAATTTTAAGACCAAAAAAAACCGTGAACTAACCATCATTGATTTTTTTTCGGGAATTTTTCGTTTAAATTTTGACCAAAACTTACAATTTGAGGACAAAATTTTAGTTATCCTTTTCGAAAAAAAACTTGATATCTACATGCAGAGGTCCTTTAACATCAAAGAAACTTGATTTTAAATGAAATCGGAAGGATAAAATTTTAAGACCAAAAAAAACCGTGAACTAACCATCATTGATTTTTTTTCAAGATTTTTTCGTTTAAATTTTGACCAAAACTTACAATTTGAGGACAAAATTTTTAGTTATCCTTTTCGAAAAAAAACTTGATATCTACATGCAGAGGTCCTACAACATCAAGGAAAGTTGATTTTAAATGAAATCGGAAGGGTAAAATTTTAAGACCAAAAAAAACCGTGAACTAACCATCATTGATTTTTTTTCAAGATTTTTTCGTTTAAATTTTGACCAAAACTTACAATTTGAGGACAAAATTTTAGTTATCCTATCCGAAAAAAACTTGATATCTACATGCAGAGGTCCTTCAACATCAAGGAAAGTTGATTTTAAATGAAATCGGAAGGGTAAAATTTTAAGACCAAAAAAAACCGTGAACTAACCATCATTAATTTTTTTTCAAGATTTTTTCGTTTAAATTTTGACCAAAACTTACAATTTGAGGACAAAATTTTAATTATCCTTTCCGAAAAAAAACTTGATATCTACATGCAGAGGTCCTTCAACATCAAGGAAAGTTGATTTTAAATGGAATCGGAAGGGTAAAATTTTAAGACCAAAAAAAACCGTGAACTAACCATCATTGTTTTTTTTTCAAGATTTTTTCGTTTAAATTTTGACCAAAACTTACAATTTGAGGACAAAATTTTTAGTTATCCTTTTCGAAAAAAAACTTGATATCTACATGCAGAGGTCCTACAACATCAAGGAAAGTTGATTTTAAATGAAATCGGAAGGGTAAAATTTTAAGACCAAAAAAAACCGTGAACTAACCATCATTGATTTTTTTTCGGGAATTTTTCGTTTAAATTTTGACCAAAACTTACAATTTGAGGACAAAATTTTAGTTATCCTTTTCGAAAAAAAACTTGATATCTACATGCAGAGGTCCTTCAACATCAAGGAAAGTTGATTTTAAATGAAATCGGAAGGGTAAAATTTTAAGACCAAAAAAAACCGTGAACTAACCATCATTGATTTTTTTTCAAGATTTTTTCGTTTAAATTTTGACCAAAACTTACAATTTGAGGACAAAATTTTAGTTATCCTATCCGAAAAAAAACTTGATATCTACATGCAGAGGTCCTTCAACATCAAGGAAAGTTGATTTTAAATGAAATCGGAAGGGTAAAATTTTAAGACCAAAAAAAACCGTGAACTAACCATCATTGATTTTTTTTCGGGAATTTTTCGTTTAAATTTTGACCAAAACTTACAATTTGAGGACAAAATTTTAGTTATTCTTTTCGAAAAAAAACTTGATATCTACATGCAGAGGTCCTACAACATCAAGGAAAGTTGATTTTAAATGAAATCGGAAGGGTAAAATTTTAAGACCAAAAAAAACCGTGAACTAACCATCATTGATTTTTTTTCAAGATTTTTTCGTTTAAATTTTGACCAAAACTTACAATTTGAGGACAAAATTTTTAGTTATCCTTTTCGAAAAAAAACTTGATATCTACATGCAGAGGTCCTACAACATCAAGGAAAGTTGATTTTAAATGAAATCGGAAGGGTAAAATTTTAAGACCAAAAAAAACCGTGAACTAACCATCATTGATTTTTTTTCAAGATTTTTTCGTTTAAATTTTGACCAAAACTTACAATTTGAGGACAAAATTTTAGTTATCCTTTCCGAAAAAAAACTTGATATCTACATGCAGAGGTCCTTCAACATCAAGGAAAGTTGATTTTAAATGAAATCGGAAGGGTAAAATTTTAAGACCAAAAAAAACCGTGAACTAACCATCATTGATTTTTTTTCGGGAATTTTTCGTTTAAATTTTGACCAAAACTTACAATTTGAGGACAAAATTTTAGTTATCCTTTTCGAAAAAAAACTTGATATCTACATGCAGAGGTCCTTCAACATCAAGGAAAGTTGATTTTAAATGGAATCGGAAGGGTAAAATTTTAAGACCAAAAAAAACCGTGAACTAACCATCATTGATTTTTTTTCAAGATTTTTTCGTTTAAATTTTGACCAAAACTTACAATTTGAGGACAAAATTTTAGTTATCCTATCCGAAAAAAAACTTGATATCTACATGCAGAGGTCCTTCAACATCAAGGAAAGTTGATTTTAAATGAAATCGGAAGGGTAAAATTTTAAGACCAAAAAAAACCGTGAACTAACCATCATTAATTTTTTTTCAAGATTTTTTCGTTTAAATTTTGACCAAAACTTACAATTTGAGGACAAAATTTTAATTATCCTTTCCGAAAAAAAACTTGATATCTACATGCAGAGGTCCTTCAACATCAAGGAAAGTTGATTTTAAATGAAATCGGAAGGGTAAAATTTTAAGACCAAAAAAAACCGTGAACTAACCATCATTGATTTTTTTTCAAGATTTTTTCGTTTAAATTTTGACCAAAACTTACAATTTGAGGACAAAATTTTAGTTATCCTTTTCGAAAAAAAACTTGATATCTACATGCAGAGGTCCTACAATATCAAGGAAAGTTGATTTTAAATGAAATCGGAAGGGTAAAATTTTAAGACCAAAAAAAACCGTGAACTAACCATCATTGATTTTTTTTCAAGATTTTTTCGTTTAAATTTTGACCAAAACTTACAATTTGAGGACAAAATTTTAGTTATCCTATCCGAAAAAAAACTTGATATCTACATGCAGAGGTCCTTCAACATCAAGGAAAGTTGATTTTAAATGAAATCGGAAGGGTAAAATTTTAAGACCAAAAAAAACCGTGAACTAACCATCATTGATTTTTTTTCGGGAATTTTTCGTTTAAATTTTGACCAAAACTTACAATTTGAGGACAAAATTTTAGTTATCCTTTTCGAAAAAAAACTTGATATCTACATGCAGAGGTCCTTTAACATCAAAGAAACTTGATTTTAAATGAAATCGGAAGGATAAAATTTTAAGACCAAAAAAAACCGTGAACTAACCATCATTGATTTTTTTTCAAGATTTTTTCGTTTAAATTTTGACCAAAACTTACAATTTGAGGACAAAATTTTTAGTTATCCTTTTCGAAAAAAAACTTGATATCTACATGCAGAGGTCCTTTAACATCAAAGAAACTTGATTTTAAATGAAATCGGAAGGATAAAATTTTAAGACCAAAAAAAACCGTGAACTAACCATCATTGATTTTTTTTCAAGATTTTTTCGTTTAAATTTTGACCAAAACTTACAATTTGAGGACAAAATTTTAGTTATCCTTTTCGAAAAAAAACTTGATATCTACATGCAGAGGTCCTTTAACATCAAAGAAACTTGATTTTAAATGAAATTGGAAGGATAAATTTTTAAGACCAAAAAAAACCGTGAACTAACCATCATTGATTTTTTTTCAAGATTTTTTCGTTTTAATTTTGACCAAAACTAACAATTTGAGGACAAAATTTTAGTTATCCTTTCCGAAAAAAAACTTGATATCTACATGCAGAGGTCCTTCAACATCAAGGAAAGTTGATTTTAAATGAAATCGGAAGGGTAAAATTTTAAGACCAAAAAAAACCGTGAACTAACCATCATTGATTTTTTTTCGAGATTTTTTCGTTTAAATTTTGACCAAAACTTACAATTTGAGGACAAAATTTTAAGTTATCCTTTTCGAAAAAAAACTTGATATCTACATGCAGAGGTCCTTTAACATCAAAGAAACTTGATTTTAAATGAAATCGGAAGGATAAAATTTTAAGACCAAAAAAAACCGTGAACTAACCATCATTGATTTTTTTTCAAGATTTTTTCGTTTAAATTTTGACCAAAACTTACAATTTGAGGACAAAATTTTAGTTATCCTTTCCGAAAAAAAACTTGATATCTACATGCAGAGGTCCTTCAACATCAAGGAAAGTTGATTTTAAATGAAATCGGAAGGGTAAAATTTTAAGACCAAAAAAAACCGTGAACTAACCATCATTGATTTTTTTTCGAGATTTTTTCGTTTAAATTTTGACCAAAACTTACAATTTGAGGACAAAATTTTAAGTTATCCTTTTCGAAAAAAAACTTGATATCTACATGCAGAGGTCCTTTAACATCAAAGAAACTTGATTTTAAATGAAATCGGAAGGATAAAATTTTAAGACCAAAAAAAACCGTGAACTAACCATCATTGATTTTTTTTCAAGATTTTTTCGTTTAAATTTTGACCAAAACTTACAATTTGAGGACAAAATTTTAGTTATCCTTTCCGAAAAAAAACTTGATATCTACATGCAGAGGTCCTTCAACATCAAGGAAAGTTGATTTTAAATGAAATCGGAAGGGTAAAATTTTAAGACCAAAAAAAACCGTGAACTAACCATCATTGATTTTTTTTCGAGATTTTTTCGTTTAAATTTTGACCAAAACTTACAATTTGAGGACAAAATTTTAAGTTATCCTTTTCGAAAAAAAACTTGATATCTACATGCAGAGGTCCTTTAACATCAAAGAAACTTGATTTTAAATGAAATCGGAAGGATAAAATTTTAAGACCAAAAAAAACCGTGAACTAACCATCATTGATTTTTTTTCAAGATTTTTTCGTTTAAATTTTGACCAAAACGTACAATTTGAGGACAAAATTTTAGTTATCCTTTCCGAAAAAAAACTTGATATCTACATGCAGAGGTCCTTCAACATCAAGGAAAGTTGATTTTAAATGAAATCGGAAGGGTAAAATTTTAAGACCAAAAAAAACCGTGAACTAACCATCATTGATTTTTTTTCGAGATTTTTTCGTTTAAATTTTGACCAAAACTTACAATTTGAGGACAAAATTTTAAGTTATCCTTTTCGAAAAAAAACTTGATATCTACATGCAGAGGTCCTTTAACATCAAAGAAACTTGATTTTAAATGAAATCGGAAGGATAAAATTTTAAGACCAAAAAAAACCGTGAACTAACCATCATTGATTTTTTTTCAAGATTTTTTCGTTTTAATTTTGACCAAAACTTACAATTTGAGGACAAAATTTTAGTTATCCTTTCCGAAAAAAAACTTGATATCTACATGCAGAGGTCCTTCAACATCAAGGAAAGTTGATTTTAAATGAAATCGGAAGGGTAAAATTTTAAGACCAAAAAAAACCGTGAACTAACCATCATTGATTTTTTTTCGAGATTTTTTCGTTTAAATTTTGACCAAAACTTACAATTTGAGGACAAAATTTTAAGTTATCCTTTTCGAAAAAAAACTTGATATCTACATGCAGAGGTCCTTTAACATCAAAGAAACTTGATTTTAAATGAAATCGGAAGGATAAAATTTTAAGACCAAAAAAAACCGTGAACTAACCATCATTGATTTTTTTTCAAGATTTTTTCGTTTAAATTTTGACCAAAACTTACAATTTGAGGACAAAATTTTAGTTATCCTTTCCGAAAAAAAACTTGATATCTACATGCAGAGGTCCTTCAACATCAAGGAAAGTTGATTTTAAATGAAATCGGAAGGGTAAAATTTTAAGACCAAAAAAAACCGTGAACTAACCATCATTGATTTTTTTTCGAGATTTTTTCGTTTAAATTTTGACCAAAACTTACAATTTGAGGACAAAATTTTAAGTTATCCTTTTCAAAAAAAAACTTGATATCTACATGCAGAGGTCCTTTAACATCAAAGAAACTTGATTTTAAATGAAATCGGAAGGATAAAATTTTAAGACCAAAAAAAACCGTGAACTAACCATCATTGATTTTTTTTCAAGATTTTTTCGTTTAAATTTTGATCAAAACTTACAATTTGAGGACAAAATTTTAGTTATCCTTTCCGAAAAAAAACTTGATATCTACATGCAGAGGTCCTTCAACATCAAGGAAAGTTGATTTTAAATGAAATCGGAAGGGTAAAATTTTAAGACCAAAAAAAACCGTGAACTTACCATCATTGATTTTTTTTCGAGATTTTTTCGTTTAAATTTTGACCAAAACTTACAATTTGAGGACAAAATTTTAAGTTATCCTTTTCGTAAAAAAACTTGATATCTACATGCAGAGGTCCTTTAACATCAAAGAAACTTGATTTTAAATGAAATTGGAAGGATAAATTTTTAAGACCAAAAAAAACCGTGAACTAACCATCATTGATTTTTTTTCGAGATTTTTTCGTTTAAATTTTGACCAAAACTTACAATTTGAGGACAAAATTTTAAGTTATCCTTTTCGAAAAAAAACTTGATATCTACATGCAGAGGTCCTTTAACATCAAAGAAACTTGATTTTAAATGAAATCGGAAGGATAAAATTTTAAGACCAAAAAAAACCGTGAACTAACCATCATTGATTTTTTTTCAAGATTTTTTCGTTTAAATTTTGACCAAAACTTACAATTTGAGGACAAAATTTTAGTTATCCTTTCCGAAAAAAAACTTGATATCTACATGCAGAGGTCCTTCAACATCAAGGAAAGTTGATTTTAAATGAAATCGGAAGGGTAAAATTTTAAGACCAAAAAAAACCGTGAACTAACCATCATTGATTTTTTTTCGAGATTTTTTCGTTTAAATTTTGACCAAAACTTACAATTTGAGGACAAAATTTTAAGTTATCCTTTTCGAAAAAAAACTTGATATCTACATGCAGAGGTCCTTTTACATCAAAGAAACTTGATTTTAAATGAAATTGGAAGGATAAATTTTTAAGACCAAAAAAAACCGTGAACTAACCATCATTGATTTTTTTTCAAGATTTTTTCGTTTTAATTTTGACCAAAACTTACAATTTGAGGACAAAATTTTAGTTATCCTTTCCGAAAAAAAACTTGATATCTACATGCAGAGGTCCTTCAACATCAAGGAAAGTTGATTTTAAATGAAATCGGAAGGGTAAAATTTTAAGACCAAAAAAAACCGTGAACTAACCATCATTGATTTTTTTTCGAGATTTTTTCGTTTAAATTTTGACCAAAACTTACAATTTGAGGACAAAATTTTAAGTTATCCTTTTCGAAAAAAAACTTGATATCTACATGCAGAGGTCCTTTAACATCAAAGAAACTTGATTTTAAATGAAATCGGAAGGATAAAATTTTAAGACCAAAAAAAACCGTGAACTAACCATCATTGATTTTTTTTCAAGATTTTTTCGTTTAAATTTTGACCAAAACTTACAATTTGAGGACAAAATTTTAGTTATCCTTTCCGAAAAAAAACTTGATATCTACATGCAGAGGTCCTTCAACATCAAGGAAAGTTGATTTTAAATGAAATCGGAAGGGTAAAATTTTAAGACCAAAAAAAACCGTGAACTAACCATCATTGATTTTTTTTCGAGATTTTTTCGTTTAAATTTTGACCAAAACTTACAATTTGAGGACCAAATTTTAAGTTATCCTTTTCGAAAAAAAACTTGATATCTACATGCAGAGGTCCTTTAACATCAAAGAAACTTGATTTTAAATGAAATTGGAAGGATAAATTTTTAAGACCAAAAAAAACCGTGAACTAACCATCATTGATTTTTTTTCAAGATTTTTTCGTTTTAATTTTGACCAAAACTTACAATTTGAGGACAAAATTTTAGTTATCCTTTCCGAAAAAAAACTTGATATCTACATGCAGAGGTCCTTCAACATCAAGGAAAGTTGATTTTAAATGAAATCGGAAGGGTAAAATTTTAAGACCAAAAAAAACCGTGAACTAACCATCATTGATTTTTTTTCGAGATTTTTTCGTTTAAATTTTGACCAAAACTTACAATTTGAGGACAAAATTTTAAGTTATCCTTTTCGAAAAAAAACTTGATATCTACATGCAGAGGTCCTTTAACATCAAAGAAACTTGATTTTAAATGAAATCGGAAGGATAAATTTTTAAGACCAAAAAAAACCGTGAACTAACCATCATTGATTTTTTTTCAAGATTTTTTCGTTTAAATTTTGACCAAAACTTACAATTTGAGGACAAAATTTTAAGTTATCCTTTTCGAAAAAAAACTTGATATCTACATGCAGAGGTCCTTTAACATCAAAGAAACTTGATTTTAAATGAAATTGGAAGGATAAATTTTTAAGACCAAAAAAAACCGTGAACTAACCATCATTGATTTTTTTTCGAGATTTTTTCGTTTAAATTTTGACCAAAACTTACAATTTGAGGACAAAATTTTAAGTTATCCTTTTCGAAAAAAAACTTGATATCTACATGCAGAGGTCCTTTAACATCAAAGAAACTTGATTTTAAATGAAATCGGAAGGATAAAATTTTAAGACCAAAAAAAACCGTGAACTAACCATCATTGATTTTTTTTCAAGATTTTTTCGTTTAAATTTTGCCCAAAACTTACAATTTGAGGACAAAATTTTAGTTATCCTTTCCGAAAAAAAACTTGATATCTACATGCAGAGGTCCTTCAACATCAAGGAAAGTTGATTTTAAATGAAATCGGAAGGGTAAAATTTTAAGACCAAAAAAAACCTTGAACTAACCATCATTGATTTTTTTTCGAGATTTTTTCGTTTAAATTTTGACCAAAACTTACAATTTGAGGACAAAATTTTAAGTTATCCTTTTCGAAAAAAAACTTGATATCTACATGCAGAGGTCCTTTAACATCAAAGAAACTTGATTTTAAATGAAATTGGAAGGATAAATTTTTAAGACCAAAAAAAACCGTGAACTAACCATCATTGATTTTTTTTCAAGATTTTTTCGTTTTAATTTTGACCAAAACTTACAATTTGAGGACAAAATTTTAGTTATCCTTTCCGAAAAAAAACTTGATATCTACATGCAGAGGTCCTTCAACATCAAGGAAAGTTGATTTTAAATGAAATCGGAAGGGTAAAATTTTAAGACCAAAAAAAACCGTGAACTAACCATCATTGATTTTTTTTCGAGATTTTTTCGTTTAAATTTTGACCAAAACTTACAATTTGAGGACAAAATTTTAAGTTATCCTTTTCGAAAAAAAACTTGATATCTACATGCAGAGGTCCTTTAACATCAAAGAAACTTGATTTTAAATGAAATCGGAAGGATAAATTTTTAAGACCAAAAAAAACCGTGAACTAACCATCATTGATTTTTTTTCAAGATTTTTTCGTTTAAATTTTGACCAAAACTTACAATTTGAGGACAAAATTTTAAGTTATCCTTTTCGAAAAAAAACTTGATATCTACATGCAGAGGTCCTTTAACATCAAAGAAACTTGATTTTAAATGAAATTGGAAGGATAAATTTTTAAGACCAAAAAAAACCGTGAACTAACCATCATTGATTTTTTTTCGAGATTTTTTCGTTTAAATTTTGACCAAAACTTACAATTTGAGGACAAAATTTTAAGTTATCCTTTTCGAAAAAAAACTTGATATCTACATGCAGAGGTCCTTTAACATCAAAGAAACTTGATTTTAAATGAAATCGGAAGGATAAATTTTTAAGACCAAAAAAAACCGTGAACTAACCATCATTGATTTTTTTTCGAGATTTTTTCGTTTAAATTTTGACCAAAACTTACAATTTGAGGACAAAATTTTAAGTTATCCTTTTCGAAAAAAAACTTGATATCTACATGCAGAGGTCCTTTAACATCAAAGAAACTTGATTTTAAATGAAATCGGAAGGATAAAATTTTAAGACCAAAAAAAACCGTGAACTAACCATCATTGATTTTTTTTCAAGATTTTTTCGTTTAAATTTTGACCAAAACTTACAATTTGAGGACAAAATTTTAGTTATCCTTTCCGAAAAAAAACTTGATATCTACATGCAGAGGTCCTTCAACATCAAGGAAAGTTGATTTTAAATGAAATCGGAAGGGTAAAATTTTAAGACCAAAAAAAACCGTGAACTAACCATCATTGATTTTTTTTCGAGATTTTTTCGTTTAAATTTTGACCAAAACTTACAATTTGAGGACAAAATTTTAAGTTATCCTTTTCGAAAAAAAACTTGATATCTACATGCAGAGGTCCTTTAACATCAAAGAAACTTGATTTTAAATGAAATCGGAAGGATAAAATTTTAAGACCAAAAAAAACCGTGAACTAACCATCATTGATTTTTTTTCAAGATTTTTTCGTTTAAATTTTGACCAAAACTTACAATTTGAGGACAAAATTTTAGTTATCCTTTCCGAAAAAAAACTTGATATCTACATGCAGAGGTCCTTCAACATCAAGGAAAGTTGATTTTAAATGAAATCGGAAGGGTAAAATTTTAAGACCAAAAAAAACCGTGAACTAACCATCATTGATTTTTTTTCGAGATTTTTTCGTTTAAATTTTGACCAAAACTTACAATTTGAGGACAAAATTTTAAGTTATCCTTTTCGAAAAAAAACTTGATATCTACATGCAGAGGTCCTTTAACATCAAAGAAACTTGATTTTAAATGAAATTGGAAGGATAAATTTTTAAGACCAAAAAAAACCGTGAACTAACCATCATTGATTTTTTTTCAAGATTTTTTCGTTTTAATTTTGACCAAAACTTACAATTTGAGGACAAAATTTTAGTTATCCTTTCCGAAAAAAAACTTGATATCTACATGCAGAGGTCCTTCAACATCAAGGAAAGTTGATTTTAAATGAAATCGGAAGGGTAAAATTTTAAGACCAAAAAAAACCGTGAACTAACCATCATTGATTTTTTTTCGAGATTTTTTCGTTTAAATTTTGACCAAAACTTACAATTTGAGGACAAAATTTTAGTTATCCTTTCCGAAAAAAAACTTGATATCTACATGCAGAGGTCGTTCAACATCAAGGAAAGTTGATTTTAAATGAAATCGGAAGGGTAAAATTTTAAGACCAAAAAAAACCGTGAACTAACCATCATTGATTTTTTTTCGAGATTTTTTCGTTTAAATTTTGACCAAAACTTACAATTTGAGGACAAAATTTTAAGTTATCCTTTTCGAAAAAAAACTTGATATCTACATGCAGAGGTCCTTTAACATCAAAGAAACTTGATTTTAAATGAAATCGGAAGGATAAAATTTTAAGACCAAAAAAAACCGTGAACTAACCATCATTGATTTTTTTTCAAGATTTTTTCGTTTAAATTTTGACCAAAACTTACAATTTGAGGACAAAATTTTAAGTTATCCTTTTCGAAAAAAAACTTGATATCTACATGCAGAGGTCCTTTAACATCAAAGAAACTTGATTTTAAATGAAATTGGAAGGATAAATTTTTAAGACCAAAAAAAACCGTGAACTAACCATCATTGATTTTTTTTCGAGATTTTTTCGTTTAAATTTTAACCAAAACTTACAATTTGAGGACAAAATTTTAAGTTATCCTTTTCGAAAAAAAACTTGATATCTACATGCAGAGGTCCTTTAACATCAAAGAAACTTGATTTTAAATGAAATCGGAAGGATAAAATTTTAAGACCAAAAAAAACCGTGAACTAACCATCATTGATTTTTTTTCAAGATTTTTTCGTTTAAATTTTGACCAAAACTTACAATTTGAGGACAAAATTTTAGTTATCCTTTCCGAAAAAAAACTTGATATCTACATGCAGAGGTCCTTCAACATCAAGGAAAGTTGATTTTAAATGAAATCGGAAGGGTAAAATTTTAAGACCAAAAAAAACCGTGAACTAACCATCATTGATTTTTTTTCGAGATTTTTTCGTTTAAATTTTGACCAAAACTTACAATTTGAGGACAAAATTTTAAGTTATCCTTTTCGAAAAAAAACTTGATATCTACATGCAGAGGTCCTTTTACATCAAAGAAACTTGATTTTAAATGAAATTGGAAGGATAAATTTTTAAGACCAAAAAAAACCGTGAACTAACCATCATTGATTTTTTTTCAAGATTTTTTCGTTTTAATTTTGACCAAAACTTACAATTTGAGGACAAAATTTTAGTTATCCTTTCCGAAAAAAAACTTGATATCTACATGCAGAGGTCCTTTAACATCAAGGAAAGTTGATTTTAAATGAAATCGGAAGGGTAAAATTTTAAGACCAAAAAAAACCGTGAACTAACCATCATTGATTTTTTTTCGAGATTTTTTCGTTTAAATTTTGACCAAAACTTACAATTTGAGGACAAAATTTTAAGTTATCCTTTTCGAAAAAAAACTTGATATCTACATGCAGAGGTCCTTTAACATCAAAGAAACTTGATTTTAAATGAAATCGGAAGGATAAATTTTTAAGACCAAAAAAAACCGTGAACTAACCATCATTGATTTTTTTTCAAGATTTTTTCGTTTAAATTTTGACCAAAACTTACAATTTGAGGACAAAATTTTAAGTTATCCTTTTCGAAAAAAAACTTGATATCTACATGCAGAGGTCCTTTAACATCAAAGAAACTTGATTTTAAATGAAATTGGAAGGATAAATTTTTAAGACCAAAAAAAACCGTGAACTAACCATCATTGATTTTTTTTCGAGATTTTTTCGTTTAAATTTTGACCAAAACTTACAATTTGAGGACAAAATTTTAAGTTATCCTTTTCGAAAAAAAACTTGATATCTACATGCAGAGGTCCTTTAACATCAAAGAAACTTGATTTTAAATGAAATCGGAAGGATAAAATTTTAAGACCAAAAAAAACCGTGAACTAACCATCATTGATTTTTTTTCAAGATTTTTTCGTTTAAATTTTGACCAAAACTTACAATTTGAGGACAAAATTTTAGTTATCCTTTCCGAAAAAAAACTTGATATCTACATGCAGAGGTCCTTCAACATCAAGGAAAGTTGATTTTAAATGAAATCGGAAGGGTAAAATTTTAAGACCAAAAAAAACCGTGAACTAACCATCATTGATTTTTTTTCGAGATTTTTTCGTTTAAATTTTGACCAAAACTTACAATTTGAGGACAAAATTTTAAGTTATCCTTTTCGAAAAAAAACTTGATATCTACATGCAGAGGTCCTTTTACATCAAAGAAACTTGATTTTAAATGAAATTGGAAGGATAAATTTTTAAGACCAAAAAAAACCGTGAACTAACCATCATTGATTTTTTTTCAAGATTTTTTCGTTTTAATTTTGACCAAAACTTACAATTTGAGGACAAAATTTTAGTTATCCTTTCCGAAAAAAAACTTGATATCTACATGCAGAGGTCCTTCAACATCAAGGAAAGTTGATTTTAAATGAAATCGGAAGGGTAAAATTTTAAGACCAAAAAAAACCGTGAACTAACCATCATTGATTTTTTTTCGAGATTTTTTCGTTTAAATTTTGACCAAAACTTACAATTTGAGGACAAAATTTTAAGTTATCCTTTTCGAAAAAAAACTTGATATCTACATGCAGAGGTCCTTTAACATCAAAGAAACTTGATTTTAAATGAAATCGGAAGGATAAAATTTTAAGACCAAAAAAAACCGTGAACTAACCATCATTGATTTTTTTTCAAGATTTTTTCGTTTAAATTTTGACCAAAACTTACAATTTGAGGACAAAATTTTAAGTTATCCTTTTCGAAAAAAAACTTGATATCTACATGCAGAGGTCCTTTAACATCAAAGAAACTTGATTTTAAATGAAATCGGAAGGATAAAATTTTAAGACCAAAAAAAACCGTGAACTAACCATCATTGATTTTTTTTCAAGATTTTTTCGTTTAAATTTTGACCAAAACTTACAATTTGAGGACAAAATTTTAAGTTATCCTTTTCGAAAAAAAACTTGATATCTACATGCAGAGGTCCTTTAACATCAAAGAAACTTGATTTTAAATGAAATTGGAAGGATAAATTTTTAAGACCAAAAAAAACCGTGAACTAACCATCATTGATTTTTTTTCGAGATTTTTTCGTTTAAATTTTGACCAAAACTTACAATTTGAGGACAAAATTTTAAGTTATCCTTTTCGAAAAAAAACTTGATATCTACATGCAGAGGTCCTTTAACATCAAAGAAACTTGATTTTAAATGAAATCGGAAGGATAAAATTTTAAGACCAAAAAAAACCGTGAACTAACCATCATTGATTTTTTTTCAAGATTTTTTCGTTTAAATTTTGACCAAAACTTACAATTTGAGGACAAAATTTTAGTTATCCTTTCCGAAAAAAAACTTGATATCTACATGCAGAGGTCCTTCAACATCAAGGAAAGTTGATTTTAAATGAAATCGGAAGGGTAAAATTTTAAGACCAAAAAAAACCGTGAACTAACCATCATTGATTTTTTTTCGAGATTTTTTCGTTTAAATTTTGACCAAAACTTACAATTTGAGGACAAAATTTTAAGTTATCCTTTTCGAAAAAAAACTTGATATCTACATGCAGAGGTCCTTTTACATCAAAGAAACTTGATTTTAAATGAAATTGGAAGGATAAATTTTTAAGACCAAAAAAAACCGTGAACTAACCATCATTGATTTTTTTTCAAGATTTTTTCGTTTTAATTTTGACCAAAACTTACAATTTGAGGACAAAATTTTAGTTATCCTTTCCGAAAAAAAACTTGATATCTACATGCAGAGGTCCTTCAACATCAAGGAAAGTTGATTTTAAATGAAATCGGAAGGGTAAAATTTTAAGACCAAAAAAAACCGTGAACTAACCATCATTGATTTTTTTTCGAGATTTTTTCGTTTAAATTTTGACCAAAACTTACAATTTGAGGACAAAATTTTAAGTTATCCTTTTCGAAAAAAAACTTGATATCTACATGCAGAGGTCCTTTAACATCAAAGAAACTTGATTTTAAATGAAATCGGAAGGATAAATTTTTAAGACCAAAAAAAACCGTGAACTAACCATCATTGATTTTTTTTCAAGATTTTTTCGTTTAAATTTTGACCAAAACTTACAATTTGAGGACAAAATTTTAGTTATCCTTTCCGAAAAAAAACTTGATATCTACATGCAGAGGTCCTTCAACATCAAGGAAAGTTGATTTTAAATGGAATCGGAAGGGTAAAATTTTAAGACCAAAAAAAACCGTGAACTATCCATCATTGATTTTTTTTCGAGATTTTTTCGTTTAAATTTTGACCAAAACTTACAATTTGAGGACAAAATTTTAAGTTATCCTTTTCGAAAAAAAACTTGATATCTACATGCAGAGGTCCTTTAACATCAAAGAAACTTGATTTTAAATGAAATTGGAAGGATAAATTTTTAAGACCAAAAAAAACCGTGAACTAACCATCATTGATTTTTTTTCAAGATTTTTTCGTTTAAATTTTGACCAAAACTTACAATTTGAGGACAAAATTTTAGTTATCCTTTCCGAAAAAAAACTTGATATCTACATGCAGAGGTCCTTCAACATCAAGGAAAGTTGATTTTAAATGGAATCGGAAGGGTAAAATTTTAAGACCTAAAAAAACCGTGAACTATCCATCATTGATTTTTTTTCGAGATTTTTTCGTTTAAATTTTGACCAAAACTTACAATTTGAGGACAAAATTTTAAGTTATCCTTTTCGAAAAAAAACTTGATATCTACATGCAGAGGTCCTTTAACATCAAAGAAACTTGATTTTAAATGAAATCGGAAGGATAAAATTTTAAGACCAAAAAAAACCGTGAACTAACCATCATTGATTTTTTTTCAAGATTTTTTCGTTTAAATTTTGACCAAAACTTACAATTTGAGGACAAAATTTTAGTTATCCTTTCCGAAAAAAAACTTGATATCTACATGCAGAGGTCCTTCAACATCAAGGAAAGTTGATTTTAAATGAAATCGGAAGGGTAAAATTTTAAGACCAAAAAAAACCGTGAACTAACCATCATTGATTTTTTTTCGAGATTTTTTCGTTTAAATTTTGACCAAAACGTACAATTTGAGGACAAAATTTTAAGTTATCCTTTTCGAAAAAAAACTTGATATCTACATGCAGAGGTCCTTTAACATCAAAGAAACTTGATTTTAAATGAAATCGGAAGGATAAAATTTTAAGACCAAAAAAAACCGTGAACTAACCATCATTGATTTTTTTTCAAGATTTTTTCGTTTAAATTTTGACCAAAACTTACAATTTGAGGACAAAATTTTAGTTATCCTTTCCGAAAAAAAACTTGATATCTACATGCAGAGGTCCTTCAACATCAAGGAAAGTTGATTTTAAATGAAATCGGAAGGGTAAAATTTTAAGACCAAAAAAAACCGTGAACTTACCATCATTGATTTTTTTTCGAGATTTTTTCGTTTAAATTTTGACCAAAACTTACAATTTGAGGACAAAATTTGAAGTTATCCTTTTCGAAAAAAAACTTGATATCTACATGCAGAGGTCCTTTAACATCAAAGAAACTTGATTTTAAATGAAATTGGAAGGATAAATTTTTAAGACCAAAAAAAACCGTGAACTAACCATCATTGATTTTTTTTCAAGATTTTTTCGTTTAAATTTTGACCAAAACTTACAATTTGAGGACAAAATTTTAGTTATCCTTTCCGAAAAAAAACTTGATATCTACATGCAGAGGTCCTTCAACATCAAGGAAAGTTGATTTTAAATGGAATCGGAAGGGTAAAATTTTAAGACCAAAAAAAACCGTGAACTAACCATCATTGATTTTTTTTCGAGATTTTTTCGTTTAAATTTTGACCAAAACTTACAATTTGAGGACAAAATTTTAAGTTATCCTTTTCGAAAAAAAACTTGATATCTACATGCAGAGGTCCTTTAACATCAAAGAAACTTGATTTTAAAGAAATCGGAAGGATTAAATTTTAAGACCAAAAAAAACCGTGAACTAACCATCATTGATTTTTTTTCAAGATTTTTTCGTTTAAATTTTGACCAAAACTTACAATTTGAGGACAAAATTTTAGTTATCCTTTACGAAAAAAAACTTGATATCTACATGCAGAGGTCCTTCAACATCAAGGAAAGTTGATTTTAAATGAAATCGGAAGGGTAAAATTTTAAGACCAAAAAAAACCGTGAACTAACCATCATTGATTTTTTTTCGAGATTTTTTCGTTTAAATTTTGACCAAAACTTACAATTTGAGGACAAAATTTTAAGTTATCCTTTCCGAAAAAAAACTTGATATCTACATGCAGAGGTCCTTCAACATCAAGGAAAGTTGATTTTAAATGAAATCGGAAGGGTAAAATTTTAAGACCAAAAAAAACCGTGAACTAACCATCATTAATTTTTTTTCAAGATTTTTTCGTTTAAATTTTGACCAAAACTTACAATTTGAGGACAAAATTTTAGTTATCCTATCCGAAAAAAAACTTGATATCTACATGCAGAGGTCCTTCAACATCAAGGAAAGTTGATTTTAAATGAAATCGGAAGGGTAAAATTTTAAGACCAAAAAAAACCGTGAACTAACCATCATTAATTTTTTTTCAAGATTTTTTCGTTTAAATTTTGACCAAAACTTACAATTTGAGGACAAAATTTTAGTTATCCTATCCGAAAAAAAACTTGATATCTACATGCAGAGGTCCTTCAACATCAAGGAAAGTTGATTTTAAATGAAATCGGAAGGGTAAAATTTTAAGACCAAAAAAAACCGTGAACTAACCATCATTGATTTTTTTTCAAGATTTTTTCGTTTAAATTTTGACCAAAACTTACAATTTGAGGACAAAATTTTAAGTTATCCTTTTCGAAAAAAAACTTGATATCTACATGCAGAGGTCCTTCAACATCAAGGAAAGTTGATTTTAAATGAAATCGGAAGGGTAAAATTTTAAGACCAAAAAAAACCGTGAACTAACCATCATTGATTTTTTTTCGAGATTTTTTCGTTTAAATTTTGACCAAAACTTACAATTTGAGGACAAAATTTTAGTTATCCTATCCGAAAAAAAACTTGATATCTACATGCAGAGGTCCTTCAACATCAAGGAAAGTTGATTTTAAATGAAATCGGAAGGGTAAAATTTTAAGACCAAAAAAAACCGTGAACTAACCATCATTAATTTTTTTTCAAGATTTTTTCGTTTAAATTTTGACCAAAACTTACAATTTGAGGACAAAATTTTAATTATCCTTTCCGAAAAAAAACTTGATATCTACATGCAGAGGTCCTTCAACATCAAGGAAAGTTGATTTTAAATGGAATCGGAAGGGTAAAATTTTAAGACCAAAAAAAACCGTGAACTAACCATCATTGATTTTTTTTCAAGATTTTTTCGTTTAAATTTTGACCAAAACTTACAATTTGAGGACAAAATTTTTAGTTATCCTTTTCGAAAAAAAACTTGATATCTACATGCAGAGGTCCTTCAACATCAAGGAAAGTTGATTTTAAATGAAATCGGAAGGGTAAAATTTTAAGACCAAAAAAAACCGTGAACTAACCATCATTGATTTTTTTTCGAGATTTTTTCGTTTAAATTTTGACCAAAACTTACAATTTGAGGACAAAATTTTAGTTATCCTATCCAAAAAAAAACTTGATATCTACATGCAGAGGTCCTTCAACATCAAGGAAAGTTGATTTTAAATGAAATCGGAAGGGTAAAATTTTAAGACCAAAAAAAACCGTGAACTAACCATCATTGATTTTTTTTCGAGATTTTTTCGTTTAAATTTTGACCAAAACTTACAATTTGAGGACAAAATTTTAGTTATCCTATCCGAAAAAAAACTTGATATCTACATGCAGAGGTCCTTCAACATCAAGGAAAGTTGATTTTAAATGAAATCGGAAGGGTAAAATTTTAAGACCAAAAAAAACCGTGAACTAACCATCATTGATTTTTTTTCGAGATTTTTTCGTTTAAATTTTGACCAAAACTTACAATTTGAGGACAAAATTTTAGTTATCCTTTCCGAAAAAAAACTTGATATCTACATGCAGAGGTCCTTCAACATCAAGGAAAGTTGATTTTAAATGGAATCGGAAGGGTAAAATTTTAAGACCAAAAAAAACCGTGAAGTAACCATCATTGATTTTTTTTCAAGATTTTTTCGTTTAAATTTTGACCAAAACTTACAATTTGAGGACAAAATTTTTAGTTATCCTTTTCGAAAAAAAACTTGATATCTACATGCAGAGGTCCTTCAACATCAAGGAAAGTTGATTTTAAATGAAATCGGAAGGGTAAAATTTTAAGACCAAAAAAAACCGTGAACTAACCATCATTGATTTTTTTTCGAGATTTTTTCGTTTAAATTTTGACCAAAACTTACAATTTGAGGACAAAATTTTAGTTATCCTATCCGAAAAAAAACTTGATATCTACATGCAGAGGTCCTTCAACATCAAGGAAAGTTGATTTTAAATGAAATCGGAAGGGTAAAATTTTAAGACCAAAAAAAACCGTGAACTAACCATCATTAATTTTTTTTCAAGATTTTTTCGTTTAAATTTTGACCAAAACTTACAATTTGAGGACAAAATTTTAATTATCCTTTCCGAAAAAAAACTTGATATCTACATGCAGAGGTCCTTCAACATCAAGGAAAGTTGATTTTAAATGGAATCGGAAGGGTAAAATTTTAAGACCAAAAAAAACCGTGAACTAACCATCATTGATTTTTTTTCAAGATTTTTTCGTTTAAATTTTGACCAAAACTTACAATTTGAGGACAAAATTTTTAGTTATCCTTTTCGAAAAAAAACTTGATATCTACATGCAGAGGTCCTTCAACATCAAGGAAAGTTGATTTTAAATGAAATCGGAAGGGTAAAATTTTAAGACCAAAAAAAACCGTGAACTAACCATCATTGATTTTTTTTCGAGATTTTTTCGTTTAAATTTTGACCAAAACTTACAATTTGAGGACAAAATTTTAGTTATCCTATCCAAAAAAAAACTTGATATCTACATGCAGAGGTCCTTCAACATCAAGGAAAGTTGATTTTAAATGAAATCGGAAGGGTAAAATTTTAAGACCAAAAAAAACCGTGAACTAACCATCATTGATTTTTTTTCGAGATTTTTTCGTTTAAATTTTGACCAAAACTTACAATTTGAGGACAAAATTTTAGTTATCCTATCCGAAAAAAAACTTGATATCTACATGCAGAGGTCCTTCAACATCAAGGAAAGTTGATTTTAAATGAAATCGGAAGGGTAAAATTTTAAGACCAAAAAAAACCGTGAACTAACCATCATTGATTTTTTTTCGAGATTTTTTCGTTTAAATTTTGACCAAAACTTACAATTTGAGGACAAAATTTTAGTTATCCTATCCGAAAAAAAACTTGATATCTACATGCAGAGGTCCTTCAACATCAAGGAAAGTTGATTTTAAATGAAATCGGAAGGGTAAAATTTTAAGACCAAAAAAAACCGTGAACTAACCATCATTAATTTTTTTTCAAGATTTTTTCGTTTAAATTTTGACCAAAACTTACAATTTGAGGACAAAATTTTAGTTATCCTATCCGAAAAAAAACTTGATATCTACATGCAGAGGTCCTTCAACATCAAGGAAAGTTGATTTTAAATGAAATCGGAAGGGTAAAATTTTAAGACCAAAAAAAACCGTGAACTAACCATCATTAATTTTTTTTCAAGATTTTTTCGTTTAAATTTTGACCAAAACTTACAATTTGAGGACAAAATTTTAGTTATCCTTTCCGAAAAAAAACTTGATATCTACATGCAGAGGTCCTTCAACATCAAGGAAAGTTGATTTTAAATGGAATCGGAAGGGTAAAATTTTAAGACCAAAAAAAACCGTGAACTAACCATCATTGATTTTTTTTCAAGATTTTTTCGTTTAAATTTTGACCAAAACTTACAATTTGAGGACAAAATTTTAAGTTATCCTTTTCGAAAAAAAACTTGATATCTACATGCAGAGGTCCTTCAACATCAAGGAAAGTTGATTTTAAATGAAATCGGAAGGGTAAAATTTTAATACCAAAAAAAACCGTGAACTAACCATCATTGATTTTTTTTCGAGATTTTTTCGTTTAAATTTTGACCAAAACTTACAATTTGAGGACAAAATTTTAGTTATCCTATCCGAAAAAAAACTTGATATCTACATGCAGAGGTCCTTCAACATCAAGGAAAGTTGATTTTAAATGAAATCGGAAGGGTAAAATTTTAAGACCAAAAAAAACCGTGAACTAACCATCATTAATTTTTTTTCAAGATTTTTTCGTTTAAATTTTGACCAAAACTTACAATTTGAGGACAAAATTTTAATTATCCTTTCCGAAAAAAAACTTGATATCTACATGCAGAGGTCCTTATACATCAAGGAAAGTTGATTTTAAATGGAATCGGAAGGGTAAAATTTTAAGACCAAAAAAAACCGTGAACTAACCATCATTGATTTTTTTTCAAGATTTTTTCGTTTAAATTTTGACCAAAACTTACAATTTGAGGACAAAATTTTAATTATCCTTTCCGAAAAAAAACTTGATATCTACATGCAGAGGTCCTTCAACATCAAGGAAAGTTGATTTTAAATGGAATCGGAAGGGTAAAATTTTAAGACCAAAAAAAACCGTGAACTAACCATCATTGATTTTTTTTCAAGATTTTTTCGTTTAAATTTTGACCAAAACTTACAATTTGAGGACAAAATTTTAAGTTATCCTTTTCGAAAAAAAACTTGATATCTACATGCAGAGGTCCTTCAACATCAAGGAAAGTTGATTTTAAATGAAATCGGAAGGGTAAAATTTTAAGACCAAAAAAAACCGTGAACTAACCATCATTGATTTTTTTTCGAGATTTTTTCGTTTAAATTTTGACCAAAACTTACAATTTGAGGACAAAATTTTAGTTATCCTATCCGAAAAAAAACTTGATATCTACATGCAGAGGTCCTTCAACATCAAGGAAAGTTGATTTTAAATGAAATCGGAAGGGTAAAATTTTAAGACCAAAAAAAACCGTGAACTAACCATCATTAATTTTTTTTCAAGATTTTTTCGTTTAAATTTTGACCAAAACTTACAATTTGAGGACAAAATTTTAATTATCCTTTCCGAAAAAAAACTTGATATCTACATGCAGAGGTCCTTCAACATCAAGGAAAGTTGATTTTAAATGGAATCGGAAGGGTAAAATTTTAAGACCAAAAAAAACCGTGAACTAACCATCATTGATTTTTTTTCAAGATTTTTTCGTTTAAATTTTGACCAAAACTTACAATTTGAGGACAAAATTTTTAGTTATCCTTTTCGAAAAAAAACTTGATATCTACATGCAGAGGTCCTTCAACATCAAGGAAAGTTGATTTTAAATGAAATCGGAAGGGTAAAATTTTAAGACCAAAAAAAACCGTGAACTAACCATCATTGATTTTTTTTCGAGATTTTTTCGTTTAAATTTTGACCAAAACTTACAATTTGAGGACAAAATTTTAGTTATCCTATCCAAAAAAAAACTTGATATCTACATGCAGAGGTCCTTCAACATCAAGGAAAGTTGATTTTAAATGAAATCGGAAGGGTAAAATTTTAAGACCAAAAAAAACCGTGAACTAACCATCATTAATTTTTTTTCAAGATTTTTTCGTTTAAATTTTGACCAAAACTTACAATTTGAGGACAAAATTTTAGTTATCCTATCCGAAAAAAAACTTGATATCTACATGCAGAGGTCCTTCAACATCAAGGAAAGTTGATTTTAAATGAAATCGGAAGGGTAAAATTTTAAGACCAAAAAAAACCGTGAACTAACCATCATTAATTTTTTTTCAAGATTTTTTCGTTTAAATTTTGACCAAAACTTACAATTTGAGGACAAAATTTTAGTTATCCTTTCCGAAAAAAAACTTGATATCTACATGCAGAGGTCCTTCAACATCAAGGAAAGTTGATTTTAAATGGAATCGGAAGGGTAAAATTTTAAGACCAAAAAAAACCGTGAACTAACCATCATTGATTTTTTTTCAAGATTTTTTCGTTTAAATTTTGACCAAAACTTACAATTTGAGGACAAAATTTTAGTTATCCTTTACGAAAAAAAACTTGATATCTACATGCAGAGGTCCTTCAACATCAAGGAAAGTTGATTTTAAATGAAATCGGAAGGGTAAAATTTTAAGACCAAAAAAAACCGTGAACTAACCATCATTGATTTTTTTTCGAGATTTTTTCGTTTAAATTTTGACCAAAACTTACAATTTGAGGACAAAATTTTAAGTTATCCTTTCCGAAAAAAAACTTGATATCTACATGCAGAGGTCCTTCAACATCAAGGAAAGTTGATTTTAAATGAAATCGGAAGGGTAAAATTTTAAGACCAAAAAAAACCGTGAACTAACCATCATTGATTTTTTTTCGAGATTTTTTCGTTTAAATTTTGACCAAAACTTACAATTTGAGGACAAAATTTTAAGTTATCCTTTCCGAAAAAAAACTTGATATCTACATGCAGAGGTCCTTCAACATCAAGGAAAGTTGATTTTAAATGAAATCGGAAGGGTAAAATTTTAAGACCAAAAAAAACCGTGAACTAACCATCATTGATTTTTTTTCAAGATTTTTTCGTTTAAATTTTGACCAAAACTTACAATTTGAGGACAAAATTTTTAGTTATCCTTTTCGAAAAAAAACTTGATATCTACATGCAGAGGTCCTTTAACATCAAAGAAACTTGATTTTAAATGAAATCGGAAGGGTAAAATTTTAAGACCAAAAAAAACCGTGAACTAACCATCATTGATTTTTTTTCAAGATTTTTTCGTTTAAATTTTGACCAAAACTTACAATTTGAGGACAAAATTTTAATTATCCTTTCCGAAAAAAAACTTGATATCTACATGCAGAGGTCCTTCAACATCAAGGAAAGTTGATTTTAAATGGAATTGGAAGGGTAAAATTTTAAGACCAAAAAAAACCGTGAACTAACCATCATTGATTTTTTTTCAAGATTTTTTCGTTTAAATTTTGACCAAAACTTACAATTTGAGGACAAAATTTTTAGTTATCCTTTTCGAAAAAAAACTTGATATCTACATGCAGAGGTCCTTCAACATCAAGGAAAGTTGATTTTAAATGAAATCGGAAGGGTAAAATTTTAAGACCAAAAAAAACCGTGAACTAACCATCATTGATTTTTTTTCGAGATTTTTTCGTTTAAATTTTGACCAAAACTTACAATTTGAGGACAAAATTTTAGTTATCCTATCCAAAAAAAAACTTGATATCTACATGCAGAGGTCCTTCAACATCAAGGAAAGTTGATTTTAAATGAAATCGGAAGGGTAAAATTTTAAGACCAAAAAAAACCGTGAACTAACCATCATTAATTTTTTTTCAAGATTTTTTCGTTTAAATTTTGACCAAAACTTACAATTTGAGGACAAAATTTTAGTTATCCTATCCGAAAAAAAACTTGATATCTACATGCAGAGGTCCTTCAACATCAAGGAAAGTTGATTTTAAATGAAATCGGAAGGGTAAAATTTTAAGACCAAAAAAAACCGTGAACTAACCATCATTAATTTTTTTTCAAGATTTTTTCGTTTAAATTTTGACCAAAACTTACAATTTGAGGACAAAATTTTAGTTATCCTTTCCGAAAAAAAACTTGATATCTACATGCAGAGGTCCTTCAACATCAAGGAAAGTTGATTTTAAATGGAATCGGAAGGGTAAAATTTTAAGACCAAAAAAAACCGTGAACTAACCATCATTGATTTTTTTTCAAGATTTTTTCGTTTAAATTTTGACCAAAACTTACAATTTGAGGACAAAATTTTAGTTATCCTTTACGAAAAAAAACTTGATATCTACATGCAGAGGTCCTTCAACATCAAGGAAAGTTGATTTTAAATGAAATCGGAAGGGTAAAATTTTAAGACCAAAAAAAACCGTGAACTAACCATCATTGATTTTTTTTCGAGATTTTTTCGTTTAAATTTTGACCAAAACTTACAATTTGAGGACAAAATTTTAAGTTATCCTTTCCGAAAAAAAACTTGATATCTACATGCAGAGGTCCTTCAACATCAAGGAAAGTTGATTTTAAATGAAATCGGAAGGGTAAAATTTTAAGACCAAAAAAAACCGTGAACTAACCATCATTGATTTTTTTTCGAGATTTTTTCGTTTAAATTTTGACCAAAACTTACAATTTGAGGACAAAATTTTAAGTTATCCTTTCCGAAAAAAAACTTGATATCTACATGCAGAGGTCCTTCAACATCAAGGAAAGTTGATTTTAAATGAAATCGGAAGGGTAAAATTTTAAGACCAAAAAAAACCGTGAACTAACCATCATTGATTTTTTTTCAAGATTTTTTCGTTTAAATTTTGACCAAAACTTACAATTTGAGGACAAAATTTTTAGTTATCCTTTTCGAAAAAAAACTTGATATCTACATGCAGAGGTCCTTTAACATCAAAGAAACTTGATTTTAAATGAAATCGGAAGGGTAAAATTTTAAGACCAAAAAAAACCGTGAACTAACCATCATTGATTTTTTTTCAAGATTTTTTCGTTTAAATTTTGACCAAAACTTACAATTTGAGGACAAAATTTTAATTATCCTTTCCGAAAAAAAACTTGATATCTACATGCAGAGGTCCTTCAACATCAAGGAAAGTTGATTTTAAATGGAATCGGAAGGGTAAAATTTTAAGACCAAAAAAAACCGTGAACTAACCATCATTGATTTTTTTTCAAGATTTTTTCGTTTAAATTTTGACCAAAACTTACAATTTGAGGACAAAATTTTTAGTTATCCTTTTCGAAAAAAAACTTGATATCTACATGCAGAGGTCCTTCAACATCAAGGAAAGTTGATTTTAAATGAAATCGGAAGGGTAAAATTTTAAGACCAAAAAAAACCGTGAACTAACCATCATTGATTTTTTTTCGAGATTTTTTCGTTTAAATTTTGACCAAAACTTACAATTTGAGGACAAAATTTTAGTTATCCTATCCAAAAAAAAACTTGATATCTACATGCAGAGGTCCTTCAACATCAAGGAAAGTTGATTTTAAATGAAATCGGAAGGGTAAAATTTTAAGACCAAAAAAAACCGTGAACTAACCATCATTGATTTTTTTTCAAGATTTTTTCGTTTAAATTTTGACCAAAACTTACAATTTGAGGACAAAATTTTTAGTTATCCTTTTCGAAAAAAAACTTGATATCTACATGCAGAGGTCCTTTAACATCAAAGAAACTTGATTTTAAATGAAATCGGAAGGATAAAATTTTAAGACCAAAAAAAACCGTGAACTAACCATCATTGATTTTTTTTCAAGATTTTTTCGTTTAAATTTTGACCAAAACTTACAATTTGAGGACAAAATTTTAGTTATCCTTTTCGAAAAAAAACTTGATATCTACATGCAGAGGTCCTTCAACATCAAGGAAAGTTGATTTTTAATGAAATCGGAAGGGTAAAATTTTAAGACCAAAAAAAACCGTGAACTAACCATCATTGATTTTTTTTCAAGATTTTTTCGTTTAAATTTTGACCAAAACTTACAATTTGAGGACAAAATTTTTAGTTATCCTTTTCGAAAAAAAACTTGATATCTACATGCAGAGGTCCTTCAACATCAAGGAAAGTTGATTTTAAATGAAATCGGAAGGGTAAAATTTTAAGACCAAAAAAAACCGTGAACTAACCATCATTGATTTTTTTTCGAGATTTTTTCGTTTAAATTTTGACCAAAACTTACAATTTGAGGACAAAATTTTAGTTATCCTATCCGAAAAAAAACTTGATATCTACATGCAGAGGTCCTTCAACATCAAGGAAAGAGGTTTTTTAATGAAATCGGAAGGGTAAAATTTTAAGACCAAAAAAAACCGTGAACTAACCATCATTGATTTTTTTTCAAGATTTTTTCGTTTAAATTTTGACCAAAACTTACAATTTGAGGACAAAATTTTTAGTTATCCTTTTCGAAAAAAAACTTGATATCTACATGCAGAGGTCCTTCAACATCAAGGAAAGTTGATTTTAAATGAAATCGGAAGGGTAAAATTTTAAGACCAAAAAAAACCGTGAACTAACCATCATTGATTTTTTTTCGAGATTTTTTCGTTTAAATTTTGACCAAAACTTACAATTTGAGGACAAAATTTTAGTTATCCTATCCGAAAAAAAACTTGATATCTACATGCAGAGGTCCTTCAACATCAAGGAAAGTTGATTTTAAATGAAATCGGAAGGGTAAAATTTTAAGACCAAAAAAAACCGTGAACTAACCATCATTGATTTTTTTTCGAGATTTTTTCGTTTAAATTTTGACCAAAACTTACAATTTGAGGACAAAATTTTAGTTATCCTATCCGAAAAAAAACTTGATATCTACATGCAGAGGTCCTTCAACATCAAGGAAAGAGGTTTTTTAATGAAATCGGAAGGGTAAAATTTTAAGACCAAAAAAAACCGTGAACTAACCATCATTGATTTTTTTTCAAGATTTTTTCGTTTAAATTTTGACCAAAACTTACAATTTGAGGACAAAATTTTTAGTTATCCTTTTCGAAAAAAAACTTGATATCTACATGCAGAGGTCCTTCAACATCAAGGAAAGTTGATTTTAAATGAAATCGGAAGGGTAAAATTTTAAGACCAAAAAAAACCGTGAACTAACCATCATTGATTTTTTTTCGAGATTTTTTCGTTTAAATTTTGACCAAAACTTACAATTTGAGGACAAAATTTTAGTTATCCTATCCGAAAAAAAACTTGATATCTACATGCAGAGGTCCTTCAACATCAAGGAAAGTTGATTTTAAATGAAATCGGAAGGGTAAAATTTTAAGACCAAAAAAAACCGTGAACTAACCATCATTGATTTTTTTTCGAGATTTTTTCGTTTAAATTTTGACCAAAACTTACAATTTGAGGACAAAATTTTAGTTATCCTATCCGAAAAAAAACTTGATATCTACATGCAGAGGTCCTTCAACATCAAGGAAAGAGGTTTTTTAATGAAATCGGAAGGGTAAAATTTTAAGACCAAAAAAAACCGTGAACTAACCATCATTGATTTTTTTTCGAGATTTTTTCGTTTAAATTTTGACCAAAACTTACAATTTGAGGACAAAATTTTAGTTATCCTATCCGAAAAAAAACTTGATATCTACATGCAGAGGTCCTTCAACATCAAGGAAAGTTGATTTTAAATGAAATCGGAAGGGTAAAATTTTAAGACCAAAAAAAACCGTGAACTAACCATCATTGATTTTTTTTCGAGATTTTTTCGTTTAAATTTTGACCAAAACTTACAATTTGAGGACAAAATTTTAGTTATCCTATCCGAAAAAAAACTTGATATCTACATGCAGAGGTCCTTCAACATCAAGGAAAGTTGATTTTAAATGAAATCGGAAGGGTAAAATTTTAAGAACAAAAAAAACCGTGAACTAACCATCATTGATTTTTTTTCGAGATTTTTTCGTTTAAATTTTGACCAAAACTTACAATTTGAGGACAAAATTTTAAGTTATCCTTTTCGAAAAAAAACTTGATATCTACATGCAGAGGTCCTTTAACATCAAAGAAACTTGATTTTAAATGAAATCGGAAGGATAAAATTTTAAGACCAAAAAAAACCGTGAACTAACCATCATTGATTTTTTTTCAAGATTTTTTCGTTTAAATTTTGACCAAAACTTACAATTTGAGGACAAAATTTTAGTTATCCTTTCCGAAAAAAAACTTGATATCTACATGCAGAGGTCCTTCAACATCAAGGAAAGTTGATTTTAAATGAAATCGGAAGGGTAAAATTTTAAGACCAAAAAAAACCGTGAACTAACCATCATTGATTTTTTTTCGAGATTTTTTCGTTTAAATTTTGACCAAAACTTACAATTTGAGGACAAAATTTTAAGTTATCCTTTTCGAAAAAAAACTTGATATCTACATGCAGAGGTCCTTTAACATCAAAGAAACTTGATTTTAAATGAAATCGGAAGGATAAAATTTTAAGACCAAAAAAAACCGTGAACTAACCATCATTGATTTTTTTTCAAGATTTTTTCGTTTAAATTTTGACCAAAACTTACAATTTGAGAACAAAATTTTAGTTATCCTTTTCGAAAAAAAACTTGATATCTACATGCAGAGGTCCTTTAACATCAAAGAAACTTGATTTTAAAGAAATCGGAAGGATACAATTTTAAGACCAAAAAAAACCGTGAACTAACCATCATTGATTTTTTTTCAAGATTTTTTCGTTTTAATTTTGACCAAAACTTACAATTTGAGGACAAAATTTTAATTATCCTTTCCGAAAAAAAACTTGATATCTACATGCAGAGGTCCTTAAACATCAAGGAAAGTTGATTTTAAATGGAATCGGAAGGGTAAAATTTTAAGACCAAAAAAAACCGTGAACTAACCATCATTGATTTTTTTTCGAGATTTTTTCGTTTAAATTTTGACCAAAACATACAATTTGAGGACAAAATTTTAAGTTATCCTTTTCGAAAAAAAACTTGATATCTACATGCAGAGGTCCTTTAACATCAAAGAAACTTGATTTTAAAGAAATCGGAAGGATAAAATTTTAAGACCAAAAAAAACCGTGAACTAACCATCATTGATTTTTTTTCAAGATTTTTTCGTTTTAATTTTGACCAAAACTTACAATTTGAGGACAAAATTTTAGTTATCCTTTCCGAAAAAAAACTTAATATCTACATGCAGAGGTCCTACAACATCAAGGAAAGTTGATTTTAAATGAAATCGGAAGGGTAAAATTTTAAGAACAAAAAAAACCGTGAACTAACCATCATTGATTTTTTTTCGAGATTTTTTCGTTTAAATTTTGACCAAAACTTACAATTTGAGGACAAAATTTTAGTTATCCTTTCCGAAAAAAAACTTGATATCTACATGCAGAGGTCCTTCAACATCAAGGAAAGTTGATTTTAAATGGAATCGGAAGGGTAAAATTTTAAGACCAAAAAAAACCGTGAACTATCCATCATTGATTTTTTTTCGAGATTTTTTCGTTTAAATTTTGACCAAAACTTACAATTTGAGGACAAAATTTTAAGTTATCCTTTTCGAAAAAAAACTTGATATCTACATGCAGAGGTCCTTTAACATCAAAGAAACTTGATTTTAAAGAAATCGGAAGGATAAAATTTTAAGACCAAAAAAAACCGTGAACTAACCATCATTGATTTTTTTTCAAGATTTTTTCGTTTAAATTTTGACCAAAACTTACAATTTGAGGACAAAATTTTAGTTATCCTTTACGAAAAAAAACTTGATATCTACATGCAGAGGTCCTTCAACATCAAGGAAAGTTGATTTTAAATGAAATCGGAAGGGTAAAATTTTAAGACCAAAAAAAACCGTGAACTAAACCATCATTGATTTTTTTTCGAGATTTTTTCGTTTAAATTTTGACCAAAACTTACAATTTGAGGACAAAATTTTAAGTTATCCTTTCCGAAAAAAAACTTGATATCTACATGCAGAGGTCCTTCAACATCAAGGAAAGTTGATTTTAAATGGAATCGGAAGGGTAAAATTTTAAGACCAAAAAAAACCGTGAACTAACCATCATTGATTTTTTTTCAAGATTTTTTCGTTTAAATTTTGACCAAAACTTACAATTTGAGGACAAAATTTTAGTTATCCTATCCGAAAAAAAACTTGATATCTACATGCAGAGGTCCTTCAACATCAAGGAAAGTTGATTTTAAATGAAATCGGAAGGGTAAAATTTTAAGACCAAAAAAAACCGTGAACTAACCATCATTGATTTTTTTTCAAGATTTTTTCGTTTAAATTTTGACCAAAACTTACAATTTGAGGACAAAATTTTAGTTATCCTTTTCGAAAAAAAACTTGATATCTACATGCAGAGGTCCTTCAACATCAAGGAAAGTTGATTTTAAATGAAATCGGAAGGGTAAAATTTTAAGAACAAAAAAAACCGTGAACTAACCATCATTGATTTTTTTTCGAGATTTTTTCGTTTAAATTTTGACCAAAACTTACAATTTGAGGACAAAATTTTAAGTTATCCTTTTCGAAAAAAAACTTGATATCTACATGCAGAGGTCCTTTAACATCAAAGAAACTTGATTTTAAATGAAATCGGAAGGATAAAATTTTAAGACCAAAAAAAACCGTGAACTAACCATCATTGATTTTTTTTCAAGATTTTTTCGTTTAAATTTTGACCAAAACTTACAATTTGAGGACAAAATTTTAGTTATCCTTTCCGAAAAAAAACTTGATATCTACATGCAGAGGTCCTTCAACATCAAGGAAAGTTGATTTTAAATGAAATCGGAAGGGTAAAATTTTAAGACCAAAAAAAACCGTGAACTAACCATCATTGATTTTTTTTCAAGATTTTTTCGTTTAAATTTTGACCAAAACTTACAATTTGAGGACAAAATTTTTAGTTATCCTTTTCGAAAAAAAACTTGATATCTACATGCAGAGGTCCTTCAACATCAAGGAAAGTTGATTTTAAATGAAATCGGAAGGGTAAAATTTTAAGAACAAAAAAAACCGTGAACTAACCATCATTGATTTTTTTTCGAGATTTTTTCGTTTAAATTTTGACCAAAACTTACAATTTGAGGACAAAATTTTAAGTTATCCTTTTCGAAAAAAAACTTGATATCTACATGCAGAGGTCCTTTAACATCAAAGAAACTTGATTTTAAATGAAATCGGAAGGATAAAATTTTAAGACCAAAAAAAACCGTGAACTAACCATCATTGATTTTTTTTCAAGATTTTTTCGTTTAAATTTTGACCAAAACTTACAATTTGAGGACAAAATTTTAGTTATCCTTTCCGAAAAAAAACTTGATATCTACATGCAGAGGTCCTTCAACATCAAGGAAAGTTGATTTTAAATGAAATCGGAAGGGTAAAATTTTAAGACCAAAAAAAACCGTGAACTAACCATCATTGATTTTTTTTCGAGATTTTTTCGTTTAAATTTTGACCAAAACTTACAATTTGAGGACAAAATTTTAAGTTATCCTTTTCGAAAAAAAACTTGATATCTACATGCAGAGGTCCTTCAACATCAAGGAAAGAGGTTTTTTAATGAAATCGGAAGGGTAAAATTTTAAGACCAAAAAAAACCGTGAACTAACCATCATTGATTTTTTTTCAAGATTTTTTCGTTTAAATTTTGACCAAAACTTACAATTTGAGGACAAAATTTTTAGTTATCCTTTTCGAAAAAAAACTTGATATCTACATGCAGAGGTCCTTCAACATCAAGGAAAGTTGATTTTAAATGAAATCGGAAGGGTAAAATTTTAAGACCAAAAAAAACCGTGAACTAACCATCATTGATTTTTTTTCAAGATTTTTTCGTTTAAATTTTGACCAAAACTTACAATTTGAGAACAAAATTTTAGTTATCCTTTACGAAAAAAAACTTGATATCTACATGCAGAGGTCCTTCAACATCAAGGAAAGTAGATTTTAAATGAAATCGGAAGGGTAAAATTTTAAGACCAAAAAAAACCGTGAACTAACCATCATTGATTTTTTTTCGAGATTTTTTCGTTTAAATTTTGACCAAAACATACAATTTGAGGACAAAATTTTAAGTTATCCTTTTCGAAAAAAAACTTGATATCTACATGCAGAGGTCCTTTAACATCAAAGAAACTTGATTTTAAAGAAATCGGAAGGATAAAATTTTAAGACCAAAAAAAACCGTGAACTAACCATCATTGATTTTTTTTCAAGATTTTTTCGTTTTAATTTTGACCAAAACTTACAATTTGAGGACAAAATTTTAATTATCCTTTCCGAAAAAAAACTTGATATCTACATGCAGAGGTCCTTCAACATCAAGGAAAGTTGATTTTAAATGGAATCGGAAGGGTAAAATTTTAAGACCAAAAAAAACCGTGAACTAACCATCATTGATTTTTTTTCGAGATTTTTTCGTTTAAATTTTGACCAAAACATACAATTTGAGGACAAAATTTTAAGTTATCCTTTTCGAAAAAAAACTTGATATCTACATGCAGAGGTCCTTTAACATCAAAGAAACTTGATTTTAAATGAAATCGGAAGGATAAAATTTTAAGACCAAAAAAAACCGTGAACTAACCATCATTGATTTTTTTTCAAGATTTTTTCGTTTTAATTTTGACCAAAACTTACAATTTGAGGACAAAATTTTAGTTATCCTTTCCGAAAAAAAACTTGATATCTACATGCAGAGGTCCTTCAACATCAAGGAAAGTTGATTTTAAATGGAATCGGAAGGGTAAAATTTTAAGACCAAAAAAAACCGTGAACTAACCATCATTGATTTTTTTTCGAGATTTTTTCGTTTAAATTTTGACCAAAACATACAATTTGAGGACAAAATTTTAAGTTATCCTTTTCGAAAAAAAACTTGATATCTACATGCAGAGGTCCTTTAACATCAAAGAAACTTGATTTTAAAGAAATCGGAAGGATAAAATTTTAAGACCAAAAAAAACCGTGAACTAACCATCATTGATTTTTTTTCAAGATTTTTTCGTTTTAATTTTGACCAAAACTTACAATTTGAGGACAAAATTTTAGTTATCCTTTCCGAAAAAAAACTTGATATCTACATGCAGAGGTCCTTCAACATCAAGGAAAGTTGATTTTAAATGGAATCGGAAGGGTAAAATTTTAAGACCAAAAAAAACCGTGAACTAACCATCATTGATTTTTTTTCGAGATTTTTTCGTTTAAATTTTGACCAAAACATACAATTTGAGGACAAAATTTTAAGTTATCCTTTTCGAAAAAAAACTTGATATCTACATGCAGAGGTCCTTTAACATCAAAGAAACTTGATTTTAAATGAAATCGGAAGGATAAAATTTTAAGACCAAAAAAAACCGTGAACTAACCATCATTGATTTTTTTTCAAGATTTTTTCGTTTAAATTTTGACCAAAACTTACAATTTGAGGACAAAATTTTAGTTATCCTTTCCGAAAAAAAACTTGATATCTACATGCAGAGGTCCTTCAACATCAAGGAAAGTTGATTTTAAATGAAATCGGAAGGGTAAAATTTTAAGACCAAAAAAAACCGTGAACTAACCATCATTGATTTTTTTTCAAGATTTTTTCGTTTAAATTTTGACCAAAACTTACAATTTGAGGACAAAATTTTAGTTATCCTTTTCGAAAAAAAACTTGATATCTACATGCAGAGGTCCTTTAACATCAAAGAAACTTGATTTTAAATGAAATTGGAAGGATAAATTTTTAAGACCAAAAAAAACCGTGAACTAACCATCATTGATTTTTTTTCAAGATTTTTTCGTTTAAATTTTTACCAAAACTTACAATTTGAGGACAAAATTTTAGTTATCCTTTCCGAAAAAAAACTTGATATCTACATGCAGAGGTCCTTCAACATCAAGGAAAGTTGATTTTAAATGGAATCGGAAGGGTAAAATTTTAAGACCAAATAAAACCGTGAACTATCCATCATTGATTTTTTTTCGAGATTTTTTCGTTTAAATTTTGACCAAAACTTACAATTTGAGGACAAAATTTTAAGTTATCCTTTTCGAAAAAAAACTTGATATCTACATGCAGAGGTCCTTCAACATCAAAGAAACTTGATTTTAAAGAAATCGGAAGGATAAAATTTTAAGACCAAAAAAAACCGTGAACTAACCATCATTGATTTTTTTTCAAGATTTTTTCGTTTAAATTTTGACCAAAACTTACAATTTGAGGACAAAATTTTAGTTATCCTTTACGAAAAAAAACTTGATATCTACATGCAGAGGTCCTTCAACATCAAGGAAAGTTGATTTTAAATGAAATCGGAAGGATAAAATTTTAAGACCAAAAAAAACCGTGAACTAACCATCATTGATTTTTTTTCAAGATTTTTTCGTTTTAATTTTGACCAAAACTTACAATTTGAGGACAAAATTTTAGTTATCCTATCCGAAAAAAAACTTGATATCTACATGCAGAGGTCCTTCAACATCAAGGAAAGAGGTTTTTTAATGAAATCGGAAGGGTAAAATTTTAAGACCAAAAAAAACCGTGAACTAACCATCATTGATTTTTTTTCGAGATTTTTTCGTTTAAATTTTGACCAAAACTTACAATTTGAGGACAAAATTTTAGTTATCCTATCCGAAAAAAAACTTGATATCTACATGCAGAGGTCCTTCAACATCAAGGAAAGAGGTTTTTTAATGAAATCGGAAGGGTAAAATTTTAAGACCAAAAAAAACCGTGAACTAACCATCATTGATTTTTTTTCGAGATTTTTTCGTTTAAATTTTGACCAAAACTTACAATTTGAGGACAAAATTTTAGTTATCCTATCCGAAAAAAAACTTGATATCTACATGCAGAGGTCCTTCAACATCAAGGAAAGAGGTTTTTTAATGAAATCGGAAGGGTAAAATTTTAAGACCAAAAAAAACCGTGAACTAACCATCATTGATTTTTTTTCGAGATTTTTTCGTTTAAATTTTGACCAAAACTTACAATTTGAGGACAAAATTTTAAGTTATCCTTTTCGAAAAAAAACTTGATATCTACATGCAGAGGTCCTTTAACATCAAAGAAACTTGATTTTAAAGAAATCGGAAGGATAAAATTTTAAGACCAAAAAAAACCGTGAACTAACCATCATTGATTTTTTTTCAAGATTTTTTCGTTTAAATTTTGACCAAAACTTACAATTTGAGGACAAAATTTTAGTTATCCTTTACGAAAAAAAACTTGATATCTACATGCAGAGGTCCTTCAACATCAAGGAAAGTTGATTTTAAATGGAATCGGAAGGGTAAAATTTTAAGACCAAAAAAAACCGTGAACTAACCATCATTGATTTTTTTTCAAGATTTTTTCGTTTAAATTTTGACCAAAACATACAATTTGAGGACAAAATTTTAAGTTATCCTTTTCGAAAAAAAACTTGATATCTACATGCAGAGGTCCTTTAACATCAAAGAAACTTGATTTTAAAGAAATCGGAAGGATAAAATTTTAAGACCAAAAAAAACCGTGAACTAACCATCATTGATTTTTTTTCAAGATTTTTTCGTTTTAATTTTGACCAAAACTTACAATTTGAGGACAAAATTTTAGTTATCCTTTCCGAAAAAAAACTTGATATCTACATGCAGAGGTCCTTCAACATCAAGGAAAGTTGATTTTAAATGAAATCGGAAGGGTAAAATTTTAAGAACAAAAAAAACCGTGAACTAACCATCATTGATTTTTTTTCGAGATTTTTTCGTTTAAATTTTGACCAAAACTTACAATTTGAGGACAAAATTTTAAGTTATCCTTTTCGAAAAAAAACTTGATATCTACATGCAGAGGTCCTTTAACATCAAAGAAACTTGATTTTAAATGAAATCGGAAGGATAAAATTTTAAGACCAAAAAAAACCGTGAACTAACCATCATTGATTTTTTTTCAAGATTTTTTCGTTTAAATTTTGACCAAAACTTACAATTTGAGGACAAAATTTTAGTTATCCTTTACGAAAAAAAACTTGATATCTACATGCAGAGGTCCTTCAACATCAAGGAAAGTTGATTTTAAATGAAATCGGAAGGGTAAAATTTTAAGAACAAAAAAAACCGTGAACTAACCATCATTGATTTTTTTTCGAGATTTTTTCGTTTAAATTTTGACCAAAACTTACAATTTGAGGACAAAATTTTAAGTTTTCCTTTTCGAAAAAAAACTTGATATCTACATGCAGAGGTCCTTTAACATCAAAGAAACTTGATTTTAAAGAAATCGGAAGGATAAAATTTTAAGACCAAAAAAAACCGTGAACTAACCATCATTGATTTTTTTTCAAGATTTTTTCGTTTTAATTTTGACCAAAACTTACAATTTGAGGACAAAATTTTAGTTATCCTTTCCGAAAAAAAACTTGATATCTACATGCAGAGGTCCTTCAACATCAAGGAAAGTTGATTTTAAATGAAATCGGAAGGGTAAAATTTTAAGAACAAAAAAAACCGTGAACTAACCATCATTGATTTTTTTTCAAGATTTTTTCGTTTAAATTTTGACCAAAACTTACAATTTGAGGACAAAATTTTAGTTATCCTTTCCGAAAAAAAACTTGATATCTACATGCAGAGGTCCTTCAACATCAAGGAAAGTTGATTTTAAATGAAATCGGAAGGGTAAAATTTTAAGAACAAAAAAAACCGTGAACTAACCATCATTGATTTTTTTTCAAGATTTTTTCGTTTAAATTTTGACCAAAACTTACAATTTGAGGACAAAATTTTAGTTATCCTTTACGAAAAAAAACTTGATATCTACATGCAGAGGTCCTTCAACATCAAGGAAAGTTGATTTTAAATGAAATCGGAAGGGTAAAATTTTAAGACCAAAAAAAACCGTGAACTAACCATCATTGATTTTTTTTCGAGATTTTTTCGTTTAAATTTTGACCAAAACTTACAATTTGAGGACAAAATTTTAGTTATCCTATCCGAAAAAAAACTTGATATCTACATGCAGAGGTCCTTTAACATCAAAGAAACTTGATTTTAAATGAAATCGGAAGGATAAAATTTTAAGACCAAAAAAAACCGTGAACTAACCATCATTGATTTTTTTTCAAGATTTTTTCGTTTAAATTTTGACCAAAACTTACAATTTGAGGACAAAATTTTAGTTATTCTATCCTAAAAAAAACTTGATATCTACATGCAGAGGTCCTTCAACATCAAGGAAAGTTGATTTTAAATGAAATCGGAAGGGTAAAATTTTAAGACCAAAAAAAACCGTGAACTAACCATCGTTAATTTTTTTTCAAGATTTTTTCGTTTAAATTTTGACCAAAACTTACAATTTGAGGACAAAATTTTAAGTTATCCTTTTCGAAAAAAAACTTGATATCTACATGCAGAGGTCCTTTAACATCAAAGAAACTTGATTTTAAATGAAATCGGAAGGATAAAATTTTAAGACCAAAAAAAACCGTGAACTAACCATCATTGATTTTTTTTAGGGATTTTTTCGTTTAAATTTTGACCAAAACTTACAATTTGAGGACAAAATTTTAGTTATCCTATCCGAAAAAAAACTTGATATCTACATGCAGAGGTCCTTCAACATCAAGGAAAGTTGATTTTAAATGAAATCGGAAGGGTAAAATTTTAAGACCAAAAAAAACCGTGAACTAACCATCATTGATTTTTTTTCGGGATTTTTTCGTTTAAATTTTGACCAAAACTTACAATTTGAGGACAAAATTTTTAGTTATCCTTTTCGAAAAAAAACTTGATATCTACATGCAGAGGTCCTTCAACATCAAGGAAAGTTGATTTTAAATGAAATCGGAAGGGTAAAATTTTAAGAACAAAAAAAACCGTGAACTAACCATCATTGATTTTTTTTCGAGATTTTTTCGTTTAAATTTTGACCAAAACTTACAATTTGAGGACAAAATTTTAAGTTATCCTTTTCGAAAAAAAACTTGATATCTACATGCAGAGGTCCTTTAACATCAAAGAAACTTGATTTTAAATGAAATCGGAAGGATAAAATTTTAAGACCAAAAAAAACCGTGAACTAACCATCATTGATTTTTTTTCAAGATTTTTTCGTTTAAATTTTGACCAAAACTTACAATTTGAGGACAAAATTTTAGTTATCCTTTACGAAAAAAAACTTGATATCTACATGCAGAGGTCCTTCAACATCAAGGAAAGTTGATTTTAAATGAAATCGGAAGGGTAAAATTTTAAGAACAAAAAAAACCGTGAACTAACCATCATTGATTTTTTTTCGAGATTTTTTCGTTTAAATTTTGACCAAAACTTACAATTTGAGGACAAAATTTTAGTTATCCTATCCGAAAAAAAACTTGATATCTACATGCAGAGGTCCTTCAACATCAAGGAAAGAGGTTTTTTAATGAAATCGGAAGGGTAAAATTTTAAGACCAAAAAAAACCGTGAACTAACCATCATTGATTTTTTTTCAAGATTTTTTCGTTTAAATTTTGACCTAAACTTACAATTTGAGGACAAAATTTTAGTTATTCTATCCTAAAAAAAACGTGATATCTACATGCAGAGGTCCTTCAACATCAAGGAAAGTTGATTTTAAATGAAATCGGAAGGGTAAAATTTTAAGACCAAAAAAAACCGTGAACTAACCATCATTAATTTTTTTTCAAGATTTTTTCGTTTAAATTTTGACCAAAACTTACAATTTGAGGACAAAATTTTAATTATCCTTTCCGAAAAAAAACTTGATATCTACATGCAGAGGTCCTTCAACATCAAGGAAAGTTGATAATCGTTTAATTTGAGGACAAAATTTTTAGTTATCCTTTTCGAAAAAAAACTTGATATCTACATGCAGAGGTCCTTTAACATCAAAGAAACTTGATTTTAAATGAAATCGGAAGGATAAAATTTTAAGACCAAAAAAAACCGTGAACTAACCATCATTGATTTTTTTTCAAGATTTTTTCGTTTAAATTTTGACCAAAACTTACAATTTGAGGACAAAATTTTAAGTTATCCTTTTCGAAAAAAAACTTGATATCTACATGCAGAGGTCCTTTAACATCAAAGAAACTTGATTTTAAATGAAATCGGAAGGATAAAATTTTAAGACCAAAAAAAACCGTGAACTAACCATCATTGATTTTTTTTCGGGATTTTTTCGTTTAAATTTTGACCAAAACTTACAATTTGAGGACAAAATTTTAGTTATCCTATCCGAAAAAAAACTTGATATCTACATGCAGAGGTCCTTCAACATCAAGGAAAGTTGATTTTAAATGAAATCGGAAGGGTAAAATTTTAAGACCAAAAAAAACCGTGAACTAACCATCATTGATTTTTTTTCAAGATTTTTTCGTTTAAATTTTGACCAAAACTTACAATTTGAGGACAAAATTTTTAGTTATCCTTTTCGAAAAAAAACTTGATATCTACATGCAGAGTTCCTTTAACATCAAAGAAACTTGATTTTAAATGAAATCGGAAGGATAAAATTTTAAGACCAAAAAAAACCGTGAACTAACCATCATTGATTTTTTTTCGGGATTTTTTCGTTTAAATTTTGACTAAAACTTACAATTTGAGGACAAAATTTTAGTTATCCTTTCCGAAAAAATACTTGATATCTACCTGCAGAGGTCCTGCAACATCAGGGAAAGTTGATTTTAAATGAAATCGGAAGGGTAAAATTTTAAGACCAAAAAAAACCGTGAACTAACCATCATTGATTTTTTTTCAAGATTTTTCCGTTTAAATTTTGACCAAAACTTACAATTTGAGGACAAAATTTTAGTTATCCTTTCCGAAAAAAAACTTGATATCTACATGCAGAGGTCCTTCAACATCAAGGAAAGTTGATTTTAAATGGAATCGGAAGGGTAAAATTTTAAGACCAAAAAAAACCGTGAACTAACCATCATTGATTTTTTTTCGAGATTTTTTCGTTTAAATTTTGACCAAAACTTACAATTTGAGGACAAAATTTTAAGTTATCTTTTTCGAAAAAAAACTTGATATCTACATGCAGAGGTCCTTCAACATCAAGGAAAGTTGATTTTAAATGAAATCGGAAAGATAAAATTTTAAGGCCAAAAAAACCGTGAACTAACCATCATTGATTTTTTTTCGAGATTTTTTCGTTTAAATTATGACCAAAACTTACAATTTAAGGACAAAGTTTTAAGTTATCATTTTCGAAAAAAAACTTGATATCTACATGCAGAGGTCCTTCAACATCAAGGAAAGTTGATTTTAAATGAAATCGGAAGGGTAAAATTTTAAGACCACTAACCATCATTGATTTTTTTTCGGGATTTTTTCGTTTAAATTTTGACCAAAACTTACAATTTGAGGACAAAATTTTAGTTATCCTATCCGAAAAAAAACTTGATATCTACATGCAGAGGTCCTTCAACATCAAGGAAAGTTGATTTTAAATGAAATCGGAAGGGTAAAATTTTAAGACCACTAACCATCATTGATTTTTTTTCGGGATTTTTTCGTTTAAATTTTGACCAAAACTTACAATTTGAGGACAAAATTTTAAGTTATCCTTTTCGAACAAAAACTTGATATCTACATGCAGAGGTCCTTTAACATCAAAGAAACTTGATTTTAAATGAAATCGGAAGGATAAAATTTTAAGACCAAAAAAAACCGTGAACTAACCATCATTGATTTTTTTTCGAGATTTTTTCGTTTAAATTTTGACCAAAACTTACAATTTGAGGACAAAATTTTAGTTATCCTTTACGAAAAAAAACTTGATATCTACATGCAGAGGTCCTTCAACATCAAGGAAAGTTGATTTTAAATGAAATCGGAAGGGTAAAATTTTAAGACCAAAAAAAACCGTGAACTAACCATCATTGATTTTTTTTCGAGATTTTTTCGTTTAAATTTTGACCAAAACTTACAATTTGAGGACAAAATTTTAGTTATCCTATCCGAAAAAAAACTTGATATCTACATGCAGAGGTCCTTCAACATCAAGGAAAGAGGTTTTTTAATGAAATCGGAAGGGTAAAATTTTAAGACCAAAAAAAACCGTGAACTAACCATCATTGATTTTTTTTCGAGATTTTTTCGTTTAAATTTTGACCAAAACTTACAATTTGAGGACAAAATTTTAGTTATCCTATCCGAAAAAAAACTTGATATCTACATGCAGAGGTCCTTCAACATCAAGGAAAGAGGTTTTTTAATGAAATCGGAAGGGTAAAATTTTAAGACCAAAAAAAACCGTGAACTAACCATCATTGATTTTTTTTCGAGATTTTTTCGTTTAAATTTTGACCAAAACTTACAATTTGAGGACAAAATTTTAGTTATCCTATCCGAAAAAAAACTTGATATCTACATGCAGAGGTCCTTCAACATCAAGGAAATAGGTTTTTTAATGAAATTGGAAGGGTAAAATTTTAAGACCAAAAAAAACCGTGAACTAACCATCATTGATTTTTTTTCGAGATTTTTTCGTTTAAATTTTGACCAATACTTACAATTTGAGGACAAAATTTTAAGTTATCCTTTTCGAAAAAAAACTTGATATCTACATGCAGAGGTCCTTTAACATCAAAGAAACTTGATTTTAAAGAAATCGGAAGGATAAAATTTTAAGACCAAAAAAAACCGTGAACTAACCATCATTGATTTTTTTTCAAGATTTTTTCGTTTAAATTTTGACCAAAACTTACAATTTGAGGACAAAATTTTAGTTATCCTTTACGAAAAAAAACTTGATATCTACATGCAGAGGTCCTTCAACATCAAGGAAAGTTGATTTTAAATGGAATCGGAAGGGTAAAATTTTAAGACCAAAAAAAACCGTGAACTAACCATCATTGATTTTTTTTCAAGATTTTTTCGTTTAAATTTTGACCAAAACATACAATTTGAGGACAAAATTTTAAGTTATCCTTTTCGAAAAAAAACTTGATATCTACATGCAGAGGTCCTTTAACATCAAAGAAACTTGATTTTAAAGAAATCGGAAGGATAAAATTTTAAGACCAAAAAAAACCGTGAACTAACCATCATTGATTTTTTTTCAAGATTTTTTCGTTTTAATTTTGACCAAAACTTACAATTTGAGGACAAAATTTTAGTTATCCTTTCCGAAAAAAAACTTGATATCTACATGCAGAGGTCCTTCAACATCAAGGAAAGTTGATTTTAAATGAAATCGGAAGGGTAAAATTTTAAGAACAAAAAAAACCGTGAACTAACCATCATTGATTTTTTTTCGAGATTTTTTCGTTTAAATTTTGACCAAAACTTACAATTTGAGGACAAAATTTTAAGTTATCCTTTTCGAAAAAAAACTTGATATCTACATGCAGAGGTCCTTTAACATCAAAGAAACTTGATTTTAAATGAAATCGGAAGGATAAAATTTTAAGACCAAAAAAAACCGTGAACTAACCATCATTGATTTTTTTTCAAGATTTTTTCGTTTAAATTTTGACCAAAACTTACAATTTGAGGACAAAATTTTAGTTATCCTTTACGAAAAAAAACTTGATATCTACATGCAGAGGTCCTTCAACATCAAGGAAAGAGGTTTTTTAATGAAATCGGAAGGGTAAAATTTTAAGACCAAAAAAAACCGTGAACTAACCATCATTGATTTTTTTTCGAGATTTTTTCGTTTAAATTTTGACCAAAACTTACAATTTGAGGACAAAATTTTAGTTATCCTATCCGAAAAAAAACTTGATATCTACATGCAGAGGTCCTTCAACATCAAGGAAAGAGGTTTTTTAATGAAATCGGAAGGGTAAAATTTTAAGACCAAAAAAAACCGTGAACTAACCATCATTGATTTTTTTTCGAGATTTTTTCGTTTAAATTTTGACCAAAACTTACAATTTGAGGACAAAATTTTTAGTTATCCTTTTCGAAAAAAAACTTGATATCTACATGCAGAGGTCCTTCAACATCAAGGAAAGTTGATTTTAAATGAAATCGGAAGGGTAAAATTTTAAGACCAAAAAAAACCGTGAACTAACCATCATTGATTTTTTTTCAAGATTTTTTCGTTTAAATTTTGACCAAAACTTACAATTTGTGGACAAAATTTTAGTTATCCTTTACGAAAAAAAACTTGATATCTACATGCAGAGGTCCTTCAACATCAAGGAAAGTTGATTTTAAATGGAATCGGAAGGGTAAAATTTTAAGACCAAAAAAAACCGTGAACTAACCATCATTGATTTTTTTTCAAGATTTTTTCGTTTAAATTTTGACCAAAACATACAATTTGAGGACAAAATTTTAAGTTATCCTTTTCGAAAAAAAACTTGATATCTACATGCAGAGGTCCTTTAACATCAAAGAAACTTGATTTTAAAGAAATCGGAAGGATAAAATTTTAAGACCAAAAAAAACCGTGAACTAACCATCATTGATTTTTTTTCAAGATTTTTTCGTTTTAATTTTGACCAAAACTTACAATTTGAGGACAAAATTTTAGTTATCCTTTCCGAAAAAAAACTTGATATCTACATGCAGAGGTCCTTCAACATCAAGGAAAGTTGATTTTAAATGAAATCGGAAGGGTAAAATTTTAAGAACAAAAAAAACCGTGAACTAACCATCATTGATTTTTTTTCGAGATTTTTTCGTTTAAATTTTGACCAAAACTTACAATTTGAGGACAAAATTTTAAGTTATCCTTTTCGAAAAAAAACTTGATATCTACATGCAGAGGTCCTTTAACATCAAAGAAACTTGATTTTAAATGAAATCGGAAGGATAAAATTTTAAGACCAAAAAAAACCGTGAACTAACCATCATTGATTTTTTTTCAAGATTTTTTCGTTTAAATTTTGACCAAAACTTACAATTTGAGGACAAAATTTTAGTTATCCTTTACGAAAAAAAACTTGATATCTACATGCAGAGGTCCTTCAACATCAAGGAAAGAGGTTTTTTAATGAAATCGGAAGGGTAAAATTTTAAGACCAAAAAAAACCGTGAACTAACCATCATTGATTTTTTTTCGAGATTTTTTCGTTTAAATTTTGACCAAAACTTACAATTTGAGGACAAAATTTTAGTTATCCTATCCGAAAAAAAACTTGATATCTACATGCAGAGGTCCTTCAACATCAAGGAAAGAGGTTTTTTAATGAAATCGGAAGGGTAAAATTTTAAGACCAAAAAAAACCGTGAACTAACCATCATTGATTTTTTTTCGAGATTTTTTCGTTTAAATTTTGACCAAAACTTACAATTTGAGGACAAAATTTTTAGTTATCCTTTTCGAAAAAAAACTTGATATCTACATGCAGAGGTCCTTCAACATCAAGGAAAGTTGATTTTAAATGAAATCGGAAGGGTAAAATTTTAAGACCAAAAAAAACCGTGAACTAACCATCATTGATTTTTTTTCAAGATTTTTTCGTTTAAATTTTGACCAAAACTTACAATTTGTGGACAAAATTTTAGTTATCCTTTACGAAAAAAAACTTGATATCTACATGCAGAGGTCCTTCAACATCAAGGAAAGTTGATTTTAAATGGAATCGGAAGGGTAAAATTTTAAGACCAAAAAAAACCGTGAACTAACCATCATTGATTTTTTTTCAAGATTTTTTCGTTTTAATTTTGACCAAAACTTACAATTTGAGGACAAAATTTTAGTTATCCTTTCCGAAAAAAAACTTGATATCTACATGCAGAGGTCCTTCAACATCAAGGAAAGTTGATTTTAAATGAAATCGGAAGGGTAAAATTTTAAGAACAAAAAAAACCGTGAACTAACCATCATTGATTTTTTTTCGAGATTTTTTCGTTTAAATTTTGACCAAAACTTACAATTTGAGGACAAAATTTTAAGTTATCCTTTTCGAAAAAAAACTTGATATCTACATGCAGAGGTCCTTTAACATCAAAGAAACTTGATTTTAAATGAAATCGGAAGGATAAAATTTTAAGACCAAAAAAAACCGTGAACTAACCATCATTGATTTTTTTTCAAGATTTTTTCGTTTAAATTTTGACCAAAACTTACAATTTGAGGACAAAATTTTAGTTATCCTTTACGAAAAAAAACTTGATATCTACATGCAGAGGTCCTTCAACATCAAGGAAAGTTGATTTTAAATGAAATCGGAAGGGTAAAATTTTAAGAACAAAAAAAACCGTGAACTAACCATCATTGATTTTTTTTCGAGATTTTTTCGTTTAAATTTTGACCAAAACTTACAATTTGAGGACAAAATTTTAAGTTATCCTTTTCGAAAAAAAACTTGATATCTACATGCAGAGGTCCTTTAACATCAAAGAAACTTGATTTTAAAGAAATCGGAAGGATAAAATTTTAAGACCAAAAAAAACCGTGAACTAACCATCATTGATTTTTTTTCAAGATTTTTTCGTTTTAATTTTGCCAAAACTTACAATTTGAGGACAAAATTTTAGTTATCCTTTCCGAAAAAAAACTTGATATCTACATGCAGAGGTCCTTCAACATCAAGGAAAGTTGATTTTAAATGAAATCGGAAGGGTAAAATTTTAAGAACAAAAAAAACCGTGAACTAACCATCATTGATTTTTTTTCGAGATTTTTTCGTTTAAATTTTGACCAAAACTTACAATTTGAGGACAAAATTTTAAGTTATCCTTTTCGAAAAAAAACTTGATATCTACATGCAGAGGTCCTTCAACATCAAGGAAAGTTGAATTTAAATGAAATCGGAAGGGTAAAATTTTAAGAACAAAAAAAACCGTGAACTAACCATCATTGATTTTTTTTCAAGATTTTTTCGTTTAAATTTTGACCAAAACTTACAATTTGAGGACAAAATTTTAGTTATCCTTTCCGAAAAAAAACTTGATATCTACATGCAGAGGTCCTTCAACATCAAGGAAAGTTGATTTTAAATGAAATTGGAAGGGTAAAATTTTAAGAACAAAAAAAACCGTGAACTAACCATCATTGATTTTTTTTCAAGATTTTTTCGTTTAAATTTTGACCAAAACTTACAATTTGAGGACAAAATTTTAGTTATCCTTTACGAAAAAAAACTTGATATCTACATGCAGAGGTCCTTCAACATCAAGGAAAGTTGATTTTAAATGAAATCGGAAGGGTAAAATTTTAAGACCAAAAAAAACCGTGAACTAACCATCATTGATTTTTTTTCGAGATTTTTTCGTTTAAATTTTGACCAAAACTTACAATTTGAGGACAAAATTTTAGTTATCCTATCCGAAAAAAAACTTGATATCTACATGCAGAGGTCCTTTAACATCAAAGAAACTTGATTTTAAATGAAATCGGAAGGATAAAATTTTAAGACCAAAAAAAACCGTGAACTAACCATCATTGATTTTTTTTCAAGATTTTTTCGTTTAAATTTTGACCAAAACTTACAATTTGAGGACAAAATTTTAGTTATTCTATCCTAAAAAAAACTTGATATCTACATGCAGAGGTCCTTCAACATCAAGGAAAGTTGATTTTAAATGAAATCGGAAGGGTAAAATTTTAAGACCAAAAAAAACCGTGAACTAACCATCGTTAATTTTTTTTCAAGATTTTTTCGTTTAAATTTTGACCAAAACTTACAATTTGAGGACAAAATTTTAAGTTATCCTTTTCGAAAAAAAACTTGATATCTACATGCAGAGGTCCTTTAACATCAAAGAAACTTGATTTTAAATGAAATCGGAAGGATAAAATTTTAAGACCAAAAAAAACCGTGAACTAACCATCATTGATTTTTTTTCGGGATTTTTTCGTTTAAATTTTGACCAAAACTTACAATTTGAGGACAAAATTTTAGTTATCCTATCCGAAAAAAAACTTGATATCTACATGCAGAGGTCCTTCTACATCAAGGAAAGTTGATTTTAAATGAAATCGGAAGGGTAAAATTTTAAGACCAAAAAAAACCGTGAACTAACCATCATTGATTTTTTTTCGGGATTTTTTCGTTTAAATTTTGACCAAAACTTACAATTTGAGGACAAAATTTTTAGTTATCCTTTTCGAAAAAAAACTTGATATCTACATGCAGAGGTCCTTCAACATCAAGGAAAGTTGATTTTAAATGAAATCGGAAGGGTAAAATTTTAAGACCAAAAAAAACCGTGAACTAACCATCATTGATTTTTTTTCGAGATTTTTTCGTTTAAATTTTGACCAAAACTTACAATTTGAGGACAAAATTTTAGTTATCCTATCCGAAAAAAAACTTGATATCTACATGCAGAGGTCCTTCAACATCAAGGAAAGAGGTTTTTTAATGAAATCGGAAGGGTAAAATTTTAAGACCAAAAAAAACCGTGAACTAACCATCATTGATTTTTTTTCAAGATTTTTTCGTTTAAATTTTGACCTAAACTTACAATTTGAGGACAAAATTTTAGTTATTCTATCCTAAAAAAAACTTGATATCTACATGCAGAGGTCCTTCAACATCAAGGAAAGTTGATTTTAAATGAAATCGGAAGGGTAAAATTTTAAGACCAAAAAAAACCGTGAACTAACCATCATTAATTTTTTTTCAAGATTTTTTCGTTTAAATTTTGACCAAAACTTACAATTTGAGGACAAAATTTTAATTATCCTTTCCGAAAAAAAACTTGATATCTACATGCAGAGGTCCTTCAACATCAAGGAAAGTTGATAATCGTTTAATTTGAGGACAAAATTTTTAGTTATCCTTTTCGAAAAAAAACTTGATATCTACATGCAGAGGTCCTTTAACATCAAAGAAACTTGATTTTAAATGAAATCGGAAGGATAAAATTTTAAGACCAAAAAAAACCGTGAACTAACCATCATTGATTTTTTTTCAAGATTTTTTCGTTTAAATTTTGACCAAAACTTACAATTTGAGGACAAAATTTTTAGTTATCCTTTTCGAAAAAAAACTTGATATCTACATGCAGAGTTCCTTTAACATCAAAGAAACTTGATTTTAAATGAAATCGGAAGGATAAAATTTTAAGACCAAAAAAAACCGTGAACTAACCATCATTGATTTTTTTTCGGGATTTTTTCGTTTAAATTTTGACTAAAACTTACAATTTGAGGACAAAATTTTAGTTATCCTTTCCGAAAAAATACTTGATATCTACATGCAGAGGTCCTTCAACATCAGGGAAAATTGATTTTAAATGAAATCGGAAGGGTAAAATTTTAAGACCAAAAAAAACCGTGAACTAACCATCATTGATTTTTTTTCAAGATTTTTCCGTTTAAATTTTGACCAAAACTTACAATTTGAGGACAAAATTTTAGTTATCCTTTCCGAAAAAAAACTTGATATCTACATGCAGAGGTCCTTCAACATCAAGGAAAGTTGATTTTAAATGGAATCGGAAGGGTAAAATTTTAAGACCAAAAAAAACCGTGAACTAACCATCATTGATTTTTTTTCGAGATTTTATCGTTTAAATTATGACCAAAACTTACAATTTGAGGACAAAGTTTTAAGTTATCCTTTTCGAAAAAAAACTTGATATCTACATGCAGAGGTCCTTCAACATCAAGGAAAGTTGATTTTAAATGAAATCGGAAGGATAAAATTTTAAGGCCAAAAAAAACCGTGAACTAACCATCATTGATTTTTTTTCGAGATTTTTTCGTTTAAATTTTGACCAAAACTTACAATTTGAGGACAAAATTTTAAGTTATCTTTTTCGAAAAAAAACTTGATATCTACATGCAGAGGTCCTTCAACATCAAGGAAAGTTGATTTTAAATGTAATCGGAAAGATAAAATTTTAAGGCCAAAAAAACCGTGAACTAACCATCATTGATTTTTTTTCGAGATTTTTTCGTTTAAATTATGACCAAAACTTACAATTTAAGGACAAAGTTTTAAGTTATCATTTTCGAAAAAAAACTTGATATCTACATGCAGAGGTCCTTCAACATCAAGGAAAGTTGATTTTAAATGAAATCGGAAGGGTAAAATTTTAAGACCACTAACCATCATTGATTTTTTTTCGGGATTTTTTCGTTTAAATTTTGACCAAAACTTACAATTTGAGGACAAAATTTTAGTTATCCTATCCGAAAAAAAACTTGATATCTACATGCAGAGGTCCTTCAACATCAAGGAAAGTTGATTTTAAATGAAATCGGAAGGGTAAAATTTTAAGACCACTAACCATCATTGATTTTTTTTGGGGATTTTTTCGTTTAAATTTTGACCAAAACTTACAATTTGAGGACAAAATTTTAAGTTATCCTTTTCGAACAAAAACTTGATATCTACATGCAGAGGTCCTTTAACATCAAAGAAACTTGATTTTAAATGAAATCGGAAGGATAAAATTTTAAGACCAAAAAAAACCGTGAACTAACCATCATTGATTTTTTTTCGAGATTTTTTCGTTTAAATTTTGACCAAAACTTACAATTTGAGGACAAAATTTTAAGTTATCATTTTCGAAAAAAAACTTGATATCTACACGCAGAGGTCCTTCAACATCAAGGAAAGTTGATTTTAAATGAAATCGGAAGGGTAAAATTTTAAGACCAAAAAAAACCGTGAACTAACCATCATTGATTTTTTTTCGAGATTTTTTCGTTTAAATTTTGACCAAAACTTACAATTTGAGGACAAAATTTTAAGTTATCCTTTTCGAAAAAAAACTTGATATCTACATGCAGAGGTCCTTTTACATCAAAGAAACTTGCTTTTAAATGAAATCGGAAGGATAAAATTTTAAGACCAAAAAAAACCGTGAACTAACCATCATTGATTTTTTTTCGAGATTTTTTCGTTTAAATTATGACCAAAACTTACAATTTGAGGACAAAGTTTTAAGTTATCCTTTGCGAAAAAAAACTTGATATCTACATGCAGAGGTCCTTCAACATCAAGGAAAGTTGATTTTAAATGAAATCGGAAGGATAAAATTTTAAGGCCAAAAAAAACCGTGAACTAACCATCATTGATTTTTTTTCAAGATTTTTCCGTTTAAATTTTGACCATAACTTACAATTTGAGGACAAAATTTTAGTTATCCTTTCCGAAAAAAAACTTGATATCTACATGCAGAGGTCCTTCAACATCAAGGAAAGTTGATTTTAAATGAAATCGGAAGGGTAAAATTTTAAGACCAAAAAAAACCGTGAACTAACCATCATTGATTTTTTTTCGAGATTTTTTCGTTTAAATTTTGACCAAAACTTACAATTTGAGGACAAAATTTTAAGTTATCCTTTTCGAAAAAAAACTTGATATCTACATGCAGAGGTCCTTTTACATCAAAGAAACTTGCTTTTAAATGAAATCGGAAGGATAAAATTTTAAGACCAAAAAAAACCGTGAACTAACCATCATTGATTTTTTTTCGAGATTTTTTCGTTTAAATTATGACCAAAACTTACAATTTGAGGACAAAATTTTAGTTATCCTTTCCGAAAAAAAACTTGATATCTACATGCAGAGGTCCTTCAACATCAGGGAAAGTTGATTTTAAATGAAATCGGAAGGGTAAAATTTTAAGACCAAAAAAAACCGTGAACTAACCATCATTGATTTTTTTTCAAGATTTTTCCGTTTAAATTTTGACCAAAACTTACAATTTGAGGACAAAATTTTAGTTATCCTTTCCGAAAAAAAACTTGATATCTACATGCAGAGGTCCTTCAACATCAAGGAAAGTTGATTTTAAATGAAATCGGAAGGGTAAAATTTTAAGACCACTAACCATCATTGATTTTTTTTCGGGATTTTTTCGTTTAAATTTTGACCAAAACTTACAATTTGAGGACAAAATTTTAGTTATCCTATCCGAAAAAAAACTTGATATCTACATGCAGAGGTCCTTCAACATCAAGGAAAGTTGATTTTAAATGAAATCGGAAGGGTAAAATTTTAAGACCAAAAAAAACCGTGAACTAACCATCATTGATTTTTTTTCAAGATTTTTTCGTTTAAATTTTGACCAAAACTATCAATTTGAGGACAAAATTTTTAGTTATCCTTTTCGAAAAAAAACTTGATATCTACATGCAGAGGTCCTTTAACATCAAAGAAACTTGATTTTAAATGAAATCGGAAGGATAAAATTTAAAGACCAAAAAAAACCGTGAACTAACCATCATTGATTTTTTTTCGGGATTTTTTCGTTTAAATTTTGACCAAAACTTACAATTTGAGGACAAAATTTTAGTTATCCTATCCGAAAAAAAAATTGATATCTACATGCAGAGGTCCTTCAACATCAAGGAAAGTTGATTTTAAATGAAATCGGAAGGGTAAAATTTTAAGACCACTAACCATCATTGATTTTTTTTCGGGATTTTTTCGTTTAAATTTTGACCAAAACTTACAATTTGAGGACAAAATTTTAAGTTATCCTTTTCGAAAAAAAACTTGATATCTACATGCAGAGGTCCTTTAACATCAAAGAAACTTGATTTTAAATGAAATCGGAAGGATGAAATTTTAAGACCAAAAAAAACCGTGAACTAACCATCATTGATTTTTTTTCGGGATTTTTTCGTTTAAATTTTGACCAAAACTTACAATTTGAGGACAAAATTTTAGTTATCCTATCCGAAAAAAAACTTGATATCTACATGCAGAGGTCCTTCAACATCAAGGAAAGTTGATTTTAAATGAAATCGGAAGGGTAAAATTTTAAGACCAAAAAAAACCGTGAACTAACCATCATTGATTTTTTTTCAAGATTTTTTCGTTTAAATTTTGACCAAAACTTACAATTTGAGGACAAAATTTTTAGTTATCCTTTTCGAAAAAAAACTTGATATCTACATGCAGAGGTCCTTTAACATCAAAGAAACTTGATTTTAAATGAAATCGGAAGGATAAAATTTTAAGACCAAAAAAAACCGTGAACTAACCATCATTGATTTTTTTTCGGGATTTTTTCGTTTAAATTTTGACTAAAACTTACAATTTGAGGACAAAATTTTAGTTATCCTTTCCGAAAAAAAACTTGATATCTACATGCAGAGGTCCTTCAACATCAGGGAAAGTTGATTTTAAATGAAATCAGAAGGGTAAAATTTTAAGACCAAAAAAAACCGTGAACTAACCATCATTGATTTTTTTTCAAGATTTTTCCGTTTAAATTTTGACCAAAACTTACAATTTGAGGACAAAATTTTAGTTATCCTTTCCGAAAAAAAACTTGATATCTACATGCAGAGGTCCTTCAACATCAAGGAAAGTTGATTTTAAATGGAATCGGAAGGGTAAAATTTTAAGACCAAAAAAAACCGTGAACTAACCATCATTGATTTTTTTTCGAGATTTTTTCGTTTAAATTTTGACCAAAACTTACAATTTGAGGACAAAATTTTAAGTTATCATTTTCGAAAAAAAACTTGATATCTACATGCAGAGGTCCTTCAACATCAAGGAAAGTTGATTTTAAATGAAATCGGAAGGGTAAAATTTTAAGACCAAAAAAAACCGTGAACTAACCATCATTGATTTTTTTTCGAGATTTTTTCGTTTAAATTTTGACCAAAACTTACAATTTGAGGACAAAATTTTAAGTTATCCTTTTCGAAAAAAAACTTGATATCTACATGCAGAGGTCCTTTTACATCAAAGAAACTTGCTTTTAAATGAAATCGGAAGGATAAAATTTTAAGACCAAAAAAAACCGTGAACTAACCATCATTGATTTTTTTTCGAGATTTTTTCGTTTAAATTATGACCAAAACTTACAATTTGAGGACAAAGTTTTAAGTTATCCTTTTCGAAAAAAAACTTGATATCTACATGCAGAGGTCCTTCAACATCAAGGAAAGTTGATTTTAAATGAAATCGGAAGGGTAAAATTTTAAGACCAAAAAAAACCGTGAACTAACCATCATTGATTTTTTTTCGAGATTTTTTCGTTTAAATTTTGACCAAAACTTACAATTTGAGGACAAAATTTTAAGTTATCCTTTTCGAAAAAAAACTTGATATCTACATGCAGAGGTCCTTTTACATCAAAGAAACTTGCTTTTAAATGAAATCGGAAGGATAAAATTTTAAGACCAAAAAAAACCGTGAACTAACCATCATTGATTTTTTTTCGAGATTTTTTCGTTTAAATTATGACCAAAACTTACAATTTGAGGACAAAGTTTTAAGTTATCCTTTTCGAAAAAAAACTTGATATCTACATGCAGAGGTCCTTCAACATCAAGGAAAGTTGATTTTAAATGAAATCGGAAGGATAAAATTTTAAGGCCAAAAAAAACCGTGAACTAACCATCATTGATTTTTTTTCGAGATTTTTTCGTTTAAATTATGACCAAAACTTACAATTTGAGGACAAAGTTTTAAGTTATCCTTTTCGAAAAAAAACTTGATATCTACATGCAGAGGTCCTTCAACATCAAGGAAAGTTGATTTTAAATGAAATCGGAAGGATAAAATTTTAAGGCCAAAAAAAACCGTGAACTAACCATCATTGATTTTTTTTCGAGATTTTTTCGTTTAAATTATGACCAAAACTTACAATTTAAGGACAAAGTTTTAAGTTATCATTTTCGAAAAAAAACTTGATATCTACATGCAGAGGTCCTTCAACATCAAGGAAAGTTGATTTTAAATGAAATCGGAAGGATAAAATTTTAAGGCAAAAAAAAACCGTGAACTAATCATCATTGATTTTTTTTCGAGATTTTTTCGTTTAAATTTTGACCAAAACTTACAATTTGAGGACAAAGTTTTAAGTTATCCTTTTCGAAAAAAAACTTGATATCTACATGCAGAGGTCCTTCAACATCAAGGAAAGCTGATTTTAAATGAAATCGGAAGGATAAAATTTTAAGGCAAAAAAAAACCGTGAACTAACCATCATTGATTTTTTTTCGAGATTTTTTCGTTTAAATTTTGACCAAAACTTACAATTTGAGGACAAAATTTAAAGTTATCCTTTCCGAAAAAAAACTTGATATCTACATGCAGAGGTCCTTCAACATCAAGGAAACTTGATTTTAAATGAAATCGGAAGGATAAAATTTTAAGACCAAAAAAAACCGTGAACTAACCATCATTGATTTTTTTTCGAGATTTTTTCGTTTAAATTTTGACCAAAACTTACAAATTGAGGACAAAATTTAAAGTTATCCTTTCCGAAAAAAAACTTGATATCTACATGCAGAGGTCCTTCAACATCAAGGAAACTTGATTTTAAATGAAATCGGAAGGATAAAATCTTAAGACCAAAAAAAACCGTGAACTAACCATCATTGATTTTTTTTCGAGATTTTTTCGTTTAAATTTTGACCAAAACTAACAATTTGAGGACAAAATTTTAAGTTATCTTTTTCGAAAAAAAACTTCATATCTACATGCAGAGGTCTTTCAACATCAAGGAAAGTTGATTTTAAATGAAATCGGAAAGATAAAATTTTAAGGCCAAAAAAACCGTGAACTAACCATCATTGATTTTTTTTCGAGATTTTTTCGTTTAAATTTTGACCAAAACTTACAATTTGAGGACAAAATTTTAAGTTATCCTTTTCGAAAAAAAACTTGATATCTACATGCAGAGGTCCTTCAACATCAAGGAAAGTTGATTTTAAATGAAATCGGAAGGATAAAATTTTAAGACCAAAAAAAAACCGTGAACTAACCATCATTGATTTTTTTTCAAGATTTTTCCGTTTAAATTTTGACCAAAACTTACAATTTGAGGACAAAATTTTAGTTATCCTTTCCGAAAAAAAACTTGATATCTACATGCAGAGGTCCTTCAACATCAAGGAAACTTGATTTTAAATGAAATCGGAAGGATAAAATTTTAAGACCAAAAAAAACCGTGAACTAACCATCATTGATTTTTTTTCGAGATTTTTTCGTTTAAATTTTGACCAAAACATACAATTTGAGGACAAAGTTTTAAGTTATCCTTTTCGAAAAAAAACTTGATATCTACATGCAGAGGTCCTTCAACATCAAGGAAAGTTGATTTTAAATGAAATCGGAAGGATAAAATTTTAAGACCAAAAAAAAACCGTGAACTAACCATCATTGATTTTTTTTCGAGATTTTTTCGTTTAAATTTTGACCAAAACTTACAAATTGAGGACAAAATTTAAAGTTATCCTTTCCGAAAAAAAACTTGATATCTACATGCAGAGGTCCTTCAACATCAAGGAAACTTGATTTTAAATGAAATCGGAAGGATAAAATCTTAAGACCAAAAAAAACCGTGAACTAACCATCATTGATTTTTTTTCGAGATTTTTTCGTTTAAATTTTGACCAAAACTAACAATTTGAGGACAAAATTTTAAGTTATCTTTTTCGAAAAAAAACTTCATATCTACATGCAGAGGTCTTTCAACATCAAGGAAAGTTGATTTTAAATGAAATCGGAAAGATAAAATTTTAAGGCCAAAAAAACCGTGAACTAACCATCATTGATTTTTTTTCGAGATTTTTTCGTTTAAATTTTGACCAAAACTTACAATTTGAGGACAAAATTTTAAGTTATCCTTTTCGAAAAAAAACTTGATATCTACATGCAGAGGTCCTTCAACATCAAGGAAAGTTGATTTTAAATGAAATCGGAAGGATAAAATTTTAAGACCAAAAAAAAACCGTGAACTAACCATCATTGATTTTTTTTCAAGATTTTTCCGTTTAAATTTTGACCAAAACTTACAATTTGAGGACAAAATTTTAGTTATCCTTTCCGAAAAAAAACTTGATATCTACATGCAGAGGTCCTTCAACATCAAGGAAACTTGATTTTAAATGAAATCGGAAGGATAAAATTTTAAGACCAAAAAAAACCGTGAACTAACCATCATTGATTTTTTTTCGAGATTTTTTCGTTTAAATTTTGACCAAAACTTACAAATTGAGGACAAAATTTTAAGTTATCTTTTTCGAAAAAAAACTTGATATCTACATGCAGAGGTCCTTCAACATCAAGGAAAGTTGATTTTAAATGAAATCGGAAAGATAAAATTTTAAGGCCAAAAAAACCGTGAACTAACCATCATTGATTTTTTTTCGAGATTTTTTCGTTTAAATTTTGACCAAAACTTACAATTTGAGGACAAAGTTTTAAGTTATCCTTTTCGAAAAAAAACTTGATATCTACATGCAGAGGTCCTTCAACATCAAGGAAAGTTGATTTTAAATGAAATCGGAAGGATAAAATTTTAAGACCAAAAAAAACCGTGAACTAACCATCATTGATTTTTTTTCGAGATTTTTTCGTTTAAATTTTGACCAAAACTTACAAATTGAGGACAAAATTTAAAGTTATCCTTTCCGAAAAAAAACTTGATATCTACATGCAGAGGTCCTTCAACATCAAGGAAACTTGATTTTAAATGAAATCGGAAGGATAAAATTTTAAGACCAAAAAAAACCGTGAACTAACCATCATTGATTTTTTTTCGAGATTTTTTCGTTTAAATTTTGACCAAAACTTACAAATTGAGGACAAAATTTAAAGTTATCCTTTCCGAAAAAAAACTTGATATCTACATGCAGAGGTCCTTCAACATCAAGGAAACTTGATTTTAAATGAAATCGGAAGGATAAAATTTTAAGACCAAAAAAAACCGTGAACTAACCATCATTGATTTTTTTTCGAGATTTTTTCGTTTAAATTTTGACCAAAACTTACAATTTGAGGACAAAGTTTTAAGTTATCCTTTTCGAAAAAAAACTTGATATCTACATGCGGAGGTCCTTCAACATCAAGGAAACTTGATTTTAAATGAAATCGGAAGGATAAAATTTTAAGACCAAAAAAAAACCGTGAACTAACCATCATTGATTTTTTTTCGAGATTTTTTCGTTTAAATTTTGACCAAAACTTACAATTTGAGGACAAAATTTAAAGTTATCCTTTCCGAAAAAAAACTTGATATCTACATGCAGAGGTCCTTCAACATCAAGGAAAGTTGATTTTAAATGAAATCGGAAGGATAAAATTTTAAGGCAAAAAAAAACCGTGAACTAACCATCATTGATTTTTTTTCGAGATTTTTTCGTTTAAATTATGACCAAAACTTACAATTTAAGGACAAAGTTTTAAGTTATCCTTTTCGAAAAAAAACTTGATATCTACATGCAGAGGTCCTTCAACATCAAGGAAAGTTGATTTTAAATGAAATCGGAAGGATAAAATTTTAAGGCAAAAAAAAACCGTGAACTAACCATCATTGATTTTTTTTCGAGATTTTTTCGTTTAAATTTTGACCAAAACTTACAAATTGAGGACAAAATTTAAAGTTATCCTTTCCGAAAAAAAACTTGATATCTACATGCAGAGGTCCTTCAACATCAAGGAAACTTGATTTTAAATGAAATCGGAAGGATAAAATTTTAAGACCAAAAAAAACCGTGAACTAACCATCATTGATTTTTTTTCGAGATTTTTTCGTTTAAATTTTGACCAAAACTTACAAATTGAGGACAAAATTTAAAGTTATCCTTTCCGAAAAAAAACTTGATATCTACATGCAGAGGTCCTTTAACATCAAGGAAAGTTGATTTTAAATGAAATCGGAAGGATAAAATTTTAAGGCCAAAAAAAACCGTGAACTAACCATCATTGATTTTTTTTCGAGATTTTTTCGTTTAAATTTTGACCAAAACTTACAATTTGAGGACAAAGTTTTAAGGTATCCTTTTCGAAAAAAAACTTGATATCTACATGCAGAGGTCCTTCAACATCAAGGAAAGTTGATTTTAAATGAAATCGGAAGGATAAAATTTTAAGACCAAAAAAAAACCGTGAACTAACCATCATTGATTTTTTTTCGAGATTTTTTCGTTTAAATTTTGACCAAAACTTACAATTTGAGGACAAAATTTAAAGTTATCCTTTCCGAAAAAAATCTTGATATCTACATGCAGAGGTCCTTCAACATCAAGGAAAGTTGATTTTAAATGAAATCGGAAGGATAAAATTTTAAGGCAAAAAAAACCGTGAACTAACCATCATTGATTTTTTTTCGAGATTTTTTCGTTTAAATTATGACCAAAACTTACAATTTAAGGACAAAGTTTTAAGTTATCATTTTCGAAAAAAAACTTGATATCTACATGCAGAGGTCCTTCAACATCAAGGAAAGTTGATTTTAAATGAAATCGGAAGGATAAAATTTTAAGGCAAAAAAAAACCGTGAACTAACCATCATTGATTTTTTTTCGAGATTTTTTCGTTTAAATTTTGACCAAAACTTACAATTTGAGGACAAAATTTAAAGTTATCCTTTCCGAAAAAAATCTTGATATCTACATGCAGAGGTCCTTCAACATCAAGGAAAGTTGATTTTAAATGAAATCGGAAGGATAAAATTTTAAGGCAAAAAAAAACCGTGAACTAACCATCATTGATTTTTTTTCGAGATTTTTTCGTTTAAATTTTGACCAAAACTTACAATTTGAGGACAAAATTTAAAGTTATCCTTTCCGAAAAAAAACTTGATATCTACATGCAGAGGTCCTTCAACATCAAGGAAACTTGATTTTAAATGAAATCGGAAGGATAAAATTTTAAGACCAAAAAAAACCGTGAACTAACCATCATTGATTTTTTTTCGAGATTTTTTCGTTTAAATTTTGACCAAAACTTACAAATTGAGGACAAAATTTAAAGTTATCCTTTCCGAAAAAAAACTTGATATCTACATGCAGAGGTCCTTCAACATCAAGGAAACTTGATTTTAAATGAAATCGGAAGGATAAAATCTTAAGACCAAAAAAAACCGTGAACTAACCATCATTGATTTTTTTTCGAGATTTTTTCGTTTAAATTATGACCAAAACTTACAATTTAAGGACAAAGTTTTAAGTTATCCTTTTCGAAAAAAAACTTGATATCTACATGCAGAGGTCCTTTAACATCAAGGAAAGTTGATTTTAAATGAAATCGGAAGGATAAAATTTTAAGGCCAAAAAAAACCGTGAACTAACCATCATTGATTTTTTTTCGAGATTTTTTCGTTTAAATTTTGACCAAAACTTACAATTTGAGGACAAAGTTTTAAGTTATCATTTTCGAAAAAAAACTTGATATCTACATGCAGAGGTCCTTCAACATCAAGGAAAGTTATTTTAAATGAAATCGGAAGGATAAAATTTTAAGGCAAAAAAAAACCGTGAACTAACCATCATTGATTTTTTTTCGAGATTTTTTCGTTTAAATTTTGACCAAAACTTACAAATTGAGGACAAAATTTAAAGTTATCCTTTCCGAAAAAAAACTTGATATCTACATGCAGAGGTCCTTCAACATCAAGGAAACTTGATTTTAAATGAAATCGGAAGGATAAAATTTTAAGGCCAAAAAAACCGTGAACTAACCATCATTGATTTTTTTTCGAGATTTTTTCGTTTAAATTTAGACCAAAACTTACAATTTGAGGACAAAGTTTTAAGTTATCATTTTCGAAAAAAAACTTGATATCTACATGCAGAGGTCCTTCAACATCAAGGAAAGTTATTTTAAATGAAATCAGAAGGATAAAATTTTAAGACCAAAAAAAACCGTGAACTAACCATCATTGATTTTTTTTCGAGATTTTTTCGTTTAAATTTTGACCAAAACTTACAAATTGAGGACAAAATTTAAAGTTATCCTTTCCGAAAAAAAACTTGATATCTACATGCAGAGGTCCTTCAACATCAAGGAAACTTGATTTTAAATGAAATCGGAAGGATAAAATTTTAAGGCCAAAAAAACCGTGAACTAACCATCATTGATTTTTTTTCGAGATTTTTTCGTTTAAATTATGACCAAAACTTACAATTTAAGAACAAAGTTTTAAGTTATCATTTTCGAAAAAAAACTTGATATCTACATGCAGAGGTCCTTCAACATCAAGGAAAGTTGATTTTAAATGAAATCGGAAGGATAAAATTTTAAGGCAAAAAAAAACCGTGAACTAACCATCATTGATTTTTTTTCGAGATTTTTTCGTTTAAATTTTGACCAAAACTTACAAATTGAGGACAAAATTTAAAGTTATCCTTTCCGAAAAAAAACTTGATATCTACATGCAGAGGTCCTTCAACATCAAGGAAACTTGATTTTAAATGAAATCGGAAGGATAAAATTTTAAGGCCAAAAAAACCGTGAACTAACCATCATTGATTTTTTTTCGAGATTTTTTCGTTTAAATTTTGACCAAAACTTACAATTTGAGGACAAAGTTTTAAGTTATCATTTTCGAAAAAAAACTTGATATCTACATGCAGAGGTCCTTCAACATCAAGGAAAGTTATTTAAATGAAATCAGAAGGATAAAATTTTAAGACCAAAAAAAACCGTGAACTAACCATCATTGATTTTTTTTCGAGATTTTTTCGTTTAAATTTTGACCAAAACTTACAAATTGAGGACAAAATTTAAAGTTATCCTTTCCGAAAAAAAACTTGATATCTACATGCAGAGGTCCTTCAACATCAAGGAAACTTGATTTTAAATGAAATCGGAAGGATAAAATTTTAAGGCCAAAAAAACCGTGAACTAACCATCATTGATTTTTTTTCGAGATTTTTTCGTTTAAATTTTGACCAAAACTTACAATTTGAGGACAAAGTTTTAAGGTATCCTTTTCGAAAAAAAACTTGATATCTACATGCAGAGGTCCTTCAACATCAAGGAAAGTTGATTTTAAATGAAATCGGAAGGATAAAATTTTAAGACCAAAAAAAAACCGTGAACTAACCATCATTGATTTTTTTTCGAGATTTTTTCGTTTAAATTTTGACCAAAACTTACAATTTGAGGACAAAATTTAAAGTTATCCTTTCCGAAAAAAATCTTGATATCTACATGCAGAGGTCCTTCAACATCAAGGAAAGTTGATTTTAAATGAAATCGGAAGGATAAAATTTTAAGGCAAAAAAAACCGTGAACTAACCATCATTGATTTTTTTTCGAGATTTTTTCGTTTAAATTATGACCAAAACTTACAATTTAAGGACAAAGTTTTAAGTTATCATTTTCGAAAAAAAACTTGATATCTACATGCAGAGGTCCTTCAACATCAAGGAAAGTTGATTTTAAATGAAATCGGAAGGATAAAATTTTAAGGCAAAAAAAAACCGTGAACTAACCATCATTGATTTTTTTTCGAGATTTTTTCGTTTAAATTTTGACCAAAACTTACAATTTGAGGACAAAATTTAAAGTTATCCTTTCCGAAAAAAATCTTGATATCTACATGCAGAGGTCCTTCAACATCAAGGAAAGTTGATTTTAAATGAAATCGGAAGGATAAAATTTTAAGGCAAAAAAAAACCGTGAACTAACCATCATTGATTTTTTTTCGAGATTTTTTCGTTTAAATTTTGACCAAAACTTACAATTTGAGGACAAAATTTAAAGTTATCCTTTCCGAAAAAAAACTTGATATCTACATGCAGAGGTCCTTCAACATCAAGGAAACTTGATTTTAAATGAAATCGGAAGGATAAAATTTTAAGACCAAAAAAAACCGTGAACTAACCATCATTGATTTTTTTTCGAGATTTTTTCGTTTAAATTTTGACCAAAACTTACAAATTGAGGACAAAATTTAAAGTTATCCTTTCCGAAAAAAAACTTGATATCTACATGCAGAGGTCCTTCAACATCAAGGAAACTTGATTTTAAATGAAATCGGAAGGATAAAATCTTAAGACCAAAAAAAACCGTGAACTAACCATCATTGATTTTTTTTCGAGATTTTTTCGTTTAAATTATGACCAAAACTTACAATTTAAGGACAAAGTTTTAAGTTATCCTTTTCGAAAAAAAACTTGATATCTACATGCAGAGGTCCTTTAACATCAAGGAAAGTTGATTTTAAATGAAATCGGAAGGATAAAATTTTAAGGCCAAAAAAAACCGTGAACTAACCATCATTGATTTTTTTTCGAGATTTTTTCGTTTAAATTTTGACCAAAACTTACAATTTGAGGACAAAGTTTTAAGTTATCATTTTCGAAAAAAAACTTGATATCTACATGCAGAGGTCCTTCAACATCAAGGAAAGTTATTTTAAATGAAATCGGAAGGATAAAATTTTAAGGCAAAAAAAAACCGTGAACTAACCATCATTGATTTTTTTTCGAGATTTTTTCGTTTAAATTTTGACCAAAACTTACAAATTGAGGACAAAATTTAAAGTTATCCTTTCCGAAAAAAAACTTGATATCTACATGCAGAGGTCCTTCAACATCAAGGAAACTTGATTTTAAATGAAATCGGAAGGATAAAATTTTAAGGCCAAAAAAACCGTGAACTAACCATCATTGATTTTTTTTCGAGATTTTTTCGTTTAAATTTAGACCAAAACTTACAATTTGAGGACAAAGTTTTAAGTTATCATTTTCGAAAAAAAACTTGATATCTACATGCAGAGGTCCTTCAACATCAAGGAAAGTTATTTTAAATGAAATCAGAAGGATAAAATTTTAAGACCAAAAAAAACCGTGAACTAACCATCATTGATTTTTTTTCGAGATTTTTTCGTTTAAATTTTGACCAAAACTTACAAATTGAGGACAAAATTTAAAGTTATCCTTTCCGAAAAAAAACTTGATATCTACATGCAGAGGTCCTTCAACATCAAGGAAACTTGATTTTAAATGAAATCGGAAGGATAAAATTTTAAGGCCAAAAAAACCGTGAACTAACCATCATTGATTTTTTTTCGAGATTTTTTCGTTTAAATTATGACCAAAACTTACAATTTAAGAACAAAGTTTTAAGTTATCATTTTCGAAAAAAAACTTGATATCTACATGCAGAGGTCCTTCAACATCAAGGAAAGTTGATTTTAAATGAAATCGGAAGGATAAAATTTTAAGGCAAAAAAAAACCGTGAACTAACCATCATTGATTTTTTTTCGAGATTTTTTCGTTTAAATTTTGACCAAAACTTACAAATTGAGGACAAAATTTAAAGTTATCCTTTCCGAAAAAAAACTTGATATCTACATGCAGAGGTCCTTCAACATCAAGGAAACTTGATTTTAAATGAAATCGGAAGGATAAAATTTTAAGGCCAAAAAAACCGTGAACTAACCATCATTGATTTTTTTTCGAGATTTTTTCGTTTAAATTTTGACCAAAACTTACAATTTGAGGACAAAGTTTTAAGTTATCATTTTCGAAAAAAAACTTGATATCTACATGCAGAGGTCCTTCAACATCAAGGAAAGTTATTTAAATGAAATCAGAAGGATAAAATTTTAAGACCAAAAAAAACCGTGAACTAACCATCATTGATTTTTTTTCGAGATTTTTTCGTTTAAATTTTGACCAAAACTTACAAATTGAGGACAAAATTTAAAGTTATCCTTTCCGAAAAAAAACTTGATATCTACATGCAGAGGTCCTTCAACATCAAGGAAACTTGATTTTAAATGAAATCGGAAGGATAAAATTTTAAGGCCAAAAAAACCGTGAACTAACCATCATTGATTTTTTTTCGAGATTTTTTCGTTTAAATTTTGACCAAAACTTACAATTTAAGGACAAAGTTTTAAGTTATCATTTTCGAAAAAAAACTTGATATCTACATGCAGAGGTCCTTCAACATCAAGGAAAGTTGATTTTAAATGAAATCGGAAGGATAAAATTTTAAGACCAAAAAAAACCGTGAACTAACCATCATTGATTTTTTTTCGAGATTTTTTCGTTTAAATTTTGACCAAAACTTACAAATTGAGGACAAAATTTAAAGTTATCCTTTCCGAAAAAAAACTTGATATCTACATGCAGAGGTCCTTCAACATCAAGGAAAGTTGATTTTAAATGAAATCGGAAGGATAAAATTTTAAGGCCAAAAAAAACCGTGAACTAACCATCATTGATTTTTTTTCGAGATTTTTTCGTTTAAATTTTGACCAAAACTTACAATTTGAGGACAAAATTTTAAGTTATCTTTTTCGAAAAAAAACTTGATATCTACATGCAGAGGTCCTTCAACATCAAGGAAAGTTGATTTTAAATGAAATCGGAAAGATAAAATTTTAAGGCCAAAAAAACCGTGAACTAACCATCATTGATTTTTTTTCGAGATTTTTTCGTTTAAATTATGACCAAAACTTACAATTTAAGGACAAAGTTTTAAGTTATCCTTTTCGAAAAAAAACTTGATATCTACATGCAGAGGTCCTTCAACATCAAGGAAAGTTGATTTTAAATGAAATCGGAAGGATAAAATTTTAAGGCAAAAAAAAACCGTGAACTAACCATCATTGATTTTTTTTCGAGATTTTTTCGTTTAAATTTTGACCAAAACTTACAATTTGAGGACAAAGTTTTAAGTTATCATTTTCGAAAAAAAACTTGATATCTACATGCAGAGGTCCTTCAACATCAAGGAAAGTTATTTTAAATGAAATCGGAAGGATAAAATTTTAAGGCAAAAAAAAACCGTGAACTAACCATCATTGATTTTTTTTCGAGATTTTTTCGTTTAAATTTTGACCAAAACTTACAAATTGAGGACAAAATTTAAAGTTATCCTTTCCGAAAAAAAACTTGATATCTACATGCAGAGGTCCTTCAACATCAAGGAAACTTGATTTTAAATGAAATCGGAAGGATAAAATTTTAAGGCCAAAAAAAACCGTGAACTAACCATCATTGATTTTTTTTCGAGATTTTTTCGTTTAAATTTTGACCAAAACTTACAATTTGAGGACAAAGTTTTAAGGTATCCTTTTCGAAAAAAAACTTGATATCTACATGCAGAGGTCCTTCAACATCAAGGAAAGTTGATTTTAAATGAAATCGGAAGGATAAAATTTTAAGACCAAAAAAAAACCGTGAACTAACCATCATTGATTTTTTTTCGAGATTTTTTCGTTTAAATTTTGACCAAAACTTACAATTTGAGGACAAAATTTAAAGTTATCCTTTCCGAAAAAAATCTTGATATCTACATGCAGAGGTCCTTCAACATCAAGGAAAGTTGATTTTAAATGAAATCGGAAGGATAAAATTTTAAGGCAAAAAAAACCGTGAACTAACCATCATTGATTTTTTTTCGAGATTTTTTCGTTTAAATTATGACCAAAACTTACAATTTAAGGACAAAGTTTTAAGTTATCATTTTCGAAAAAAAACTTGATATCTACATGCAGAGGTCCTTCAACATCAAGGAAAGTTGATTTTAAATGAAATCGGAAGGATAAAATTTTAAGGCAAAAAAAAACCGTGAACTAACCATCATTGATTTTTTTTCGAGATTTTTTCGTTTAAATTTTGACCAAAACTTACAATTTGAGGACAAAATTTAAAGTTATCCTTTCCGAAAAAAATCTTGATATCTACATGCAGAGGTCCTTCAACATCAAGGAAAGTTGATTTTAAATGAAATCGGAAGGATAAAATTTTAAGGCAAAAAAAAACCGTGAACTAACCATCATTGATTTTTTTTCGAGATTTTTTCGTTTAAATTTTGACCAAAACTTACAATTTGAGGACAAAATTTAAAGTTATCCTTTCCGAAAAAAAACTTGATATCTACATGCAGAGGTCCTTCAACATCAAGGAAACTTGATTTTAAATGAAATCGGAAGGATAAAATTTTAAGACCAAAAAAAACCGTGAACTAACCATCATTGATTTTTTTTCGAGATTTTTTCGTTTAAATTTTGACCAAAACTTACAAATTGAGGACAAAATTTAAAGTTATCCTTTCCGAAAAAAAACTTGATATCTACATGCAGAGGTCCTTCAACATCAAGGAAACTTGATTTTAAATGAAATCGGAAGGATAAAATCTTAAGACCAAAAAAAACCGTGAACTAACCATCATTGATTTTTTTTCGAGATTTTTTCGTTTAAATTATGACCAAAACTTACAATTTAAGGACAAAGTTTTAAGTTATCCTTTTCGAAAAAAAACTTGATATCTACATGCAGAGGTCCTTTAACATCAAGGAAAGTTGATTTTAAATGAAATCAGAAGGATAAAATTTTAAGACCAAAAAAAACCGTGAACTAACCATCATTGATTTTTTTTCGAGATTTTTTCGTTTAAATTTAGACCAAAACTTACAATTTGAGGACAAAGTTTTAAGTTATCATTTTCGAAAAAAAACTTGATATCTACATGCAGAGGTCCTTCAACATCAAGGAAAGTTATTTTAAATGAAATCAGAAGGATAAAATTTTAAGACCAAAAAAAACCGTGAACTAACCATCATTGATTTTTTTTCGAGATTTTTTCGTTTAAATTTTGACCAAAACTTACAAATTGAGGACAAAATTTAAAGTTATCCTTTCCGAAAAAAAACTTGATATCTACATGCAGAGGTCCTTCAACATCAAGGAAACTTGATTTTAAATGAAATCGGAAGGATCAAATTTTAAGGCCAAAAAAACCGTGAACTAACCATCATTGATTTTTTTTCGAGATTTTTTCGTTTAAATTATGACCAAAACTTACAATTTAAGGACAAAGTTTTAAGTTATCATTTTCGAAAAAAAACTTGATATCTACATGCAGAGGTCCTTCAACATCAAGGAAAGTTGATTTTAAATGAAATCAGAAGGATAAAATTTTAAGGCAAAAAAAAACCGTGAACTAACCATCATTGATTTTTTTTCGAGATTTTTTCGTTTAAATTTTGACCAAAACTTACAAATTGAGGACAAAATTTAAAGTTATCCTTTCCGAAAAAAAACTTGATATCTACATGCAGAGGTCCTTCAACATCAAGGAAACTTGATTTTAAATGAAATCGGAAGGATAAAATTTTAAGGCCAAAAAAACCGTGAACTAACCATCATTGATTTTTTTTCGAGATTTTTTCGTTTAAATTTTGACCAAAACTTACAATTTGAGGACAAAGTTTTAAGTTATCATTTTCGAAAAAAAACTTGATATCTACATGCAGAGGTCCTTCAACATCAAGGAAACTTGATTTAAAATGAAATCGGAAGGATAAAATTTTGAGACCAAAAAAAACCGTGAACTAACCATCATTGATTTTTTTTCGAGATTTTTTCGTTTAAATTTTGACCAAAACTTACAAATTGAGGACAAAATTTAAAGTTATCCTTTCCGAAAAAAAACTTGATATCTACATGCAGAGGTCCTTCAACATCAAGGAAACTTGATTTTAAATGAAATCGGAAGGATAAAATTTTAAGACCAAAAAAAACCGTGAACTAACCATCATTGATTTTTTTTCGAGATTTTTTCGTTTAAATTTTGACCAAAACTTACAATTTGAGGACAAAGTTTTAAGTTATCTTTTTCGAAAAAAAACTTGATATCTACATGCAGAGGTTCTTCAACATCAAGGAAAGTTGATTTTAAATGAAATCGGAAGGATAAAATTTTGAGACCAAAAAAAATCGTGAACTAACCATCATTGATTTTTTTTCGAGATTTTTTCGTTTAAATTATGACCAAAACTTACAATTTAAGGACAAAGTTTTAAGTTATCCTTTTCGAAAAAAAACTTGATATCTACATGCAGAGGTCCTTCAACATCAAGGAAACTTGATTTTAAATGAAATCGGAAGGTAAAAATTTTGAGACCAAAAAAAATCGTGAACTAACCATCATTGATTTTTTTTCGAGATTTTTTCGTTTAAATTATGACCAAAACTTACAATTTAAGGACAAAGTTTTAAGTTATCCTTTTCGAAAAAAAACTTGATATCTACATGCAGAGGTCCTTCAACATCAAGGAAACTTGATTTTAAATGAAATCGGAAGGATAAAATTTTAAGACCAAAAAAAACCGTGAACTAACCATCATTGATTTTTTTTCGAGATTTTTTCGTTTAAATTTTGACCAAAACTTACAAATTGAGGACAAAATTTAAAGTTATCCTTTCCGAAAAAAAACTTGATATCTACATGCAGAGGTCCTTCAACATCAAGGAAACTTGATTTTAAATGAAATCGGAAGGATAAAATTTTAAGACCAAAAAAAACCGTGAACTAACCATCATTGATTTTTTTTCGAGATTTTTTCGTTTAAATTTTGACCAAAACTTACAATTTGAGGACAAAGTTTTAAGTTATCTTTTTCGAAAAAAAACTTGATATCTACATGCAGAGGTTCTTCAACATCAAGGAAAGTTGATTTTAAATGAAATCGGAAGGATAAAATTTTGAGACCAAAAAAAATCGTGAACTAACCATCATTGATTTTTTTTCGAGATTTTTTCGTTTAAATTATGACCAAAACTTACAATTTAAGGACAAAGTTTTAAGTTATCCTTTTCGAAAAAAAACTTGATATCTACATGCAGAGGTCCTTCAACATCAAGGAAACTTGATTTTAAATGAAATCGGAAGGATAAAATTTTAAGGCCAAAAAAACCGTGAACTAACCATCATTGATTTTTTTTCGAGATTTTTTCGTTTAAATTATGACCAAAACTTACAATTTAAGGACAAAGTTTTAAGTTATCCTTTTCGAGAAAAAAACTTAATATCTACATGCAGAGGTCCTTCAACATCAAGGAAACTTGATTTTAAATGAAATCGGAAGGATAAAATTTTGAGACCAAAAAAAATCGTGAACTAACCATCATTGATTTTTTTTCGAGATTTTTTCGTTTAAATTATGACCAAAACTTACAATTTAAGGACAAAGTTTTAAGTTATCCTTTTCGAAAAAAAACTTGATATCTACATGCAGAGGTCCTTCAACATCAAGGAAACTTGATTTTAAATGAAATCGGAAGGATAAAATTTTAAGACCAAAAAAAACCGTGAACTAACCATCATTGATTTTTTTTCGAGATTTTTTCGTTTAAATTTTGACCAAAACTTACAAATTGAGGACAAAATTTAAAGTTATCCTTTCCGAAAAAAAACTTGATATCTACATGCAGAGGTCCTTCAACATCAAGGAAACTTGATTTTAAATGAAATCGGAAGGATAAAATTTTAAGACCAAAAAAAACCGTGAACTAACCATCATTGATTTTTTTTCGAGATTTTTTCGTTTAAATTTTGACCAAAACTTACAATTTGAGGACAAAGTTTTAAGTTATCTTTTTCGAAAAAAAACTTGATATCTACATGCAGAGGTTCTTCAACATCAAGGAAAGTTGATTTTAAATGAAATCGGAAGGATAAAATTTTGAGACCAAAAAAAATCGTGAACTAACCATCATTGATTTTTTTTCGAGATTTTTTCGTTTAAATTATGACCAAAACTTACAATTTAAGGACAAAGTTTTAAGTTATCCTTTTCGAAAAAAAACTTGATATCTACATGCAGAGGTCCTTCAACATCAAGGAAACTTGATTTTAAATGAAATCGGAAGGATAAAATTTTAAGGCCAAAAAAACCGTGAACTAACCATCATTGATTTTTTTTCGAGATTTTTTCGTTTAAATTATAACCAAAACTTACAATTTAAGGACAAAGTTTTAAGTTATCCTTTTCGAGAAAAAAACTTAATATCTACATGCAGAGGTCCTTCAACATCAAGGAAACTTGATTTTAAATGAAATCGGAAGGATAAAATTTTAAGGCAAAAAAAACCGTGAACTAACCATCATTGATTTTTTTTCGAGATTTTTTCGTTTAAATTTTGACCAAAACTTACAATTTGAGGACAAAATTTTAAGTTATCCTTTTCGAAAAAAAACTTGATATCTACATGCAGAGGTCCTTTAACATCAAGGAAACTTGATTTTAAATGAAATCGGAAGGATAAAATTTTAAGGCCAAAAAAACCGTGAACTAACCATCATTGATTTTTTTTCGAGATTTTTTCGTTTAAATTATGACCAAAACTTACAATTTAAGGACAAAGTTTTAAGTTATCCTTTTCGAAAAAAAACTTGATATCTACATGCAGAAGTCCTACAACATCAAGGAAACTTGATTTTAAATGAAATCGGAAGGATAAAATTTTAAGGCCAAAAAAACCGTGAACTAACCATCATTGATTTTTTTTCGAGATTTTTTCGTTTAAATTATGACCAAAACTTACAATTTAAGGACAAAGTTTTAAGTTATCCTTTTCGAGAAAAAAACTTAATATCTACATGCAGAGGTCCTTCAACATCAAGGAAAGTTGATTTTAAATGAAATCGGAAGGATAAAATTTTAAGACCAAAAAAAACCGTGAACTAACCATCATTGATTTTTTTTCGAGATTTTTTCGTTTAAATTTTGACCAAAACTTACAATTTGAGGACAAAATTTAAAGTTATCCTTTCCGAAAAAAAACTTGATATCTACATGCAGAGGTCCTTCAACATCAAGGAAACTTGATTTTAAATGAAATCGGAAGGATAAAATTTTAAGACCAAAAAAAACCGTGAACTAACCATCATTGATTTTTTTTCGAGATTTTTTCGTTTAAATTTTGACCAAAACTTACAAATTGAGGACAAAATTTAAAGTTATCCTTTCCGAAAAAAAACTTGATATCTACATGCAGAGGTCCTTTAACATCAAGGAAAGTTGATTTTAAATGAAATCGGAAGGATAAAATTTTAAGGCCAAAAAAACCGTGAACTAACCATCATTGATTTTTTTTCGAGATTTTTTCGTTTAAATTTTGACCAAAACTTACAATTTGAGGACAAATTTTAAGTTATCCTTTTCGAAAAAAAACTTGATATCTACATGCAGAGGTCCTTCAATATCAAGGAAAGTTGATTTTAAATGAAATCGGAAGGATAAAATTTTAAGGCCAAAAAAAACCGTGAACTAACCATCATTGATTTTTTTTCGAGATTTTTTCGTTTAAATTTTGACCAAAACTTACAATTTGAGGACAAAATTTTAAGTTATCCTTTTCGAAAAAAAACTTGATATCTACATGCAGAGGTCCTTCAACATCAAGGAAAGTTGATTTTAAATGAAATCGGAAGGATAAAATTTTAAGGCAAAAAAAAACCGTGAACTAACCATCATTGATTTTATTTCGAGATTTTTTCGTTTAAATTTTGACCAAAACTTACAAATTGAGGACAAAATTTAAAGTTATCCTTTCCGAAAAAAAACTTGATATCTACATGCAGAGGTCCTTCAACATCAAGGAAAGTTGATTTTAAATGAAATCGGAAGGATAAAATTTTAAGGCCAAAAAAAACCGTGAACTAACCATCATTGATTTTTTTTCGAGATTTTTTCGTTTAAATTTTGACCAAAACTTACAATTTGAGGACAAAATTTTAAGTTATCCTTTTCGAAAAAAAACTTGATTTCTACATGCAGAGGTCCTTCAACATCAAGGAAAGTTGATTTTAAATGAAATCGGAAGGATAAAATTTTAAGGCCAAAAAAAACCGTGAACTAACCATCATTGATTTTTTTTCGAGATTTTTTCGTTTAAATTTGACCAAAACTTACAATTTGAAGACAAAGTTTTAAGTTATCCTTTTCGAAAAAAAACTTGATATCTACATGCAGAGGTCCTTCAACATCAAGGAAAGTTGATTTTAAATGAAATCGGAAGGATAAAATTTTAAGGCCAAAAAAAACCGTGAACTAACCATCATTGATTTTTTTTCGAGATTTTTTCGTTTAAATTTTGACCAAAACTTACAATTTGAGGACAAAGTTTTAAGTTATCCTTTTCGAAAAAAAACTTGATATCTACATGCATAGGTCCTTCAACATCAAGGAAAGTTGATTTTAAATGAAATCGGAAGGATAAAATTTTAAGGCAAAAAAAAACCGTGAACTAACCATCATTGATTTTTTTTCGAGATTTTTTCGTTTAAATTTTGACCAAAACTTACAATTTGAGGACAAAATTTTAAGTTATCCTTTTCGAAAAAAAACTTGATTTCTACATGCAGAGGTCCTTCAACATCAAGGAAAGTTGATTTTAAATGAAATCGGAAGGATAAAATTTTAAGGCCAAAAAAAACCGTGAACTAACCATCATTGATTTTTTTTCGAGATTTTTTCGTTTAAATTTGACCAAAACTTACAATTTGAAGACAAAGTTTTAAGTTATCCTTTTCGAAAAAAAACTTGATATCTACATGCAGAGGTCCTTCAACATCAAGGAAAGTTGATTTTAAATGAAATCGGAAGGATAAAATTTTAAGGCCAAAAAAAACCGTGAACTAACCATCATTGATTTTTTTTCGAGATTTTTTCGTTTAAATTTTGACCAAAACTTACAATTTGAGGACAAAGTTTTAAGTTATCCTTTTCGAAAAAAAACTTGATATCTACATGCATAGGTCCTTCAACATCAAGGAAAGTTGATTTTAAATGAAATCGGAAGGATAAAATTTTAAGGCAAAAAAAAACCGTGAACTAACCATCATTGATTTTTTTTCGAGATTTTTTCGTTTAAATTTTGACCAAAACTTACAATTTGAGGACAAAATTTTAAGTTATCCTTTTCGAAAAAAAACTTGATATCTACATGCAGAGGTCCTTCAACATCAAGGAAAGTTGATTTTAAATGAAATCGGAAGGATAAAATTTTAAGGCAAAAAAAAACCGTGAACTAACCATCATTGATTTTATTTCGAGATTTTTTCGTTTAAATTTTGACCAAAACTTACAAATTGAGGACAAAATTTAAAGTTATCCTTTCCGAAAAAAAACTTGATATCTACATGCAGAGGTCCTTCAACATCAAGGAAAGTTGATTTTAAATGAAATCGGAAGGATAAAATTTTAAGGCCAAAAAAAACCGTGAACTAACCATCATTGATTTTTTTTCGAGATTTTTTCGTTTAAATTTTGACCAAAACTTACAAATTGAGGACAAAATTTAAAGTTATCCTTTCCGAAAAAAAACTTGATATCTACATGCAGAGGTCCTTTAACATCAAGGAAACTTGATTTTAAATGAAATCGGAAGGATAAAATTTTAAGGCCAAAAAAACCGTGAACTAACCATCATTGATTTTTTTTCGAGATTTTTTCGTTTAAATTTTGACCAAAACTTACAATTTGAGGACAAATTTTAAGTTATCCTTTTCGAAAAAAAACTTGATATCTACATGCAGAGGTCCTTCAATATCAAGGAAAGTTGATTTTAAATGAAATCGGAAGGATAAAATTTTAAGGCCAAAAAAAACCGTGAACTAACCATCATTGATTTTTTTTCGAGATTTTTTCGTTTAAATTTTGACCAAAACTTACAATTTGAGGACAAAATTTTAAGTTATCCTTTTCGAAAAAAAACTTGATATCTACATGCAGAGGTCCTTCAACATCAAGGAAAGTTGATTTTAAATGAAATCGGAAGGATAAAATTTTAAGGCAAAAAAAAACCGTGAACTAACCATCATTGATTTTATTTCGAGATTTTTTCGTTTAAATTTTGACCAAAACTTACAAATTGAGGACAAAATTTAAAGTTATCCTTTCCGAAAAAAAACTTGATATCTACATGCAGAGGTCCTTCAACATCAAGGAAAGTTGATTTTAAATGAAATCGGAAGGATAAAATTTTAAGGCCAAAAAAAACCGTGAACTAACCATCATTGATTTTTTTTCGAGATTTTTTCGTTTAAATTTTGACCAAAACTTACAATTTGAGGACAAAATTTTAAGTTATCCTTTTCGAAAAAAAACTTGATTTCTACATGCAGAGGTCCTTCAACATCAAGGAAAGTTGATTTTAAATGAAATCGGAAGGATAAAATTTTAAGGCCAAAAAAAACCGTGAACTAACCATCATTGATTTTTTTTCGAGATTTTTTCGTTTAAATTTGACCAAAACTTACAATTTGAAGACAAAGTTTTAAGTTATCCTTTTCGAAAAAAAACTTGATATCTACATGCAGAGGTCCTTCAACATCAAGGAAAGTTGATTTTAAATGAAATCGGAAGGATAAAATTTTAAGGCCAAAAAAAACCGTGAACTAACCATCATTGATTTTTTTTCGAGATTTTTTCGTTTAAATTTTGACCAAAACTTACAATTTGAGGACAAAGTTTTAAGTTATCCTTTTCGAAAAAAAACTTGATATCTACATGCATAGGTCCTTCAACATCAAGGAAAGTTGATTTTAAATGAAATCGGAAGGATAAAATTTTAAGGCAAAAAAAAACCGTGAACTAACCATCATTGATTTTTTTTCGAGATTTTTTCGTTTAAATTTTGACCAAAACTTACAATTTGAGGACAAAATTTTAAGTTATCCTTTTCGAAAAAAAACTTGATTTCTACATGCAGAGGTCCTTCAACATCAAGGAAAGTTGATTTTAAATGAAATCGGAAGGATAAAATTTTAAGGCCAAAAAAAACCGTGAACTAACCATCATTGATTTTTTTTCGAGATTTTTTCGTTTAAATTTGACCAAAACTTACAATTTGAAGACAAAGTTTTAAGTTATCCTTTTCGAAAAAAAACTTGATATCTACATGCAGAGGTCCTTCAACATCAAGGAAAGTTGATTTTAAATGAAATCGGAAGGATAAAATTTTAAGGCCAAAAAAAACCGTGAACTAACCATCATTGATTTTTTTTCGAGATTTTTTCGTTTAAATTTTGACCAAAACTTACAATTTGAGGACAAAGTTTTAAGTTATCCTTTTCGAAAAAAAACTTGATATCTACATGCATAGGTCCTTCAACATCAAGGAAAGTTGATTTTAAATGAAATCGGAAGGATAAAATTTTAAGGCAAAAAAAAACCGTGAACTAACCATCATTGATTTTTTTTCGAGATTTTTTCGTTTAAATTTTGACCAAAACTTACAATTTGAGGACAAAATTTTAGTTATCCTATCCGAAAAAAAACTTGATATCTACATGCAGAGGTCCTTCAACATCAAGGAAAGTAGATTTTAAATGAAATCGGAAGGATAAAATTTTAAGGCAAAAAAAAACCGTGAACTAACCATCATTGATTTTTTTTCGAGATTTTTTCGTTTAAATTTTGACCAAAACTTACAAATTGACGACAAAATTTAAAGTTATCCTTTTCGAAAAAAAACTTGTTGATATCTACATGCAGAGGTCCTTCAACATCAAGGAAACTTGATTTTAAATGAAATCGGAAGGATAAAATTTTAAGGCCAAAAAAACCGTGAACTAACCATCATTGATTTTTTTTCGAGATTTTTTCGTTTAAATTATGACCAAAACTTACAATTTAAGGACAAAGTTTTTAGTTATCATTTTCGAAAAAAAACTTGATATCTACATGCAGAGGTCCTTCAACATCAAGGAAAGTTGATTTTAAATGAAATCGGAAGGATAAAATTTTAAGGCCAAAAAAAACCGTGAACTAACCATCATTGATTTTTTTTCGAGATTTTTTCGTTTAAATTTGACCAAAACTTACAATTTGAGGACAAAGTTTTAAGTTATCCTTTTCGAAAAAAAACTTGATATCTACATGCAGAGGTCCTTCAACATCAAGGAAAGTTGATTTTAAATGAAATCGGAAGGATAAAATTTTAAGGCCAAAAAAAACCGTGAACTAACCATCATTGATTTTTTTTCGAGATTTTTTCGTTTAAATTTTGACCAAAACTTACAATTTGAGGACAAAGTTTTAAGTTATCCTTTTCGAAAAAAAACTTGATATCTACATGCATAGGTCCTTCAACATCAAGGAAAGTTGATTTTAAATGAAATCGGAAGGATATAATTTTAAGGCCAAAAAAAACCGTGAACTAACCATCATTGATTTTTTTTCGAGATTTTTTCGTTTAAATTTTGACCAAAACTTACAATTTGAGGACAAAGTTTTAAGTTATCCTTTTCGAAAAAAAACTTGATATCTACATGCATAGGTCCTTCAACATCAAGGAAAGTTGATTTTAAATGAAATCGGAAGGATAAAATTTTAAGGCAAAAAAAAACCGTGAACTAACCATCATTGATTTTTTTTCGAGATTTTTTCGTTTAAATTTTGACCAAAACTTACAATTTGAGGACAAAGTTTTAAGTTATCCTTTTCGAAAGCAAACTTGATATCTACATGCAGAGGTCCTTCAACATCAAGGAAAGTTGATTTTAAATGAAATCGGAAGGATAAAATTTTAAGGCAAAAAAAAACCGTGAACTAACCATCATTGATTTTTTTTCGAGATTTTTTCGTTTAAATTTTGACCAAAACTTACAATTTGAGGACAAAGTTTTAAGTTATCCTTTTCGAAAAAAAACTTGATATCTACATGCAGAGGTCCTTTAACATCAAGGAAAGTTGATTTTAAATGAAATCGGAAGGATAAAATTTTAAGACCAAAAAAAACCGTGAACTAACCATCATTGATTTTTTTTCGAGATTTTTTCGTTTAAATTTTGACCAAAACTTACAATTTGAGGACAAAGTTTTAAGTTATCCTTTTCGAAAAAAAACTTGATATCTACATGCAGAGGTCCTTCAACATCAAGGAAAGTTGATTTTAAATGAAATCGGAAGGATAAAATTTTAAGGCCAAAAAAAACCGTGAACTAACCATCATTGATTTTTTTTCGAGATTTTTTCGTTTAAATTTTGACCAAAACTTACAATTTGAGGACAAAGTTTTAAGTTATCCTTTTCGAAAAAAAACTTGATATCTACATGCAGAGGTCCTTCAACATCAAGGAAACTTGATTTTAAATGAAATCGGAAGGATAAAATTTTAAGGCAAAAAAAAACCGTGAACTAACCATCATTGATTTTTTTTCGAGATTTTTTCGTTTAAATTTTGACCAAAACTTACAATTTGAGGACAAAGTTTTAAGTTATCCTTTTCGAAAAAAAACTTGATATCTACATGCAGAGGTCCTTCAACATCAAGGAAAGTTGATTTTAAATGAAATCGGAAGGATAAAATTTTAAGACCAAAAAAAACCGTGAACTAACCATCATTGATTTTTTTTCGAGATTTTTTCGTTTAAATTTTGACCAAAACTTACAATTTGAGGACAAAGTTTTAAGTTATCCTTTTCGAAAAAAAACTTGATATCTACATGCAGAGGTCCTTCAACATCAAGGAAAGTTGATTTTAAATGAAATCGGAAGGATAAAATTTTAAGACCAAAAAAAACCGTGAACTAACCATCATTGATTTTTTTTCGAGATTTTTTCGTTTAAATTTTGACCAAAACTTACAATTTGAGGACAAAGTTTTAAGTTATCCTTTTCGAAAAAAAACTTGATATCTACATGCAGAGGTCCTTCAACATCAAGGAAAGTTGATTTTAAATGAAATCGGAAGGATAAAATTTTAAGGCCAAAAAAAACCGTGAACTAACCATCATTGATTTTTTTTCGAGATTTTGTCGTTTAAATTTTGACCAAAACTTACAATTTGAGGACAAAGTTTTAAGTTATCCTTTTCGAAAAAAAACTTGATATCTACATGCAGAGGTCCTTCAACATCAAGGAAAGTTGATTTTAAATGAAATCGGAAGGATAAAATTTTAAGACCAAAAAAAACCGTGAACTAACCATCATTGATTTTTTTTCGAGATTTTTTCGTTTAAATTTTGACCAAAACTTACAAATTGAGGACAAAATTTAAAGTTATCCTTTCCGAAAAAAAACTTGATATCTACATGCAGAGGTCCTTCAACATCAAGGAAATTTGATTTTAAATAAAATCGGAACGATAAAATTTTAAGACCAAAAAAAACCGTGAACTAACCATCATTGATTTTTTTTCGAGATTTTTTCGTTTAAATTTTGACCAAAACTTACAATTTGAGGACAAAGTTTTAAGTTATCCTTTTCGAAAAAAAACTTGATATCTACATGCAGAGGTCCTTCAACATCAAGGAAAGTTGATTTTAAATGAAATCGGAAGGATAAAATTTTAAGGCCAAAAAAAACCGTGAACTAACCATCATTGATTTTTTTTCGAGATTTTTTCGTTTAAATTTTGACCAAAACTTACAAATTGAGGACAAAATTTAAAGTTATCCTTTCCGAAAAAAAACTTTATATCTACATGCAGAGGTCCTTCAACATCAAGGAAACTTGATTTTAAATGAAATCGGAAGGATAAAATTTTAAGGCAAAAAAAAACCGTGAACTAAGCATCATTGATTTTTTTTCGAGATTTTTTCGTTTAAATTTTGACCAAAACTTACAAATTGAGGACAAAATTTAAAGTTATCCTTTCCGAAAAAAAACTTGATATCTACATGCAGAGGTCCTTCAACATCAAGGAAACTTGATTTTAAATGAAATCGGAAGGATAAAATTTTAAGACCAAAAAAAACCGTGAACTAACCCATCATTGATTTTTTTTCGAGATTTTTTCGTTTAAATTTTGACCAAAACTTACAATTTGAGGACAAAGTTTTAAGTTATCCTTTTCGAAAAAAAACTTGATATCTACATGCAGAGGTCCTTCAACATCAAGGAAACTTGATTTTAAATGAAATCGGAAGGATAAAATTTTAAGGCAAAAAAAAAACGTGAACTAACCATCATTGATTTTTTTTCGAGATTTTTTCGTTTAAATTTTGACCAAAACTTACAAATTGAGGACAAAATTTAAAGTTATCCTTTCCGAAAAAAAACTTGATATCTACAAGCAGAGGTCCTTCAACATCAAGGAAACTTGATTTTAAATGAAATCGGAAGGATAAAATTTTAAGACCAAAAAAAACCGTGAACTAACCATCATTGATTTTTTTTCGAGATTTTTTCGTTTAAATTTTGACCAAAACTTACAATTTGAGGACAAAGTTTTAAGTTATCCTTTTCGAAAAAAAACTTGATATCTACATGCAGAGGTCCTTCAACATCAAGGAAAGTTGATTTTAAATGAAATCGGAAGGATAAAATTTTAAGGCCAAAAAAAACCGTGAACTAACCATCATTGATTTTTTTTCGAGATTTTTTCGTTTAAATTTTGACCAAAACTTACAAATTGAGGACAAAATTTAAAGTTATCCTTTCCGAAAAAAAACTTTATATCTACATGCAGAGGTCCTTCAACATCAAGGAAACTTGATTTTAAATGAAATCGCGAGGATAAAATTTTAAGGCAAAAAAAAACCGTGAACTAAGCATCATTGATTTTTTTTCGAGATTTTTTCGTTTAAATTTTGACCAAAACTTACAAATTGAGGACAAAATTTAAAGTTATCCTTTCCGAAAAAAAACTTGATATCTACATGCAGAGGTCCTTCAACATCAAGGAAACTTGATTTTAAATGAAATCGGAAGGATAAAATTTTAAGACCAAAAAAAACCGTGAACTAACCCATCATTGATTTTTTTTCGAGATTTTTTCGTTTAAATTTTGACCAAAACTTACAATTTGAGGACAAAGTTTTAAGTTATCCTTTTCGAAAAAAAACTTGATATCTACATGCAGAGGTCCTTCAACATCAAGGAAAGTTGATTTTAAATGAAATCGGAAGGATAAAATTTTAAGGCCAAAAAAAACCGTGAACTAACCATCATTGATTTTTTTTCGAGATTTTTTCGTTTAAATTTTGACCAAAACTTACAAATTGAGGACAAAATTTAAAGTTATCCTTTCCGAAAAAAAACTTGATATCTACATGCAGAGGTCCTTCAACATCAAGGAAAGTTGATTTTAAATGAAATCGGAAGGATAAAATTTTAAGGCCAAAAAAAACCGTGAACTAACCATCATTGATTTTTTTTCGAGATTTTTTCGTTTAAATTTTGACCAAAACTTACAATTTGAGGACAAAGTTTTAAGTTATCCTTTTCGAAAAAAAACTTGATATCTACATGCAGAGGTCCTTCAACATCAAGGAAAGTTGATTTTAAATGAAATCGGAAGGATAAAATTTTAAGACCAAAAAAAACCGTGAACTAACCATCATTGATTTTTTTTCGAGATTTTTTCGTTTAAATTTTGACCAAAACTTACAATTTGAGGACAAAGTTTTAAGTTATCCTTTCCGAAAAAAAACTTGATATCTACATGCAGAGGTCCTTCAACATCAAGGAAAGTGGATTTTAAATGAAATCGGAACGATAAAATTTTAAGGCAAAAAAAAACCGTGAACTAACCATCATTGATTTTTTTTCGAGATTTATTCGTTTAAATTTTGACCAAAACTTACAAATTGAGGACAAAATTTAAAGTTATCCTTTCCGAAAAAAAACTTGATATCTACATGCAGAGGTCCTTCAACATCAAGGAAACTTGTTTTAAATGAAATCGGAAGGATAAAATTTTAAGACCAAAAAAAACCGTGAACTAACCATCATTGATTTTTTTTCGAGATTTTTTCGTTTAAATTTTGACCAAAACTTACAATTTGAGGACAAAATTTTAAGTTATCTTTTTCGAAAAAAAACTTGATATCTACATGCAGAGGTCTTTAAACATCAAGGAAAGTTGATTTTAAATGAAATCGGAAAGATAAAATTTTAAGGCCAAAAAAACCGTGAACTAACCATCATTGATTTTTTTTCGAGATTTTTTCGTTTAAATTATGACCAAAACTTACAAATTGAGGACAAAATTTAAAGTTATCCTTTCCGAAAAAAAACTTGATATCTACATGCAGAGGTCCTTCAACATCAAGGAAACTTGATTTTAAATGAAATCGGAAGGATAAAATTTTAAGACCAAAAAAAACCGTGAACTAACCATCATTGATTTTTTTTCGAGATTTTTTCGTTTAAATTTTGACCAAAACTTACAAATTGAGGACAAAATTTAAAGTTATACTTTCCGAAAAAAAACTTGATATCTACATGCAGAGGTCCTTCAACATCAAGGAAACTTGATTTTAAATGAAATCGGAAGGATAAAATTTTAAGGCAAAAAAAAACCGTGAACTAACCATCATTGATTTTTTTTCGAGATTTATTCGTTTAAATTTTGACCAAAACTTACAAATTGAGGACAAAATTTAAAGTTATCCTTTCCGAAAAAAAACTTGATATCTACATGCAGAGGTCCTTCAACATCAAGGAAACTTGTTTTAAATGAAATCGGAAGGATAAAATTTTAAGACCAAAAAAAACCGTGAACTAACCATCATTGATTTTTTTTCGAGATTTATTCGTTTAAATTTTGACCAAAACTTACAATTTGAGGACAAAAGTTTAAGTTATCTTTTTCGAAAAAAAACTTGATATCTACATGCAGAGGTCTTTCAACATCAAGGAAATTTGATTTTAAATAAAATCGGAAAGATAAAATTTTAAGGCCAAAAAAACCGTGAAGTAACCATCATTGATTTTTTTTCGAGATTTTTTCGTTTAAATTTTGACCAAAACTTACAAATTGAGGACAAAATTTAAAGTTATACTTTCCGAAAAAAAACTTGATATCTACATGCAGAGGTCCTTCAACATCAAGGAAACTTGATTTTAAATGAAATCGGAAGGATAAAATTTTAAGGCAAAAAAAAACCGTGAACTAACCATCATTGATTTTTTTTCGAGATTTATTCGTTTAAATTTTGACCAAAACTTACAATTTGAGGACAAAGTTTTAAGTTATCCTTTCCGAAAAAAAACTTGATATCTACATGCAGAGGTCCTTCAACATCAAGGAAACTTGATTTTAAATGAAATCGGAAGGATAAAATTTTAAGGCAAAAAAAAACCGTGAACTAACCATCATTGATTTTTTTTCGAGATTTATTCGTTTAAATTTTGACCAAAACTTACAAATTGAGGACAAAATTTAAAGTTATCCTTTCCGAAAAAAAACTTGATATCTACATGCAGAGGTCCTTCAACATCAAGGAAACTTGTTTTAAATGAAATCGGAAGGATAAAATTTTAAGACCAAAAAAAACCGTGAACTAACCATCATTGATTTTTTTTCGAGATTTTTTCGTTTAAATTTTGACCAAAACTTACAATTTGAGGACAAAAGTTTAAGTTATCTTTTTCGAAAAAAAACTTGATATCTACATGCAGAGGTCTTTCAACATCAAGGAAATTTGATTTTAAATAAAATCGGAAAGATAAAATTTTAAGGCCAAAAAAACCGTGAAGTAACCATCATTGATTTTTTTTCGAGATTTTTTCGTTTAAATTTTGACCAAAACTTACAAATTGAGGACAAAATTTAAAGTTATCCTTTCCGAAAAAAAACTTGATATCTACATGCAGAGGTCCTTCAACATCAAGGAAACTTTATTTTAAATGAAATCGGAAGGATAAAATTTTAAGACCAAAAAAAACCGTGAAGTAACCATCATTGATTTTTTTTCGAGATTTTTTCGTTTAAATTTTGACCAAAACTTACAAATTGAGGACAAAATTTAAAGTTATCCTTTCCGAAAAAAAACTTGATATCTACATGCAGAGGTCCTTCAACATCAAGGAAACTTGATTTTAAATGAAATCGGAAGGATAAAATTTTAAGGCAAAAAAAAACCGTGAACTAACCATCATTGATTTTTTTTCGAGATTTATTCGTTTAAATTTTGACCAAAACTTACAATTTGAGGACAAAGTTTTAAGTTATCCTTTCCGAAAAAAAACTTGATATCTACATGCAGAGGTCCTTCAACATCAAGGAAACTTGATTTTAAATGAAATCGGAAGGATAAAATTTTAAGGCAAAAAAAAACCGTGAACTAACCATCATTGATTTTTTTTCGAGATTTATTCGTTTAAATTTTGACCAAAACTTACAAATTGAGGACAAAATTTAAAGTTATCCTTTCCGAAAAAAAACTTGATATCTACATGCAGAGGTCCTTCAACATCAAGGAAACTTGTTTTAAATGAAATCGGAAGGATAAAATTTTAAGACCAAAAAAAACCGTGAACTAACCATCATTGATTTTTTTTCGAGAATTTTTCGTTTAAATTATGACCAAAACTTACAATTTAAGGACAAAGTTTTAAGTTATCCTTTTCGAAAAAAAACTAGATATCTACATGCAGAGGTCCTTCAACATCAAGGAAAGTTGATTTTAAATGAAATCGGAAGGATAAAATTTTAAGGCCAAAAAAAACCGTGAACTAACCATCATTGATTTTTTTTCGAGATTTTTTCGATTAAATTTTGACCAAAACTTACAATTTGAGGACAAAGTTTTAAGTTATCCTTTTCGAAAAAAAACTTGATATCTACATGCAGAGGTCCTTCAACATCAAGGAAAGTTATTTTAAATGAAATCCGAAGGATAAAATTTTAAGACCAAAAAAAACCGTGAACTAACCATCATTGATTTTTTTTCGAGATTTTTTCGTTTAAATTTTGACCAAAACTTACAATTTGAGGACAAAGTTTTAAGTTATCCTTTTCGAAAAAAAACTTGATATCTACATGCAGAGGTCCTTCAACATCAAGGAAAGTTGATTTTAAATGAAATCGGAAGGATAAAATTTTAAGGCCAAAAAAAACCGTGAACTAACCATCATTGATTTTTTTTCGAGATTTTTTCGTTTAAATTTTGACCAAAACTTACAATTTGAGGACAAAGTTTTAAGTTATCCTTTTCGAAAAAAAACTTGATATCTACATGCAGAGGTCCTTCAACATCAAGGAAAGTGGATTTTAAATGAAATCGGAAGGATAAAATTTTAAGGCCAAAAAAAACCGTGAACTAACCATCATTGATTTTTTTTCGAGATTTTTTCGTTTAAATTTTGACCAAAACTTACAAATTGAGGACAAAATTTAAAGTTATCCTTTCCGAAAAAAAACCTGATATCTACATGCAGAGGTCCTTCAACATCAAGGAAAGTTGATTTTAAATGAAATCGGAAGGATAAAATTTTAAGGCAAAAAAAAACCGTGAACTAACCATCATTGATTTTTTTTCGGGATTTTTTCGTTTAAATTTTAACCAAAACTTACAATTTGAGGACAAAATTTTAAGTTATCCTTTTCGAAAAAAAACTTGATATCTACATGCAGAGGTCCTTCAACATCAAGGAAAGTTGATTTTAAATGAAATCGGAAGGATAAAATTTTAAGGCCAAAAAAAACCGTGAACTAACCATCATTGATTTTTTTTCGAGATTTTTTCGTTTAAATTTTGACCAAAACTTACAATTTGAGGACAAAGTTTTAAGTTATCCTTTTCGAAAAAAAACTTGATATCTACATGCAGAGGTCCTTCAACATCAAGGAAAGTTGATTTTAAATGAAATCGGAAGGATAAAATTTTAAGGCCAAAAAAAACCGTGAACTAACCATCATTGATTTTTTTTCGAGATTTTTTCGTTTAAATTTTGACCAAAACTTACAATTTGAGGACAAAGTTTTAAGTTATCCTTTTCGAAAAAAAACTTGATATCTACATGCAGAGGTCCTTCAACATCAAGGAAAGTGGATTTTAAATGAAATCGGAAGGATAAAATTTTAAGGCCAAAAAAAACCGTGAACTAACCATCATTGATTTTTTTTCGAGATTTTTTCGTTTAAATTTTGACCAAAACTTACAATTTGAGGACAAAGTTTTAAGTTATCCTTTTCGAAAAAAAACTTGATATCTACATGCAGAGGTCCTTCAACATCAAGGAAAGTGGATTTTAAATGAAATCGGAAGGATAAAATTTTAAGGCAAAAAAAAACCGTGAACTAAACCATCATTGATTTTTTTTCGGGATTTTTTCGTTTAAATTTTGACCAAAACTTACAATTTGAGGACAAAATTTAAAGTTATCCTTTTCGAAAAAAAACTTGATATCTACATGCAGAGGTCCTTCAACATCAAGGAAAGTTGATTTTAAATGAAATCAGAAAGATACAATTTTAAGGCCAAAAAAAACCGTGAACTAACCATCATTGATTTTTTTTCGAGATTTTTTCGTTTAAATTTTGACCAAAACTTACAATTTGAGGACAAAGTTTTAAGTTATCCTTTTCGAAAAAAAACTTGATATCTACATGCAGAGGTCCTTCAACATCAAGGAAACTTGATTTTAAATGAAATCGAAAGGATAAAATTTAAAGGCCAAAAAAAACCGTGAACTAACCATCATTGATTTTTTTTCGAGATTTTTTCGTTTAAATTTTGACCAAAACTTACAAATTGAGGACAAAATTTAAAGTTATCCTTTCCGAAAAAAAACCTGATATCTACATGCAGAGGTCCTTCAACATCAAGGAAACTTGATTTTAAATGAAATCGGAAGGATAAAATTTTAAGACCAAAAAAAACCGTGAACTAACCATCATTGATTTTTTTTCGAGATTTTTTCGTTTAAATTTTGACCAAAACTTACAATTTGAGGACAAAGTTTTAAGTTATCCTTTTCGAAAAAAAACTTGATATCTACATGCAGAGGTCCTTCAACATCAAGGAAAGTGGATTTTAAATGAAATCGGAAGGATAAAATTTTAAGGCCAAAAAAAACCGTGAACTAACCATCATTGATTTTTTTTCGAGATTTTTTCGTTTAAATTTTGACCAAAACTTACAATTTGAGGACAAAATTTGAAGTTATCCTTTTCGAAAAAAAACTTGATATCTACATGCAGAGGTCCTTCAACATCAAGGAAAGTTGATTTTAAATGAAATCGGAAGGATAAAATTTTAAGGCCAAAAAAAACCGTGAACTAACCATCATTGATTTTTTTTCGAGATTTTTTCGTTTAAATTTTGACCAAAACTTACAAATTGAGGACAAAATTTAAAGTTATCCTTTCCGAAAAAAAACTTGATATCTACATGCAGAGGTCCTTCAACATCAAGGAAAGTTGATTTTAAATGAAATCGGAAGGATAAAATTTTAAGGCCAAAAAAAACCGTGAACTAACCATCATTGATTTTTTTTCGAGATTTTTTCGTTTAAATTTTGACCAAAACTTACAATTTGAGGACAAAATTTTAAGTTATCCTTTTCGAAAAAAAACTTGATATCTACATGCAGAGGTCCTTCAACATCAAGGAAAGTTGATTTTAAATGAAATCAGAAGGATACAATTTTAAGGCCAAAAAAAACCGTGAACTAACCATCATTGATTTTTTTTCGAGATTTTTTCGTTTAAATTTTGACCAAAACTTACAATTTGAGGACAAAGTTTTAAGTTTTCCTTTTCGAAAAAAAACTTGATATCTACATGCAGAGGTCCTTCAACATCAAGGAAAGTTGATTTTAAATGAAATCAGGAGGATAAAATTTTAAGGCCAAAAAAAACCGTGAACTAACCATCATTGATTTTTTTTCGAGATTTTTTCGTTTAAATTTTGACCAAAACTTACAAATTGAGGACAAAATTTAAAGTTATCCTTTCCGAAAAAAAACTTGATATCTACATGCAGAGGTCCTTCAACATCAAGGAAACTTGATTTTAAATGAAATCGAAAGGATAAAATTTAAAGGCCAAAAAAAACCGTGAACTAACCATCATTGATTTTTTTTCGAGATTTTTTCGTTTAAATTTTGACCAAAACTTACAATTTGAGGACAAAGTTTTAAGTTATCCTTTTCGAAAAAAAACTTGATATCTACATGCAGAGGTCCTTCAACATCAAGGAAAGTTGATTTTAAATGAAATCGGAAGGATAAAATTTTAAGGCAAAAAAAAACCGTGAACTAACCATCATTGATTTTTTTTCGAGATTTTTTCGTTTAAATTTTGACCAAAACTTACAATTTGTAGACAAAGTTTTAAGTTATCCTTTTCGAAAAAAAACTTGATATCTACATGCAGAGGTCCTTCAACATCAAGGAAAGTTGATTTTAAATGAAATCGGAAGGATAAAATTTTAAGGCCAAAAAAAACCGTGAACTAACTACATTGATTTTTTTTCGAGATTTTTTCGTTTAAATTTTGACCAAAACTTACAATTTGAGGACAAAGTTTTAAGTTATCCTTTTCGAAAAAAAACTTGATATCTACATGCAGAGGTCCTTCAACATCAAGGAAAGTTGATTTTAAATGAAATCAGGAGGATAAAATTTTAAGGCCAAAAAAACCGTGAACTAACCATCATTGATTTTTTTTCGAGATTTTTTCGTTTAAATTTTGACCAAAACTTACAATTTGAGGACAAAATTTTAAGTTATCCTTTTCGAAAAAAAACTTGATATCTACATGCAGAGGTCCTTCAACATCAAGGAAAGTTGATTTTAAATGAAATCAGAAAGATACAATTTTAAGGCCAAAAAAAACCGTGAACTAACCATCATTGATTTTTTTTCGAGATTTTTTCGTTTAAATTTTGACCAAAACTTACAATTTGAGGACAAAGTTTTAAGTTATCCTTTTCGAAAAAAAACTTGATATCTACATGCAGAGGTCCTTCAACATCAAGGAAAGTTGATTTTAAATGAAATCAGGAGGATAAAATTTTAAGGCCAAAAAAAACCGTGAACTAACCATCATTGATTTTTTTTCGAGATTTTTTCGTTTAAATTTTGACCAAAACTTACAAATTGAGGACAAAATTTAAAGTTATCCTTTCCGAAAAAAAACTTGATATCTACATGCAGAGGTCCTTCAACATCAAGGAAACTTGATTTTAAATGAAATCGAAAGGATAAAATTTAAAGGCCAAAAAAAACCGTGAACTAACCATCATTGATTTTTTTTCGAGATTTTTTCGTTTAAATTTTGACCAAAACTTACAATTTGAGGACAAAGTTTTAAGTTATCCTTTTCGAAAAAAAACTTGATATCTACATGCAGAGGTCCTTCAACATCAAGGAAAGTTGATTTTAAATGAAATCGGAAGGATAAAATTTTAAGGCAAAAAAAAACCGTGAACTAACCATCATTGATTTTTTTTCGAGATTTTTTCGTTTAAATTTTGACCAAAACTTACAATTTGAGGACAAAATTTAAAGTTATCCTTTCCGAAAAAAATCTTGATATCTACATGCAGAGGTCCTTCAACATCAAGGAAACTTGATTTTAAATGAAATCGAAAGGATAAAATTTAAAGGCCAAAAAAAACCGTGAACTAACCATCATTGATTTTTTTTCGAGATTTTTTCGTTTAAATTTTGACCAAAACTTACAATTTGAGGACAAAGTTTTAAGTTATCCTTTTCGAAAAAAAACTTGATATCTACATGCAGAGGTCCTTCAACATCAAGGAAAGTTGATTTTAAATGAAATCAGAAGGATACAATTTTAAGGCCAAAAAAAACCGTGAACTAACCATCATTGATTTTTTTTCGAGATTTTTTCGTTTAAATTTTGACCAAAACTTACAATTTGAGGACAAAATTTAAAGTTATCCTTTCCGAAAAAAATCTTGATATCTACATGCAGAGGTCCTTCAACATCAAGGAAACTTGATTTTAAATGAACTCGAAAGGATAAAATTTAAAGGCCAAAAAAAACCGTGAACTAAACATCATTGATTTTTTTTCGAGATTTTTTCGTTTAAATTTTGACCAAAACTTACAATTTGAGGACAAAGTTTTAAGTTATCCTTTTCGAAAAAAAACTTGATATCTACATGCAGAGGTCCTTCAACATCAAGGAAAGTTGATTTTAAATGAAATCAGAAGGATACAATTTTAAGGCCAAAAAAAACCGTGAACTAACCATCATTGATTTTTTTTCGAGATTTTTTCGTTTAAATTTTGACCAAAACTTACAATTTGAGGACAAAGTTTTAAGTTATCCTTTTCGAAAAAAAACTTGATATCTACATGCAGAGGTCCTTCAACATCAAGGAAAGTTGATTTTAAATGAAATCAGAAAGATACAATTTTAAGGCCAAAAAAAACCGTGAACTAACCATCATTGATTTTTTTTCGAGATTTTTTCGTTTAAATTTTGACCAAAACTTACAATTTGAGGACAAAGTTTTAAGTTATCCTTTTCGAAAAAAAACTTGATATCTACATGCAGAGGTCCTTCAACATCAAGGAAAGTTGATTTTAAATGAAATCAGAAGGATACAATTTTAAGGCCAAAAAAAACCGTGAACTAACCATCATTGATTTTTTTTCGAGATTTTTTCGTTTAAATTTTGACCAAAACTTACAATTTGAGGACAAAGTTTTAAGTTATCCTTTTCGAAAAAAAACTTGATATCTACATGCAGAGGTCCTTCAACATCAAGGAAAGTTGATTTTAAATGAAATCAGAAAGATACAATTTTAAGGCCAAAAAAAACCGTGAACTAACCATCATTGATTTTTTTTCGAGATTTTTTCGTTTAAATTTTGACCAAAACTTACAATTTGAGGACAAAGTTTTAAGTTATCCTTTTCGAAAAAAAACTTGATATCTACATGCAGAGGTCCTTCAACATCAAGGAAAGTTGATTTTAAATGAAATCAGGAGGATAAAATTTTAAGGCCAAAAAAAACCGTGAACTAACCATCATTGATTTTTTTTCGAGATTTTTTCGTTTAAATTTTGACCAAAACTTACAAATTGAGGACAAAATTTAAAGTTATCCTTTCCGAAAAAAAACTTGATATCTACATGCAGAGGTCCTTCAACATCAAGGAAACTTGATTTTAAATGAAATCGAAAGGATAAAATTTAAAGGCCAAAAAAAACCGTGAACTAACCATCATTGATTTTTTTTCGAGATTTTTTCGTTTAAATTTTGACCAAAACTTACAATTTGAGGACAAAGTTTTAAGTTATCCTTTTCGAAAAAAAACTTGATATCTACATGCAGAGGTCCTTCAACATCAAGGAAAGTTGATTTTAAATGAAATCGGAAGGATAAAATTTTAAGGCAAAAAAAAACCGTGAACTAACCATCATTGATTTTTTTTCGAGATTTTTTCGTTTAAATTTTGACCAAAACTTACAATTTGAGGACAAAATTTAAAGTAATCCTTTCCGAAAAAAATCTTGATATCTACATGCAGAGGTCCTTCAACATCAAGGAAACTTGATTTTAAATGAAATCGAAAGGATAAAATTTAAAGGCCAAAAAAAACCGTGAACTAACCATCATTGATTTTTTTTCGAGATTTTTTCGTTTAAATTTTGACCAAAACTTACAATTTGAGGACAAAGTTTTAAGTTATCCTTTTCGAAAAAAAACTTGATATCTACATGCAGAGGTCCTTCAACATCAAGGAAAGTTGATTTTAAATGAAATCAGAAGGATACAATTTTAAGGCCAAAAAAAACCGTGAACTAACCATCATTGATTTTTTTTCGAGATTTTTTCGTTTAAATTTTGACCAAAACTTACAATTTGAGGACAAAATTTAAAGTTATCCTTTCCGAAAAAAATCTTGATATCTACATGCAGAGGTCCTTCAACATCAAGGAAACTTGATTTTAAATGAACTCGAAAGGATAAAATTTAAAGGCCAAAAAAAACCGTGAACTAACCATCATTGATTTTTTTTCGAGATTTTTTCGTTTAAATTTTGACCAAAACTTACAATTTGAGGACAAAGTTTTAAGTTATCCTTTTCGAAAAAAAACTTGATATCTACATGCAGAGGTCCTTCAACATCAAGGAAAGTTGATTTTAAATGAAATCAGAAGGATACAATTTTAAGGCCAAAAAAAACCGTGAACTAACCATCATTGATTTTTTTTCGAGATTTTTTCGTTTAAATTTTGACCAAAACTTACAATTTGAGGACAAAGTTTTAAGTTTTCCTTTTCGAAAAAAAACTTGATATCTACATGCAGAGGTCCTTCAACATCAAGGAAAGTTGATTTTAAATGAAATCAGGAGGATAAAATTTTAAGGCCAAAAAAAACCGTGAACTAACCATCATTGATTTTTTTTCGAGATTTTTTCGTTTAAATTTTGACCAAAACTTACAAATTGAGGACAAAATTTAAAGTTATCCTTTCCGAAAAAAAACTTGATATCTACATGCAGAGGTCCTTCAACATCAAGGAAACTTGATTTTAAATGAAATCGAAAGGATAAAATTTAAAGGCCAAAAAAAACCGTGAACTAACCATCATTGATTTTTTTTCGAGATTTTTTCGTTTAAATTTTGACCAAAACTTACAATTTGAGGACAAAGTTTTAAGTTATCCTTTTCGAAAAAAAACTTGATATCTACATGCAGAGGTCCTTCAACATCAAGGAAAGTTGATTTTAAATGAAATCAGGAGGATAAAATTTTAAGGCCAAAAAAAACCGTGAACTAACCATCATTGATTTTTTTTCGAGATTTTTTCGTTTAAATTTTGACCAAAACTTACAATTTGAGGACAAAATTTTAAGTTATCCTTTTCGAAAAAAAACTTGATATCTACATGCAGAGGTCCTTCAACATCAAGGAAAGTTGATTTTAAATGAAATCAGAAAGATACAATTTTAAGGCCAAAAAAACCGTGAACTAACCATCATTGATTTTTTTTCGAGATTTTTTCGTTTAAATTTTGACCAAAACTTACAATTTGAGGACAAAGTTTTAAGTTTTCCTTTTCGAAAAAAAACTTGATATCTACATGCAGAGGTCCTTCAACATCAAGGAAAGTTGATTTTAAATGAAATCAGGAGGATAAAATTTTAAGGCCAAAAAAAACCGTGAACTAACCATCATTGATTTTTTTTCGAGATTTTTTCGTTTAAATTTTGACCAAAACTTACAAATTGAGGACAAAATTTAAAGTTATCCTTTCCGAAAAAAAACTTGATATCAACATGCAGAGGTCCTTCAACATCAAGGAAACTTGATTTTAAATGAAATCGAAAGGATAAAATTTAAAGGCCAAAAAAAACCGTGAACTAACCATCATTGATTTTTTTTCGAGATTTTTTCGTTTAAATTTTGACCAAAACTTACAATTTGAGGACAAAGTTTTAAGTTATCCTTTTCGAAAAAAAACTTGATATCTACATGCAGAGGTCCTTCAACATCAAGGAAAGTTGATTTTAAATGAAATCGGAAGGATAAAATTTTAAGGCAAAAAAAAACCGTGAACTAACCATCATTGATTTTTTTTCGAGATTTTTTCGTTTAAATTTTGACCAAAACTTACAATTTGAGGACAAAGTTTTAAGTTATCCTTTTCGAAAAAAAACTTGATATCTACATGCAGAGGTCCTTCAACATCAAGGAAAGTTGATTTTAAATGAAATCGGAAGGATAAAATTTTAAGGCCAAAAAAAACCGTGAACTAACTACATTGATTTTTTTTCGAGATTTTTTCGTTTAAATTTTGACCAAAACTTACAATTTGAGGACAAAATTTAAAGTTATCCTTTCCGAAAAAAATCTTGATATCTACATGCAGAGGTCCTTCAACATCAAGGAAACTTGATTTTAAATGAAATCGAAAGGATAAAATTTAAAGGCCAAAAAAAACCGTGAACTAACCATCATTGATTTTTTTTCGAGATTTTTTCGTTTAAATTTTGACCAAAACTTACAATTTGAGGACAAAGTTTTAAGTTATCCTTTTCGAAAAAAAACTTGATATCTACATGCAGAGGTCCTTCAACATCAAGGAAAGTTGATTTTAAATGAAATCGGAAGGATAAAATTTTAAGGCAAAAAAAAACCGTGAACTAACCATCATTGATTTTTTTTCGAGATTTTTTCGTTTAAATTTTGACCAAAACTTACAATTTGAGGACAAAGTTTTAAGTTATCCTTTTCGAAAAAAAACTTGATATCTACATGCAGAGGTCCTTCAACATCAAGGAAAGTTGATTTTAAATGAAATCGGAAGGATAAAATTTTAAGGCAAAAAAAAACCGTGAACTAACCATCATTGATTTTTTTTCGAGATTTTTTCGTTTAAATTTTGACCAAAACTTACAAATTGAGGACAAAATTTAAAGTTATCCTTTCCGAAAAAAAACTTGATATCTACATGCAGAGGTCCTTCAACATCAAGGAAACTTGATTTTAAATGAAATCGGAAGGATAAAATTTTAAGACCAAAAAAAACCGTGAACTAACCATCATTGATTTTTTTTCGAGATTTTTTCGTTTAAATTTTGACCAAAACTTACAAATTGAGGACAAAATTTAAAGTTATCCTTTCCGAAAAAAAACTTGATATCTACATGCAGAGGTCCTTCAACATCAAGGAAAGTGGATTTTAAATGAAATCGGAAGGATAAAATTTTAAGGCAAAAAAAAACCGTGAACTAACCATCATTGATTTTTTTTCGGGATTTTTTCGTTTAAATTTTGACCAAAACTTACAATTTGAGGACAAAATTTTAAGTTATCCTTTTCGAAAAAAAACTTGATATCTACATGCAGAGGTCCTTCAACATCAAGGAAAGTTGATTTTAAATGAAATCGGAAGGATAAAATTTTAAGGCAAAAAAAAACCGTGAACTAACCATCATTGATTTTTTTTCGAGATTTTTTCGTTTAAATTTTGACCAAAACTTACAATTTGAGGACAAAGTTAAAGTTATCCTTTTCGAAAAAAAACTTGATATCTACATGCAGAGGTCCTTCAACATCAAGGAAAGTGGATTTTAAATGAAATCGGAAGGATAAAATTTTAAGGCCAAAAAAAACCGTGAACTAACCATCATTGATTTTTTTTCGAGATTTTTTCGTTTAAATTTTGACCAAAACTTACAAATTGAGGACAAAATTTAAAGTTATCCTTTCCGAAAAAAAACTTGATATCTACATGCAGAGGTCCTTCAACATCAAGGAAAGTTGATTTTAAATGAAATCGGAAGGATAAAATTTTAAGGCCAAAAAAAACCGTGAACTAACCATCATTGATTTTTTTTCGAGATTTTTTCGTTTAAATTTTGACCAAAACTTACAAATTGAGGACAAAATTTAAAGTTATCCTTTCCGAAAAAAAACTTGATATCTACATGCAGAGGTCCTTCAACATCAAGGAAAGTTGATTTTAAATGAAATCGGAAGGATAAAATTTTAAGGCCAAAAAAAACCGTGAACTAACCATCATTGATTTTTTTTCGAGATTTTTTCGTTTAAATTTTGACCAAAACTTACAATTTGAGGACAAAATTTTAAGTTATCCTTTTCGAAAAAAAACTTGATATCTACATGCAGAGGTCCTTCAACATCAAGGAAAGTTGATTTTAAATGAAATCAGAAGGATACAATTTTAAGGCCAAAAAAAACCGTGAACTAACCATCATTGATTTTTTTTCGAGATTTTTTCGTTTAAATTTTGACCAAAACTTACAATTTGAGGACAAAGTTTTAAGTTTTCCTTTTCGAAAAAAAACTTGATATCTACATGCAGAGGTCCTTCTACATCAAGGAAACTTGATTTTAAATGAAATCGGAAGGATAAAATTTTAAGACCAAAAAAAACCGTGAACTAACCATCATTGATTTTTTTTCGAGATTTTTTCGTTTAAATTTTGACCAAAACTTACAAATTGAGGACAAAATTTAAAGTTATCCTTTCCGAAAAAAAACTTTATATCTACATGCAGAGGTCCTTCAACATCAAGGAAAGTTGATTTTAAATGAAATCAGGAGGATAAAATTTTAAGGCCAAAAAAAACCGTGAACTAACCATCATTGATTTTTTTTCGAGATTTTTTCATTTAAATTTTGACCAAAACTTACAAATTGAGGACAAAATTTAAAGTTATCCTTTCCGAAAAAAAACTTGATATCTACATGCAGAGGTCCTTCAACATCAAGGAAACTTGATTTTAAATGAAATCGAAAGGATAAAATTTAAAGGCCAAAAAAAACCGTGAACTAACCATCATTGATTTTTTTTCGAGATTTTTTCGTTTAAATTTTGACCAAAACTTACAATTTGAGGACAAAGTTTTAAGTTATCCTTTTCGAAAAAAAACTTGATATCTACATGCAGAGGTCCTTCAACATCAAGGAAAGTTGATTTTAAATGAAATCGGAAGGATAAAATTTTAAGGCAAAAAAAAACCGTGAACTAACCATCATTGATTTTTTTTCGAGATTTTTTCTTTTAAATTTTGACCAAAACTTACAATTTGAGGACAAAGTTTTAAGTTATCCTTTTCGAAAAAAAACTTGATATCTACATGCAGAGGTCCTTCAACATCAAGGAAAGTTGATTTTAAATGAAATCGGAAGGATAAAATTTTAAGGCAAAAAAAAACCGTGAACTAACCATCATTGATTTTTTTTCGAGATTTTTTCGTTTAAATTTTGACCAAAACTTACAATTTGAGGACAAAGTTTTAAGTTATCCTTTTCGAAAAAAAACTTGATATCTACATGCAGAGGTCCTTCAACATCAAGGAAAGTTGATTTTAAATGAAATCGGAAGGATAAAATTTTAAGGCCAAAAAAAACCGTGAACTAACCATCATTGATTTTTTTTTTCGAGATTTTTTCGTTTAAATTTTGACCAAAACTTACAAATTGAGGACAAAATTTAAAGTTATCCTTTCCGAAAAAAAACCTGATATCTACATGCAGAGGTCCTTCAACATCAAGGAAACTTGATTTTAAATGAAATCGGAAGGATAAAATTTTAAGACCAAAAAAAACCGTGAACTAACCATCATTGATTTTTTTTCGAGATTTTTTCGTTTAAATTTTGACCAAAACTTACAACTTGAGGACAAAGTTTTAAGTTATCCTTTTCGAAAAAAAACTTGATATCTACATGCAGAGGTCCTTCAACATCAAGGAAAGTTGATTTTAAATGAAATCGGAAGGATAAAATTTTAAGGCAAAAAAAAACCGTGAACTAACCATCATTGATTTTTTTTCGAGATTTTTTCGTTTAAATTTTGACCAAAACTTACAAATTGAGGACAAAATTTTAAGTTATCCTTTCCGAAAAAAAACTTGATATCTACATGCAGAGGTCCTTCAACATCAAGGAAACTTGATTTTAAATGAAATCGGAAGGATAAAATTTTAAGACCAAAAAAAACCGTGAACTAACCATCATTGATTTTTTTTCGAGATTTTTTCGTTTAAATTTTGACCAAAACTTACAAATTGAGGACAAAATTTAAAGTTATCCTTTCCGAAAAAAAACTTTATATCTACATGCAGAGGTCCTTCAACATCAAGGAAAGTTGATTTTAAATGAAATCAGGAGGATAAAATTTTAAGGCCAAAAAAAACCGTGAACTAACCATCATTGATTTTTTTTCGAGATTTTTTCGTTTAAATTTTGACCAAAACTTACAATTTGAGGACAAAGTTTTAAGTTTTCCTTTTCGAAAAAAAACTTGATATCTACATGCAGAGGTCCTTCAACATCAAGGAAAGTTGATTTTAAATGAAATCGGAAGGATAAAATTTTAAGGCAAAAAAAAACCGTGAACTAACCATCATTGATTTTTTTTCGAGATTTTTTCGTTTAAATTTTGACCAAAACTTACAAATTGAGGACAAAATTTAAAGTTATCCTTTCCGAAAAAAAACTTGATATCTACATGCAGAGGTCCTTCAACATCAAGGAATCTTGATTTTAAATGAAATCGGAAGGATAAAATTTTAAGGCCAAAAAAAACCGTGAACTAACCATCATTGATTTTTTTTCGAGATTTTTTCGTTTAAATTTTGTCCAAAACTTACAATTTGAGGACAAAATTTAAAGTTATCCTTTCCGAAAAAAAACTTGATATCTACATGCAGAGGTCCTTCAACATCAAGGAAACTTGATTTTAAATGAAATCGGAAGGATAAAATTTTAAGACCAAAAAAAACCGTGAACTAACCATCATTGATTTTTTTTCGAGATTTTTTCGTTTAAATTTTGACCAAAACTTACAAATTGAGGACAAAATTTAAAGTTATCCTTTCCGAAAAAAAACTTTATATCTACATGCAGAGGTCCTTCAACATCAAGGAAAGTTGATTTTAAATGAAATCGGAAGGATAAAATTTTAAGGCAAAAAAAAACCGTGAACTAACCATCATTGATTTTTTTTCGAGATTTTTTCGTTTAAATTTTGACCAAAACTTACAATTTGAGGACAAAGTTTTAAGTTTTCCTTTTCGAAAAAAAACTTGATATCTACATGCAGAGGTCCTTCAACATCAAGGAAAGTTGATTTTAAATGAAATCGGAAGGATAAAATTTTAAGGCAAAAAAAAACCGTGAACTAACCATCATTGATTTTTTTTCGAGATTTTTTCGTTTAAATTTTGACCAAAACTTACAAATTGAGGACAAAATTTAAAGTTATCCTTTCCGAAAAAAAACTTGATATCTACATGCAGAGGTCCTTCAACATCAAGGAAACTTGATTTTAAATGAAATCGGAAGGATAAAATTTTAAGACCAAAAAAAACCGTGAACTAACCATCATTGATTTTTTTTCGAGATTTTTTCGTTTAAATTTTGACCAAAACTTACAAATTGAGGACAAAATTTAAAGTTATCCTTTCCGAAAAAAAACTTGATATCTACATGCAGAGGTCCTTCAACATCAAGGAAACTTGATTTTAAATGAAATCGGAAGGATAAAATTTTAAGACCAAAAAAAACCGTGAACTAACCATCATTGATTTTTTTTCGAGATTTTTTCGTTTAAATTTTGACCAAAACTTACAATTTGAGGACAAAGTTTTAAGTTATCCTTTTCGAAAAAAAACTTGATATCTACATGCAGAGGTCCTTCAACATCAAGGAAACTTGATTTTAAATGAAATCGGAAGGATAAAATTTTAAGACCAAAAAAAACCGTGAACTAACCATCATTGATTTTTTTTCGAGATTTTTTCGTTTAAATTTTGACCAAAACTTACAAATTGAGGACAAAATTTAAAGTTATCCTTTTCGAAAAAAAACTTGATATCTACATGCAGAGGTCCTTCAACATCAAGGAAAGTTGATTTTAAATGAAATCGGAAGGATAAAATTTTAAGGCAAAAAAAAACCGTGAACTAACCATCATTGATTTTTTTTCGAGATTTTTTCGTTTAAATTTTGACCAAAACTTACAAATTGAGGACAAAATTTAAAGTTATCCTTTCCGAAAAAAAACTTGATATCTACATGCAGAGGTCCTTAAACATCAAGGAAACTTGATTTTAAATGAAATCGGAAGGATAAAATTTTAAGACCAAAAAAAACCGTGAACTAACCATCATTGATTTTTTTTCGAGATTTTTTCGTTTAAATTTTGACCAAAACTTACAAATTGAGGACAAAATTTAAAGTTATCCTTTCCGAAAAAAAACTTGATATCTACATGCAGAGGTCCTTCAACATAAAGGAAACTTGATTTTAAATGAAATCGGAAGGATAAATTTTTAAGGCCAAAAAAACCGTGAACTAACCATCATTGATTTTTTTTCGAGATTTTTTCGTTTAAATTTTGACCAAAACTTACAAATTGAGGACAAAATTTAAAGTTATCCTTTCCGAAAAAAAACTTGATATCTACATGCAGAGGTCCTTCAACATCAAGGAAACTTGATTTTAAATGAAATCGGAAGGATAAAATTTTAAGACCAAAAAAAACCGTGAACTAACCATCATTGATTTTTTTTCGAGATTTTTTCGTTTAAATTTTGACCAAAACTTACAATTTGAGGACAAAGTTTTAAGTTATCCTTTTCGAAAAAAAACTTGATATCTACATGCAGAGGTCCTTCAACATCAAGGAAACTTGATTTTAAATGAAATCGGAAGGATAAAATTTTAAGACCAAAAAAAACCGTGAACTAACCATCATTGATTTTTTTTCGAGATTTTTTCGTTTAAATTTTGACCAAAACTTACAAATTGAGGACAAAATTTAAAGTTATCCTTTTCGAAAAAAAACTTGATATCTACATGCAGAGGTCCTTCAACATCAAGGAAAGTTGATTTTAAATGAAATCGGAAGGATAAAATTTTAAGGCAAAAAAAAACCGTGAACTAACCATCATTGATTTTTTTTCGAGATTTTTTCGTTTAAATTTTGACCAAAACTTACAAATTGAGGACAAAATTTAAAGTTATCCTTTCCGAAAAAAAACTTGATATCTACATGCAGAGGTCCTTAAACATCAAGGAAACTTGATTTTAAATGAAATCGGAAGGATAAAATTTTAAGACCAAAAAAAACCGTGAACTAACCATCATTGATTTTTTTTCGAGATTTTTTCGTTTAAATTTTGACCAAAACTTACAAATTGAGGACAAAATTTAAAGTTATCCTTTCCGAAAAAAAACTTGATATCTACATGCAGAGGTCCTTCAACATAAAGGAAACTTGATTTTAAATGAAATCGGAAGGATAAATTTTTAAGGCCAAAAAAACCGTGAACTAACCATCATTGATTTTTTTTCGAGATTTTTTCGTTTAAATTATGACCAAAACTTACAATTTAAGGACAAAGTTTTAAGTTATCCTTTTCGAGAAAAAAACTTAATATCTACATGCAGAGGTCCTTCAACATCAAGGAAAGTTGATTTTAAATGAAATCGGAAGGATAAAATTTTAAGACCAAAAAAAACCGTGAACTTACCATCATTGATTTTTTTTCGAGATTTTTTCGTTTAAATTTTGACCAAAACTTACAATTTGAGGACAAAATTTAAAGTTATCCTTTCCGAAAAAAAACTTGATATCTACATGCAGAGGTCCTTCAACATCAAGGAAAGTTGATTTTAAATGAAATCGGAAGGATAAAATTTTAAGGCAAAAAAAAACCGTGAACTAACCATCATTGATTTTTTTTCGAGATTTTTTCGTTTAAATTTTGACCAAAACTTACAATTTGAGGACAAAGTTTTAAGTTATCCTTTTCGAAAAAAAACTTGATATCTACATGCAGAGGTCCTTCAACATCAAGGAAAGTTGATTTTAAATGAAATCGGAAGGATAAAATTTTAAGGCAAAAAAAAACCGTGAACTAACCATCATTGATTTTTTTTCGAGATTTTTTCGTTTAAATTTTGACCAAAACTTACAAATTGAGGACAAAATTTAAAGTTATCCTTTCCGAAAAAAAACTTGATATCTACATGCAGAGGTCCTTCAACATCAAGGAAACTTGATTTTAAATGAAATTGGAAGGATAAAATTTTAAGACCAAAAAAAAACCGTGAACTAACCATCATTGATTTTTTTTCGAGATTTTTTCGTTTAAATTTTGACCAAAACTTACAAATTGAGGACAAAATTTAAAGTTATCCTTTCCGAAAAAAAACTTGATATCTACATGCAGAGGTCCTTTAACATCAAGGAAACTTGATTTTAAATGAAATCGGAAGGATAAAATTTTAAGACCAAAAAAAACCGTGAACTAACCATCATTGATTTTTTTTCGAGATTTTTTCGTTTAAATTTTGACCAAAACTTACAAATTGAGGACAAAATTTAAAGTTATCCTTTTCGAAAAAAAAACTTGATATCTACATGCAGAGGTCCTTCAACATCAAGGAAAGTTGATTTTAAATGAAATCGGAAGGATAAAATTTTAAGGCCAAAAAAAAACCGTGAACTAACCATCATTGATTTTTTTTCGAGATTTTTTCGTTTAAATTTTGACCAAAACTTACAAATTGAGGACAAAATTTAAAGTTATCCTTTCTGAAAAAAAACTTGATATCTACATGCAGAGGTCCTTCAACATCAAGGAAACTTGATTTTAAATGAAATCGGAAGGATAAAATTTTAAGACCAAAAAAAACCGTGAACTAACCATCATTGATTTTTTTTCGAGATTTTTTCGTTTAAATTTTGACCAAAACTTACAAATTGAGGACAAAATTTAAAGTTATCCTTTCCGAAAAAAAACTTGATATCTACATGCAGAGGTCCTTCAACATCAAGGAAACTTGATTTTAAATGAAATCGGAAGGATAAAATTTTAAGACCAAAAAAAACCGTGAACTAACCATCATTGATTTTTTTTCGAGATTTTTTCGTTTAAATTTTGACCAAAACTTACAATTTGAGGACAAAGTTTTAAGTTATCCTTTTCGAAAAAAAACTTGATATCTACATGCAGAGGTCCTTCAACATCAAGGAAAGTTGATTTTAAATGAAATCGGAAGGATAAAATTTTAAGGCCAAAAAAAACCGTGAACTAACCATCATTGATTTTTTTTCGAGATTTTTTCGTTTAAATTTTGACCAAAACTTACAAATTGAGGACAAAATTTAAAGTTATCCTTTCCGAAAAAAAACTTGATATCTACATGCAGAGGTCCTTCAACATCAAGGAAACTTGATTTTAAATGAAATCGGAAGGATAAAATTTTAAGACCAAAAAAAACCGTGAACTAACCATCATTGATTTTTTTTCGAGATTTTTTCGTTTAAATTTTGACCAAAACTTACAATTTGAGGACAAAGTTTTAAGTTATCCTTTTCGAAAAAAAACTTGATATCTACATGCAGAGGTCCTTCAACATCAAGGAAAGTTGATTTTAAATGAAATCGGAAGGATAAAATTTTAAGGCCAAAAAAAACCGTGAACTAACCATCATTGATTTTTTTTCGAGATTTTTTCGTTTAAATTTTGACCAAAACTTACAATTTGAGGACAAAATTTTTAAATATCCTTTCCGAAAAAAAACTTGATATTTACATAAAGAGGTCATTCAACATCTAAGGACCAAGTAGTTGAAGCACTTTTATAAAAAAATAACAAGATTTAAGAGATTATTCCTCGTTTCTATACTCAATGGTCCAGTAAAAATTTTTTCCGGTTATTATTTGATACACCGTCATACTTTTGAGTCATACAGCAGACCCACTAGAATTTTCGAAAACCTCTTTTAGAGTTTCAATAGATTAATTTATAATCTCAAAATATTATTTGGAGATTTAGTTCTAATTTCATAGATATTTACCTTAAATATGGTTCAATGCACGACGTGTCGTCCAACTTTAAACTTTTGAAGTACCTACTAACAAAGCATTTTTGGAAACTATTATTATTATCCAATGGAAGCTGTGCTTTTTTGTAAATGACCAATGAGAGATTGGTCTTATTGTTCAAGTTCAAATTCCAATAAGTCTTTATATTTTTGAACCTCTGAAAGAAAGACAAACAGGATTTAGAAGAAAACGATCAAACTGCCATTAAATCCTTTATTATTTAACACACTGTTAGTTTTTTAAAACATTTTTTTTTTGATTTTGCACAATTACTTGGATTGTACTGTTAGTACGTACAGATATACAAATATATAATATGTATATGTATATAGTTAATAATTATATTAATATAATAATTATGTATGTATATTGTTTTATATAAGTTACCATAATTCTTTATTAAAAGTAGATTTTTCGCTCAAATGATTTTGTCGTCTTTCAAATAGATGCATTTTTTAATATGCACCTGCATTCTCATTTACACCCTTTTTAAATATCTACATTATTAATAATAGACAGTAGCGTTTTAGGAAGACATGTAGCGCTGATATAACAGCACAAAGACATAAGCTATTTTTATTTTTTGTTAGTTTAATTTTTTTTTCTTCTTTTCAGTCGCACTAATGAGAAACTTTTTTCTATTGAAAAACTGTCTTTGTATAATAAGAAAAAAAAAGAAATATATTTATAAGTATTATAAAAAAACTAGCGTCGCATACTTAACAATTAATGTTATGCTTAAATAAAATCATTTAGATTACATTATTTTAATGATAATTACAATAAGTTAATTACAATAATTTATTGTTTAGTGTATTCACATTCAGCAGATATTTACAAATTGCACATTTATATAATATGTTATAATAATTTTATAGTTTCTTAGTTTATTATAATATGATACATTCATTTTGAGGATACCTATTAAATTTCACAATGTTCGCCGCTTTATTTTGGGATAGTTTAAAAAAATACATTGTTGAAACGGAAGGAGTATTTTAAGGTTAGTTTCTCATTTTTGCGAAATTTCTTATATTAGATATAATTAATGCATTTTCTCTTGGTTTTTAACAACTAGTTAATCATATAAAGCAATAATAGTTGTTAAAAGAACTACATTAAAAATTCAATCTAATGGTTTTAAAGTGGAACAGGTATCAATAAAACCATTAGATCAATTAATAAATTGATTGAAAGACCATTAGGGGTATAAATTTGGTGAGTTTGCCCCTGAAAGATATTTAAACGATACTTGCAGAGTTTGCAGGTATTAATGAAATAATAAGAGAATGAAAGCTTTGGGTCCTTAATGAAGTTTTTTGAGAAAAAACAAAACTTGTAAAAATTAGGAATTTTTTTTTTAAACGCGGTAGTTGATTGGTCTAAACATCGATAAGAGTATGGACGGAGTATCTGGCGCGGGAGTATTGGGAGAGTAACCAAAAAGAAACATCCCACTTGGGAGCTCGACCACTATTTTTCAGACGTAGGCCACGTCCATATATGCCAGAGCAAAACATGGACTTTCGAAATAAAAACATGCAGATCCTTTCTGACAGTCAGGGAGCGCTAAAGCCGACTTCAAAATATATAAAAATTCTTAAACAAGAAATGCACTAAAAAGGAACAAAATAATGGCGTATCCTTGCAGTATCTACAACTTACAAATTATTAGGATGATACAATGTACAACTATTGTTATTTTTGGAGTTGGTGTCAGCCAAGGAAATACGACTATATTGGTACTTAGCAAATAACGAGAATACCTTATGAAAATTTTTTTTCAAATGAACTTTTAAACAATATACGCGAACTGTAACAATATCTAGCGACCTTTAAACTACAAAATACCAATTACCAACTAAACCTTTTTAAATTTTTATAAATTACCATTAATATTTATTTTCTTGACTGACACCAACTCCAAAAATAACAATAGTTGTACATTATATCATCCTAATAATTTGTAAGTTGTAGATACTGCAAGGATACGCCATTGTTTTGTTACTTTTTAGTGCATTTCTTGTTTAAGAATTTTTATATATTTTGAAGTCGGTTTTTCATTTTTTTTATAATATTTATTTATTTCTCGCGTTTTAGTGATCTGAAGTTTGATAACTGATTTTATTTTCTTGAAAATGGTTAACCTTCCAAACCCGCTGCTAATATGAGGCAGCGCCGTTTAATATTAAAAGTTACTACATCATCCCTTTTCTGCTGTTAAGGGTTGAAATTTTTTGAATGTAATAACAAAACTAAGTGGATTATTCTTTCCGACAGAAAAAAAATTATCAAAATTTGGTTAAATGTCACTATTTCATCCCCTATTTTCATCCTTATGGGGTAGTTTTTTCTTTCAAATTGAAATGTGAACAATTTAAAGGTACGTTGTACGTAATAGAAACAACATTATCAAAATCGGGTTAACCAGAAAAAAATTATAATATTATTTCATCTCTCATTTTTAACCCCTTATGAGGTGGAGTTTTTTTTTAAATAAATAGGAGATTAATTTAAGGTTGTGTTCTACAAATAAAAAAAGAATTATCAATATCGAGCTATCCAGTAAGAAGTTAATATTTCATCCCTTAGTTTTCAACCCCTTAAAAGTAGAAGATTTCCCTCAAATTAAAACTGGACCCCACGAAAAGCACCAGTTTTCAAATAAAAAAAAAATTATCAAAATCGAGCTATCTAATAAGAAGTTAATATTTCATCCCCTAGTTTTCAACCCTTTAGAAGTGAAAGATGTTCCTCAAATTAAAATGGGAACACACGAGAAGCACTAGCTTTCAAATAAAAAAAGAATTATTGAAATCGAGTAATCCAATAAGAAGTTAGTATTTCATCCCTTAGTTTTCAACCCCTTAGAAGTGAACGATTTCCTTCAAACTAAAATGGGACCATTCGGGAAGCACCAACTTTCAAATAAAAAAAGAATCATCAAAATCGCTTTACCCAATCGGAAATGCTGAGGTAACAAACATAAAAAAAAAAAAAAACAGTCGTATTGAGAACCTCCTCCTTTTTTTGAAGTCGGTTAAAAAGAAAACTTGAGCTTTAAATTATTCGATTTTCTTCACAGAAAACTTGTGAAAAACACACTCAAAGTATACAGTTAACGTTTTTAACGGTTAAAAAGCACTGTCATCTAAAACGGTTAAGTCTAAGATTGTTTGACAATGTCGACAAACTCTCAGGGAGCTAGCAGCCTACCTACGATGGGCTCCAGGACATGAAGGTATAGAGGGCAATGAACTGGCCGATCAACTGACCAAAAATGGCGCCTCATCAGACCTGAACTTTTTTTGTAGAATCAAAAACACTTTTCTAGCTTGGGAGATCTTGGGGCCTCGCACTGAAGGAATACTCCGGGGCATAGGCAATCTAAGAAATTCATAAAGTACTCCAAGAAGAGAACTCATGACATATTGTCACTTGACAAAAGGGACGTTAGGTTTCTAACAAGCCTCTATACGGACCATTATACCTTAAATTACCATCTTCACAAGATTAAAAAGGTCGACACCAACATATGTCGTCTCTGGTAGAAAGCGGCAGACTTGGTGGAACATATACTGTACTCATCTGAGACGGCTTTCAAAAGAAGACCGCAGTATCTCGGAAAGATGGACATGACGCCTAGCAAGATAGCAATGACAGCCCCTAGGCAGATACTGGCTTTCTTTAAAAGCTTGATATTCCCTTAGGTAATACCAAGAATCACAGCACCAAAGACTTTATTGGTCACAGTGATAAACGGAAAGAATATTCTGAGACTCGTAAAACGAAAAAAAAAGCTCTAAGTTGGTGCTGGAGTATCGTCAACTCCTGGAGGGCCTGGCAAAGCACAATCTAATCAAACTTGGAAGGGTGCCGAGGCTTAAGAGATTTAAGAGAAATGAAGAAACTGATGCTTCCGCAAGGGCTGGTGCGATGACTCCACTCGTGAGCCCGGAGCCTGAAGTAGGATCACCAAATCTGCTGTCATAGAGCGATGAAAAGTTGGCTGAGACAGCAACAAAACAAATACTGGCTTGAAATTTCTGGTCAGAAGCTCAGCAAGAGAATTTGCTCCTCACTCGCCACTAAGGTATTAAACTGGGAGGGAATCAACTCAGGACAGTAACGGAACTGATAATCTGTGGACTGGGAAAGCATCTGAAAATTATTGGGTTGCCTCAACAGGACCCTAACTGCAGATTGTGTGGGGATGGGAAAAAAAACGCGATCTATGTCATTTTAACTGCAATGCCCTTATAAAATGGCGACACCTGTATGGGATGAATGACGCCCAAACGTGCGCAAATCGTGCAAAAAGCTTAGTACAGGAGTACAATAAGCCAAAAGCTGCATTGCTTTTGCTTTTTTTCAAAAACCAATTGCGTTAGGGATCTGAAACGTTCAGGATCTTATTATTTCATTAACATCTACAAACTCTCCAAGTATCGTTTAAATATCTTCCGGGGGCAAATGCACCATACTTAAACACCCCTCGGGCCTTTCAAAAATTGTATTTAACATAATTTTTCTTTCAAATAATTTCATAAACCAATGCCTATGTTAAATTCGGATTTGTCCTTTTTTATATTGAGTGTGATTTGAAAGTAAACACGTTGCATTTAATAATAATAATAATTATAAATTGATTGTTCGAAAATGATTGTTAGATTAAACACCAAAAATTTCGCTTTTTGGGTGTTTGAAGCTTTAACAAATATCTGGTTTTGTCCCATATTAAAAATATATGTTACACATTTAATAGATACACATTTAATAGAGAATTGGATTATTATTAGCCTTTTAAAAGTTTTTGTTCAATGCAATCGATCCTAATCGCTTCAAGCTTATTTCTATCGTAACTACGTTTTTTTGTAAAGTTCCATAAGATTCATAAGTACGTAATGTAAAGGTAGATTCGTTTGAGGAAGTCAACGTTTTCTTCTTGTTAAAAACTTTTAGGTCTATATGTATATATATACAGTTTTTACGTATTTTCTTAATACATTTTACCTGAAAAATTAATTTTATGTTACATAATGATTGAACCAATTCGATCATACCATCTATCTTTTCTGATTTAATCGATTTAGTTAAAGATTTGAGTCCATATTCAGAGCAACCTAACCTACCACATCTAGGTTATTATGCCAAATGAATTTCTCCACTTCTTCGAGTTTGACTCAATTATATACACACCAAGCTAAAAATACAAAAATTAGACATAAATGAAATCAAATTTTTCTTACGTCCTCCATTAATTATATGAAGAAAATTTAGTTCAATAACCCAGTCTAACCCTTCAATATCCATGGGAAACCATTTTAAAATTAGATCTTAAAAGTATTCGTTTCTATGGCAACGATCTGTTTTTAACATTGAGAAGCTATATAATAAAATAATTTCCATTTTAACAGTCAGTTGTTTTGATTGTTAGTTTTAAGAGCACGTGGTTTTTTTGATTTGAAAATTGAACGATACTTTGGCTTTAAATAATTTAAGAAATGGATGAAAATTGTGTTAAAACATAAATAACCAATGTAAATCAAAATTTTTTACTGAAAATTGCTAACGTTTTTCGACACAATGAGTTCTACTTGGGTAATAATTAAAAATTCAAATTTTTAATTATTGTTATAATAAAAATATATTTTCAGATTTAAAACTATTGAACAATCTCGAAGCAGCGGCAATAAATTTATCCTTAAATTAGTATAATTTATTATTAATTTAAGCCTTAAAATAATCTCCCTTTTACGTATGATTTGTGACTTGCCATAAAAAATTAGCTAATGCAAACAAATTGCCAACTTTTGACGACTGAAAGCTCCAAATTGCAAATATGGACACGCTTTTATATTTGAAAGTTGATGACAGGTCAAACCTTTAAGATGCTTTGTTATTAAAATATGTTTAAACCATTGGTACTTCAATGTTATCCATCAGTACCTTTTATTTACCTACCAGATGTTAGGTATCAAAAAAGAATTTCCTAAGTCTTACCACAAGAAGCACCAGGTTTAAATTTTTACTAACTTTTTGATATAATGACAAACCCATATACTTAATTTTGAGCTTTTGAGTTATTGTATTAAGACACTTTAAAAAAAAAACTTGATTTATTTTGTTTTTGAGTCTTCAAGGTCGTATCATAACATGTAAATTCAATGCTTGCTTGATTGTATTTAAATATTAACATTTGACTAAAGATAGTAAAATTTAAATCAAGTAGCTTTAAAATCAGTCAATGACTCTCAACTTTTGAGCTTCACACCAACTAGTATAAGCAGGCAAATTAAGCCATTTTTCTTAGTAAATTGATTAATGATTTGATGCACATTATAACTATATAACAGTTTCTATGTATATATGAACTCTCAATCTTAATCTCAGAACCCTACTTATTTGAATTTTCCCAGGAAAAAGTTTCAAATAAAAGTTGTAGGCATCAATGAGTCTAAGAACTATAGCAAGTTTAAAGGAAATCGTTAGAGCCGTTTTCGAAAAAAATTGAAAAAGCTCAAAAACCTCTAGAATAAAGTGGAACTTTAGTTCAACCGATTTCAATCAAAAGCTTCGGGGCATAACTAGATATTATATGAAGGATAAATTCCAAGTTTGGTGTAATTCGGATAAAGCTTTCGATACGATATCGTTGTCACACACAGACACAAATACACAATAATGTTTTTAAAAACCAATTTTTTTAGATTCAGGGGACCTCAAAACATGTATTTCCGGTGAAAACTAGAAATCAAAAATTCGACCCAATAACAATACTTCATTAACTATATAGTTGTTAAAAAAATTAAAAATACGAACGAAAATTGGAATGCTTACTAACGAATTTCATGTTAAAAGAAAATAAATGGTAGTTACTAAAATCGAAGCACAGTTTCATTTGGTATTAACCAATTTTCATTTTAAACCTTTTCTACTGTATTTGGCTAATTACAAACGGCGCTGTAGATAAATAACAATTGAATAGTATTAAACTATTTTATATTATAGTAGGCAATGGAAATGAATGGATGCGTTCATAAGAAAGAAACCAATGAACTAAATTTTCATGGAGCTTAATAAGTTCAATGTGATGTCTTCTTCTCTTTTATATGTAACCCAGTATTAGTGAAATTTTCTATACATTTACAATTTTTGTTCATTATCGAAACTTTGCGAATAAAATCTTCAAATTAGTTGGTCCTGTCAAAAACAAAGAACTAACCAAGAAAAAAATTTTATAAAGCACTGTACTCGTAGATATTATTCAGACAATAATTTGATTGTAATTTCTATTTAATAATCGTTTTTTTTTTTGTTTTAGAACTCGAAGATATTGTCAAGATAGATGGTACCAAAATCAGTTCAAATCATCTTAGTAAAAACAAATGAACACTTAAAAACAAGCTCGGAACATTTTACAAAGTTGAGATTTTCAAGAGCTCTAAAATTTAACTGAGAAATCTCAAATTTGATCAAGTAATTGACTAAATTTAACAAATGAACTTTAGAGAGTTTTTCATTGTGTTCATTTAAACGAAGCTTAAACCAAGCAAGAGGTGAACGACTTTATTAAGGTTAAATGCAATTTTGCGCAATGTCTATAATATTAGATACTATCATCAATGTTACCACACACTTGCATTAGAGTGAGCGCTTTTATAGTCGAAACATTTTTGCTCCAGCTCAAATGAAAATATGAAATTGTAATTTTTAAACAAAAAAAAAAAAAAAAAAAAAAAAAACAATTTTTTTTTTAATTTCCTAGAGATTCACATAGAGTAAGAATTTTTCATAAACATTTAAGTACATTTAGTTTTGCGTTCGCTATTAAATTTCAATGAGGAATAAAAATATTTTTCTCTTCTTCGTCTAACCTATAAATATAATGTATCCAGTTTACAATTAACAACTACAAATTTTAGTTTTCATTTATTTTAAATAACATTTATAATTTTCTTGTTTTTAGAAATTTCATAATCTCTTTATTAGGTTTTATTTGATTAAATAATCGGTTCGTATTGTGTGAGACGTGTCACTTGTCAAGTGACATGACAATTGTCTTCTCACTTGAACAAGTGACACGTATTACGTAATAGGACCGAATCAATGATTTTATTATTTGTGAATCAATAACAAAATTGTCTAAAAATCTTAATTTATTAGAAAGCTACCAATTAGGCCGTTGAAAACAAAAAAAAAAAAAACAAAAAATCGCCAACCAAGTTGCCAACTTATTAAATATACAATCAGTTGGTCTTCTAATAATTTTTTTTTTAATATATAAGTTGACAATCCGGTTGATAACGTGGTTGGTTCACAAATATTCAAATCATTTTTACTTAAAATCGTAATATAATAACAATTTGCCAATTTTTACAAACTTAAATTTGAATCTTACACAAACATTCATCGATTAATTGACAAACCATGTTTTGGTCCATTTTCACTTAGTAAAAACTCGAACAAATAACGAGGAACCCATTTTGTGAGTTAGGAAAACAAATTTTGGCAACTTTGAAAACAATTTTTTAAATTTTCATAGAGCAAAATGAAAAAAAATGTCTTATGTCTAGATTAAAGAAAATTAGGATTGATTTGAACATTTGTTGGGCTCTGGGCGTTTGCCTATCTAAGTCTTACTGATTAGAGACAAAATTATCAAAGTCACCAATGGGCAATCAAACTTTAAAAGAAAAGCGACAATTTGGCACGAGCTTGCCTAAAAATTTGTTTTCGTAACCATTTCTTGTTTCAGGTAAAAAAATCGATTTAATATCTCTCGCTCTCGCCATCTAACGAGAAAAACTTCAACGAAGCAAATCATTATTAAAGTTCTCAAGTGCTCTTTGCTGTTTGGAGAATGCTTGAATTTGTTGCATTTATCGTTCGTTGAACAACAAAAAAAAAAAAATGTTTCAACATGTTTCATATTGTACGAGCTTTGTTCGGTAAACTTTCTAAATCGTATACGACTGATTGTACTATATTTTCATTGAATGAGAGCGATAAAAAAAAACAGAAACTTTCCCCCGTCTTTATGAGCTTTTTGTTTTTATTAGATTTTCTTCTTCATCAACCTTTTAGCCCCACGTTTACATTGTACATACAATATCTGTTTACAACAAAATTTCTCCTCGTTATTCAATCGAGTCAAGCAACTTAAGATTCATTCCATTTAACTTACCTAATTCTCATCATAGACCAATTAGAAAAAAATCTTCCGAGCCAAATATTAATAATTTTTTTATATTAAAATTTCTTTTTCGTATAATATATATTTTTAAATAAAATATATAAATATATTCTTCATATAATATTTAAATTTCCTATCTGATTTGAATCCTAACAATTAAATTTAATTTAACATATATATATATATATCATATAATTTTAGACTTGCCTTTTAAATTCCAAATTTTCTTCATTAATTGTTCACATTAACATCTAGTATATTGATGAGTAGATAATGTAATAGAAATAAAATGATCGAATGCACGACTATGACACTAGTGGTGGAAATGGCTGAGTCTCTTGCGATTTCGGGCGATGCTGTGATGTCGACGATCGCCACATCGACTGTGAAAAAGAAGAAGAAGAAAATATGGTTAGAGCTTTTTTACACACTGAGTCTTTCGAAAAAAAAAATTTCGTTGTATAAATAATAAAAGCGAGGAAATAAGACGATCGTTGTCTATTTGTTCAGAGAGAAACATTTCTCTCTTAAAAGTTTTGTTAGAGGTAAAACTTTTCTTTGCCATTATAAAGGTAGGTACCTATATATAAAGAGAACATTGTTTGTAAGCTGGCTATAAAATAAAAATGTAACATTGTTTTGTGTTTATCGAAGCCGAGTATTTCTCGGTCTAATATTTGTTTGGGAGATCAGCTGCATTGTCGAATAAAATATCGCTGGAATTATGTATGAAACATGAAATTCTATACAATATGCATTGATTAGTTGAGAAAACAACCATGAAAATATTGACGGATTGTTTCTGGGAAAACCTAAAGTATTCTATGAATTGACTATCATTTTGACCAATAAGAACAAATCAATAATTCATTTCCATGGTAACCAAAATTTTATAACCAATCATATTGAATAAAACATAAAAAAAACCTGTTGAATTACATTTCCATGGCAACTAAGGATTTGATATGTAAGTTACTACAATACTTGATCTACGTATGAGAACAAAATTTCAAAATATTTCCTTAAAATTTGACCTGAAAAACAACAAACACAGAATGTCCTGTTTTGCAAAAAATTAATCCTAGAGAGGTCCTTAAACTCTCTCCTTTCATTTTTTTCTATTTCAAATATTTTTTGCACTACCATCACATTTTTGGTGCAATCGAAGGTATTCTTCTAGAAAATTTCGAGACAAAAAGTTTAGGATCCATTGAAAATCACTTCTAGTCCTATTTTCACTCAACGAGATAAAATTGTAGTTAAATGCTTTTAATATTATTAAAATAAAGTTTAAATGCTCAAAAACTTTGACTTTTTCCACTGAACTTATTCAATGAATGACCCAAAAACTAAAATGATATAAGCTGAAGGTACGTTCTAATTTAAGATCAGATTTAATCAAAATATTCCCTATAAAATGATTTGCAGAAGTAAATATAGAATATTGATTAACAATCAATTTTTTTGAAAATAAAAAGTTAAATGATTTTAAAGACATTGGAATGACAAAATGTTAGAAGTTAAAGCCAATTATATTGAAAATATATAGGGGAAAAAGTTTTTGATTTTCATTCCACTGATAACTGGAACTTTGACATGCTGTGACGAAGAAAGACAGAGACAACAAACAGTCTGTTTAAGGGTGTATCACTTGCAATACACCACTCATTGCCTTCATGAAAACGGTGCCTTATATTGAGCTTTTTCCTTCGAAGGTGATTCAAGTCAGGCAGTCATTGAAAGTCAGTGAGGCATTATGTTTTTTTTAATTTTTTTTTTCATAAGCGAGCTAATTTGCTGCGGACGGAGTTATTCCATTTGTTTCAGGTCCAGTTGGAGAACCGGTGTCCTCGGGTTGTCGAGGAAAAACAAGTCGAATTTGTTTTTTTTGTCGGTGACTTTGGGGACATCGGGTGGAGGGCCTCAGTCTACTGGATTCCAAGGCAAATGTAAAAACTCAAGACGACTCTGATTCCGCCAGGCGATGAGCGAGCCTCGCCGTCATTAAATATTAAATTTTATTTTCGATAATTTTATTACTTATAATACTTTTAGTGTTAATTGTGATTTTCCCTAATTTATAAGAATAAATAATTTTGTTTTGTTTTCATTAATTAGTGTTTTATTTATTTAAAAATTTAGTTTCAAGCGATTTACGAGCGAGAAGATCATCAAAGAAAGTTCATCAAAATTCCAGTTTGGTGGTGGATAAACAGTTCGAAAAATCAAAGAATCCCCGTGCTTCATACACCCAAAAAACGTTTAAACTTTTTATAGTTATTAATTTTCAAACATTTTATTACTTTTTAATTTCTTTGAACGAAAATCGTTCGTCTTCATCGACTCTACGAGAAGCCGGATAAGTCTGTCTCGTTTTAATGTTTTCAAAGAACTTTTGTTCCTATTTTACGAAGTTATTATAATTCAAATATCAAAAAGTAGATTTATTTTACTTATATTTATACATTCATTTATACTTTCAAAAAAATGATTCACTTTGAGAGAACTTTCAAATATTGATCAATTATTTTTTGTTAGCAAGAAAGAAATACTTAGTTGAATCAATTTTCCATAGGTCAGAGTGAGATAGTTGTCTAGGAATGTGAGTAATCCAAATGCGTTTTCCTTGACGACCAAAACACACAGCCACCTATTAAATTTTCGCAAAACCAAATGACCTGAACGCAATGAAAACATTATCCGTTTTTTTAAATAGTGGTTTGAGTCTATGATTTTTAAAAAATAATTAGCTAATAATTACAAAGAACGCTACAATGAGCTTTTGTCTACAAATTGTTTTCCAAAAGAAATTGTTGAATCCGACAATAAACATTAAAATATACTGTAGAGTGGCATGAAATAAATCTTTCATAAAATATGTTTATATCAAGAGTTTTTAAATGTCATTAAATAAACAAGCAAGAAAGAGAAAGGAAAATTATTAAACGTATATCCTTATGCAACTGACTGAGAGATATAATGTAAAGTGAGCGATCCAAAGCGTTTTCTTTGGCGACCAAAGCACAGCCGCCTTTAAAAATTTACCTCATAATATCATTTTATTACCATGGAAACCAATGGTGACGTCATTATAATCATTATAATCTTTGTTTTGAAAATAGTATAAGTCAATTAAAAAAAAAAGAGCTAACAATGAACACCACTTGAAAAGAGATTTTATTTTTAAAATTCCCAATTTTTTCCCTTAATTTCGATAATTTTTCTTATAAATGAATTATTCTGTAAGTTCAATGCTTGATTTAATTTAGTCTTACGAAAAAGTTGTAAAAATGTTTTTTAAAAGCATGGGGTATGCTTAGAGACTTAGCCTACACGTAACTGAAAGCTCATCTAATATTTAAAAATATGAACTTTCAAATAATACCATGAGCACTCCTCTAGTCTGTCTATTCTCTGTCAGAATGGGTAAAACGAGCAACGGGAAAAATTGCACGTTTCTGTCTAATAAGTTAGAGATGCAAATGGGAATTATGTAGGTACAATATCAAGGTGCTTATATCGTGTAGGTAGAGTAGACGATATTTTTTATTTACAACGAGACAACACTAAGGTGTCATTATTTATTCACAATGTTTCATTCAATTTTAAGATGCAATATAAATGATAGTTGGAACAAACTTTTCTAATCGATTCATGGTTAAATGTTTGTGATCATTTTATTTATTTATTTATTTATATTTTCTTTTTGAAATCCACTTATCGAATTATGTCACCGTCTGATTTCAACGTCAGATATTTATCGGTGTATATAAAGAGGTCATGATCTATTTAATCTTCTCGCCGCCTTTTTCCCGAATCAATATATATAAGCGATGGAACTGCTGTAAATCTATACATATAATTTTTTTTTTTTTTTCAATTCACTTACTTGTGACGGTGTGGGCGCGAATATCAGCGTACTTTTCGCCGTGACCTAAATAGCCGGGAATTGTGGAAATACACGTCAGAGTCAATTGGCCATTTTCGCCGGCATGCAGCTCCGATACCTCGACACTGAGTTGACTCACCGAAAAGTCGGTGTGATGATGATGGGCTTGGCCACGCATATGAAGACCATTGCGCGAATTTCGGCCGTGCAATGTGGAAAATGATTTCACCATTGCCTCATTCACCTGTAAAACAAAAGAAACAAAAATTTTATTTATCTAATTTTATGCTTAATTTTATGCTTAAAGCTCGACTCACTATTTTAGGTAGCTGTGAACAAAACTCGAGCTTGCACACGGGCTATTTATTTTTTGATTCAAAGTCAACGTAAGATTGTTTTCATTGCATTCATTTCGGTGAAAACTTTTCAACTCCTACATCTAGATATATAATTTATACATTATATATACCTACATAGGTATATGGATCAAGCAAAATAAATCTTCATAATTATGAATGGAGCCAGTTGTTATTGTTTGGGAGTTCCAAGCAGCTCATTGTTTTGCCGCTTCAATAGAAATTCAAATTAACGGGAGAATTAAAGCGCATTGGGAACGCTGAAAGTTAAATTTGTGGATAGCCGGTGACAATGGCGCCTAAAAGTTTTACTATTTGTCGTATGCAATTCGTTTTTTATGTGTATATTACGGATTTTTTTTTTGTTGTTGTCGAGAGCTGTTCTTCGTTAATATATAATATAAAACAATGTTTTGTATAACTTTTAATTAATACGTTAACGAGTTTATGGAAAAAATTTGGATGCTTTCAGAAGCAACGAGGTGAAACAAATTATTTTATTATAAGTACTAACGTTTTAAGTTTGTTAAAATGTACTGATTTTAATATAGACTTCAATAGATCTAATAAAATTAGTAATAAAAAAAGTAAAAAAAAATTATTGATGATGCACAGATGTGAAGCTTAAAAGGCTTAAGATGCTGTAAAAAGTATTTTTTTACGATTTACTTTTTGTTGCTTCAATCATTGAAGTAGATTTTATAGAACTAGATGTGCTAGGTTCTGTAGCAGGAATAGGATGGTCTAGAAACAGAAGAGGGGTAGGAATGTTCCAAAAGAATGGCGGAATTCTTATATAAGGAGAACAAGCTCAGTCAAGTTTAGATAAACATAAATCGTCAACTGACTTATAAATAAATAGTGAATCGAGAGTGTTAAATAAATTGTGCATATAGTGAAATATAAAAAGTGAGTGACAATTAGTGATTGTGATTATTGTAACAAAGAACTGAATTATTGTTAACGAGTGTAAATAGTATAAATTACCAAACATTTGTTAAAAATAAATTGTTGTCTTTTAAACACAAATCCAAGAACCCGTAAAAACATAACAATAGTAAAGGAAGTATTGTAATCGGTTCGAATTTTTGAATTCAAGCTTTCACCGGAAATACATGTTTTGAGGTGCTCCGAGTCCATAAAAGTGGTTTTTAGAAACATGTCTGTGTTTCGATGGGTCTGTGTTTGACAGCCATATCATATCGAAAGCTCTATTCGAATTGCACCAAACTTGGAATTGAACCTGTATATTACATTTAGTTGTGCCGCGAAGCTTTTGGTTAAAATCGGTTAACCGAAAGCTCTACTTTATTCTTGGAGTTTTTGAGCTTTTTCAAGTTTTTTTTGAAAACGGCTCTAACAATTTTCTTTAAACTTTCTATAGTTCTTAGACTCATTGATGCCTACAACTTTTATTTGAAACTTTTTACTGGAAAAATTAGAATTAGTACGGTTCTGGGGTGAAGGTTGAAAATTCGTATATACTGTCATTGAGAAAGATGGACGGGTGTCGCCATTTTGAGAGTCTGAAAGTATCCCCTGGCTAATTAGCCAAGCTAATGAGGGAACGGCGTTGTTGTGGGGTGGAGGTGGTCAGGCGGAGCATTATCAAGCATCCCTTTCTCAAGAAGACGGGATTTCTTGGCCACCTGCCGTGAGGGTTTGTTGAAAAAGATTACTCGGTGATTTAAAAAGGAATGAAGTTTCTAGCATATTCAATCATTCCAAGAAGAAAATAGAAAATGTTAAAACCAAATTGTTCTGAGAAATATAGAAAGTTTGGTAAAGGGATAATAAAACCGAATGTTCTAGAAGGATTCCGAAATCGTATATAAGCCCCGGATAAACATAGGCGAGTTGGTCTTAAACAAATCATGAACGTCAACAGATTAAATAAATCGTGAAAGTGATCTGTGTGAAATAAATCTTCGACGAGTCTTAAAATAAATAGTGAAAGTGAACAGTGTTAAATAAATTGTGAACAATGTTAAATAAAATGTAACAGTGCAAAAGGGAGTCACAATTAGTGTATATAAGTGACTGTAAAAACTGACAAGTAAAACGGTGAACTAGCTCATTGTTAACGTGTAGTTTATAAATTTCAATAGTGTAAGCAATAAATCAATAAACATTTGTTAAAAAAAAATGTGTCGTCATCGATTTCCCAACCCATATAATTTTGTAGTTTTTTCTTTAAAGAGTTGTTTTTTATATTATGAATATAAACTACTTAAATGGGTAAGGAAATCGAATGTTCCTAAATGCAAACCGTTTTTTACATTTTTCATCTCAAATTCAGAAAAAAAGTGTGACACACCGTGTGGTCACACCTTTAAATGTTACATTTTTTTAGAAATTTTATTATTAGAGTCCTGGCTAAACGAGGAATACAATACAATTTGTTGTATATTGTATTTTTGTCTGGCTGTCGGGAGGGGTTGCGTTTATTAGTGCGCATCGCACCTATGACAGGTAAAATATTGAAATTTTCAGAAATAAGAAAAAGTTTCAGAAGAAATTTGTAGAAAATAACATTTTACATAAAAAATGTCCAGTGACTAATTTTTGTAAGGTTGCTAGTTTGCCCGCTACAAGCTTGTAAGGCTCATTGTATACCTACATGTCGGCACAACGGCTGTTTCTCTGAACGGTCGGCCACTCAAATGACGTCACGTCGAGCCAGCCTTTCCAAGCTTGTAGCGGGCAAACTAGCCACTTTACGAAAATTAGCCACTGGACATTTTTTATGTAAAATGTTATTTTCTCTGAAACTTTTTCTTATTTCTAAAAATTTCAATATTTTACCTGTCATAGGTGCGATGCGCACTAATTAACGCAACCCTTCCCGACAGCCAGACAGCCCATATGATGTCCGGGATAGTGCGAGTGATAACATATTGTCACAAATCCAAGACACCCATTTGTGTCTGGCGCCCGAAAGGCGGCATTAAACAATCACCGGCGATAAGAATTGCACAGAAGGATAGACCCCCTGAAGTACTTTTATGACCACGGATTAACATTACAAAGGATGAGACGAGGAACGAGTGTTCTAGTATTTTCTACATTGATTTACCAATGGAGGAGAGAAAGACAGGCGCTAAGATTACAAATAGAAAATTCTAGAAACGGGTGATCGCTTACTATAAATAATCCGAAAGATGAGCCAACAAGTTCAGTATCCAAATAAATGTTCGACGAGTATAAAATAAACCACCGAGTGTGTATTCAAATAAATTCATCAAAGTGCTCAGTGTTAAAGTGAACAGTGTTATATAAATTCTGAACATTGTTAATAAAGTGTACATTGTGTATATAGTGAAATATAAACAGTACTGTGACTATTGTTGACAGTGAACATTGTTGTAGTGTATAAGTGTTAGATAAATAAATAAACAATTGTTTAAAAATAAATTCGTAGTCATTATACACAAACCAACGAACCCGTAAAAACGTTACAATATATAAAAACTGGCCGACCTAAAATACTCTCTCGAAAACGTTGCTAGCTCTTAGACTATAAGAACCCTGAAAAACGTTATAATTCATATAGGTTGAATGCATATTATAGTTCTGTTTATATGTATAGTTATAAAGTGCTTCTTTATCTTTTAACCAACAGCGAGTTTCATACATGAAAGTAAAAGAAAGTTCTGTGACGCCTCGCAGCAGATATTATCCATATACAATATACAATGTCTATTTCTATTTTACACATACCAATTTCTTTAGATTATTATTTTAGAATAAGTATCAATATCTCAAAAATTTTCTTTTAAAGTTCTGTACATTTTAGCTGTAAACCAATGAAATATAATCGAAAATCATTCACGAGAAAAAGCTGGAAATGACGAAAAACCAACGTTCGATTTTATAGCCACTTTTTAAAAATAACATTGTCGACCATAATCGTCAAACACATTTCCAGATAAAATATTGCATATACCTACGTAGATATAGGTATTGGTATGATATCAATGACAATATGTCGTTTATTCTTATTGTAAGCATTAAATTCTCATTTGGCTGAAAGCAAATGAAAACGTTTTGAAAAGCTTTCAATATCATTTTCATTATTCATCACGAAATTATTAAATGGCTTTCGATTCAATCGTTTATCTATGTATAAACTTTTTTATTATATATCTAACGTTTTTATGTAAGTATATTAATAACTATTTTTAATTTGGTCTTTTATAAGTTGGTTGTAAGTAATGGCCCCTTTTAGTTCAAGGGTGGATAATTATCACTCAATAAGCTCTGATTTTCCACTTGATACGGAAATACGGCAATACCGTGTCATTAATGTCGAGCAATCACAATGATTATATACTGGCAAGTGCACTCGACATATACTTACTTTCTGGTCATTAATTAACCATGTGATATGAGGCGGCGGACGAGCCACTGACGTTGTGCAATTGGCGACCAAAGTTTCACCCACATTGTAGACAGCCTTTTCGAATGTGATTCGAGGTTCCGATGACTGAGGCACTAAAACATCAAGAAAAATCAAATTAAGTCAAATTAAATATGAGGAACCACCATCTTTGGCTATAAGTAAGTAAAATCAACACATTTTTATTCAGTCAATATTGTAACGAACTTGGAGGACTTGGAGGAAAGTCAATTAGTCGTAGAAACTTTTGTGTTATCTCAATGAACTCTCAACACGGCCACTAATCCTCACTATCTTTCTTTTTTCTTGTTTTGTTTACCGATATCCAAGACTAAAGTCTTCAACTGGAGCCTGCTTTTTTTTTCCCCCGTTCTTCTTTTGTTTTAAAACTTCGACAAGTTTTCTCTTGGATAGTAAAGCTTTACTAATAACACAAGTAAAAGTCACAGAAAAAAGAGTAGAAGACTTACTAATAACGTATATTTGGAAAAAACGTGTGTTAAATTCTCACATTTGTATAATGTAAATTTTTTAATTAAACACCGATAAAAAAAAAATAAATCCTGTAACATTAACGGTGGCAAAAAGTTGTCGGGTACTTTTAAATTTTTAATTAAAATGCAATGAATATGTATAATGTTGTTTTTTAAGGGTGGCAAATTAACTTATAAATGTAGCCAAGGAGTAGGAAAAGTTACAGTTTTTGTGTTGCTCATAAAAAATGTAAATTTATTGTTGGCTAATTAAAAAAAAAAAAAAAATTTAATGAGAGAAATATGAAAATTTGTTTTGAGGTTAGAATTTTTTTTATAAATAAGATAAATAAATAGTTAAGATTTTTTTTATAGTCGCTCCAACATCTATGGTCACATTGCGACTTATACCATAGGAAAATACCATTCTTAGATGGTGTGGTATATGGCTCGTCAGCTCTAAGAACTTCAGTAGTTTGACATAACTAGAACTCGTGCCGAGGATTGCTTTTGGGTCTTGTGAAAGGCCAGGTAAGTTTCTCCATTGCCTGAACCGTGGACATTGAAAAAATATAAAAGCCCAGGTCACTGATTCACTCACTCACTCACTCATTCTGTAACGCTCAATGCCTACTATGATTGCTTATACTATGCCTACTACTATTGAGCCAACCCCACAACAAGGACATTTACTCAATGATAATCGTATTCTCACTCGCAATGTTGTGTATCAAGAAATTTTATAAACAAATTAAGCATTCATGAATTAAAAATAAATTATTCATTCTTTTTATTGAACTCATACATAACTTTTGGTTGTCAAACACACTGATACAAACGCATGCAATAACTTTCACGTAAGAAACTTGGGCTTTTTTTAAAAAATAGGGCGTCGTAGGCGCCCCAGAACAACTAGTTGAAAAATAATGTGATCGTCTGTTAAGATCTCACCGCAACAGCTTTGCGGTTCTCCTCCCTCTATTTAATACGAGTGAGTGGCCTTTTCGGGGAACTTTTTTTGCCATTACCCCAAAATATTTTTGCGTAAGTCGATATTACCCCTCTAATTTTGAAAAGGAGACAAGCAATATAAAAATAAATTATAATTTACAAAAAAATTATAGTCATTGATCGTTTAACCGATTTTCATTCACTGACTGAATGTGCACTTCTTGACACCGCAAAGTTTTACACAAAACTTAATGTCTTAACATTAAAATTATGCTGCAAATACGATTTGCAGTTATTCTATGGAGACATTTCCTTTTAAATATAAAAGGAAAAAAATACGGTCGATCTGAGGTGGGAAAGTGGAATAGGGGGGGGGGTGAAATAGGGGAGGGGAAGGGTAGAAACGGTTTATCTCGATTTCTGACAAAACTACAAGTTCAAGGGAAATAAGTTAAATGGCAAAGTTGTAGATGGTAAGTAGATCTACACTTTTTGTGCTGACACTTTTTCCACATAACCTCAAAATTTATGTGAAAAATTCAAATTACCAAGTTTTTGGTTTCTAACTTTTATCTTTTACAAAAAATAAAAAAAAATCACACAAAATTTGGTGAAACCTTACCTTTTAATGTCCTACACACATTGTATTTTTTTTAAATATTAATTTTTTCATCTTATAATGACTTAATATCGAATAAGCACCCTTATTTTCAATCAAAAATTCTCACGTCAAAACATCTGATTTTTTTAAAAAGTTGGGGAGTTTTTTGTTCGTTGAAACCTCTACTTTCTGATGATGCAAAAAAATATATACATAACAATGTTAAATATTCTCAGAAGTGCAACAATTAAAGTGTAAATAGGTCACTTAGTGGCGTGGTCGACTAGATAGTTGCCTTATAAGCCAGTAGAGGCTACCTTTAGTAGCCTGGGTTCGAATCCCAATGAAAGCCTTAGATGTTTTTTCTCGGTTTTCGGATTCAACGGTCGCTAATGACTTTAGTAGTTGATGCGACCTTAAAATAAACCAAAAAAAAGCGTAAATTTTAATAAATTTGTTCAAAATTGTATTATGTACCTACAATATTGAGCAATTTATAAAAATTGACACTTAAGTTAATACACTTTCCCAGAACATTTAACATTGTAATGTAATTATATATTTTTTGCACCATCAGAAAGTAGAGTTTTCAACAAACAAAAAGCTCAGAGATTTTTTGAAAAAAACAGATGTTTTGACGTGAGAATCTTAGATTGAAAATTTGGGTGCTTTTTCAATATTAACTCATTATAAGGTGAAAAAATTAATATTTTAAATCAAAAAATTGACAGTATGTTTGAGACATTAAAGGTAAATTTTTAAAAAATTTCAGGAATTTTTTTTTTTTTGTAAAAGATCAAAATAAAAAACTAAAAACTAGAATTGTTCACATTAACTTTGAGGTTATGTGAAAAAAGTGTTAGCACAAAAGTTCTAGATCTATTTGTTATCTACAGCTTTACCATTTAACTTTTTTCCGTAGGACTTGTAGTTTTGTCGGAAATCGAGAAATTAGTTTCTAGTCTTACCCCCCCCCTTTTTTTTCCACTTGCTTACCGCAGATCGACCGTAATTTATTTTTCTGTCATTTTTGTTATATTCTCTTCCTTTTCCAATGGGTTTCAGCCTATAAGATCCTATTCATCCTATCCTTATACGAATTAAATGAAGTCTTGTTATTTTGAACGATGCTCACAATTACCTTTTAATTCAATCAAGGTACGTAAAAACGAATAGGGCATGCCATTTGCAATAACGATTTTAGTGTCAACTTCCGGTATAACCAGAAGTGTCAGAAAACTAAAAATATTTTAAAAAGGTAGCTCCAAACCAGTTAGACTTTAAGATTTTTAGATTTTTATTATTTCAGGTTCTCCGGAAACTTCTAATGGCCAGTCTAGCTGGGACACCCTGTATAGTAGTAAAAGAAAGTAAAAACTTGGTTTAGAAAAGAAGGAGTTTAATTAATTGAAAATTAACTTTTTTTTTTCAAAATGAAATCAGACTGATTATTATGAACGAAATCAATTCAATCTTATTAAGTAATTTGTAAAAGAAAAACACAAAACACGTTGTCTATGATTCAACAATAATATCGTGCCTCTCTATCACTTGTATGGCGTTGTCGCTTACACGCACAGGCTCAAACGAAACGTGACACTTTTTCATGTAGGCTACCCAGTGGTCATCAATTTATAAGACGTTATCACGTCAAAAACAAATAAGCAGTTAGACTAAATGGCTACGTTCATACCATTATACACAAAAAAAAACTTGGAAAACCTCCCACTGAACTTGATTTTTTCCTTAGAAACATTTTTTTAATAAATTCAGTGGAAAAAGTGTTACTAGTAAAATTTAACTTTTAAAAGCCAACAAATTTCATTGTATTAAAGTGTCTTTCTATGTATAGTGTAAACGTGACCTAATTTAACATTGTGCTTTTCAATAAGCTCCCAACATTCGCGTGGTGAAACCGAAAATTATTCGACGTGTGAAAAACAATAACCGCCACCATATCAACTATATTTGGTATATGAAATTTATTGCGGTCGTCCATAAAATTGATGTAAATTTAACACATAAATGTTTTTAGTTTTATATCTTTGCTTTTCCAAGCCATTGCCGCACTGATAATAATAAATGTCACAAGTAGATAACGAAGCTGCACATATCTGGCTTTACATGCAAGATGTGCATTTTATGTTATCATCAAGTGTGCGATGATTTTATGACTTCATCGTGATATAATTGGAATAAAGGATCATGTTATCATATATATATATATATATATAATACGTACGTATCACTTCGAGTTCATGCTGTTGCGACTCCTTCGTGTAGATGGGATATTCCAAGGACACGATGCATGAATATTCCCCGGCGGCGGCAAAGTCCAGATTTGTTAATTTGATTTGCTTGTCATCGCTCGAGTGCCACTGCATCAAAATAAGACATGAACATTACAAACACATATATAAAAGAAAAGTTTAAATTATTCGATTTTCTTCCCAGAAAACTTGTGAAAAACACAGCCAAGATATACAGTTAACTTTTATCATTTGTTTAATTGTTTTTTTTTTTTGGTCTTGAACGTCATGTTTCAGAACTAAAACAAATAAATATTATAAAAAAATGAAAAACCGACTTCAAAATATATAAAAATTCTAAAACAAAAAATGCACTAAAAAGGAAAAAAATAATGGCGTATCCTTGCAGTATCTACAACTTACAAATTATTAGGATGGTACAATGTACAACTATTGTTGGAGTTGGTGTAAGTCAAAGAAATACGACTATATTGGTACTTAGTACAAAACGAGAATACCTTATGAAAATTATTTTTCAAATAAACTTTTCAACAATATACTCGAACTATAACAATTTCTAGCGACCTTTAAACTACAAAATACCAATAACCAACTAAACCTTTTTACAATTTTTACAAATTACCATTAATATTTATTTTCTTGACTGACACCAACTCCAAAAATAACAATAGTTGTACATTGTATCATCCTAATAATTTGTAAGTCGTAGACACTGTAAGGATACGCCATTGTTTTGTTACTTTTTAGTGCATTTCTTGTTTAAGAATTTTTATATATTTTGAAGTCGGTTTTTCATTTTTTTACAATATTTATTTATTTCTCGCGTTTTAGTGATCTGAAGTTTGATAACTGGTTTTATTTTCTTGAAAATGGTTAACCTTTCAAACGCGCTGCTCATATGAGGCAGCGCCGTTTAATATTAAAAGTTACTACATCATCCCTTTTTGCCCTTAAGGGTTGAAATTTTGCTTTTAAATGTAAAAATAAAACTAAGTGGATTATTCTTTCCAACAGAAAAAAAATTTATCAAAATTCGGTTAAATGTCACTATTTCATCCCCTATTTTCATCCTTAAGGGGTGGATTTTTTTCTTCAAATTAAAATGTGAACAGTTTAAAGGTACGTTGTACGTAATAGAAACAAAATTTTCAAAATCGGGTTAGCCAGAAAAAATTTATAATATTATTTCGTCTCTAATTTTTAACCCCTTATGAGTAGAGTTTTTTTTTTCAAAAATGGATAGAAGATTAATTTAAGGTTGTGTTCTACAAATAAAAAAAGAATTATCAAAATCGAGCTATCCAATAAGAAGTTAATATTTCATCCCTTAGTTTTCAACCCTTTAGAAGTGAAAGATGTTCCTCAAATTAAAATGGGAACACACGAGAAGCACTAGCTTTCAAATAAAAAAAGAATTATCAAAATCGAGCTATCCAATAAGAAGTTAGTATTTCATCCCTTAGTTTTCAACCCCTTAGAAGTGGAAGATTTCCCTCAAATTAAAACTGGACCCCACGAAAAGCACCAGCTTTTAAATAAAAAAAGAATTATCAAAATCGAGCTATCCAATAAGAAGTTAGTATTTCATCCCTTTGTTTTCAACCTCTTAGAAGTAAACGATTTCCTTCAAATTAAGATGAGACCATTCGGGAAGCACCAGCTCTCAAATAAAAAAAGAATCATCAAAATCGCTTCACCCAGTCGGAAATACCGAGGTAACAAACATTAAAAAAAAAAAAAAAAACAGTCGAATTGAGAAACTCCTCCTTTTTTTGAAGTCGGTTAAAAAGAAAACTTGAACTTTAAATTATTCGATTTTCTTCACAGAAAACTTGTGAAAAACACACTCAAAGTATACAGTTAACGTTTTTCATTTGATTAAATTGTTTTTTTTTTTTGGTCTTAAACGTCATGTTTCAGAACTAAAACAAAAAAAAAACGACAATCGAGAAGATTGAGAGGTGAAAGCTCGCCTCAATATGGAATAATAAATAATGCTTTTGAGAGACGATGATGAAATTCACCAAGTTTCGTTTATCGGTCGTTTGAAGTGAAAATTTAACATCGAGGGAATTTGCTTCGCCGATTGATGATGGAATATATTTTCGTTTGACATAATATTGTCGTGTACGAATTGTAAACACTCACACAGTAAACTAGTTTCGGGAATTGTCCAAGTACTTGAGTGAATTATAAAAAAAAATCAGACATTTTTGGTGGAGCTTTTTGGGATCACATTTACTTTGAAAAAAAAGTTGAACGATTCAATTAACTTTTATTTTTCAGTGGCATTTTTTACTGTTACTGTTATCTTAGTTTAAGTTTTGCATTCCACTAGGTGCTCGCAACGATTTCAATAATCACTTGTTGCTAGAACAAACATTGCGAGCGTTGTAAGCGCTTAGTGGAACGTGTTCCAAGTGGTCAAAAGTGAAAAATAAATTTAGGTTTGCACCTTGGAAAGAAAACAACTGAATCTATCGTTTTAAAAAAAAAAAACAACATAACCAAAAAAATGTTTCACTTCTTATAAACTGTAGAAAATGTTTTCTGTCGAAAACTTACGTCTAAAATTCCCCCGACAAACGAATAGTTTCTATAGGGCGGCGTTCGATCTTTGACATATTGGAAAATCTTATTTCCCGCCTTGAGCCACTCGACTTTGTAGACGATGTCGGGATCAGCGCTGTGGACACAGTGAAGGGTCGCATTGTGCCCCCGTTCGACATATCGAGGCATCTTCAACTCGACTCGGACATTTCCCGTGCACAGATCTGAAGAAAAGAAACAAGAAAAAGGTTCAACAACATTCTATATGTATGTATAAGTGTGTGTGTGTGTGTGTGTGTGTGTGTGATATCCAATTAAAAGTGGGTCGCTACGAAATTTACGCAAAACCAAACTCGCTCTTACTCTGTCTCTCGGTGGAACGTGTTGATTAATACGAGGCCTCGTTAGGTCTCGAGGGCTCATTTGCGGCTTTCCTTTTTGTTGCGAGTGTGTTTATAAATTTAATTTTATAAGTACGCAAAAGAGAAAAGTCACTCACGGAGTTTGTTTAGGGTTTTGCAGGGACTCCCATGAACCTTCCACGTGCACCTCATAATAAATTAGAAAGTCTATCATTCGATTAAATACTACCACTCCTTACGCATTTGTTCTTCAGCATTGTAATGAGCTCACTTGTGATTCTTCATCTATTTAAAATCGTACAATACTTAATTATGTAAATCATTTATCGTTTAACTCATTGATCAATTATCAATTGATCAATTTCTTGTATCAATTAATTTAGATTAAACACGTTAATTACATTTTACAAACGCAGTTGACCTCGTTTTTTTTTTTGCAAATCTAAATTGAGGAAAAATGTGTGACACACCGTGTGGTCACGGTGATCTTTTGTTTAATTTTAATGTTAACAATTTATTTCCATCTTTCCTTGGTTTATTCGAGTATAGTTGTCAATTTTTTTTCAAATTTCTGTAAATAAAACGGCGTGACCACATGGTGTGTCACAGATTTACTTGATTTTTTCACCTAAAAAAACAAAATTTTTACCATCCCAGATATTAATTTACTAACATGTAAGAGTTTAGCTTGCTTCTTGAACGATTTAAAAAAAAAAAATTGGGAAAAAAATTTGTGACACACCATGTGGTCACGCCGTTGAACATTTAAAAATGTGAGAAATTTTTAATATCTTCACGATTTTTTAATTTGTATATGTTTATATTGAAGCGCAAAAAATTTTTTCAATGAAATATCTGAAAACCACAATGTGACCACACGGTGTGTCACACAATTGTTTCAATTTTTTTGATTAAAAAACTTAATGAAACATCTTAAATATTCATTTGTTATGATATGGGGACGCAGTTTGGTTCCCAATAATTTTAATATTAAAATTGGGAAAAATTTGTGTGACACACCATACGGTCACGTTTTTGTTTTAATAAAAATTTTAATGAAAAAAAAAAATATTTTCATTTAAACTTGTTTATAAAAGATATTAATGTTATAATTTCAATAAAATTTTTGAATATTAAAGGCGTGACCACACGGTGTGTCACACAATCTTTTGATTTTTTTATACAAAACTTAAAGTTTCATAAAGTATTTAGAATAATGCTTTTATAACTATTTAGCAGCTTAAAATTTTTTTTTAAAGTTTTTATGGTCGAAATTAGGGAAAATATGTGTGACACACCGTGTGGTCACGCAGTGTTATTATGAAAATATCAGAGAAAATGTTTTTTTATAACCATAAATGATTTCATCTGGTGTAAATGTTAAGATTTTTTTCGAGTTGTCAACATTGAAAAGTGTGACCACACGGTGTGTCACACTGTTTTTTCGATTATTCATTCATTTCTTTTTTTTATATGGAATATAAAAAAAAAATCACTAAATTTCTTAAATCCAACACTGTGACCACATGGTGTGTCACACATTTTTACCCAAGTTCATCTTAAAGGAATCAAACTGCGCTTTTATATTTCAATAAATCAGTAGTTGAGTTCTTAAAAATGTAATAGAAAAAAAAACAAATAAAAGTGTGACACACCGTGTGGTCACATGGCCACATGGTGTGTCACATTTTGAGGTAATTTTTTTATTTAAAAAACTAAATTTTTAATATCTGAAGTATTGATTTATTAAAATATAGGAGCTTAGTTTAATTACTTTAAGTCACTTTAGTAAAAATTATAAGTATGTGACACACCATGTGGCCACGTTGTTGATAAGTCGAGTTTTGAGTATGAAAATGTTATTTTCATCTTTTTTTAGTTAATAAGAGTATTGATATTAAAATTGTTCCAAATTTTTGGGGATTGAGAGGTGTGACCACACGGTGTGTCACGTTTTTATTTTTTAAAAAACCACGTTATTTACATTTTGAATCCTTATTTATTACAGTTTGGGAGCGTAGTTTGGTTCCTGAAAGTGTATATAAGTAAGAGCACGGAAAAAATTTGTGTGACACACCATTTGGTCACGTTGTTGTCTTCTCAAAATTCAAATGAAAAAAATTTGTAAAGCAAAATATTGCAATGTGTAACCATGGAAATGTTATTCAACAGGTTTTTCCAACAAACTTTTCAATATGATTGGTTCTAACATTCGGTTACTATGGAAACAAATTGTTGACTTGTGTTTCTATTGGTTTGAAATGACCTTATTGTTAAAAACTTTTTCGCTTTTTTTCCTGATTTTTTTTCTAAACAATCACATTTGTACTTTTTATAACGTTAAGCACTTGATTATCGAATTTCCATTACTTATTTAAAAACAAATGAGAAATTTTCTCGCATTTCATTTGTGAAAATTGCATTTTTCTTCGTTTTAAAAACAAGCAAACCAGTTGCAATCTACCAGATTACTCTTTCTTTAAAATTCATTATCTTCAAACATGCATCCATAAATCTAAATATAATCAAAGCGTCTGCGGCGCGCTATCAAAGAGATAATAACCATTTTTCCCGTAATGGAAAATGCTGTTGCAGCATATTATCGAAGCTTAGACCCCTCTATATATGAGCAAACAACAAAAAAATGACAATCGTTAGTACATAAATCTAACTTGGGAGAGTAAAAATTTAATAATCACCTTAATCTACTTATATTGGTGAACATTTTCTAATGTTTCATGGTATTCGTAAGTTCATACACCCACAACTTGTTAGAGGGCGTTTTTTTTTTCCCCCTAAGTGGGTGAAACTTGCCTATGGTTGCAGTTTATATTTGGATGTCAACTTGAGATAGAAAAATTAGATTTTTTTTGTTCGATTGTCGAATGTTTCATAACAACAATGAAATTCAACTGTTTAACAATTGAAAATCAAATAGACAGCCAAACGATAAAAATTAGTTAATTGCAGGTAATTTTATTTCAAAGTTTTCATATCAAGCTCAATTTACACGTCCAACTATTTGATTTGATCAATTACTATTTTTTATAAACTGTTCTTCACTTTTTTTTAATTTTTTCGTGGCTTGCTAGGATCTTGTATTTAACCACTATAAACACCACATTTAAAAGATTTCTTTTTAACCGACTTCAAAAATAATACAGTCGAATTGAGAACCTCCTCCTTTTTTTGAAGTCGGTTAAAAAAGGAGGAGGTTCTCAATTCGACTGTATTTTTTTATTTTTATGATTGTTACCTCAGTATTTCCGACTGGGTGAAGCGATTTTGATGATTCTTTTTTTATTTGAAAGCTGGTGCTTCCCGAATGGTCCCATTTTAGTAGGAAATCGTTCACTTCTAAGGGGTTAGAGATGAAATACTAATTTCTTATTGGATGGCTCAATTTTAAAAATTATTATTTTATTTGAAAGCTGGTGCTTTTCGTGGGGTCTAGTTTTAATTTGAGGGAAATCTTCCACTTCTACGGGGTTGAAAACTAAGGGATGAAATACTAACTTCTTATTGGATAGCTCGATTTCGATAATTCTTTTTTTATTTGAAAGCTGGTGCTTTTCGTGGGGTCCAGTTTTAATTTGAGGGAAATCTTCAACTTCTAAGAGGTTGAAAACTAAGGGATGAAATATTAACTTTTTATTGGATATCTCGATTTTGATAATTATTTTTTTATTTGTAGAACACATCCTTAAATTAAACTCCTATCCATTTAAGAAAAAAACTCCACTCATAAGGGGTTAAAAATTAGAGATAAAATAATATTGAAATTTTTAACCGACTTCAAAAAAAGGAGGAGGTTCTCAATTCGACTGTATTTTTTTTTTTTTTTTATGTTTGTTACCTCAGCATTTCCGACTGGGTAAAGCGATTTTGGCGATTCTTTTTTTATTTGAAAGCTGGTGCTTCCCGAATGGTCCCATTTTAGTTTGAAGGAAATCTTTCACTTCTAAAGGGTTGAAAACTAAGGGATGAAATATTAACTTCTTATTGGATAGCTCGATTATAATAATTCTTTTGTTATTTGAAAGCTGGTGCTTTTCGTGGCGTCCAGTTTTAATTTGAGGAAAATCTTCCACTTTTAAGGGGTTGAAAACTAAGGGATGAAATAATAACTTCTTATTGGATAGCTCGATTTCGATAATTCTTTTTTTATTTGTAGAACACAACCTTAAATTAATCTCCAATCCATTTAAAAAAAAACTCCACTCATAAGGGGTTAAAAATTAGAGATGAAATAATATTACAAATTTTTCCTGGCTAACCCGATTTTGAAAATTTTGTTTCTATTAAGTACAACGTACCTTTAAATTGTTCACATTTACATTTGAAGAAAAAAATCCACCCATTAAGGATGAAAATCGGGATGATCTAGGGATCTAATATCTAAAATCTAGGGATGAAATAGTGACATTTAACCGAATTTAGATAATTTTTTTTCTGTTGAAAAAAGTAATCCACTTAGTTTTGTTATTACATTTGAAAGCAAAAAATTTCAACCCTTAAGAGCAAAAAGGGATGATGTAGTAACTTTTAATATTAAACGACGCTGCCTCATATGAGCAGCGCGTTTGGAAGGTTAACCATTTTTAAGAAAATAAAATCAGTTATTAAACTTCAGATCACTAAAACGCGAGAAATAAATAAATATTATAAAAAAATGAAAAACCCACTTCAAAATATATAAAAATTCTTAAACAAAAAATGCACTAAAAAGTAACAAAATAATGGCGTATCCTTGAAGTATCTACAACTTACAAATTATTAGGATGATACAATGTACAACTATTGTTATTTTTGGAGTTTGGGTCAGTCAAGAAAATAAATATAAATGGTAATTTGTAAAAATTGTAAAAAGGTTTAGTTGGTATTGGTATTTTGTAGTTTAAAGGTCGCTAGATATTGTTACAGTTCGAGTATATTGTTTAAAAGTTCATTTGAAAAATAATTTTCATAAGGTATTCTCGTTTTTTGCTAAGCACCAATATAGTCGTATTTCCTTGGCTGACACCAACTCCAAAAATAACAATAGTTGTACATTGTATCATCCTAATAATTTGTAAGTTGTAGATACTGCAAGGATACGCAATTATTTTGTTACTTTTTAGTGCATTTCTTAGTTAAGAATTTTTATTTATTTTGAAGTCGGTTTTTCATTTTTTTATAATATTTATTTTAATTTTTTAAAGTCAAATCTCTACATAAAAATGCAGAGGTGCCCTTTAAAGCAGGATTTATTTCGTTTAAATCCTCATCTAGAGTTGAATTACGTCGTCTAGACTAACTCCTAGTCACTCCACTGTAACACTGTATGTGCGAGAGACTCGATTACATCACATTTATATTCTATCAAGTGTGCAATTTTCTCCTCAATCTTTCGTATTATTTTCGAATTTAACTCATGCGAATGTTCAACTACCGACAGTATTTTCCTTCGTCACGAATATATTAACACATCTCTCACCGAGAGACAGAAAATTTCAACGATGAATTGTCACTTAGGTATATCTCTCATTCTGTTTATTGTCGCATCCTCTCCTAGTATATATTTCAAAGTTTTTTTTTTTCTTCTTTTCCTCTCACTTGAGAGCTTTGTGTTGTCTTTAAAGAAATCGATTCATCACTACGCGTCTTCCACTTGACTATTTAACAGGGTGCGATGTAAGTATTTAATTTAATTTTCGACTTGCCTCGATTGCTATTAATGGTGGATAATTATTTAAAAGTAAACGCGTGAATGGAATACCTATGTTGGTGGTCCCTTCGTTTGTGGTATTATTGTATGCATCTGTTCTTCAGTTAACCCCTTTAGGTTCAGAAGGAATGGCAGATGGAAATCTTGTTAACCGCATTGTTGCCGGGTGCTCTAAGTTAAGAGTTGACAGTGTGTTGTCTAGACTTGAGGCACTCTCACACGAGTAAATCACCTAACAATACGACATACACATACAAAGAATACTTGAGCGAGAGCATAACGTGAACAATAGATGAAAACATACTTTGTATATTTCTACGGCTGTTTTTTCGTTTGTTTGGATATAATATGGAGATGGCAATGTCTTGGGAGTTTGTAAACAAACTATCGACATAACATCCCTTTTGTCGAGTCACTCGACAGGAGACTGGAAAGAAACATTAGAATAAAAGAAATGTTGGAAAGTTTTGTGGCACCAAAAATATGACAAATATAAAGTTACAACTACTTGCATTTTTTTTTTACTTAGTGGCGCAGCTATGTGAACCCTGCAACCAACTTACAAATTTTTGAAAATTTTTTTCATAGGTCGCCTGGAAATCGTTAGTACCCGTTTGTACCGTTTTTCTTTTCGTTTGTACCCTAAGCGTTTCCGAGATACGGCGGGCCCTTAAAAGGGCCCGCAACCAACTTTTATGTATCAACATGAAACCTTTACAAATCGATTGTACTACGTTACTAGAGGATTGTAGCGTCAAAATTTTCGTTGGTACCCTAACAGTTTCTGAGAAAATCATCCCCAAAGTTAGGGGATGATGAAATATGCATACATAATATATCAATAACAAAATATAATTTTTCAAATCTGTTCTCGTGCATCGCTTGATAATTGTGAAAACTCGTTTGTGTCGTTTTTCTTTTCGTTTGTACCCTTCAGATTACAAAATGGCGGCCGACTCTTAATACGGCACATCAAGATCTCGAGGACGGTAGGAAAGTTTTAAAATCTATATTTTCACATTAATTGCGAGTCGTTAGTACTCGATTAACCACTTTTATTTTCATTTGTACCCTAACAGTTTTCCGCATACAGCGAGCCCTTAAAAGGGTCTGTGTCCAATTTTCATGTATCACCATAAGGCATTTACGTATCAATATGAATAAGAAACATGAAAATAGAAACGAAAAAAATTCACCTCTAACTAACAAGATGCCAAGAAAATACACCCTAAAGTTAAGGGTGAATTACAGCTGCAAAAATACGAAAACCCAAACGGCTCGAAATTTTCCAAATCTGATTTTTGCATTCAGTCAGAAATCGTTAGTACCCATCGAAAATACTTTTTTTTTCGTTTGTACTCTTATAGTTACTGAGAAAATCGACCTCAAAGATTTTCATATCTTCACAGCTGTAATTCACCCCAATCTTTGAGATCGATTATCTCAGTAACTATTAGGGTACAAACGAAAAGAAAAGTATTTTCGATGGGTACTAACGATTTCTGGCCGAATGCAAAAATCAGATTTGGAAAATTCCGAGCCGTTTGGGTTTTCGTATTTTCGCAGCTGTAATTCACCCTTAACCTTAGGGTGTATTTTCTTGGCATCTTGTTAGTTAGAGGTGAATTTTTTTCGTTTCCATTTTCATGTTTCTTATTCATATTGATACGTAAATGCCTTATGGTGATACATGAAAATTGGACACAGACCCTTTTAAGGGCTCGCTGTATGCGGAAAACTGTTAGGGTACAAATGAAAATAAAAGTGGTTAATCGAGTACTAACGACTCGCAATTAATGTGAAAATATAGATTTTAAAACTTTCCTACCGTCCCTGTATCGTCGAAAATCCTCCAACATGGAGTTTTCTCGTAGTTCTTAAATAAATTATAATTAGTAAATAAAACACCATTTACGGGAAAAAGCACTATGGCATAAAAAAATCCGATTTATTATCATTGTTACATAGTTTTGGGATTTACTATATATCTCATTGATTGCACCATGAATTGATTGGTAGTGTGAAGTTGTTTAGGTTCGTATGTGGTTGTGCAGTTAGGATTCGCTCAAGGATCGCTCGACATGATGACTCCCTGGAGCCCACTCAAAGCTTTGCCCGACTTGAACCCCCCTGGGAGCTAACTCGCGCAGGGCATGCACAGTGTAAAATCGTGTCGTTTTGGATATACGTTGGACGTACATATATTGGATGAATTGTATGATGAAATAGATCGTGGCCGGACGACAGTACAATCATTCTTAAATTGTCAAATAGCGGGCCCGCGTTAACCATACCGTCGCCCAGTACCATAATCCAAGTGTACCCAAATACAAACAATAAGATATTTGTTTTACAAATCAATTGACATATTATGATATTGAATTCAATAGCAAATAGTTATAAAGCAGCATTAAATATAAGCATAAATAGATAAAGAATATCACGTTCTTTTGTATATGAAGAGATATTCCTCCAAGGGTCATTATTATATTCAATCAGTCCCAATTCTGGGTTTTATCCTTTCATGTTGCAGTTCACTCAATAATAATTTGTTGTTATATATTTTATTTAACGTTAATTCGCTATATTGTTTTATTGTCATGGCGTCATAGCCTTCATAGTATACATTCAGATATTATTCTTTTTGGCTCCATAGCCTTCATAGTATAAGTACAATTATTATTCTTCCGTACAGAATGTACGGAACAGTCCCCGAGATCTTGATGTGCTGTATTAAGGGTTGGCCGCCATTTTGTTATTTGAAGGGTACAAACAAAAAGAAAAACGACACAAACGAGTTTTCACAATTATCAAGCGATGCACGAGAACAGATTTGAAAAATTATATTTTGTTATTGATATATTATGTATACATATTTCATCATCCCCTAACTTTGGGGATGATTTTCTCAGAAACTGTTAGGGTACAAACGAAAATTTTGACGCTACAATCCTCTAGTAACGTAGTACAATCGATTTGTAAAGGTTTCATGTTGATACATAAAAGTTGGTTGCGGGCCCTTTTAAGGGCCCGCCGTATCTCGGAAACGGTTAGGGTACAAACAAAAAGAAAAACGGTACAAACGGGTTCTAACGATTTCCAGGCGACCTATAAAAAAAATTTTCAAAAATTTGTAAGTTGGTTGCAGGGTTAACATAGCCTAGTGGCGCAGTGGTTAGAGCAGTTTGCTCTTTCCGCACATGCGTCAGTAGTACAGGGTTCGATCCCCGTCGAATCCCTAGATTTAAAAATGATATAACCTAAGATTTTTTTTTCACTTTTTCAACTGTTTATAAACCACGTTACAATATAGTTAAGCTGGTCTAAAGGTGGATGACAGGGCGCCGCTCAGCAGCAGTTCTGGTATTTTAAGTAGGTGATGTGACTTAGAACCTCAAGTATTCGTGGCGCTTCCTCTTTAATTTTCTTGGTGGAGGCAGAGAGTCAATCGCGTTGATGAGAATGACATCAGTGCCATGGTAGTGTATAAGCGTATGTATGACTTTTTAATCAGCTTTCCGACAGTGGGGATATCCAAATCTCTGTAAATAACCAAGTTCCGGTTGTATCATTCGGCTTCCGTGTCTAGTCGTAATACTCTGTTTTGAACTACTTTTTTTTCTCTTTAAATTGGCCATCAGGATCCAGGTCCTATAATCCAATTTGCTGGCCGAAACTTGGCGTGATGGAAACCACTTCCAAAGGAGGAACTTTTCAGTCTTCTGTCTTCTTGGAGTACCAAAAGTGGCGCCATTAGTGGATTTGGATGACTGTGCAGCTTTTCAAAGTGGTTCGTTGTGCGAATAGTGATTGTATCAGTTACTGATAGGATGTGCAGGACACCGCGAAGAGTCTCGTTTGTAACATACCAAGGGGCATCTACCAGTTGTCTCATTATTTTCAATTGCGTGGCTTCAATCAGCTTTATACTAGTTTTGCTGGCAGATCCCCATAGCTCTATACCATACGTCCAGATCGGCACTATGATAGCCTTGTAAACCAGTATCTTGTCTTCAACTGGAAGTTTAGAGCCCCTTCTCCGCAGCCAGTGAAGTTGTTTGAACTTGCTGTTTATGCACTTTTTTGAGTTATGTGGTACTTCCACGTGAGTCTCCTATCTATGCAAACACCAAGGTATTTAACGGTGGTAGATGAGGGAATCACGGACGAGTTCAGATTGACAGGCGGGCATACTCCTGTTCTGAGCGTGAAAGTCACTTGGACTGATTTGGATTTGTTGATTGTAATTTTACATTTTTTAGTCCAAGTGTTCAGCAGATTTAGATGATGTTGGAGGTATTGGGAGGCAATATCAGCCTCAGTATGACTCCAACTACTTAATTCGGTTTATTTTATAGTCACTCGTTGCATCCCAGAACTCGGAGGCGCATTGCCATATTGAACGAATCATCGTTAAATATATGAACTGCTTATCCGCGATTGATAGTGGGAAATACTTTTCTAGCAGTGGTCTTAACTGCAGGATTCTGGCTCTTAATCGTTTGACTAGCGCATCAATATGAGGAGAATATGTTAGTCGTTTGTCTAAAATGATACCAAGGTAGCGTGTTGTGTCAGACTTCAGTATTATAGAAGTATCCAGTATCCATTCATGCGAATTTGTGGTGATCCACCATTTTTAGTTCTAGTCATGGAGTAGAGCTATGTGGTTTTAGATGTTGACTGATACATCATTGTCAAGATTATCACCAAATATGACGATTACATTTTCAGAGTTTGGTTGGAAGATCGCTGACATATACCAGATAGTGCAGGGTACCCAACACGCTACCCTGTAGAACTCCGGTATTTATAGATTTTAAATTAAACTTGGTATTTTTGAAATTGACACAGAATGTGCGTTGTGTTAGATAAGACTTAAGGAGTCTGTCCGATAAGTCTCCAATAAGTGTCCGGAAGTCCTGTTTTTAACTTGTATAGGACGCCCAGGTGCCACACCCTGCCAAATACCTGTTCGATGTCTATAAATACTTCTTTTTTCATATGTTTTTCGAACTTCTTCTATTACTTTCTGAAGTTGATGTGAGCATGAATGTTCAGAACGGAATCCAAATTGCTATTCTGGTACTATATCATTCAAGTAGGTACCTATGTCATTATTTTTGGTAAAAGTAGTTCTTTGTAAATTTTAGAGAAAAGGGTAGGAGACTGATAAAAAGGACCTTCAATGTTAAAGCGACTTAAAACACCAATAAAAATTTTTTTTTTCAATTTAAGACATTTTGTATAAGGAACCTATACAACTTTGCTTGTATAGGTGCTATTTTTTCATTTTTTCAAGATTAATTGTAAAAATTAAATGTTTCAAAGTATTAGGCAATCTTTTGCCACTACTTTCTCCCATCTTTTCTGTAGCAATCGGATGCCACGTTGGAAAAACTGGTCATCTTTTGAAGCGATCCACGAATCGATCCAATTTTGGACTTCTATATTAGACAGGAAGTTCTGGTCCTTCGAGCCGTGTGCCATCGATCAAAATAAATGATAGTTAGAAGGAATAAAGACTGGAAAATGTAGAGCGGATGGGTTGAGATTTCTCATTTCAACGTTTCTAAGTACGTTTCGACAACTTTTGCAGCATGAGCCGAGCGTTGTTCCAAAATAAAGTGTCCTTTGAGGTATTTTGGCCGTTTTTCGTGATAGTTTTAGACGCTTTAGCAGTTCATAATATACCACACCAAGCTAGTCTCGCCAAATACTGAGCATTTTAGAATCAAGGATATGCAGTTTAGCGGTACGTGACATTTTGGCGCCATCGTTCTGGCGCGGGACGTTTTGGCGCCGCCGTATTTGCGCTGGAAGTTTTTCCGCGAAGCATTTCGTTTCATTGTACCAGGATCCTAAGTTTATGCGGGGGTGGTTGTTTTTTGTATCATCTTCCGGAATCCTCCAAAAAAATTCAGTGGTTCAGTGGCGCCAAAATGTTCTGCTTCGTTAGTTTAGCAATCAGTGCACAAGAATGTCCGGGATATGTTCATTATTTTCAACGTTTCAATCGTAAAATACCTTATCACAATACGATGCAAAAATTTTTTCCTTTGGTCCTTCGAGCAATTATTCACAAGTACAGAAACGCCTTCAAACTCTCCCAATTTCAACTCGTATGGCACCCAATATCCTTGCTTCTGATCCTTGCTTGTTGACTCACTCCCAATGGTCTTGCCACGTTCTTTTGAGTTTGACACGAGTCTTCATGAAGCAAATCCTCTAATTCTATGATTCTCCACTACTATGCTGGTCTTCTACGTGAAAATTACCATTTTTGAAGCGTTGATACCACTCATGGTATATTCTTTCACTCATAGCAGCTTTACTTTAAGCTTTTTAGAGCATTTGGTGAGCCTTAGCCGCAATTTTTTTGATATTTTTGGCTCATAAACCGACATCTTTAATCGGCTATAATTATATGATGTAAATCTAAATCAACTATTGGTGCTATTAGGTTATGTTCACAAGATACTAAAGAGTATATAACAAGTCGACTATAATAATTTTTTTCGACTTCTACTTGTCGCCATGTATAGAAAAGAAGGCGGGCGCAAAGTTGTATACCTACCTAATAAAAAGTACATATTACAAATAATGCAACTAGTATGCAAATCTTCGGTTGTGAGTTTCACTTGCACTTGTTTTTTTTTTTTGTTAACGAAACAGGATGTAAGCCAAACACTTTTCACCACATAACAACCGAAATTGTGCTTTCAAGTTTTGTCGTTTGGCTCGTCGAATCACGTATTACCTTAGACACAATTCCGCATCTACAAACTTCTATCTAATTTTCACGTCGCGTTGTTGTTGTCGTTGTTTTTGATGTAGAAGCACAACATCCTACCAACTTAAATATATATTCGAGTCAGCATCACACACATATTACGTAGGTAGGGTAAACCTATATAATTATTTTCTATAACAGGTGAAAATTTCGAGGAGTCCTTGTTATTGAGAGGCGTTGAGCACATAGAATACCTACGAATATTTTAACTAGCTAACTTCATATCAACTTATTTGCATCTATATCCGGATGTTTCACAGTCTGTGATTCGATGTCGGATCTAATTACCAAAGTTATTTGGTGAAATTTACTAATCAAACAAATTTTTTTTTTTTTTACTTTTTCTGTTTTGTTTTTCAGGTTTTATATTTAGGTTTCACATTACAAATTTTTTCATCAAGTTATATAAAAAGCTTTTGGTCAAAGGCTAAAAAGCTAAGGCAGAAAGTATTTATATAAATTTGTGTCATAAACTTTTCCATACGACCCCTAATGCCGTTAAAAACGAGATATTAACAAAAGCTCTTTTCTTGCTCCACTGTACTTCCTGCCATTTTAACTTGCGTATATGATATTAAATTAAACAAATGATTCTCAAAATTGTTTCAGACCACTGACCAGTTTTTGAAAGCCACTGGTATAGACCAAATGAGTACTAAAACAAGAGTACAGAAGAAATTTATATTTCAACAATTATAATTTCGAGGTTGGAATCCTGTCTGACAAAAACCTAACATGGTATTTGACAAATATCTCCATTCCTGTCCTTTTAATGGTATTTTTTGTAATAACCAAAGTTGTAGAGCATTTTATATTCTATAAATTTTATCCCAACAAAATTTTCATAAAACAAACGGTTTTCGAGGAAGAAAGCGAAACGTAAAAAGAACCATAGCTGTGACAACTTCAAGTTAACTATCTTCAAATTTTTTAAGTTTTCTCGAAAATGGTTGGAGGTACAAAATTTTGTTTCATATAAAACTTGTAGAAAATTTTAAGTTCTACAACTTTGCAAGTGACTCAAAATGTCGTTAAAAGCACAGAAAACGAGATATACTTAAAAGCTCTCTTTTTGTTATTTAATACTCGAAATGTTGTCATTTTATCAACTAGGAGACTCTAATAGCTACTTTCAACTGAAGATACTATAAATTGGGATCACAAAAAATACTTGAGTATTAACTAAATAAATCAGGATTTTAATTCTCCCCTCTGTCATCTATAACTAGTTAATGCAAACCAAATCGTTCGTTTTCTTTAGAAATTTTCAAGTGATAATTTGTATGGTACAAAGTTTGAATAACTCTGGCTAATAGTAATAAAATAAACTAAAAATTAAAAAAAAAAATTTTTTTTTAAAAAATTGAATTTTTTTTTAAAATCATGTTGGACAAAAATCTATTGTGAGCTTTTGTAAATATCTCCATTCCTGAGCTTTTGAGCACAATTTGTGTAGTAAGCAAAATTGTAGATCATAAAATTTGCTAGAATTTTTGGTTATTACAAAATTTTCATAGAAAGAACCATTTTTGAGATAGAACCAGAAATCTGATACAAGCTCAACCGCATTTGTAAAAATCATCAGCCAATTTTTGTTTTGCATTTCTCGTCCTATCTAAAAAAAGGTTGGTTCTACAAAAATTTGGAGGGATTCAAATTTAAAGAACGATTTCCAATCTATAACTCTATTTCTGACCAAAAATTCCCTCAAAAGCACAGGAAGCAAGATATTAACGAAAGCTCGATTTTTATTATGTTTTATTTAAAATTACCACCACTGAAGCTTTCGTATAATTTTAGGTTAAAATACGAATATAAAGAGTGTTTTTAACTTATTATCTAAAATTCTGACTTTTAGACAAAAGTCAAAAAAGCTTTAGTACCTATTAATGCATTTGCAATTTCAAGGCTGAAATTTTGTAAGACAAAATCTATTAAGAGCTTTTGTAAATATCTTCATTTCTGTGTTTTTAACGAAAAATGTTGATATTAACAAAATTGTAGATCATAATTTTTACTATCAACTTAAAATCTGTTATGAGCTTTTGTAAATATCTCTATTCCTGAGCTTTTGAGCACAGTTTGTATTATTAGCAAAATTGTGGACCATAAAATTTTCTAGAAATTTGGTTTCTACAAAATTTTCATAGAAAGAATCATTTTTGAGATCGTACCAGAAATCTGATATAAGCTCAACCGCATTTGTAAAAACCATCAGCCAATTTGTCGTCCTATCTCAAAAGCGGTTGGTTCTACAAAAATTTTGAAGGATTCAAATTTGAAGAACGGTTTATAATCTACAACTCTATTTCTGACAAAAAATTCTCTTAAAAGCTGAGGAAGCGAGTTATTAAAGAAAGCTCGATTTTTAATATGTTTTATTTAAAATTACCACCACTGAAGCTTTCGTATAAATTTAGGTTAAAATACAAAAATAAAGGGTGTTTTCAACTTATTATCTAAAATTCTGAGTTTTAGACCAAAAGTCAAAAAAGCTTTATTATAAATGCATTTGCAATTTCAAAGCTGAAATTTTGTATGACAAAAATCTATTAAGAGCTTTTGTAAATATCTCCATTTCTGTGCTTTTAACGAAAAATTTTGATGTTAACAAAATTGTAGATCATAATTTTATCTATCAATTAAGTTCTTATAAAATTTTCATAGAACCAATCATTTTCGCGATAAAGCTTGAAATCTGATAAAAGGTCAACGGCATTTGAAAGAACCATTAGCCAATTGTCCTTCTCCTACATTTCACGCCCTATCGCAAAAACCGGTGATTCTGCAAAAATTTGGTCATAATCAAAATTAAAGAACTTTTTCTAGTCTGTAACTGGATTCATAACAAAAAATGCTCTAAAAAGCACAGGAAGCGAGATATTACCAAAAGCTCGAATTTTATAAATGTTAATTTTAAGTCATCTTTAATAAAGCCTTTTACTCATTTTATGTCAAAATTTTTATATTTTTTCCATTAAAAATCTTCCAATCAAAATCAAAAAAAGCTCCACTATATACAGGTTCTATCTAGCTTTCCAAGAAATCACTTAAAAACTTCATATGTACTAATTTTGGAGTCGCTATACACGAGCATTGTCTCTGTCGTTTTTATCTTCATAATAGACCTGGATAGTAATTTGATGCATCTCCTTCCTTTCACCAAAGCAGATAAAACTTAACCCCCCCCCCCGAATTCAATTTGTCTTACACACACTTACTCAAAAAGACGTTCGTTCGACTTTTCCCACCAAAAATCACTTTGAAAAATGTACCTGCTATTACCAATATGGTCCAATATTAAATTGCATCTCTTGGCGGAATTGATCGAACGTTTCATATTCATCGTTTCTCTTCTGATACAAGAATCATTTGACCAGAGAGATGAGCTCATATTTTTCCCATTATTCAAAGATGTCAACCTCTTCTCTACAGATAAAACGGTTTACATTTTACTTTATTACACGCGAGCTTAGATGTGAAAGGGGAAGCGGGGGGAACATACAATTTAGAATAGAGCTTTTGTGGTCAATGAATACAATTCATTTTGTGTCAACACCAATTTTATTCATGGAAAAATTTTTCACGATTCAATAACTAAGTTTTATAACCTCAAATTTTTTATTTGTATGTTTGTATTCTTATATTTCAAAAACTACCCTACCGATTTTAATGAAATTTTGTTAAAATGTTTTCCATGATTACTAAAAGACGTTAATAACAAAAAAAATAAAACAAAAAAATCTGAAGATCTTTTTGGTTGTTTAATGTTAAACTTAACTGTAACGATGAGACTATTACAGATAATTTCTTGTTTTGTTACACTTCAAGTTGGCCATTTGATACTCGACAGTGTAACGGATTTACATTAGACATTCCTAATATTAGGTCATGAAATCCCAATCTATTAACAAATAAATTTTACTGTCGTACAAAAACTTTCATTTTAATTATAAATGCTACAAAAATGTAAAAAATGATTTTCAGAAAAAGCTCAAGCTTTCACACTTATATCGTAATTATACGAAGAAAAAGCTCATCACTTTGTCGACAAAGCTGCTTGAAAAACTTTTCCTGTACCACCCTCAAAGATATCATATATATGTATAGCATCCCCTCCCTCGTCTTCGTCTTCGGCACCCCTCATCTTTTTACACATCCAATAAAATAATTTATGTCTAATTACAAAAGTTATGAAAACTGCATTATCTCGACGACGAGACGATAGAACAAACGAAAGCTTAAAGCGCACAAAGCAGTCGCCGTGTGTATGTGCACGTCATTTTTATAGCTGCAGTGTGATTTATAATTTAAATTTTTTTTTCCCCAAAAAGCTCTTGTATTTGCTCAATTTACGACCGTAATTCATTTGTTCAGAACAAATAAAAATCAAACTTTATGGTCGTTAATTGTTTATAAGTCTTTGTAAGTGGAACATTTCGAGTTAAAAAGGTCACATCTATTCGATCAGTACGAAACAATACATTAACAAAGACATGAAGCTTGAAACAATCACAAATTTAATATATTTAATTAACCCCGACCACGAGGCCTCGGTTTCTTTGTGCTTTTTCGTCCGATTGCCTCCAACCCCTAACTACCATCCCCTAATTCGCCTCTTCAATTAACCACGCAACAGCAGCGTCTCGACGCAAATATATTTTAACAATTATTCCGAAAAATCAACCAAAGGGCGTTTTCATCCCTTAGCCCTTGTATAATACGTGCTAATGAATGACATTTTCAAAGCTCCTAAAAGCCTTAAATTTACCTTCAGATAAAACACTGTACCTTTAATATAATTTGGTTGAAATTTTATTATTATTGTTATTAATTTTTCGTCTGTCAAAGGCTTTTATCCTTCAAAATTCCAGTCTTAAAGTCGTCGAGCTTTTCAATCAGGCTTTAATTAAGAACTTTGTTCTGATAGAATATATTTTATTTTTCGATCAAAATCGTTGATTAAAAATAACTACAAACAAAAAAAAGTTTTTTAAGAAAAAAAATGGTGTGACACACCATGTGGTCACATTTTTTTTTGTTTAATTTAAATAAAAAAATTTTTTTCTTCATTTCTATTTTGGGTCTTAAGGCATAATTATAATTTTTTATTAGAATTTTAAACGTTTTATATTTGAAAGTTGTGACCACACGGTGCGTCACACTTTTATTTTGATTTTTTTAACTAAGAAAATTAAATTTTTAACATCTCAGATCTTTATTCGTAGACCCGTAAGACCGTTGCTTGTTTCTTGAACGATATTTTAGTCAAGATTGAGAAAAAAAAGGTGTGACACACCGTGTGGTCACATCGTTAAATTTTAAATTTTTGAAGAAATTTTATCATTTAAATCTTATGTTCACGTTTATAAGTTTATATTGAAAATAACGAGGTTGTTTTCACTAGAGTTCCTGAAAACCACAATGTGACCACACGGTGTGTCACACTTTTTTTTTCTCAATTTGGACATAAAACATTTTAAGTAACCAAATTATGCTCTTATACCTTATTAAATATATACCTGCGATGTTTAATTTGTAATTTCTTAAGTAAAATAAGGAAATATATTTGTGACACACCGTGTGGTCACATTGTTATTATATCTAATTTTAAATGAAAAATGTGACCTAAACACATTTTCATTCGTTTTTTATTCAAACAACTAAATTTTTAATCTTTAAGGTAAAGTCAAAATTAGAAAGTATGTGACACAACGTGTGGTCACGTTGTTTATATGTCGAAATCAATATAAAAAAATGATATTTTCATCTATACTTTGTTAATTAAGGTATTGAAGTTATAATATATCCAGATTTTTTAATATGGAGACATGTGACCACACGGTGTGTCACACTTTTGTTTCGATTTTTTGACTAAAAACATTGCATTGAAACATCTCAAATACCATTTTTTTAGCGGTTTGGGGGTACAGTTTGGTTCTTGATAGTTGTTTTTTAGTCAGAATAGTGAAAAATTTGTGTGACACACCATACGGTCACGTTGTTGTCTTATCAAAATTTTAATGAAAAAAAATATTATCATCTAAACTTGATTAAAAAAGGGTATAAATGTTGTATTTTGTATTTGTTTTGTTGTTTTGATGCAAAAAATTTCATTTTTTTAACTTTTGAAATATTGTTTTCAATCTTATGGTAGCGCAATTTTGTTTTTTTTTTTTGACGTTTTTTTAGTCGGAATTGGGGAAAATCGGTGTGTCACACCATGTGGTCACGCTGTTGAGTAGCAAAAATTTTAAAGGGAAAGTTACTTGGTAAGTACTTGACTTCATCAGGATGTGAATATTAAGATTTCTTTTTAGTTTTCAACATCGAATGGTGTGACCACACGGTGTGTCACACTTTTGTTTCGGTTTTTTGAGTTTAGTAATTACATTTTTGACCACTTTAATAACGATAGATTATTATTTAATAGGAAACATGGTTGCTGAAATTTTTTAAGTTAAATTACCAAAAAATATGTGACACACCGTGTGGTCACGTTATTGCATTGTTGATATAGAACAAGAAAAAATTATTCTTATCTTTCCTTTATATAATCAAATTACTAGATTTAACATTTTCTTCAAATTTCTCAATATGAAAAGACGTGACCACACGGTGTGTCACACCGATTTTTCCCAATTCCGACTAAAAAAACGTCCAAAATACAAAATTGCGTTACCATAAGATTGAAAACAAGTATTTCAGAAGTTAAAAAAATGAAATTTTTTGCATCAAAACAACAAAACAAAGTGTGACACACCGTGTGGCCACATTGTTGCTTTGTCTATGTTCAGTTTTATTTTAATCATTTTTATCACAGTGTAAATGTTGAGTGTAAATCTTGACCCAACTTTCTAAAAATTTTTCAAAATGGCTTCACAATATCATCGTTTCCATGGATACATGCTTATACACAATTTTATAAATAAATGGCGGATTTATTTAAAATGGTTCTTTATCTTTCGCTCTCCTACACATAAATTCTTATTTTCCATCTTAAAAATTAAACTTTGCCGCAAAGCACAGACCAATGTATAATTAATTTATATACCGTAAATTATATGAGATATATAATAATGTATAGTTGCATCATTAATTATATCCCGAAGGCAAATAAATTAGGGAGTCGAGCATGGTTCAAAAGAAAAAGCTTCGTCTTTGAAGAGAAACAGAACAGAACAGAAGAAAAAAGAAAGGTTATGTTTAAGATTTTTTTCAACAAAAGAAAAGAGGAGAGTAGGTATATTCAATCTTATTTGAGGCACTTGGTAGTTTGGTACCCACATATTTTATGTATACGGGTACCTACCTACCTACCTACCTATCTACCTATTGAATTAGTCGGGTGTTTGAGCGTGCAACTTTCTCAATTTAAAGTTTGATATTAATCATGTTGATTACAGGTGTATCGGTGGCAATATGATGAATAACACGATAAACTTGCTACATTCCGCAGATTATGGCTCTCGCTGGAAAATATCATGAGACGCGTCGAAAACTTTGGATAATTCAAGAGAACATTTTTGAAAAAAGAAACTAAATTCTAAGGGAGTCATTTTCGATAAGACTAATCAATTATTAGCTATCGTAATATAAGTGAAAAAAAAAATTAAATTAGCACATTTTCATGTTTAGTCAACATAAAACGTTGAACACTAAAAAAATGCATTCTATGCAAGTTTTTTCTCTGGTCAGTAAATAATTTTCGTTTAAACTGGAGCTTAGTTTGCATAAATATATCTTGCAGAAAGTTTCTGCCAGATAAATATGTATAGGGTAAAACGTGGTGGTTTTTTTTTTTATTAAAATAATAGTTACCAACTATTTACCCAAGAAAAAAAAATTGCGTGCAACTAATTTTTTGCATCAGGTGAAAATTACTGCGGACAAAACTGCATCAATTGCGACATTTAATGATTTCAATCTCCAAGAAAATTAAATTAAAACAAGAATTGTTTTTTAAATGACGTCATAACACTGTAATAAACATGTTTATAGATATTTAATTTACGAGGAAGAAAATTAAATTTCAAGTCATATTACGGATCTTTTGATTGACTAATCGAATCAATAGGAAACGATCACTTTTCATGCTAACGAAATGTTAAACGAAACTTCCCTTATAATAACACAGTCGAAAAATATTCCCTTTGTTATTTTATTGTTGGTGTTTTTCCAAAGACGATATTATATATAAATATTTATACGCATTTATAGTTCCATTTTATTTACTAGGTATGTGAAATACGTCATGACATTTCGACTGAACGAAAATATTCTAATGATGATCGGTCACGTGAATGAAAATTCATTCGAATAATAACAATGATTAGATGAAGGAAATGGAAATTTTGACGTGACTCAAAGGCTTTTTCAGAGAAGGGAAATTGATGTTTAAACGGCCACTGCGATTTTATTGGGAACCGATTTAATTAACAATGCTCGAAAAAAATTTCTTTGTGACTCGCTTAAAATTAAATTGACTTCTGATTGATTTGCTCTGTAGGATCAGTAAGATTAAGCAACTTCATGTTACTATAACAAGAAAGAGAACAACATCATTTAGCCATAATATAGAATGAGATGATATGCTCAAACATGAGTTTGTTATTTCATTACCATGGAAACACAAAATGTTTCATATCCTTAAATAATTTTCCTTTAGACAAGAAAAAGAAAGATTGAACGGGTTTCCCTTTGATATAGAGTGTGATAGTTGTTTGACGTAATGAGCAATCCAAATGCGTTTTCCTAGGCGATCAAAACAAAGCCACCTTTTAAAATTGTCTTAAGCCTAGACTAAAACCATGTCGCTTTATTACTATGGGAAATATTTACTGCTAAGCGTCACAATGTTTATAAAACTCGCTGTTGGTTTTAAAAGAACTATAAGCACTTTATATCCATATAATCTAAACAGAACTAAATGCATACAGCTAGGGTTTGCAAAAAAAACGTATTTTTATTAAAACCGGGTTTTCAGTTTTTTCCTATCTTAAACCCGGTTAACCGGTTAAAAACCGGGTTATTAAGAAAATTAAATCTATATAAATTCACCTCACCCTTATTGTATTTATGTACAAAAAAACACCATCAATTAATATTTTTTTTAAATATTTTTAATTCAACTTCAGTTACAAAAGTTCATTTGCGAATTTCAAAATTTACTAAAACTGATAAAAATGTTTGAAGAGTAATTTTACTCTTTTTATCGAAAGAAAATAAGTAGTATTTTAAAAATGCTAATGCATTTATTGAGTCATCTCCAAGACGACTTCTAATTTTGTTACAAAATTTCTTGACACAAAAAATTTTATTTCTGAATCCATCAAAGTTGGTGGTTTAACTATGATTAAGACATTTAAAAGTTGTCCTAAGTAGCTCGTTTTTTCCCAATTGTTTCAAATAACTGCCATTTTTTCTAAACGTGTTTATTATTATACTTCATGTAGTTTTTGCCCACACTCCTTTTCGATAGCCATGTTGAGTTCATCATTTAGCGACATTTCCAAAAAGAAATGTAAAAAACTACGAGTAATAACTCATGCAAAAAAGAAATAATAAAACATAAATTAAACATTTACCTATAGCATTAAAATTTCCAGTAAAAATTATTTATTTATTTTGTTTTATTTTGTAAAATTCATGTTAAATAATATTAAATACAATTTAAAAAACCGATTATTTTTATTAAATAACCGGGTTTTTGGTTTTTGATTTTTACTAAAAAAAAAAACGGTTTTTAAAAACCGATTTTAACCGGTTTACAAACCCTATACGAGCTCCTATCTTTAACCCCAAAACCGTCCTTAATTGAATTTTCGCAGGAAAAAGTTACAAACAAAAGTTGTAGAAATTGATGACTCTTAGAACTGTAGCAAGCTTAAAGAAAATCGTTGGAGTCATTTTCGAAAAATATTAAAAAAGCTCAAAAACTCCGAGAATTAAGATTTAGTAATTTCAACCAAAAGCTTCGCGATCACAACTAGATGTAATATGCAGACTACATTCCAAGTTTGGGGAAATTCGGATAAAGCTTTTGATACAATATGGCTGTCACACACAGACACACACACAAACAGACATTTAAAAAAAAAACCTTTTTCGGATTCAGAGGACCTCAAAACATGTATTTCCGGGGAAAGTTCAAACTCGAAAAGTCGACCCGATTACAATATATTATAATATATATATATATATATATATATATATATATATATATATATATATATATATATATATATATATATATACTAGCTGACCCACGCAACTCCGTCTGCGTCACATAAGGGTGAGAGAAGGTTAAGAGTGGGGAACCTATGGCACAATTCTAAAGGAGTTGAAACTTTCTTTGTTTTATCCACAAATCACTTAAGAACCATTGAAGAGATAAAATTTGGTACCTATAATGCTAATTTAAAACCACGCGGACGAAACCAAGAAAAACATTGTATGTCTGTAATGGGCAATATTTATTGATTAATTTGAAGATTTTTTTTCTACTTTAACAGTATAACATGAGCTATCTTAGGTACACCGTACATCACACTATGATCAGTAAGAGTGAAACTATAGTAGAAAATGTCACGGGAACGGGAATAATAAAGGAACGCTGCATAACACTACTGGGGTGTTTTATTGATAAAATTTACGTATGTAAACTTAAAATATAATGAAGAAAAAAGAATATATGAAACTTAAACAAAGAGTAACGTAAAAAAAATTTAAATGTTATTTGATTATTGCAACGCCTGTAACCGTTGTAACAAATAATATATTTTAAACTTGTACTTCTGTATCTGATATAATATATTGCAAGGAGCTGAATGCCTGAAATCTGAATGTCTAATGATCTATGAAATATGAATCAGCTCAGTACTGACTCCTGAAAAAAAGTTAGATGGACACAAATATTGAGAAGGAAAAGCGCAAGCGCTCACTTAGAAGGCCTAACATATTTTAAAGAGTGGGGAGTTTGAAAAAGAAAAGTTGAAATTTATATTGTTGATTTTTTAAATGTAATTTAACACGCTAAATTCTAAATATGTATTCGAACATTAACAATGAAAGAAATTTCAACGTTTCAAAATTTTTCATTATTTTTCGGATGTTAAATAAAAAATCATATCTTCAAGTAAAAAAAGTAATTTTTATTATAATCCTAAAGAAAAAATGTGTTAAAACGCTATTTCACAAACTTTAAAGATCTATTTCACGACCTTTTTTTTAACACACGGTTCCCGCAGGAGACAATTATCATGCTATCTTTTGAGCACCGTGCATTATTCTGGCATAAGAAATAATCTATATTATTATCTGATCCCTCAACTATCATATTGCAAAAAATCATGTCTATCTTTTACTCTGTGAAAAACAAAAACATATCTATCCCACGGGAGTAGAACATTTTTCCTGGATAAAAAGAGATCAAGCTTTCCCGAGGAAAATTCGTTAAAACTCTTATTCATGAACTTTTAGAAAACTCCTTTGAAATACTCAGTTCCTGAAGGATTCTATTTTTAGCTTATCCTACGGGAACCGTACAATATTCTAACATAAAAAGTAGCCCATATCATTCACTGTCTCTTAAACCACCATATTGCAAGAAATTATGGTATTCTTTTGTTCTGTGAAAAACAAAAACGTATCTATCCTACGGGAACATACATTTTTCCTGGATAAAAATTGAACTGTATGAAAAGAAAAATTATGATTTTGCCTTGAGGACCTTATGAGTTATTACTATAAATATATTGTACTCAGATAAAAATGTTTAGTTTCAGCATGATTTTTCTTTAAACCAGTTTTTCTATTTTCCCGATGAAATGAGAAATTTTTCCGAAATAAAACGTGTTCTAGATAATGATTCGCATATTTATCATACTTAAATATCACCAAAATCCATTTTCAACTAAAAATAGAGTTTATGCATAATTTTTTTCTCCAAACCGTTTTTCAATTTCCCGGATAAATTAGACATTTTCCCGTTATAAAAAGTATTCTTTTTTATGACTCAGATTGTCATTTATCATCATACCAAATTTCATTAAAAACCATATGTATTTGGGTAAGAATTAATAATTTTTTTCTAAAAACAATTTCGCAAATAATGAATTATTTTTAAAACAACCTTAACAACCATTAAAAAGGTTATAACGGGCTAACCGTAAAAGATAGACATATGCCGTCGCTGACTTTTTTGTAGAACTTTTTAAGAGGAACAATTTTGCTCTACATGATTTTTACGTAACTTTAATCGTTTACGCAGGGCAGGCCACGAACGCTCTCAAAAGGAAAAAATTTCCCTGATTTTTGCAACATTTTCCATCGATACTCAGCTCCTATTGGTCGTAGCGTGATGTTATATAGCCTAAAGCCTTCCCCAATAATTAGGCTATCCAACATTAAAAAAATTTTTCAATTCGAACCAGTAGTTCCTGAGATTAGCCCGTTTAACCAAACAATCAAACAAACAAACAAACAAACTCTTCAATTTTATATATTAGTATAGATATATATATATACTAGCTGACCCGCGCAACTCCGTCTGCGTCACATAAGAGTGAGAGAGGGTTAAAAGTGGGGAACCTATGGCACAATTCTAAAGGAGTTGAAACTTTCTTTGTTTTATCCACAAATCACTTAAGAACCATTGAAGAGATAAAATTTGCTACCTATAATGCTAATTTAAAACCACGCGGACGAAACCAAGAAAAACATTGTATTTCTGTAACGTTAAAAGTATAACATGACTCATGAGCTATCTTAGGTACATCACACTATGATCAGTAAGAGTGGAACTATAGTCAAAAATGTCACGGGAACGGGAATAATAAAGGAACGCTGCATAACACTACTGGGGTGTTTTATTGATAAAATTTACGTATGTAAACTTAAAATATAATGAAGAACAAAGAATATATGAAACTTAAACAAAGAGTAACGTAAAAAAAATTGAAATGTTATTTGATTATTGCAACGCCTGTAACCGTTGTAACAAATAATATATTTTAAACTTGTACTTCTGTATCTGTTATAATATATTGCAAGGAGCTGAATGCCTGAATGTCTAATGATCTATGAATCAGCTCAGTACTGACTACTGAAAAATAGTTAGAAGGACACAAATATTGAGACGGAAAAGCGCAAGCGCTCACTTAGGAGGCCTAACATATTTTATAGAGTGGGGAGTTTTGAAAAGAAAAGTTGAAAATTTAATTGTTGATTTTAAATATAATTTAACACGCTAAATTCTAAATATGTATTCAAAAATTAACAATGAAAGAAATTTCAACGTTTCAAAAATTTTCATTATTATTTTTTGGATGTTAAATTAAAAATCATCTTCAAGTGAAAATTGTAATTTTTATTTTAATCCTAAAGAGAAAATGTGTTAAAACGCTATTTCACGAACTTTAAAGATCTATTTCACGACCTTTTTTTTAACACACGGTTCCTGCAGGATACAATTATATGCTATCCTTTGAGCACCGTGCATTATTCTGGCATAAGAAATAATCTATATTATTATCTGATCCCTCAACTATCATATTGCAAAAAATCATGTCTATCTTTTACTCTGTGAAAAACAAAAACATATCTATCCCACGGGAGTAGAACATTTTTCCTGGATAAAAAAGAGATCAAACTTTCCTGAGGAAAATTCGTTAAAACTCTTATTCATGAACTTTTAGAAAACTCCTTTGAAGTACTCAGTTCCTGAAGGATTCTATTTTTAGCCTATCCTACGGGAACCGTACAATATTCTAACATAAAAAGTAGCCCATATCATTCACTGTCTCTTAAACCATCATATTGAAAGAAATTATGGTAATCTTGTGTTCTGTGAAAAACAAAAACGTATCTATCCTACGGGAACATAAATTTTTCCTGGATAAAAATTGGACTGTATGAAAATAAAAATTATGATTTTGCCTTGAGAACCTTATGAGTTATTACTATAAATATATTGTAATCAGATAAAAATGTTGAGTTTCAGCATGATGTTTCTTCGAACCAGTTTTCTCTATTTTCCCGATGAAATGAGAAATTTTTCCGAGATAAAACGTGTTCTAGATAATGATTCGCATATTTAGCTATCATCATACTTAAATATCACCAAAATCCATTTTCAACTAAAAATAGAGTTTATGCATAATTCTTTTCTCCAACCCGTTTTTCAATTTCCCGGGTAAATGAGACATTTTCCCGTATTAAAAAGTATTCTATTAAATGACTCAGATTGTCATTTATTATCACACCAAATTTTATTAAAAACCATATTTATTTGGGTAAGAATTTATAAAATGTTTCTAAAAACAATTTCGCAATTATTTTTGAAACAAACTTAATAATCATTAAAAAGGTTATAGCGGGCTAACCTTAAAAGATAGACATATGTCGTCGCGGACTTTTTTGTAGACCTTTTTAAGAGGAACAATTTTGCTCTTAATGATTTTTGCGTAACTTTAATCGTTTACGCAGGGCAGGCCACGAACGCTCTCAAAAGGAAAAAATTTTCCTGATTTTTGCAACATTTTCCATCGATGCTCTGCTCCTATTGTCGTAGCGTGATGTTATATAGCCTAAAGCCTTCCCCAATAATTAGGCTATCCAACATTAAAAGAATTTTTCAATTCGAACCAGTAGTTCCTGAGATTAGCCCGTTCAACCAATCAAACAAACAAACAAACAAACAAACAAACAAACAAACAAACTCTTCAATTTTATATATTAGTAAAGATATTAATATATATTAATATATGTAATTTTGATTCTCGGGCATCTTAGATGCCCATGGATACAAGGGGACATCTCAGATGCCTATGGATGAAAATAATAGATGTAATTTTAGTTCTCGGGCATCTTAGATGCCCATGAATACAAAGGGGCATCTCAGATGCCTATGGATGAATATAATAAAAATTGTTTTTATCAGAAAATTTACAATATTAGAATTAAAAGACTTGACTGAATCAATTTCTTTATTTTTAAAGGTAATTTTATATTTTAATTTATTTAAAAATAATTGTATATTATATTTAACTAAATAAAAACTTTATTTTTAAAGAAACTCGACAAAAATTAATTTAACCAATATATAAATAAAATAAAATATACATTATATTACTTCCTTTATTATATAGTAGTAAAAGAAATCTTTAAATGTGGCATGTAGTGGTAAAGTATGAGATCCTAGAACGGCACGATAAAATTAAAAAAGTAAGAATTGATCAAGTCAAATATTTGGTTATGTAAATTGAACTTATTTTTAAAACTTTGAAATAAAATAATTTGTAAAATCAATTCTTGAGATGGCTAATAAAACAATTTGGATCGTTTGACTGTCATCTGTTTAAATTTTCATTGTCAAACAGTTGAATTTTATTGTTGTTATGAAACATTTGACAATCGAACAAATAATTTAATTTTTCTTCCTCAAGTTGACATCGAAATATACATAAACTGCAACCATATAGGCAAGTTTCACCCACCGAGGAAGAAGTGTCCTCTAATAAGTTGTTTTTTGGATTCAGAAGATCTCGAAACATGTATTTTCGGTGACAGCTCGAATTCGAAAATTCGACCCGATTACAATACTTCGTTTCATTTATAAATAGTAAAAGAAAAATCATTTTTCTGATGCAACATCCATTTTTTTGACGAAAAAAAAAATGATAACAGTTCTTATAAAAGTCTTTTTCATGCAATTATACTTTGTTTTAAACTTTAAGCCTTTTTGGTGTTTGATTATCAAACAAGAAAGAGAAAGACTAATTACTGAACCAATTTTCTCATAAGACAGAGTGAGATAGTAGTCTTAGCCAAGCATGCAACCATGCCATGGCCATCTTAAAAATTTACCCAATTAAAATAAACCAAATGCTTTCAGTTTTACCATTCACTATACAAGAAAGAAAGAGAAACGGCTAATTTTCGCATAAGACAAACGGTGATAGTTGTTTTGACCAGAGAGCGATCCAATCACGTTTTCATTGACGACCAAGCCAAATAAACTAAATGCTTTTATTTCCATGGAAACGAATTATGACGTCAGAGAAATTAATCGTTTTGAAAATTATAACAGAAAATAATAACTATGACGGGTCAAACCACCGAACCACTAATTAACGACATTTGGTCTTCGATGCAGCGATTGCGAACACGGCTATTACTAATGTGGATCCTACTCATGTAGGAATCGAAGAAAAAAGCCACTAAAAACGGTATCTTAGACAAACGAGTAACCTACAAAGACGCCATTAACTATGCGAAGCAATAAATCGTTAAAATTGACAGTAGGAATAGGACAGGACTTGATTTTCTTCGACAAATAAAGCCAAAAGTGGGAACACTACCACTCTTTGGGGGTCTAAATAGACAAGAGGAGGTGGCCCTTAATCGTCTTAGAACACTAAGAAAACAAATAAGAACATTCTTTTGCAAGAACCCCGACCTCTTGTGGAGAACCACTGCCACCAACTGTCCGAAATTTTGGGACAGCACAAGTGAATGACATATTCAACCCGGAGAGCCCTGGCTTTGGCGACTATTGAAGTACTATCAAAGAGACCACCTGCTTTAACCACCTGTAATAAAGTTACCAAGATGTCGCGAAATAACCTAGTAGTTAAAGCAACATAAAATAAACCATACAAAAAAAGATATGAATATGCTGGCCTTAAATGCCTTAAATTAAAATTTCAATACAAACAATAATACTGATAAAAATGCTCAAAACATTAGGTTAGAATTGAAACGACACATTGAATTTACTGCATGTAATTATACCCTTGATAGCCTCATCAACCTCACCACCCAAACTAAAGCTCACCACACGCCCAATGTGCAACAATACGCGTAAATCATATCCACACCATCAGATAGCCACAGACTCGATATAAAACCTTCGAGTTCTTCCGCTCTTTTTTTTTCCATCGCCCAGATAAAAAGCTTCCAACTTCAAGCTCGAGTGAATAGCGTGATTTTTTTCCACCCTTTATCTTTTAATTAAAGCCTCACGAGAACAGAAAAAAAAATTATTTTAATCGCTTGTTGTATGTGTTTGAGTGTGTGTGTGTGTGTGTGTTTTGTGCGAATATTTCGTTAAATTTATATTTATAGCCTTGTATTCGCGGCAATGTTTCACTTTCTCTCGTGTCACATACGAGTTATAAATTTCTTGTCGAGCCTTATTTATTTAGTGTGTAACAATAATTTATCGAATGGCATAAGAACTGCCATATTGTATGGAGCTTACACACAGTTCGTGTGTGTTGGTGTGTGTCGACTTATTGTCAAAATTAGTCTTCACATGGATTTAGTGTGTGAAATCTTGTTAAATTTATGTAAATAGAGGAAAAGCTCGCAAAAGTTTCGACATTATTATAAGAACATTGAGCTTTAAGTTTTTTTTTTTTCACATTGCACTTCTGGATAAAACTTTGGTAAAATCTTAGGATTTGGGTCTGTAATCACGTTCTTCGGTATTAAAATTTGCATGATTTTGTCATAATTTACTGTCATTCTATATCCCGTTTGAATCCTCAGCTTGTCAGCTATCAACGTGAAACAAGTGCACTAGATTTTTTATTTCTTATGTTTTATGCATATATTTTAAAGGGAGAGTTAAACATTTTTTTGTGTGTGTTTAATTCGATAAATGTGTGCTTTGAAGTATTTTCTGAGGGATGATGTTGGTTTATTTATTATGTAACGAAAACAGCCTCAGGCGGAAAAGCGTCGGAAATGTCATAGTTACATTAACGAAAACCCTGACAACTCTTCCTCTCTCTTATTACCAACGTTAAATAATTCAAATTGAAATTCGAAAGTTAAATTTAAACAAGACATATTGTGTATAATTTCATTTCTCTCTCTCTCTTAAAGCTTCATGATTTGATTAACATGAAGTTAATCAAGTTTTTCATTTGAAACATTTTCCGATCCAATCGAAAAAAAAATTTTTACCGAGGTCACTCATGCAAATTCTCGGGATGCAAAATGCCAGAATTATCTCTGTCAATGGAGATATGCACAGATTGGAAGTGATTTATCAGCTCTAGCTGCACTATCGTGGGAGATAGTGTTTGATAAATTGGGTTGATGAAGTGAATAAATTATATTGATCGCAAATTGCATCTGAATGGTGTGACGATGAGAACTCGAACAAGGTGAAAATATTAAAATTGCAAACGACTGCTTTCTCTCGATAAAACGAGAAATTGAGGGTGACGAGGTGTCGATTTGGGAAAAAATGAAATGCCGGTGGCAAAGAGGAAACTTTTTATGGTTTGTACCTATATAGAAAGACGAGTTGATAACGAGAAAGGTGTTTTCAGGTGTTTGATTTTTATCAGGATAAATTTTTTTTAAAACAGTTCAATCAAAAAGAACAAAAGGTACCCTCGTGATTTAATACGAAAAATTGTTCTCGACTTGAAGAAGGTGAAGAAAAAATTTCCAATTTTCCTTACATTATCAATATGGGGATTTTAATCATCATTGTAATAATTTTTTTTACTTAAAATCAAGAAGGCTATGCTTAAATTCATGCCTATTGGTTGTTATGAAAGCCTTGACATTTTGATTGGATATACTTCCCCAACTTTCAAAGCCAACTTACATAAGTAATGGTTTAACATTTTTCTATTTTATACGTTTAAAGGCAAGATAAAAATGAATAGAACCCCTCTATAACACTTTAAAATTACTTCAAGGCTTCATTGAAGATGTTTTAAAATTAATCTTTATAAAATTCGAGCTTTTGTAAATAACTCGCTTCCTCAGCTTTTTAGAGCATTTTTTTGTTATAAGTCCAGTTATAGACTAGAAACAGTTCTTCAAATTTTTGTAGAACCACCGGTTTTTGGAATAGGACGTGAAGTGTAGAAGAAGGACAATTGGCTGATGGTTCTTACAAATGCCGTTGACCTTCTATCAAATTTCGGGATTTACCGCGAAAATGATTGATTCTCTGAAAATTTTATCCAAAATTAATTGATAGTAAAAATTATGATCTACAATTTTGATAGTGACAAAAAATTTTCTAAAAAGCACAGGTATGGAGCTTATTTTACAAAAGCTCTTAGTTTTTGTCTAACAAAATTCCATACTCAAAATTGCTCTTATTTATAATAGAGCTTTTTGAGTTTTGTTTTTAAACTCAGAATAGAAAAAATTTAATTGAAAAAACCTAAAATAATTTTATTTTGACTTAAAATTATTCGAAAGATTTAGTGGAGATAATTTTAAATGGAAAATTTTAAATTCCGAGCTTTCGTTAAAATCTCGCTTCCTGTGCTTTTAAAAGCATTTTATGTGATGAGTAAAGTTAAAGACTAGAAAACATTCTTCAAATTTGATTCTGGCCAATTTTTTTGTAGAATCCACTAATAATGAGATAGGACGTGAAATCAGAAATGTAGAGCAAAAGTGGCTGATGGCTCTTAGAACTGGTTCCATCTCAAAAATGGTTGATTCTATGAAAATTTTGTAAGAACCACATTTCTAGAAAATTTTATGGTCTACAATTTTGCTAATTTCACAAATTGTGCTCAAAAGCTCAGGAATGGAGATATTTACAAAAGCTCACAACACATTTTTGTCCAACCTGATTTCAGTCCAAAAAATTCAGAATTTTTGCAAAAACAACTTTTTATGTTTTTAGTCTGTTATTTTGTTACTCTTAATCAGAATTATTCAAACTTTTTATCATACAACCCCCTGATCACTTGAATATCTTACGAATTTGTATGCGTCATATAATCATAGATGAAGGAAGGGGTATTTAAAATCCTGATTTATTCTGTTAATTTCAAAGTAATTGTTGTGACCCCAACTTATAGAATCTCCAGTTGAAAATACTTATCTGAGTATCAAGTCATAAAATGACAAAAATTCGAATATGAATAACAAAAAGAGAGCTTTTAAGTATATCTCATTTTCTGTGCTTTTAACAACATTTAAAGTTATTAGAAATTTTATATAGGACATAATTTACTACACATTTTATATGAAGCATAATTTTGTGTATATCGAACCATTTTCGAGAAAAGCTATATATCGAGCTTTCGTTAATATCTCGCTTCCTGTGTCTTTCAAAACATCTTTGTAATGAGTTGGAGACTAAAAAACATTCTTTAAGTTTGATTCCAACCAAGTTTTTGTAGAACCATCCGTTTCTGAGATAAATAAAATTTAAAAGCCTAATATATAGCTTTTGAAAAAATTCCGTTGAGTTTCTAACTGATTTTGGGTACTGTCTAAAAAATAATTGTTAAAAGCATTTTGAAAAAAATTTAATAATCTATAATTTAAAACTTCAGTGGCGCCAAAAAGGCGGCGCCAAATTGTCCCGCTTCATAAAACTAAATTTTGACGGGTATAATTTGGCGGCAAAAAGCTTTTTAATCTAAAATATATCCGTAATATAACTATGGATATATTTTTTAACATTTAAGGTTATAATTTTTATCGTATGAATTAGCTTCATATATTGTCATTAAATTGTTCATTTTTATGGTCCAATATTTGATTACAATGTAAAATTGTTCTTAACTTCGAGTCCAAGAATAATTTTTAATTTTCCTCAAATTTCCAATAACAAAATTTTTATTATCTATGTAATAATTTCTTTGACATTTTTCACGAATGCAATTTATTGCAGTCGTACAGGTCTACTTTCATAGCTATACGAAGTATTGATGTGAAAGTTAAACTTGCAAAATGATTATAGAAACACATATTAGACTCGAAGAAATGCGCTTGCCGTCGCGGCGTCGTTTCGTTGCAAAATAAAGAAAAGTGCAACAACGAAAAAAAAATAAAACATGAAATGAAATCGTAAATTAGTTTCGAAACTTGTGTGAAAATATGACGGAAACCAATCTCGCAAAAGGCAGTTGTTTGAAAATTTTAAACTTTTTCCACCTTTTGTGAAAATTTCATGTTCAAGCTTTACACGTAAATTTTTTTTTAAATTCTCATTGAAACAGAGAAATTTGCTCGAATTTAAGACTAATTAACTTTTTTAAGTGTTAATCATTTTACACAGCCTTTAAACAACAGGGGTTGCGAAATTTGTATATATGTATATATATCATATGTATAAAAGCAGATCAAACGCCAACAAATACATTTAACACCCCCCAATTCAAAAAAACGTCAAATTATTTCACCCCCACACATACAAATACATTCAACGATATTTATGTGGCTAATTTGAGTTTGACTTGTTTTGCGTATAGAGCCGTATAACAGATTAATTATTCATTATTAACGCAGATAATATTCTACAAGGGCGGTTCTATCCTGTCCTGTCCTGTCCTGTTCTTGTTGTTTTTATTTTACATTTTTCCCACACAATTCCATCACTCCCGAAAAATGACTCCCGGGAATTTATGACGCTTTTTCTTTGTACGTTTTATTGTTTATTTGATTAAATTTTGTCGTTTGAAATTTCTGGTTTTTGTTCTATTGAAATTATTTGAAGACACTGAAAAAAAATTTTTACATTTGGTTTTATTGATGAGGATGAAGTGAAATAGAAAAATCAATTTTTAAATGAATTACGAGGTGTAATTTTAACATTTTATTACTAAAATTGTATTGGAAATGATTGATGGAAATTAATATGAAAATGAAAAACGCTTAGATCGTTCGTTAAAGTCAATTTTTTAATATTAAACTCATTCTTGATTTAGTCATCTTTAAGAAATCACAAGTAAAACGCCATTGAACTTTATTTCCATACCAACAATAAACATTTTGAGGTTTCGAAATGTCATTGTAACCATTGAAACTTGGTTTAAAAGAGAAAGAGATAGAAATATGATCATTAAATAATATATCATTACATATATAAGCAAGAAAGAGACCGAGAGGTTATTGATTCAATTTTCTCATAATATAGAGTGCGATGGTTGTTTTTGATTAGTGAGCGATCTTAATTGGTTTTCGTTGGTGACCTAGCCATGGCCACCTCAAAAAATGTGCTTCAATCAAATGGACGCCATTTTCCTTGGCAATTTTCCATGGCAACTTTTGCAGATGACACCGGGTACCTTGCAAAATGCTTTAAATAAGGTAGACCACTGGACTAAAAAGTGGAGGATTAAACTCAACGAAACCAAATCACTAACTTTACTAATAGAAGGTGCCGACATATCCCCGTGTACTTTAACATACAACGTGTTTCTTAAAGTGAAACTTTTTTTTCCGTTTTGCGGGTCCCAGAATATTCCTTCCTCTTATCACTGTGACCAAGGAGGTGTATTAAAGTGACACTGTCAAATACTTGGAACTCAGGTGCAACAAATAAGTGTAAAAAAAAAATCAAATGAGCTGAGAGCATAGTATTATCGCGTATTATCGCCATGGAAACAAACAGTGACGTCATTGTTAAGGATAAAAAGATGGCTGCTTTGACCAACCTATGTGCTTATGATCTTTCGAGATAAAAACCAATTTTTCACTGAAATTCATCAAAACAACAATGTGACCATATGGTGTGTCACACATTTTTTTTTCTCAATTTTGACTTAAAACATTTTCAGTAACAAAATGAAAGCAAATGACATCTTATTAAATGTAAATCTGAGATGTTTTATTAGTAAAAATAATGTGTGACACACCATGTGGTCACAATATTGCTTTACTGAAATTAAAGTAAAAATATGACCCATACAGTGTGTGTGCCAATTTTTGCTTTTGACTCAAAAATTGAATAAACAATTTTAAATAAAAATTGAGAAATATAAGTGTGACACACCGTGTGGTCACATTGTTGCTTTATATAAATTTAATTATGGCAAGGTGTATCAACTTTAATTTCGGTTTTTTGACTCAAAGAACTAAAGTTTTCAATATCTAGGATATAAATTGTAATATAATAGCGCAATTTGATTCGTGAAAGTTTTTCAAGTCCCAAATAAGAAGTGTGTGACACACCGGGTGGTCACGTTGCTGATATGTCAAAATTTATTCATCAAAATGTTATTTCCATCTTAAATTTGTTAATTTGGAAAATTATGTTTACATTTTTCCAAATTTTTGAGTAATGAGAGGTGTGACCACACGGTGTGTCACACTTTTATTTCGATTTTTAGATTTAAAAAACTAAAATGAATACATCATAAATACTAAATTGTTATGATATAGGAGCGTAGTTTAGTTCGTAATAATTTTTTTTTGTTTAAATTAGAAAAAATTGATGTGACACACCATACGGTCACGTGGATGTCTTATCAAAACTCGAATAAAACAACTATTTTCATCTTATCATTGTTTATAAGAGGTTTAAATGGTTAAATTTCTTTACATTTTGGACATTCAAAGGTGTGACCACACGGTGTGTCACACTTTATTCTGGTTGTTTGACGCAAAACAATAAACTTTATATATGTCTTAAATACCGGTTTACAACCATAAGGGAGCGTAATTTTGTTTTTGAACGTTTTTCTAGTTGAAATTGGAAAAAAAATTGTGACACACCGTGTGGTCACGCTGTTGTATTGTTAAGATTTAAAAGAAAAAGTTTTATCTTAACCACAATTGAATTTCATCTGGATGTAAATGTGAAAATAAATTGAACGTTTTTAAGATCGAAAGGTGTGACCACACGGTGTGTCACACTTTTGTTTCGAATTTATGACGTTAGAAACTAAGTTTAAAGTCATTTAATGGCGTGGTGTACTAGATAGTTGCCTTATACGCCAGTGGTCCTGGGTTCGAATCCCAATGAAAGCCTAAGATGTTTTTTTTGGGTTTTTGGATTTGACGGTCGCTAATGACCATATAGTAGTTAATGCGACTTTAAATAAACCAAAAAAAAAAAAAGAGAAAACTATGTGTGACACACCGTGTGGTCACGTTATTGCTTTGTCGATGTTCAAGTGAAACAGTTTCATTTTAATCATAATTTAGTTCACCAAAGTGTAAAAGTTGAAATTTCGCCAGTTTTCTAACAAACGGAAGGTGTGACCTCACGGTGTGTCACAAATATTTTTGTTTGAAAGAAGTGAGATTTTATTTTTGAAAGCCGCATCAACTACTATGGTCATTAGCGACCGTCAACTCCGAAAAACCAGAAAAAAAATCTTAGGCCTTTATTGGGTATCGAACCCAGTACCACTGACTTAATACATAATACTAAATATGGGAGTTTGCAAAAGCTATTTAATCTTAGAGGTTCTAGACAAAACTTTAAAATAAGATTGTGACGCACCATGTTGTCACAAATTTTCCTACATTGAAACAAACGAAAGTTATTTAAATCTTCTTTTGTTTTACAGAGTGAAAATATAAAAATTTTTTTTCAATTTTTTCAAAACAAAAGTTGTGACCACACGGTGTGTCACAATTTTTTTTTATTTTTTAGTAATACCTAAGCATAAAGGACACCACGGGTATTTCTTTTGTAAGCTAAAGCACATTCATTTTTTTTTTTTTTTTTGGTCTTTTACATCTTTAAATATTATTGATAATGACCGATAGCTCTAATAAATTTTCTTTTGGACAGAGCGCAATTCCCTCGGGACAACACGCAGTGGGATATTACATACTGTATGTACTATACTGTGATAGATTTATTTCATGTTGGTTTTGAATTGGCCGATTAAATGCAATAGAATTAATAAGAGGGAACAACAATGGCGATTCAAAATTTATATCTATATAATATACCGTGCAGGTAGCCTGTACATACCACCTTTGTATGTAGGTACGTATCTAGTATAGAGAAATCAGTCGATGTGAGAGAATATTATGGAGGGTGGTATATGAGGGATTTTAATCGGGGTATGAGAATCGAGTTGGTGAGTTATAAAGGTAGGCGGACACCAGGGACTTGTTATCCTGTGTAGGTATGTTCACGAAGGTCACATTAAAACTGAATACGATTCCTTGACGTGCTTTATTTGTGCGAGTGGCATAACGTAGCTCATAGCATTTTCCTTTAAACTGCAACAACACACCAGGAACAAATAATGATGACGTGTTATAGACTCAGCATTTCTCTTTTTCTTAATCCACAAAAGCGACTTGATCCTTGTATATGCATCTCAACCCAATGCACTAACATCCTCATACACAATTAGTGTGCATGTAATCGTAAAAATTGATACGCGATAATTTCAAATAGGAAATTACATAAATTGAAATTATTTATTCATTGCACTCGATTAATTGTTGCACATAAGCTAAATTGATACGCTCTCGAATAAATCAAATTAAATTTTTGTATTTTCATTTCCTTTTAATTTGAAAATTATGTTCTTATATAAATAATAAATCGGTGTTATAAGGTGTTAAATTTAGTTTCTGAGTGTGACACACCGTGTGGTCACACCTCTAATACTCAAGAAATTAGAAAAATTTTAACACCATTTTCCATATTAACAAATTTAAGATAAAAATAATTTTTTAATTAAATTGTGACAACGTGACCACACGGTGTGTCACACATTTCTTATTTTCAAATCACAATATTTTGCATATTTTCGTTTTAACATTTCATTGAAATTGATTGGTTATTGTCAAGCACAAATTTACGTCATTATCGTAGCGCTTTGAGATGCATTTAGTTGGGATTTGTTGCATTCATACTGCATCTTCATACAGATAGTAATTATGCAAATCAGAGATGCTCTATAAGACACAAAACTAGCTCTTGTTGAATCATCCAAATGGAATGTAATTATTGTAATGAAATGCTCATTACAAATCATGCGGCTGTGTGCAGTTGCACTCTTGCACGAGAGATGAAGGAACAAAAATTAAGAGATCTTGAGATGGGAATAAAGAAAACTTTTTGCTTTGTTCAAGCTTTTGTTTTCTTGTTCAAATAAAACTGCACATTTACCAATGAGAAATGACTGCATTTATTGTTGCAGTTAAAGATCAATGCATGGGCTGGTTCGAGTTTCAAAGTTTAGATTAGAGTCGACGGTACTTATATAAGTTGTTAAGTGTTGAGTGGAAACTAATCAAAATTTCATGTTGGAATTGAATGTTTGAGGTAGAAATTTACAAAAAAAAAATGTGACACACCGTGTGGTCACGCCTTTTGATATTGAGAAATTTGAAGAAAATACTAATTTTTATACTTTGATTAATATAAAGTGAATCTGTGAATGCTTTAATCAAATAACTGAAATACATTTTGTAACTTTTTTCGGAATTTCATTGATAAAAAGCTCCGAAGAGATGGCTTTATGAATTAACTAACACCATATAAAAAAAAAAGTTTAAAATTTAGATTTGAGTCATACAAAAACCAAAAAATTTACAATGAAAATAAAAAAAATTTTTTGGCCAGCTAGACAGTGAAGTTTTGCTTGGTTCCAAAACTACTTTATCACAATTTTAAGCGTGAAAATTCCTCTAAGACCAAAAATTTTTTCACACAATTTTTACAAGTATCCATAATTTTTATGTTTTCCTCCCAAGTACATTAAGATTTTTACGATCCGTTTACAACATAACCTACTTGTTGCCACATTTTTATCTCCCATAAAAATGCCCCTAACAAAAATGCAACATTTCCCGCATCCACTGCACTACAAATCAAGTTTTCAAACACATTTCCCATTAAGAAACTTGAAACATTCAACATTCTACATAATTCACAAACAATATCAATATTTGGCAAATACTTCCCAGTGCATTCATGCTAACAATACAATTGTAAAACATGTCGTCTTGCATATAAACTTAATGCAATCTGTCCTGTCAAAATATAGTATGCACTTTTTATTAATTTTTCCTTCGGATTTAAATCTTATAAAAGAATCCTAATATTAAAATCTAGGATATCTAATGTAATAAGCGCGGCATAATTAGTTTACGTTTGCAGGAAGTTATTTCAAGTGCAGTCGTCGCCTGCATATATTTGCATTGTTCCCGACAAGAATTTCAAGTCATTTTAAATTAAATGTCAGAATAAAAGACAGTGACAGTGTGAGAATAAATAAAACTATAGGTGGCTAGGTAATAACTGATTTCGAACGATTCAGAGGGGGGGGGGGGCAGGTACGAAAAAAAGACAAGCGAAAAGCTCACAGCCAGGGGGCAACACGTGTGCACAGGAATGAAAATTTCTACAATAACACGGTTTCGACGCAAAAAAAAAATTGATCAGACATAAAAAAAACTCAAATAAGATTTGTTTTTGAAACAAAATTTGTTTATGAAACAATTTATAATCGCTATTTAATTTTCATACAAATTTTTCGTCTCTCTTATGATTTTCATTTTTTTTTTTTGGCTTGCAGGTGTTTACCTATGGCAAATTTACTTGTGGTCGAGTTTTCCTGTGTGTGTATGTGTGTGTATTCATAGTCGAGAATATCGATCGAATTCGCTGTATACCTACAGGTAACATCTCATATACCAACGTTCTACGATATTTCCATGCTGTAATCTATTTTCAAGACTCCTATATAGTAGGCGACAGTGTGAGAGGGAGGTGGGTGTTGAAAGATAGCCACATATATCGTGTGCAAAATAAACGAGGATCTACGATGTCTTCATATATTTATATCTATATCTTTTTTTAATATTATACTCACGTAGATTTCGTAGATATTGAATGTAATGTGAGGAACGTATGAGAGGGAAAGAGAGAGAAGATGACTTACCTGGAAAAAGAAAAAAAATTATTAGAAAAAAATTTTAACTACAAATCAAAAGTAAAAATAAACTACCACAACCCTCTCAAAAAAAATTTTGAAGTGAAACGTCTTTGGGTGCGACAGAGGTTGGTTACTTTAATAAGAAACTCTTGGTTCAAACAACATAAATAAAGCTTGAGGGGGAGGGTCGATGTCTAAAACACCAAAACACTAACTTTTCAATAAAAATTTAAAAAGTCGAAAATTAAAAAAATAATTGTGACACACCGTGTGGTCACGCCATTGGATGTATGATATTTTGTAGAATTTTTAACAAACACCATACTTTTACACATTTATATTTGAGTTTAAAAAACATTTTTTGACGTGAAAACGTCTTATAAATTGATCAACTACGGCAGCCAGTCTGAAAAAGAATGTCCATATTGTCACGTTCCATTTGAGCCTGTGCGTCCAAGCGAGAACGCTATACAAGTGATAGAAAGGCAATTGTTGAATCCTAGACAACGTGTTTTGTGTTTTTCTTTTACAATTTACTTAATAAGATTTAAGTAATTGATTTTTTTCCTTTATAATTTTCAGTCTGATTTCATTTTGAAAAAATTGTTAATTTTTAATTAACTTCTTTGTTTTATACAAAATAATGATAATTAATTCAGTGATAATAATTCAATTTATAAAAATACGCATTTTTTCATCAATTAGGTGTTGTTCATGACGTTATCACGTAAAACTATCGTCCGTAAACCGACTTTACAGACAATCAATTTTTTACTAATATTCCCGGAAACAACAATGTGACCACATGGGTGGTCACACTTTTTTTTTCCCAATTTTAACTTCTGTTTCAAGAACCAAGTTGTGATTTTAAATCGTTTAAAGTTAACACCTTGAATTGTGTAACTTTTTAGTAGAAATTGAGAAAAATATATGTGACACACCGTGTGGTCACACTGTTGGCATGTCGAACTTTAAGTATAATATTAAGGTTTCATCTTTATTTGGTTATAATTAAGGTGTTGGTAATAAAAATTTTCCAGATTTTACAGTTTTAAAAGGTGTGACCCGACGGTGAGTCACATTTTTATTTGGCTTTTTGATTAAAACAATATATTTTATTAACATTTTAAGTACTCTTGTATTAGAAAGCCCAATTTGGTTTGTGATAATTTTTTTTTAAGTAAGAATCAGGAATAATTCGTGTGACACACCATACGGTCACGTTGTTGTCTTATAAAAATGTATATGAAAAAATTTATTTATATCGTAACTTTGTTTATAATGGGGTACAATGTAATTTTTTTTTAAAATTTTAAACATTCAATGGTGTGACCACACGGTGTGTCACACTTTATCCTATTTTTTTTGGCGCAAGAGACTAAATTTTAAAATAATGGTTTTGCATCTATACGACAAGGCAGCTGTGGTTTTGAATGTTTTTAAAGTGGAAATTGGAAAAAAAATTTGTGACACACCGTGAGGTCACATTGTTGCTTTATATAAATGTAATTATGACAAGGTGTGTCAAAATTTAATTTCATTTTTTTGACTCAATGAACTAAAATTTTCAATATCTCAGATGTTAATTTTTAAAATATACAAATACATTATGATTACTGAAAGTTTCTTAAGTCTAAATTCAAAATTGTGTGACACACCGTATGGTCACATTGTTGATATGTCGAAATTTAATGGTAAAAATGTTATTTTAAACATTATTGTAACGTTTTTACGGGTTCGTTGGTTTGTGTATAATGAGTACAAATTTATTTCTTAACAATTGTTTATTTATTTATCTAACACTTATGCACTACAACAATGTTCACTGTCAACAATAGTCACAGTACTGTTTATATTTCACTATATACACAATGTACACTTTATTTAACAATGTTCACAGTTTATATAACACTGTTCACTTTAACACTAAGCACTTCCACTATTTATTTTAACACTGTCGATTTATTTGAATACACACTCGTCGAACATTTAATTGAACACTGACTTGTTGGCCCATCTCTCGGGTTATTTATAGTTACTCATCATCGGTCGAGAACTTTCCAAACCATAAATCATCCGTTACCAGAATATTCTATTTGTAATCTTAGCGCCTGTCTTTCTCTTATCCATTGGTAAATCAATGGAGAAAATACTAGAACAATGCGTCCTTGTCTCCTCCTTTGTAATGTTAACCCGTGGTCATAAAACTACTTCAGGGGGTCCATCCTTTGTACAATTCTTACCGCTAGTGATTGTTTAAGCCCGCCCTTTGGGCGCCAGACACAAATGGGTGTCTTGGATTTGTGACATTATTTTGCTATTAAGGGTATCGATAATAACATTTTTCTATATTTAAGAGTATTGACGGGTGTGACCACACGGTGTGTCACACTATTATTTCGGTTTTTTTTTTAACTATAGAAAATAAATTTACGACTACTTTAATACTGATTATTTAATAAGAAACTTGGTTGCCGAAAGTTTTTCAAGTTAAAAATAGAAAAAAATATGTGACACACCATGCGGTCACGCTCTCGCTTTTTTTTGAAATATCACAAAAAAACAATCATTGCTTTCTTTATTTCAGATAATTAAAGTACAACACGTAAAATTTTTTTTAAATTTTTCAATATGAAAAGACGTGACCACACGGTGTGTCACACTTTTTTTTCCGATTTTCAAACTCAAATAAGAAGAGTGGGTATTATTAAAATTTTTACTTAATTATTTGAATAAGAAACTGAGAATAAAAGTGTGACACACCGTGTGGCCACGTTTTGTATTTTAAACATTTATGAGAAAAAAAATTTTTTTAAACATAATTGACTTATTTAAACTTTTTTTTTTAATTAAAAATAAAATTATGAAAGAACTTCCCTTCTGTAAACCTTTAAATAGTCTGAAGGCCCAAAATAGAGTTATATTATTTAAATTGTATTATATAGTGACGTCATAAACAAGTAAAAATCCTTTTTATGATTTTTAGGTAAATTTTTCGAATTACTAATGTTTTGATTCTTAATGCTTTGAAACAAAATTTCAGAGTTAAACTTTTTTTGTTTCCAGATATTATAACTGTCATCAAGTAATTATAACGCCAAGACCCAAACTAATTTACAAAACGGTTCATTTTTAACATTAAAATTCATAATCTAAATTCTTACCATTTGCAAACTTGGTGTTGCAAATAATTTTCGTTTTCCCTCTAAATGATTTTCATGACATTTTCTTTCGGACAAAAATTACTTGAAACTTTCCTGTTTTTATTACGTTGTCAAAATTAAATTTTTCACCTGTAAAACGTTAATTAAACGTTGTTTTTCAACGCGTCTCATTTCAATTAAATTCTTCATGCTCGCGTCTATAAAAGTCATTCACGTTAATGTTATCTTTTTAAACTGTTTAAACGATCGTATTGGCATTGGTAAAAGTCTAGTTGATGGTCATTTAAAATCGATTTATAGACCAGTGATCCCTAAGCTTTGTGCACATGGAATTTACCTGGTTATATATTGGGAACCACCATTTAAAAACCTCTGTTATATGGCAACCCCGATCCTGGTAAATGTCTAACCAGAAAAGCTCAATCGACCTGAAGAACATTATCTTCCACCCTGTTGCCTCTTCGTTCGCTTTCAAACACAACTTTGATGATTACAAGAAAAAAGCGTTTTTTTTTTTGCTCGAAATCGCATCGAGTGAACTTTAGCTGATTAGTGCAGGTGTCGGAAATGTGCTGACGTTGCATAATTGGGGCGTCAAAGCGTCAGTGACGACAAATTTTTGCTGCACCAAGTTAATGAGCCTCGTTGCAATGGATGCAAGTGACGTTCTTATGAATTGCATTTGCTGTGTAAGTGCAACATATTGTCTTATTATTGAAAAACAACATCAACCATTTTAACAAAGACTTTCGATAAATTATATACTAGCTAATACCCGCCCGCTTCGCTGAGCGTATCTAAATTAATCTAATTGAATAAAAGAAAACTTTACCCAAAATAAGAAATGCAGCTATTTTAACAAAACAAGATAATTAGGTATTTCTAGACCTTTATTTCATAGAAAGTTCATGAAAATCCGTTAAACTACTTTTCCAGAAAATGATATCAGCTATCTTATAAGTAGAATCTTTACGTTTTTTTTTGAATATTGTAAAATATAAAGAACATTTTAAGCCTTGAGAACCAAATGTCATATAAAATAATTTATTAATTTTAGTAGAATGGATTAGTTGCTATTCTTTAGGAAGGGTACCTTTTTTAGGATCAATAATATTTAATGTGTTATCTTAAGATCTGAGGTATCAGGTTTGGTAGCCTTAGATTCATAATTGGCAAGTCTGCTATTTCCCGAGGTCCAAAATTAGATAACAAATTCTTATAGATCTTGCTAAAATAAATTGAAAATTAAGAATATAGTTTTTTGGTAAAAAAACAACGCGATGGTCACTTCTAAGTTGCTATTTTCTCTTGAAAAATAAGTTTAGCTGAATTTCTTTTTGTTCTGGGGGCTCTGCCTAACGGCTTCACCTCTCTTAGTCAAACTCCAAATCGGGATCACTTAAGTCGAACTGTCTGTTTTTGTTATTTATTCTTACGGGTCTCATTTTTGAACTAAGATATTTATTTTTTTGATAAAATCATATTTACCGCAGAGGATTTCCTTCTCCTCCCTCGACAATTCGAACGTTTACTTAGCCGAACTATTAATAATATATTAACTAGCCGTAAATTCACAATGGATTTATGGTTTCTAGGAATTTAACCTATCACAATACTTCTATAATGGTTATAATTTTCAAATTTGCGAACATTAATTTATAAGAATAATAAATTAGTTTCAAATCAAATCGTCTTTACGATATGATATGGTATATGTACATTGTATCACAGCTGCCTGCCGATGTATGTTTTTCATTGCGCAGTTTTTATAGTTTATATTTTTTTGCTCAGAAAATCAACATTTTTCTCGGAATAAAAAGTATTTTATAGCACTTTTGTAATATTTACTACTTGCAGTAAAAATCTCATCCAAATCGGACCAGCCGTTTTCAAGTTTGCTAAGAACAAACAAACAAACAGGGAAAAGTATTCGAAATTTAAAGTAGTCTATAATGTAAGTTACAATATTTAATAACTTTTTGTGAAAATTCCATTAAAATCGGCTCAGCTGTTTTTAAGTTTACCCTGGACAAACCCTGTTATTACCTTGTTTTTATGGGGAAAATTACAATGTAAATTGGCATTTATTGTTTGGTGTTAAATATATGAAAATGCAGGCACTAAAGAGTATTCAACAAAACACCTTATATTTTTTAGATTAGATAAAAATCTCAGCTGGGAAAAATGATTCCGTTTTTCGTTCGCTCGCGCAGGTGAGATAGAACATTTTTATTATAAAGGTATTCAAGTAGCAAAAATTTTCAATCTTATTATTGGTATAGATATTGTAACGAGACGTTAAATGTTTTTTTTTTTCGTAAAATTATTTTTTTCGGAAGCAAGCTTATTCGCTGCGGACAGAGTTTTTCCATTTATTTTAGGTCCAGTTGGAGAACCGGTATCCTTCGTCGAGAAAAAAAAAAGTTGAATTTGGTTGTTTTGTCGGCGACTTTGGGGACATCGGGTGGAGGGACGCGATCCACTGGATTCCGAGGCAAATGGAAACACTCAACAAGACTCTGATTCCGCCAGCCGATGAGCGAGCCTCGCCGTGCTAATAAATAAAACTTCAAAAAAAGGAGAAGGTTCTCAATTCGACTGTATTTTATTTATTTTTTTTATTTATGTTTGTTACCTTAGCATTTCCGACTGGGTGAAGCGATTTTAATGATTCTTTTTTTATTTGAAAGCTGGTGCTTCCCGAATGGTCTCATTTTAATTTGAAGGAAATCGTTTACTTCTAAGAGGTTGAAAACTAAGGGATGAAATACTAACTTCTTATTGGATAGCTCAATTTCGATAATTCTTTTTTTATTTGAAAGCTGGTGCTTTTCGTGGGGTCCAGTTTTAATTTGAGGAGAATCTTCCACTTCTAAGGGGTTGAAAACTAAGGGATGAAATATTAACTTCTTATTGGATAGCTCGATTTTGATAACTCTTTTTTTATTTGTAGAACATAACCTTAAATTAATCTCCTATCCATTAAAAAAAAAACTCCACTCATAAGGGGTTAAAAATTAGAGATGAAATAAAATTATAATTTTTTTCTGGCTAACCCGATTTTGAAAATTTTGTTTTTATTACGTACTACGTACCTTTAAATTGTTCACATTTCAATTTAAAGAAAAAAATCCACCCCTTAAGGATAAAAATAGGGGATGAAATAGTGACATTTAACAGAATTTTGATAATTTTTTTTCTTTTAAAAAGAATAATCCACTAAGTTTTGTTACTACATTTAAAAGAAAAAAATTTCAACCCTTAAGGGCAAAAAGGGATGATGTAGTAATTTTTACTATTAAACGGCGCTGCCTCATATGAGCAGCGCGTTTGGAAGGTTAATCATTTTCAAGAAAATAAAATCAGTTATCAAACTTCAGATCACTAAAACGCGAGAAATAAATAAATATTTTAAAAAAATGAAAAACCGACTTCAAAATAGGTATATAAAAATTCTTAAACAAAAAATGCACTAAAAAGTAACAAAATAATGGCGTATCCTTGCAGTATCTACAACTTACAAATTATTAGGATGATACAATGTACAACTATTGTTATTTTTAGAGTTGGTGTCAGTCAAGAAAATAAATATTAATGGTAATTTGTAAAAATTTAAAAAGGTTTAGTTGGTAATTGGTATTTTGTAGTTTAAAGGTCGCTAGATATTGTTTCAGTACGAGTATATTGTTTAAAAGTTAATTTGAAAAATAATTTTCATAAGGTATTCTCGTTTTTTGCTAAGTACCAATATAGTCGTATTTCCTTGGCTGACACCAACTCCAAAAATAACAATAGTTGTACATTGTATCATCCTAATAATTTGTAAGTTGTAGATACTGCAAGAATACGCCATTATTTTGTTACTTTTTAGTGCATTTCTTGTTTAAGATTTTTTATATATTTTGAGGTCTGTTTTTCATTTTCTTTATAATATTTATTTATTCAATAATTTTATAACTTATACACTTGATACAGACTGAAAATAAAATCGTACACAAATTGTACACCCACTGAATCCGGGGTGTCGCCTTGTAGGAAAATGATATCAACACACTTGATACCAGTCAATGCAGTGGTGCAACAATAAACACATTTGTTTAATTAAAATTGATTTTACAATCATAATTAAATTGCACTCAATGACACGCTATCTATTTATTAAATCGAATGTAATTTGGATGGCATAATATCATACGAGTGGCCGTCGGGCATTTTCTTTTAATCTAAAGCCAACAAATGATCTTCTCTACCATGTAGGTATACTATATGCATCGATATAGATATAGATATATAAAGGTCCCATGTAACCCTGCAGCCATTTACCCAACAATAGCGGGTGCTTAGTTGCAAATAAACGAATCGTCTATAGTCTGGAACACGACGACTGCTCAATTACTTGGAAACTCGGAAACAATTTGCAAACTTGCACTCGTTTTTCTAATAATTGAATAATTTGTTTGTTAATAATTAAAGGAAAGAGGACATTAGAAAAAATGCATCTACATCTAATTTAAGATGCATCATTAATCAAATTTGTACTGATAGATTGTGATTGTTGCAACTATAAAACGAGTACAAAAACTTTGACAAGTTTATGAGTTTAGTCAAAAAAAACTGTCCAGTAAATAGTTTTTAGTACCAGAACACTTTGTGTGATTTTGCGACATGTGCATTTGTTGACTCGTTGATTGCATTCATTCATTCATTTTCATTCTCGACCATGTTTTAACTGCATTAATTTATAATTGCATGTTCTATTGTTTCGTTAAAATGCATGATAAATTGTAAACTGTAACGAGCTTATGTTAACACATATCACAAACAAGTTGTAGGTACCGCTGACTTACGAAATTGCATCTGACATGTGACCTGCATCTCTTGTGTGCACAACGAAAGTATGGGCATTGAAAGATTTGTGAACAACATTTACGTTTTTAAATTGTTGTCGGTTCGTTCATTTGAATATAAAAGAGAGTAAATTGAATTGTGAAAGATATAAAATATCAAGTTAGCTATGGATGTGAAGCTCTGCGATTTTATCTGCATTTTGATTGCATTTTCGTCGACTTAGTTTTTTTACCAGGTATGATGATGATGTATTGATTAATTAAAGAAGCTTTTTAGTTATTTTTAATTTCTTTTGCTACTAGGTATATAGTAAAGGAAGTATTGTAATCGGATCGAATTTTCGAGTTCGAGCTTTCACCGGAAATACATGTTTTGAGCTTCCCTGAGTCCAAAAAATTACCAAATTTTACCAAACTTGGAATTTAGCCCGCTTTTTACATCTAGTTGTACTGCGAAGCTCTTGGTTGAAATCGGTTTAGCGAAAGCTCTACTTTCTTCCCGGAGTTTTTGAGTATTTTCAAGTTTTTTCGAATACGACTTCAACGATTTTTGAAGTTATACTTCTTAAGGCGCGTTATGAAAAAATGATGAGAGTGAAATTTTAAGTTGCGCGCGCATTTTAAGATAAAAATTAACAAAATGAAGTTAGTCGCAAAACCACCGAGTCTCCTGGTGCGCGTAATTTGAATTTTTGTTGGATTTATTTACTAATTTATTAATTTTTATATTCAAATTAAAAATAATTATATATTTACAAATGACACATATTATTAATAAATAATTTATTATTTTTCTCGAATTTTGCAGTAGCTGTTATACTATTTGAAATTTAATGATGAAAATGACGTCTGCATTCCATGCATATTCTTAGTTATCACGAAATCTGGGATTCAGAAATGATTTAACCATCTTAGAATAATAATTGAGTAACACAAGATATGAATAAAATTAAGACATTTACTTTGACAAATAGCTACTTACTTTATTTCGCAATTTCTATGAAGCTTCGTTTTCATGACATGCATGGATTGTTAACCAGAAAAATAATCCTGACAAATTTTATAAACGTCTTGCAGCTTTCTTTGGATATTATTTATTGATAAAAATTAAAATATTATTCTCTTAATTTAATTTTTAATAATTATATCTCTAAATATATATATTATTATTATTAAATATTAAATTAGTTTTTTTAAATTGATTATTTGAAAAAAAATAATTTTTAATGATACCAAAGAAGTATAACTTCTCACGCGCGTACATAAGTACACGAGAATATTTTTTTTTTACTTTCTGTAGTTCTTAGACTTATTAATGCCTACAACTTTTATTTGAAGCTTTTTCCTGGGAAAATTCCAATAAAAACGGTTCTGGGATGAAGCTTGGGAATTCCTATATCTTTACATAGTATAAAACAAAATCGCTCCCGCTGTCTGTTCCCTTAGATCTTTTAAACTACCCAACGGATTTTTATGAAGTTTTCAGCAATTCATAGGGTGGTTCAAGAGAAAGGTTTGTAGTTATTATATATATGCATATTATAGTAGAAAAAATTGGGAAATTCAAAGATTTGTAATGTGATGCCATAACAAAAATATTTTTGTGCGCTTACATTGCAAACGCTGGCTAAACCTTACGAGATAGATCAAATTAATATGCACCGAAATTGTATATCTTAAAAAGATTGAAAAAAAGTCCGCGACGGTAAATGTCTATCTCCTAAGGATAACCCTCAAGAACCATTTTTATCTTTTACAAATGACAAAAAAATTAGTGGTTATTTACCATGTTATTTTAAACAATACAGTATTATTCCTTCTTCAATTAAATGCATTGGATACGTTGTGCGTTTTATGTAGATCAAAATTGCCCTTTATAATCATATCATAAAAATTAATATCTTAGAAGATATCACAGATTTAAAAAGCGTTGGCAAAGCGACTGGATATTGTACGTCGTACGTAGTAGCTGTTTTATTGCTATCTTTTTCTTATAAATATAAAAATGTAGTGTTAGCCCTTATTTAGGACAAAAACTCAAAAAATTAAGGTTAAAAAAATTAGGTATATAAGATACATGTACTCTTAAAAGCGTACGGTTGACCACTCTACATAGGATAGCATAACAATTGAATCCTACAGAAACCATGTATTTTCGGTAAATTTTGTTGCAGTTCGTGAAATAGTATTTTAACGCATTTTCCTCAAGAAGGCCTGGCCTATGTTATGAAGCAACAAAAGAAATCTCTATAAAATTTAAATTTAAAAATTGACAATTTTTTTTTGGAAAATAAATATTATGAGTTTCAATTTAACACCCGATAAAATTAATAATGAAATTTTTACTTTCTTTTACTACTATAAAGATAGTAAAGGAAGTATTGTAATCGGGTCGAATTTTCGAATTCGAGCTTTCACCGGAAATACATGTTTTGAGGTCCCCTGAGTCCAAAAAAGTGGTTTTTAGAAACATGTCTGTGTGTCTGTGTGTCTGTGTGTCTGTGTGGCTGTGTGTCTGTGTGTGACAGCCATATCGTATCGAAAGCTTTATCCGAATTTCACTAAACTTGGAATCTAGCCTCCATATTATACCTAGTTGTGCCGCGAAGCTTTTGGTTGAAATCGGTTAACCGAAAGCTCTATTTTACTCTTGGCGTTTTTGAGCTTTTTCAATTTTTTTCGAAAACGGCTCCAACGATTTTCTCTAAACTTTCTATAGTTCTTAGACTCATTAGTGGCTACAACTTTTATTTGAAACTTTTTCCTGGGAAAATTCGAATAAGGGCGGTTCTGGGGTGAAGTTTAGGAGTTCGTGTATATACATATAGCTCTATAGGTTGTATGCATATAGTACTGTTTATATGTATTGTTACAAAGTGCTTATATTTCTTTTAACTAACAGCGAGTATTTTCATAAATGTAAAGGAAGTAGTGTGACGCCTCGCACCAGATATTTTAATATATTTGAATTTTTTTATTGTTTATTGCCGAAGATGTTAATTAGAAATAAACAGATTAAAATAATATACTAAATTTTTAAATAACTCACAATTACTTAATGGAACTAATTTTAATGAATTTTTGTTAAAGATACCTCAGATTTTAACGTATTGAACACCATTTATCCTAAAAAAAAGGCACAGTTCCTGTAGGATAGCTACGAATATATTCTACTAAAATAGCTAAACGGTTATAAATGTATAAATGATGTTTGAAATGAAAAATTTTCAAGTCTAAAGGAACATTTTATATTTAAAATTGTAATGAACCTGTAAGATAGCTAATAATTCTTCCTAGAAAAGTAGATTTAAGGATTTTTATGAACCAACTTTGGATCTAAAGTCTGTAAGTATCTACCATATTTTTTCTGTTAAAATAGATTTTTTTTTATTTTTTTTTTGTGAAAGTAGGGGATCAATTAAATTTAGATGCTCTCAGCAAAGCGAGCGGGTATCAGCTAGTATACAATATAATATAAATTGTATGCATATTATAGTTCTGTTATATTATTATTATTTTATAAAACTATGTGAAGATCAAATAAAAAAAATATTCCATGAGGAACCCTTCCACTGCAAGTCTCTCACGCACTTAACCAATTTTTATAATACGGAGCTTTCACGACACAAACAGTTCACAATACACAATACAATATATACAAAGGTCGGCATTAGAGGCCTTCGTGCCACATCCGGAGATGCTCCCGAAATTCCCAATGTGTAATCCACCCACTTTTGTATGCGAATCACAATTCCATGCATCCCTTATAACATTATACGAATATATATATAGAAAAATAAGTCCCGACGCTTCGAGTTTCCCTTTCATCCCCCCCCCCCCATGCAACTCATTCTCTCATAAAAATGAGAATTTTAACATCCCTTAAAACAGTAGGAAAAAATAAGAACTTCAAACTTGATGCAAAGGAATAAATTATGTGACACACAAGTGGTTGAAAATCATTTTTGGTGGAGGAGGTTGTGGGGGTGGGAGTGTCGACAGCCATTTATTTTTCATGCTAATTATAGCTTATGAGTTTCGAGTCAGCTTAACACAAATTTGCTCTGATAAGAAATTTATTTTCATTAATTTTAAATGGTCGGATGAATTAAATAATGAAATAACCTTATCAATTAAATACTCAGGTGTATGTGTGGGTTGTATCTATCTAAGGATATCTACCGGCAATCAATAATAATAATAATAATAACATTGAAATAATAAATCTTTTTAATATTTCATCATTTTCATTTTCTGTTACTTCAACGTTTAATTGCGTCGTTAATATTTGATTGGGCTTTCAGGCCAATGGTACAGGGGTGGAAATGAAAGTAAGTAATGGGAAAATTTTATCATTAAAATTCTATTAAAAAAAAAAAATGTGGGGATGATTAAAAATGTATTAATTAACCACTAAGTGCCTTCATTGTCTTAATGAAAAAGGCTACGAGGTGATAAAATATATTTTGGTCATATTTCTTGATGCAGCCCAGGCATTCGATAAGGTTTGGACTAGGGGTTGCTTACCAACATAAATAAATATAAGATCCCTGAATAGCTTCCAAATATTTTAGCATCCCTCCTAAAGGATTATCATCGCAGACCTACACCATACAACCTGCCAAGTAGCTATGCACGCTGATGACACGGCCATTATTTGCCAATATGGTAATCGAATACACCCCAGCCAAAAAGCTCAGTAGTCTTTACACAAATTAGTCACTTGCTGCCACAAAAAGGGTGGCCAAAACCTTAACTAATAACAAAAGTAACGAACTACAGAGCTATATCCATCTTGATGGAGATATAATTCTGTGGAGTCAAAAAGACGAAGCCTATCTGGGGGTTTATTTAGATAAAAGGTTGACCTGATCTGAACATATTAAAGCTTAGTTAAGAGACCCAAATTTCAGGTGGTCGCAGCTATAACCAATCCTGAATAAAAAATCAAAACTAAATGCGGAGTGCTCTCAAATACTAAACAGGTCTATAATCAAACCAAAAATTATCTATGTCTGTCTTATTTGATTGAACACCCCTAAGGGTCACTATAAAAAGTTTCAAGCGCTCCAAACTAAGGTCCTTAGGATTGTTATCAGTTACCCTTGGTTCATTCGAAATTCCCAGATGCACAAAGAACTACCCGAGTCAAAATTTTAAAAACCCCGATTGAGCCTTTTGGAGCCTGATTCTTTGGATGTGGTCATTTTCAGCTTCGATTTAATACTTTCTTCAACCAAACTACGCTAAAAACGAACGTAAGTAGGTTTTATCAGGCTGAAACAGGGTTTATTTTTCTGCATCTTAAAATCAATTTCAACCTGTCACGCCCTGATTTCAGGCTATCTAGGTTAAAATGTAAGGAATTAAACCCTGTTTCGGATCGGTTATGGACGGAGGTTCTGGCGCGGGGGTAGTGGGCAGAGAACCATGGGGGCGCATTTCAGTGCCGCTTGGGGACTCGGCCACTATTTTTCAAGCGGAGGTCACGGCCATTGCCATATGTGCTAGAGAGAACTTAGATACGGGCTATCGGAATAGGAACATACGTATTTTCTCTGACAGTCAGGCAGCGCTAAGAGCGATTGTCAATACGGTGATTAGCTCAAAGCTGGTGCTGGAGTGTCGGCAACTCCTGGAAGATCTGGCAAAGCACAACCGAGTTAAACTTGGTTGGGTGCCGGGGCATAAGGGAGTCAAAGGAAATGAAGAAGCTGATGCTTGCGCAAGGGCTGGTTTGATGACCCCACTCATGGGCCCGGAGCCTGGAGTGGGAATCACCAAATCTGCTGTCATAAAGGCGATGAAAAGTCGAATGAGACGGCAGCAAAACAAATACTGGCAAGAAGTTCCTAGCCAGAGGCACAGCAAGAGACTGATGGGGAGAATCTGCCCCTTGCTCACACCTGAGATATTACGGCTGGGAAGAAATCAACTCAGGACAATAACAGGACTAATAACCGGACACTGTGAACTGAGGAAGCATCTGCAGACTATTGGGGTGTCTCAACGAGACCTCAACTGCAGATTGTGTGGGGATGGGGAGGAAAACGCGACCCATGTCATTTTTGACTGCAAAGCCCTCACAAAGTGGCGACACCTGTATGGGATAGATGACGCCCAAACAGGCTCAAATCGCGCGAGCTTAGTACAGGGACTGCTTCTGCTAGGCAGAATGCTGAACCTGGAATAAGCAAGGATCCTTGCATAACAGGGATGAATGAGCAGAACAGGAGTACAATAAGCCTTAGGCTGCAGTGCGGGAGGAACGTGCCCTAACCTGGTTTTTCTGCTAATGGCAAAAAAAAACCTGTTTCAGCTTGATAGCATCTTTTTACGTCCGTTTCAGCGTAGTTAGATTAAGGAAGGTTTTAAATTGAAGCTGAAAATGACCACATCCAAAGAATCAGGCGCCACAACGCTCAATAGAGGTTTTATAATTTCGACTCGGGCAAATATGCTGTAAATAGAGGTATAAATCAAGCAGACTGTGGGCAACTTCTTCAACAGCTTGGACGAGTGTGTGACTGTCCAGGTGCTGGGTCTTGGCGTCTGCAAGGTTCAAAAGAGTCTAAAAAAAAAACTCCAGCTTTTCATAGTGACTAAGAGTCTTAAAAATTCCAAACTTTGCTTAACAGCCGAGAAAAAAATATTATCAAAATCCCAAGATGGAGACGGCGCCATTTTTAACGCCTACACCTACCCGATTCAACGGGAGTGGGCGTAACCATCAGCCGGCCAATGAGAAGGCGATCTTGTTAACAGATTATAGGTGGCGAGAGACCCCCTATAGAGAGGGTGTGCCGAAAAGGATTACTGGATGAATTAAGAAGGAGTACAACTTCTAGAATGATCGAATTCGACGAATTCTAAAAAGTGGTGTCGACAAAATAGATTCCGAGAAAAATGCAATGTCCAAAGACAATAAAAACCGAAACCCTATATAGGACAAGCATAAGGCGAGGAGTATTCAAATAGATCATCGACAGTATTAAAATAAATCTTCGGCCATTGTTGAAATAAATCAAGTGAATATTGTTAAAGTGCTTAAAGTGATCAGTGCATTGTTAAATAAAGTATACATTGTGAATATTGTGAAAGTGTTGTATAAATTGTGACAGTGAACATTGTAATAGTGAATAAGTGACTGTAAACTTAACTTATTGTTAACGTGTAGTGCATAAGTGTTAACTAAATAAATAAACAATTGTTAAGAAATAAATTCGTAGTTATTCAAAACAAACCATCGAACCCGTAAAAACGTTATAATATCAATAAACTGCTCGAGGATGAATGCAAACTTCTAGAGAGGTCCCAAAGTGAAACCTGCAAATGATATTCTTACTCGTACCATGTGTACCCATTATCCTATTGGCTGATCTGGTAGAGTACCCATCAATATCACAAAAAAAATTAAGACAATTGTGTTACCAACACTTTTCCATTTGTTTAACCGTTCTTGAGATAGACAAGGAAATCCACCAAAAACGATTTGTAAATTTCCAAGATTTTCGGTTATAATTTTTAGTGTTTCCGAAAAAACTACAAATGTGAGTAAAAAATGCAAAAGATAACTTTTATAGAAAATTTGATGATCTTTAATTTCAATAAGAACACTTTTTTCTCAAAATGCGATAGTTATCAAGTTATAGTCCAAAAAGTAAAAAAGTGGGTGCGAGTACTTATGTACGCGCGGGGGAAGTTATACTTCTTTGGTATCATTAAAAAATAGTTTTTATTAACTACATACATATAATTATTTAAAATAAAATTTAGAAAATAATATTTTAATTTGTATCATTAAATAATACATACGGATAGTTAACCTCAATTATATTGAAGCACTTGAAAAGTATAAAAGCACAATTTTTTTCACTAATACTTGCGAATAGTAAATAATATTAATCAAAATATTCAATTTAAAACACTACCGAATATAATTTATTCGTGGAGTTGACACTTTTACAAGAGAAGTGCAGTTTTTTTTTAATTTTAGTACGGCGCGTTGAACAGAGATGACGGGACAAAATGCATTTAAGCATTACGAACGAACTTGTGCTGTGATGATAAAATAGACTGATATTAACGCCTCTAAGAACAAAGCGCCGTACTAATAGCCTAAAAATAATCTGAGGTTTACTATTTAATGGCTGAAATACTACAAAAAAAATGAATGCAGACGTCATTTTCCTCACTAAACTCCAAACAGTATGATAACAGCTACTGCAAAATTCGAGAAAAGTAATAACTTATTTATCAATATCTATATATAAATAATTTCTAAATAAAATATTAAAAATATATTTAATGAATAAATTATCTATTTTAATTTAAATATAAAAATAAATAAATAAATAAGTAAATAAATAAAACAAAAATTTAAATTACGCGCGCCTAGTTAAAAAAACCGAGCGGTTTGCGGCCAACTTCATCTTGTTAATTTTTCTTCACCCTGATGCGCGCGCATCTTTAAATTTCACTTTCATCATATTTTCATAACGCGCCTTAAGAAGTATAACTTCAAAAAAAAATTTATTTAATATGAAAACATCAAATAAGAGACGTAAATTCAAGAGACATGAATTTAAACCCAGTCGTTGGGTTTTTTTTCTGATTCTTTTCAGATGAAAAGCTAACATTCTGATGAGAGAGTAAATATTAGAAAAACTACCACAAAAATTTTTCAAAGCCAACTCTCTTAGTTTTTAACCGACTTCAAAAAAAGGAGGAGGTTCTCAATTCGATTGTATTTTTTTTTTATGTTTGTTACCTCAGCATTTCCGACTGGGTGAAGCGATTTTGATGATTTTTTTTTATTTGAAAGCTGGTGCTTCCCGAATGGTCCCATTTTAATTTGAAGGAAATCGTTAACTTCTAAAGGGTTGAAAACTAAGGGATGAAATACTAACTTCTTATTGGATAGCTCAATTTTAATAATTCTTTTTTTATTTGAAAGTTGGTGCCTTTCGTGGGGTCCAGTTTTAATTTGAGGGAAATCTTCCACTTCTAAAGGGTTGAAAACTAAGGGATAAAATACTAACTTCTTATTGGATAGCTCGATTTCAATAATTCTTTTTTTATTTGAAAGCTAGTGCTTCTCGTGTGTTCCCATTTTAATTTGAGGAACATCTTTCATTTCTAAAGGATTGAAAACTAAGGGATGAAATACTAACTTCTTATTGGATAGCTCGATTTTGATAATTATTTTTTAATTTGAAAGCTGGTGCTTTTCGTGGGGTCCAGTTTTAATTTGAGGGAAATCTTCCTTTTCTAATAGGTTGAAAACTAAGGGATGAAATATTAACTTCTTATTGGATAGCTTGATTTTTATAATTCTTTTTTTATTTGTAGAATATAATTTTAAATTAATCTCCTATCCATTTAAAAAAAAAAACTTCACTCATAAGAGTTAAAACTTAAAGGGGTTTCCTGGCTAACCCGATTTTGATAATTTTGTTTCTATTACGTACAACGTACCTTTAAATTGTTCACATTTCAATTTGAAGAAAAAAATCCACCCCTTAAGGATAAAAATAGGGGATGAAATAGTGACATTTAACCGAATTTTGATAATTTTTTTCTGTTGGAAGGAGTAACCAACTTAGTTTTGTTTTTACATTTAAAAGCAAAAATTTTCAACCCTTAAGGGCAAAAAGGGATGGTGTAGTAACTTTTAATATTAAACGGCGCTGCCTCATATGAGCAGCGCGTTTGAAAGGTTAACCAATTTCAAGAAAATAAAATCAGCTATCAAACTTCAGATCACTAAAACGCGAGAAATAAAAAAATATTATAAAAAATTGAAAAACCGACTTCAAAATATATAAAAATTCTTAAACAAGAAATGCACTAAAAAGTAACAAAATAATGGCGTATCCTTGCAGTATCTACAACTTACAAATTATTAGGATGATACAATGTACAACTATTGTTATTTTTGGAGTTGGTGTCAGCCAAGAAAATAAATATTAATAGTAATTTGTAAAAATTTATAAAGGTTTAGTTGGTTATTGGTATTTTGTAGTTTAAAGGACCTAGATATTGTTACAGTTCGAGTATATTGTTTAAAAGTTCATTTGAAAAATAATTTTCATAAGGTATTCTCGTTTTTTGCTAAGTACCAATATAGTCACATTTTCTTGGCTGACACCAACTCCAAAAATAACAATAGTTGTACATTGTATCATCCTAATAATTTGTAAATTGTAGATACTGCAAGGATACGCCATTATTTTGTTACTTTTTAGTGCATTTTTTTACATAAAGTGTTGAGTGCTGCTTAAATCACATTTCTATGTTCCCCTTTACCACCTTAACCTTGATCTTCCATCACATTCAACAAAATTGGCAAGAACTTCAACTCAGAGCTGCAATGAGTCGAGTCTTCGTGACTCTGTAACTAAGACTAAAGGTTCACTACGTCACAGCCCAACGACGACTCAACTCACCGTAATTATACGCTGGCTACTTGCGCAATTTAAGTCAATGAAATCCAACCACCTCACCTTTGTTTTATAGTAGAGATTAAGATTAAAAGAATAAGAAGATTTGATCTATCAAAATTGGCGTAAAATTTGAAAAAAAGTTTTTCCAAACTATAATTTTCAAAGATATCAAATCACAGAGAGTTAATGAAACATAAATATGACATATTCTAATGCATATGGAAATGAATTTATATGGAGAGCCGCGTTTTGGGCGATCGTTACATTGTAATTAGCATTGATTAAAATTAATTGAAACACATTATCTGGGATCAATTTCGTACTCGTATATTGGAAGTTTATTAGTTTTCGTTATTATTGCATTACCTGTGTTATATCAGGTAAAGGTAGGTAGGTAGGTAGGTACCTACATACTACATACATTGGTAGGTGGATGCCATCGCACCACTACCAAGTGGTGGCCGTTTCGGTATATATTTGCGCTCGTGGTGATGGTTAAGAAGGGAGGGGGCGAGTAGGGAAAATCAATATTTCCGATATGGAATTTGGTTTGAAGGAAGTTAGTTTTCTTGTCAGAATCAATGATTAGATATCAAAATATATATATTGGAGACTCTTTCTGAATTCACTGCTGACATTTTTATCGACATTTAGCTGATTGGTTTTTTGTTTGTGTCAGATTTAAGGGGGCCACGAATTACTTCCGCATTTTCTTCCCAATTTTTTATTATTAGTTAAACGATTTTCTTCTGATGAAAAGATGAAAAGAAAAACAAGTTTTGGCAATGATAAATGCAGTTGGATCAAATTTTTTTTCATCAACACGCAAACGATTTGTCGATTTCTTTTCAAAATTGAACAACTTGATCATTTTTCCAACAATTTTCCTATTTTTAGAATTAGTTTTTTTTGTGGGTCTTAAAAAAAATTTTATGGTCTTCAAATTTAATAAGAACACTTTTTTCATAAAATTTTTTTAGTTTCTGAGATATAATCCCAAAAGTCCAAACTTCATTTTCCATATATATGAGCAATGCAGTTAATTTTTATGAGCTCAGAGTACGGGTTCAAGTCCAGCTCTGGGCACTTTTTTTTGGGGCCCTTTTAAATGGACAGCCAAAGGTTTTAAAGATGTTAAAAACAGGAAAATCAAAAAAAAAAATTTAAAAGCCAATTTTTTTAAACTGCATTTTCTGCATAAGAAGCAATTTTAATGAGCTTAAAGGTTATAGGTTCTAGTCCAGCCCTTTGCCATTTTTGAAGTTATACTTCTTTGAGCGCGTTATGAAAAAATAATGAGAGTGAAATTTTAAGATGCGCGTGCATTTTAAGATAAAAATTAACAAAATGAAGTTAGTTGCAAAACCAGTGGGTCTCCTGGCGCGCGTAATTTGAATTTTTGTATTTATTTTCTAATTTATTTATTTTTATATTTAAATTAAAAATAATTATATATACAAATAACACATATTATTAAAAAATAAGTTATTAATTTTCTCGAATTTTGTAGTAGTTGTTATAGGTACTTTTTGAAGTTTAATGATGCAAATGACGTCTACATCGCGGCGCGGTTTCAGAAGCATTAGTAGCCATCTATTTTATCATCACAAATTAACAAGATAAAGTTTCCCGCAAAACGGCTCGGTATTTTTAACTAGACGCGCGTAATTTGAATTTTTGTTGTATTTATTTACTAATTTATCAATTTTTATATTTAAATTAAAAATAATTATAAATAGAAATGACAAATATTATTAATAAATAAGTTATTACTTTTCTCGAATTTTGCAGTAGCTGTTATAGGTACTTTTTAAAATGTAATGATGAAAATGGCGTCTCCATTCCATGCATATTTTTAGTTATCACGAAATCTGGGATTCTGAAATGATTCAACCATCTTAGAATAACAATTTAATAACACAAGATATGAATAAGATTAAGACATTTACTTTGACAAGTAGCCACTTACTTTATTTCACAATTTCTATGAAGCTTAATTTTCATGACTTGCATGAATTGTTAACCAAAAAAATGATCCTGACAAATTTTGTAAACGTCTTGCAGCTTTCTTTGGATATTATTTATTGATACAAATTAAAATATTATTCTCTTAATTTTATTTTTAATAATTATATCTAAAAATATATATATTATTATTATTAAATATTAAATTACAGTTTTTTAAAATTTATTATTTGAAGAAAATTAATAAAAACTAATTTTTAATGATACCAAAGAAGTATAACTTCTCACGCGCGTACATAAGTACACGCAACCACTTTTTGTTTTGTTTTGATTCCTCTTAAATTGGCAGCCAGAGAGATCTTAGAAGGATGAACAAAAGAAAAATTAGGAAAAAAAATTTCAAAGCCATCTTTTTTATTTTTCTTATCGATGAAACTTGATTGGTTGAGGTTCAATACCAACCCTCCGTTCTTTTTTTTTACTTAATTAATTCAAATGTACGACCAGAGATCTTAGAAGGGTTAAAATTAGAAAAAAATAGAAAAAAAAGCATTACAAAGCCAACTTTCTTCTTTATTAAAACTTCATTTTCCATATGAAAGATGCAATTTTAATGAGCTTGAACGGTACAGATTCAAATTCAGGGCTCTGCCAATTTTTTTTTTTTTTTTTTTTTTTTGGTATCTCTCGAATGGACAGCTAGAGATTTCAACAGATAAACATAAGAAAAAATAGGAAAAAAAAATTTCAAAGCCAACTTTTTTATATTTCTTATCGATGATACTTTATTGGTTGGGGTTCAATTCGAATTTTGGGTCCTAATTTTTTTTTAATTGATTATTTCAAATGGACAACCAGAGATCTAAGAAGAGTTAAAATTAGGAAAAACTAGAAAAAAAAATTTCAAAGCCAACTTTAACATATTTTTTTTTTTATGCTATATATCCTTACAATTCTTTATTTTGTTTGTTTAAGACTGACTATGAAAGCATTCATTTGTCCTTGTTTAACTAACATATTTGGTATGAAATCAAGCTTCAACAATAAAAATCTATGGGAAAATGTGAGATTTAAAATTACATTTTTAAATTTGTCGTCTCGAAACGATGCAATTGATGTTTGAAATGCTGTATAATATGTAAAGGGGACGGAGATGATAGTTGCTGACAAAGAGGAAAGCATAAAATGGAAATTTTAAAGAAGGTCAGAGTGAGCTTTTTTTTAACTCACATCCGTATGTATGGGAGGGACATAGCACATTGACGGTCCCGGATAAAGACGACACAGGCCTTATAATATATGTTGAGGGAGTCGTAAAATGGCATCAAGCACAAACGAAATACATACTAAAGAAATGTATAGAAGTAAAAAAAGCGCAAACAAAATGAACAAAGGAATACAGGACAGAGCTTTTTTTTAAATTTCAAAGAAATCAGAAGGATAAAAGGATTAATTAGCATTTTAATAGGTTGAGGCAATGATTGAATTATGAAAGTTTGGACCCGATCAAGTTTCATCGGGAGAAAAGTATGAAAATGAAGAATTAAAAAAAAAATTTTTTCAATTTTTCTTGTTTTACCCGCTTAAGATTTTTATTTTAGAGTAATCAAAAAAAAAAAATCTAGGTTTGGATTTAAATCCAATCAATCATGTTTGAAAAAAAAAATGAAAGAGTGGGCTTTGACTTTTTTTTGTTTTATTTTTGTTTTAACTCCCTTAAGACTCCTGGCTGTCCATATGTATTTAAAAAAAAATTAAAAGACCCTGTGCTAGAATTGACCCCAATCAACGAAGTTTCATCAATTAAAAAATAAAAAAGTAGGCTTTGAAAATTCTTTTAATATTTTTTTTTTGTTTTTCCATTATTGTGAGACCGTGGGCAGTCCATTTGAGTGTTCAAAAAAAAAAAAAAATTATAAAACATGGCTCTGCGTTAGATTTGAACCCCATCCTTCCAGTTTCCACGTTAAAATCATATGAAAAAGTGGGCTTTGAAATTTTTTTTTTTTTACAATTTTTCATGTAAGAAACCTAATGTTTCGAGCTTGTTGTTCAATTAAGGGTAATAAAAAAATTGTCAGGGTTGGGTTTAAACCCAAACAATTAAGTTTCAACAACAAAAAAAAAATTGAAAAAATAGACTTTGCAATTTTTTTTTTGGACTTATCTTATTTTTATCCTTGTAAAACTTACTGGTAATCTATTTGACAAAACAATTCTTGAAAAATATTCTTCATTATTCAAGTATTAATACCCTATGAAATTGTAAAAATTTTCCTCTTCTTAACAACCCCTTAAATGCACAATGATAAATAATAAATGGTATGCGAGATTAAGCTTTAACATGCATACAACCGCGCGAGGATAATTTTTTTGTGAATTTATTATCGTGATTATTATAATTCAATGTTGATGACATGTTCATATAACATTCATTACATTCATGTAGCAGGAATTGTTCGTGCACAAAATGCATAAAAACGCCTCCGTCATAAAATGTAATTTATTAATGTTTGTTTGCAAAAAACCAAGACGAAATATTTTCTATCTGTTCGGGAAATTAGCTTGGTGTAAGACAAAGATAGAATTTATATATATGTAGGTAACAAGAAGCTTTGATCGTGAACCGACGAATTATTGCCTCAAAGAAAAGGAGCATACAACTCATCTCCCGTACACACACACACACACACACACACACACACACACACACACACACACACACACACACACACACACACACACACACACACACACACACACACACACACACACACACACACACACACACACACACACACACACACACACACACACACACACACACACACACACACACACACCAAATTACCTTTATCAGCAAAAGAAGCCACCGCATATGTACAGTACAAATACCCACTTCATCCCTTGTTTTTCTTGTTACAGTACCGTTCACTTTGTAGGTATACTTGAGCGAATAGATTAACCCTCTTTTAGTTAAAAAAAAACCTTTTTTTGAGATTTATATTTATTGAAATTTTTCATATCAAAACCTGATTTAAGATATACAAGAAGGTGTTAATTTTTTTTTTTTTTTGAATCATCATATTTTTGGGACAACTTATCATAACAACAATCTAATAAAAGGATACAAAGGAAATTACATGCTCTACAAAAAAGGTATTTAAAACAAAGATTCTCAGATCAATCGAAGGTACCTACCATCATTTACTTAATAAAATATTAACCATTTTTACTAAAATCGTTTAGTAAAAGCTTTAAAGGGCTTTTTTTCCGTTCTACGGGTCTCAGGATATTTTTTTCCTTTATCACCGAAACCAATGAAGTGATGTGACTATTGTGATGTAACCTTTTGTATTAACCAGGCGAGCATAAGACTTTTAAAGAAAGCCAGCACCTGCCTAGGGGCTGCTATTGCTATCTCGCTACGCGTCAAGACGGTCTGTTTTATGATATAAAGCTTATATAAATAATAAAAGAAAGCTTATAGTTTCAGGTCAATAAAATCTTCGTCAGAAAAAATTTTTTTTCCTGTTTTATGAAGCTGCAATCTGTCCCTGGACATTAAGCGAATATGCTGAATGAACAAGAGGGGAATATCGTATCTTTAAAAGGGATACTTAAAGGTGTAGTGGTTTTCTAAATGGAAACTCCAGAAATGAGATACGATTCAGCCGTCGATGGTAGCCCGAATTGTCCAGGAGACTGACAATTAACTAATTAATTAACATTTGGGACTTTCCTCACAAAAGCCACCACAGTTTTTGGGTGATGATACTTCGTTGGTTGCGTTTGTGGAGGATGTGTTTAGGCCAGGTGAGGTTAGTCTAGATGCATTCCAAAGTACCTAACCTCCGTAGCCAGGAGTATATCATGACCATTTTTTATCAATTTTTTATCAATTTTTGGGTATTTTTTTTTTTTTTGCTTTATTTAAGGTCGAATCAACTACTATGGTCATTAGCAACCGTCGAATCCAAAAGCCCAGAAAAAAATCTTGGGCTTTCATTGGGATTCGAACCCAGGACCACTGGCGTATAAGGCAACTATCTAGTCCACCACGCCACTAAGTGACCTTTTTTGGGTATTATAAGTATGCATTTTTTTTAAAATCAGCTTTATAAACGCACTACTTTATAAGAAGATATGCAAAAATCAAGATTTGTTAAAATAAAAGTGATTGACAGCTGCATTATTATGTACGGTGAGGAGACTTCAATGCTCGATAAGGAATGTTTTTGCAATCAACTAGTCAAGAGTGCGTAGGTTTTCCAATTAAAACAGAGCACTTTCATTATTTGAATCAAATAACCAATCAGAGAGACTGAAATAAATGGGTTTATAGCAAAGCTTGCTTTGATAAAAAATTAATTTAACAGAGTTAAAGTTTCTTACTATAAAATTATAGTAGGTCAATAATGGGTCTGTTCTCAGCTATATGACGTCACATTAAAGGAATTAAAACATCTCTAGTTTTTCAATTTTTGTTTTTTTGTTTTTTGTAACATCCCTCGTATGTACTCTAGCAAACAGATAAACCGTCTTTTATTTGCAAAAAAAAATTCTAACGAGATGATAACGTAAATCCTTTATGTCAAAACCTGACTTTTGACGCACAAAGAGCAATGCTATTCTAAAGGTAGGTACGCAATAATAAAGAGCAAATTGAGTTAATTTGAAGAAATTTACATTTAACTTTCCAGCATCAAAGAAAACTTTTTCTTCTTATTCTGTCTACGAAATCAAATTAATTAACTTATCGAAATCTCCCTTTAGAAGTTTTATTTTTTTAGAGGATGACAGAGGGGGAGGGGGGTCGATAAATTCATTTTAGTCTAACCTAAGGAATTCATGACGTGAGACATACCGTATTTTTTCATGATAATAAAATCAACAAAAGTGTGGATTTTGGGGGGAGGGCGTGTATCGAAGGGGTTGAAGTCATGAAATTTCACGGCGAATAAATTTGGGGTTGGATTCGTTAAATGTTGCCATTTGTGTCGTCGTTTGATAAAAATAAATTGCACCTTTTCGGTACGTGGATATTTATTTGTCGTATGATTTTATGTGGTTTGTGATGGTACGACGAGAATAACAATATTGAGGTTAGGTTTTTCTTTCGTTTGTTTGTTTGACCACGCATATCTTTTGACTGAATAAAACAATTTTGATAATTTTTTTTTCGCTCGCTAGTTTATACTTGGGAGTTGGTACCGTATAAATTTGAAATAAATATTAGCCTCAGCAGGGTTGAAAATAAGGGATGAAATTTTATGTATATATATTTTTAGTAAAAATCATAAGAATTCTAGGCAAAATATAACCAATCGTGGACTTAGGAGAAAAAAACCATTGCGCATGCGCGAGACTTGTTTATAGAAAAAAAAATTACTTTAAAAAATCTAATCACATAAACAGGTGCCTTCGTTACAATAAAAGTTGGAAAATGTAAGCCCTCGCAAAAATATTGATTGTATTGGATTAACGTTTACACACTGTATAATTTTTGTATGTTTGATAACGCACAACTTTTTACCGATTGATCCGATTTGAATCATTCTTTTTTTAATTTCATAGGTTATTAGGTTTGGGCTTAAAACCAAAATTTTACCCTTAACGGGTTGAAAAAAGGGGATGAAAAAAACATTTTTTTTAAGTTGGTCATTCATTAAAATATTTTCTGAAGGTGGTCTTATTCATTTGAAAAGAAAAAACTTTTATATTTACGGGTAAGAAAATAAGGGATAATTTTTAAAAAGTAATTTTCTCTTTTTTAAATTTTTTCCTAAACACACAAGAAAGGAGAAACTTTGGGGCATATACTAGAACATCCACCCCCATTAAATCTGTCTATCAGTGCAAATCTTTCTCCCATGTGTACTTTGAACAATAAATCCTCCGATAATTTGTCTGTCGATTTCTGAACAAAGTAAATAACTCATTACACACATAGAACAACCTATTAACTTGAACTTTTCATCCCTCGAAAAGCTTTCATTCTTTTACCGCTTTGCCTAAGTAAAGTGCTTGTAAAGAAATTAAATTTGCTTCATAACCTAATAAAATGAAATTCTAAAAAGAGCTTTTCAGTAAAAACATTTCATCTTTGATTTAATGTTAAATTTTTGAAATGAAATAAAATCTCTTGTATCAAATTTATCTTCATTACCTGCATTTTCATTAGCTCTCATCTACGAAGCCAATTACCGTAATTAATTTCGTTCAGAACGCAAGGCTACATATTGCAGTCGTTGCACCCTGTTTCAAAATTTTCTCCCGACTTGAGTTCGTGATGTTTGCATGTTTATAATGCAATTAATTTTCTTATAGTCGCAACATGAATCGTCATTAGTCATGAATTTTCTCAGATCGCTTATGCATTTTATAACCTATCATTTGCTTAAAAAAATTTGTTATTCTCACGACTATATTCAAGAGAAAACCAATACAAGTTGGCCATGGATAAAACATAAACGTGTTTGAGTTAATAAAATATTGGGTCAATGTTAAATTATTCATTTCGTGTCGTTGTTTTTCTTCCATTTTCCTGTTAAAAACTGAATCAAGACCAAATTGAGTTGATTTGAAAAAATTGATATTGTTTAAATACATTAATTGATGAACCGGTGCATATGTACGATGAGGAGACTTCAATGCTCGATAAGGAATGTTTAAGTTGTAATCAACTACTCAAGAGTGCGTAGGTTTTCCAAGTTTAAATAAAAAATGGTTTTTCCTCGTACGACACATAAGGAGATTGCGATTTTTGATACGCTTACATGATCAAGGAACCCACGGGAATTTGTATTTGAATTATAGGTCTCCCTTTGACCATATGACGTCACTTTAAAACAATTAAAACCATGGCAACACGCCCATATTATAAATTTTCATATAATAAATCCAGATTGCGTTGGTTTTATAATTTCCAATGAACGCTTAAGAAAATAACAACATTTGAAACTAGTAACCAATCAGAGTAGAACAAGTCCAATCATAGCTATCTATGATGGCTACTTAATTTAACAGAATTAAAATTAGTACTATAAAATTATAATAGGCCAATAATGAGTTGCGTCTTGGCTATGTGACGTCATTTTCAAAATAGTTAAAACCATGGCAACACAATAAGATTAATAATTAAATACAATTTTATAAATAAAACAATTGACAATTGTTAGCTATGTTTAATTCGAAATTGTTTGTATCAATTTCATCTTCCTGCCCCCTCCCAGTGCTTTCGACAAAACACACACACATAGTTTGTTCGTCTTTGAAAATGTGTTTTCTATTTGCACTGATAACGAATTCCATCGTGCTACCACCAATAGTGTATACGGGATGGTGTTTATTTCGTGTTTACAATACCAATAGAATACGTGCCAGAATGTTGCACACCTCGCTAATTGCAATCGAAATTAATTCTCTCTACTGTTATTCGATATAGGCATATACAAAAAAGCACCCCGTTAAAATTTATGTAGTTGTAATATTTATAAAAAAAATTCTTTTATTGGTAAATCTTTGAGTAATTTTTTTTAAAATAAAACCTACGATTATCCTTATTTGTCCTTATCCTATATCCTTATTTGTATAGTCCTTATTTGAATTTTCTAAGGAAAAAGTTTCAAATAAAAGTTGTAAGCTTTGATGAGTTGAAGAACTAAAGCAAACTTACAGAAAATCGTTAGAGCTTTTTCCGAAAAAAATTGAAAAAACCGCAAAAACTCCTAGAAAAAATTGGAGCTTCCAGTTATACGAAGCAAAAGCTCTGCAGCACAACTAGATGTAATATGCAGGCTAAGTTCCAAGTTTGGTGAAATTCGGATAAAGCTTTCGATACTTACGATATGGCTGTCTCATACAGATACACACACACACACATATATAAATGTTTCTAAAAACCACTTGTTTGAACTAAGGGGACCTCAAAACAAGTAGTATTAAAAGTAAGTAAAAATATCTCTTTGGGGACGACAATAACCTAATTTTTAATAAGGATTCGCTACTTGACTTAAATATCAAACTTCTTGACTAAACTTTCAAGCTAATAATATTAAAATTGACCATTTAAACTCATTATTACTGACAGCCAACGATTTTTAGAGTTTGAGAAGGTTAGGTAATCGAATTTTCTGTAACACATGTTTGTTTATGTAAAGACAGTTTTAAAGAGATTTTTAAGTGATTCATTATGTGATTTTAAGTGATTTTTGAGATAAATTGTTTAGCACTACTTTAAACTTTATATCACTTATAACAGGCCGACAAACAAAAAAAAAACTGAATGTGCTTGTGGAACACACACTAAAAGTATAACTCATACCACTATGCAATATGAGTTGTATATTAATACAACGGGCAATGAGAGAATGAGAGAAAGAAAATGTATGGGCTCGCTTGAGTGTACAGTGCATCTAGATCTATGTTAACTCTCAACTCTAGTTGTTAAACTCAATGTAAGAGTGGGGTCAAACGAAAATCCACACAAGAGGGAATCGGAGAATAGGCCTGCATTGTGTATTATTATCGATATACGAACGTAGGGCATCTAAATAACCGGAGGAAAAGCTCAAACCGGTTTTCGGTTATTTTACGTATCAACAACCAGTTAACCGGTTAAAACCGTCCCCAGAAAAACAAGTTGGTAATTTTCAAAATTAAAAAAATTAAAAACAACATTCAAACGCAACGTGAAATTAAGCACTGATTTTTGTAGTTTATTATTATGTTTTGCGACATCGTAGAAAAATATAACAATAGCAGTGGCGTGCGATGACTTTTAAAACAGGGCATACGGTTAGAAGTGGGGGGGGTTATAAAAACCACATTTTTAAAATTTATTTTTTTATTTGATAAACGTGGTGTTATAAGTATTTTTTTAAATTAGCCTTATTCGACGCTCCTTCTTACAAAAATCATCAACAACCGCATCATATAATGTATTTAAAAACCACGAAAATAGTTCTTATCTTAAAGAACAGAACATTTGTATGGCCTTTGGGTCAATAATTCAAAATAACTCACGAAAAGTATCAGTAACAATTAAATTCACTGTTTAGATTCAAAACGGCAAACGCATCTGCAGACATCTGAATCAGCTATGTTAAAAGCCGAGAGAGATAGTATTCGACCGTACTAGTGCGCATGCGCGACCAATTTGAAGAAAACAATCGCATGCTACTGTCGCCAACGCATTCTTTCGGCTTTTGCCGTTCATTTGATTTGGTAAACTACGCCAATTTTATGAGTGATACCTTTCATTATTACGTAAATTAAAAAATTTATAAATTATAAAAATATATCATTTTTAGAATGATTTTACAAATGCAATTACGTAAATTAAAAATTAAATGAATAAATCATAAAAAAATATTCAATTTTTAAAACGTCTTACAATCCATAGGCATGCGCCGCATCTACAGCATGTATGGACCGCACGCCTCTGAACAATAGATAGTTGGCTGACCCTTTCTCAAAAAAAACTACCTGAACGAACCTTTCTGCGGAACGAAAAGCATATTTTGTGTTTCTTAGAAATGGAACCTAAGACATACAAGTGTTTCTTAAAAATGGCACTTTTGTTGACGCAGTTTCTATTTTGAATGTAATCCTCGAGTTGAGCGCGTAATTTATAGCTGTTTAAATAAAATCTGAATATTCTTTATATTTAATAAAATATATGGAAAAAACCGGTTAACCGTGTAAAATAACCCGGTTTACGGTTTTTTTAAAACCTCCGATTAACCGGTTTCGGTTTTAACCGGTTCAAATGCCCTAATACGAACGTAAGTCTGTCTTTCGGTCTCCACCAACATATATCTCCCCTCTCACTTTCACGATCACATTTTTCGTAACACCTCGGTGAGACATTCGTCAGTTTACTCCCCAAGTCCATCGCATATAAAGAAGTTATACTTTAAAAGGGATTCTATTAGGGTTCCGTCTTAAGATTACGCGAGGTACGGAACCCTAATAAAAGATCCACCCCCAAACAAGCTTAATTTTTTCTAGTTTCGTAGAATGTTTAAACAAACACGATTTACGATCGTCAATTCTTTGTAAATACGTCACTTATGATTTTATCAGGAGTTAATCTAAGCTCGAGATCGTTAAAATATGGCGTGGTTTGAGTCGAGACCATAAATCGACGTAAAGTCGACTCAAGTACCCTTGAAAATCGAGTGTATACAGAGAGAATACACACACACACACACATACATACATGTATATAATACATATAAACACCTCATATGGTAAATTCAAACCTTAAACTCCCAGCGCGGCCTAGTTTTTCCCCTGGTCCATACAATGTCCTTGTATAGGTATATCTGTTTAGGATCACACCCCCGACCCCTAGTTTCAGTGTTATATTTATGTATATGTGTCACACGAAGAGAACGTCTATAATATATTAGAGTATAAGAGATCACAGCCGTCTCTATCCCGAATGTATAGAACACGACCACATCTGCACACATGTATATATATATATATATATATATATATATATATATATTTATCAGCTTACTTGGAGTATATTTATGCTTCCGTTGTGAACACGGATGCAATATACGTTTAACGCTTCTGCCAACGGCGAAAAATCAAATATTCTGGTTGAAGGGTGAAAGTTATCTTTATTCATAATTCATCATTTTTATAAGGGAGTCTATGTATGCGCAATCCCCAAACCTACCATTTATGGATTTAAAAAAAAAAACCATCATGTAAATTACCCTTAAATTACTCACCTAAGTAACTAAACAGAAAACCTTAAAAGAGGGAAGGGAGAAAATATTTCACGTAACACTTGAGTAAATAACCGAAATTTTCGGTTAGGATGAGGGGTTGGGATTTTCAATATTTGCGAGTAGATGATCAGTGTTGAAAAATTAAAAGGCAAACGTGACCTATTTTTCGAAAATAGAATCGACTATATAGCTTTCATAAAATAATCTCTTTCTCTCTCTCTATACCTATACACATAAAGAATATTATTATAGTCGAGACTCGAAATCTTACAGGTATTTTCTTGTATCCCTTATTTTTATTATAATACATTGGGAATTTTACGAAACTTCGTAACTTTTCGAATTATTTCATATACTAATTGGTAGATACAAGGAATCGGGGATAGCAATGTGGAGGAAACCTACAGTATATTTCTCAAGCGTGACCACACGGTGTGTCGCATTTTTTCTCGACTTTTCACCTTAAATATTCACAAATTATAACAAAGAAATTCTACCTTTTGTATCTCTCAAACAAAAAAAAAAAAAATCTGTGACACACCGTGTGGTCACGCCTTTCAATGTTGTGAAGTTAAGTTGTGAAACTAAAAAAAATAACTGCCTAAATACTTTTTAAAACTATTAAATACTTTTTCACTTAAATTTCGACAAAAACACTATGTGACCTCACGGTGTGTCACATATTTTCTATTCTATCTAAATAGTTAATGACACATGTTGTGGTCACCTTTCTTAGGGTTGAAAAAGTCTTTTAAATAATCTAATGTCTAAATGTTAAAAAAAAACATTATTTTTACTTTAATTTCCGCATAGCAATGGTGTGGCCACACGGTGTGTCACAGAATAAATATTTTTCAATTTGATGGAATATAGATAGTAAACATTTTCTTGGATTAAGGTTAGAACCTATAAGAACAATTTTTGCGTATTTAAGGTCAAAAGTAAAAAAAAAATGTGACTTACCGTGTGGTCACGTCGTTGCTTTATAAAAATTAATGTGGAACAAAGGAATATTTTGCTTTGTTTAGATTAGTTGATTTTTAATTAGTAAAAGAATTACATATTTTTTTAAATTTCACAACTTTAAAAGGCGTGACCACACGGTGAGTCACAGCTTTTTCTCGAGTTTTGATCTCAAATACTCAAAAATTAACCCTTTAAGTACTAACTTATATCAAACTTTAAAATTGAAAACAAAGGGTTGCCATGGTTTTGATTATTTGAAAATGACGTCATCTATTTCTGATTGGAAGTTGAAAACCAACGCAATCTTGATTAGTCTTATGAAAATTTAACATTATTTGGCCTAGTTGCCATGGTTTTGGTAGTTTACAAACGTCACATAGCTAAGATCCAACCCATTATAAGCCTACTATAATTTTATATCACAGGTGAAGGCGAGTAGCGATTGATGAAGCCATTTTCTTCAAATGATCTATCGAAGAATTAAAATCTTAGCAGTGCAAAGTATAGTCCTCGAATCCTTCAACATTTAAAAAACACTAAGAAACATCATCTCAGTACCAACATTTCCTCAAAGGCACCATTTTCAAAGATTCTGATTTAGATTAAGCCCCATTCTAATCTTTTGATTACATTTTAAAAAAGCTCATTAAAGCTTCAACACCGCCAACAGAGAGTGTGTTCGTGAAACTAATTTAACCTACGATAAAACCTCAAAAAAAAAAAGGAAAGAGAAAAACATCAAGACAAAAGAGAAACGCCTCGACGTGCTTTGTTCGACTATTTTTAATTGTACCCTCTGATTATAATCCATTACAAACGATTACTTTAAATAAAACACAATCGTAATTGTACCGGGTTGGTGTTCTGTTTCTTATCGTTCACGGCGATTCCCTCAGAGAAACACGAAAGAACGAATAAGTGCATTGTATACATAGATCATGCTCGACGAACACAATCCGTAAATAATTTAAATGGGGGGAGGGGTGTAATTAAGGCCAATTAAACGGGAGACATTTAACAAGAGGTGATTGCAACAAAAACGAGGCCACACCATTTACCTACTAAGACCTACAAACATTCAATGAACTTTGAAATATCAGGTAAAAATAAGGTAGTAATTTAATCTTGATGTACCTTTTGAAAGAAAAAAAATTTTTTTTCTCTCGTTTGTATCATTAATTCGAAGATTGTTCAAGGAACAAATTGCCTTTGGGGTCTTAGAGGAAATTCGTATTTGAACGCACAAATTGAAATGGAGTCGTACTCGAGGTTTTTCGTCTTTCAAACAAATGTATACGTTGCATGATGACAAATGAAAAATGTACTGAAGAAAATGGGGGTTACAAGGGATGACAATGTCGGTCTGACAACATCATCTAATATAGAGCCTGTTGCATACTTGTTTAAAAGACAGATCGATAGACGAGAAAAATCAAGAAAAATGTTTCTTAAAAATAACCAAGCGGGGCAGGAGAGGTGTGGTTGAATGGAAGAAATGTTTTTCTTTAAATTAATTCGTTTTTTCCCCACCACATTAATTACTTCTTGAAATTATTTCAAGTCTCTCAAATCTGTCAAAACAGAATGGATCTGACCCAAAAACATTTTGGGTCAAATCTAAGTTAGGTCAATCCAAATCAAATCGACCAATGATGATCGCTGTCAAAAGTTATTTGATTCAGTTCGATAACTTTCTGTTAAAAAGAAAAAGCTCCAAACAGCTTTGGTGCTAATTATAGAATCTGGATAGGATACTTAACGAACTTTCAAATGATAGAATCTAACTACTAACAAAAAAAAATTTACGTCACATCCCGAGACTTGTGGTTACCTGTTGTTTCTTGCAGGTGAAATTCACCATCAAATGCTTTATGAAAACTAAACGAGTTGAATAAATATTATCAGGAAGAATTATAATAATTTTCATTTAATTTCACCAATAAAAACTGCATTTGTAAATACATATGAAACGTACAAAGTTTGCTGTTTAGTCCTTCTCTTTAAGTATTTTTCGTTTAGTATTTATCCACAAGGATACCAAAGTTGGATCCCAGTTCTAAGTCCCAGTAAACTACTCACATCCAAAAAGTTAAGATTTTAGTACGACAAAGTGTAAGAACAATAGCGGAAATTATTTCGTAAATCAAGATCTTCATAAATCTTTGATCTAAAAAAGTTTTGTGAATCTCTTAAAAAATTAAAAAAGTGAATGGTATCGAATACCTCAAAAACAGATACCTCAAAGATTATAGTATGTTTGCTATATTATCAAAACCATTTTAAAATAAAGATTCTCAAGTCAACACTCAGATTCAACCCCCAGCACTCAGCCAACATGTATCCTTAAAGTTAGAGAAAGTATATTGTAAAGAAGGATCCTAAAACACCTCTGACCTAGAAAAGTTGTATGAAACTCTCGAAAAACTAAATGCGATCTCGTAACATGCTCAATCAAGTTACACTCATCATTTTATAGGCTGATCAATAAGTTTGTTTACTAATTTTCAAACTCAAATTTCCATATTATAATGCAAGTGCATTTGCATACAATCAAATCATTGATACAAACAAATGAAAATTTTTACTATCTCATCTCTTTGTGTAAGCCAGCTGTCTCTCAGTTGAATTGAACATCGAAATTATATTATCTTTGTTATCCTTCCACATGCTTCTATTTTCCGTTTTTCTTATGTTTTTTTTTTCGATTACACTAAGAGAGATTATGTATATGGATATGTGTAGTATCTACACATATAGACGAAATTACGAATTTGTGCTTGACTTGGCTTGGGAAATTTTCAAAGCGTTCAAGGATAAACTTTGTTTTTAAAGTTTCGCGAAAATATCAAAGCTTCGTTCGTTTCACTCAAAGCTCACGTAATGTTTTGTTAGAGCTTTGCTACCAACTTGTTTATGTATGTGTGTTTGTATAAGTATTGAAAATAACATTACATGTTTTGTATGTGTGTGGGTGTATATGAAACTATACATCGAGTAAACTCTCCCTGTCTGTATCGTAAATATACGGGCTTCAAAATTCGAATATTCGACGCTTTATATATTCAAATATTTAAGGGATGATGTGCACATGTTACAACTGGTACACCTTGAAAATTATACCGTAACAAATGCAAAACATTTACAGATTAAATTGAAACTCCCGTATTGACAAAAAAAAAACTACCTGCTCCGATGCGTCAGAGGATTTTTTATTACATGAAAATTGCTGTTGGTTAAAAAAAAACTAAAAAGGGAATAAAAAATTAATATCTATATTCAAGCCGAATCACATGTCAACAGTCTAGCTATGTTAAAACACCAACTACCACTTTATTCCCAAAAACCCTTTTATTTGAATTTTCCTAGAAAAAAGTTTCAAATAAAAGTTGTAGGCATTGATAAGTCTAAGAACTATAGCAAGTTTTAAAAAAATCGCTAGAGTCGTTTCCGAAAAAAATAGAAAAATACTGTAACGTAAGTATTTCTGTTACCATTTTTCCCCAGAACACTATTTATTTGAATTTTCCTAGAAGAAAATTTCAAATAAAAGTTGTAGGCATTGATAAGTCTAAGAACTATAGCAAGTTTAAAGAAAATCGCTAGAGTCGTTTCCGCAAAAAAATAGAAAAAATACTGTAACGTAAGGATTTCTGTTACCATTTTTTCCCAGAACACTATTTATTTGAATTTTCCTAGAAAAAAGTTTCAAATAAAAGTTGTAGGCATTGATAAGTCTAAGAACTATATCAAGTTTAAAGAAAATCGATAAAGTCGTTTCCGAAATAAATAGAAAAATACTTAAACGTTAGGATTTTTGTTACCATTTTTCCCCAGAACACTATTTATTTGAATTTTCCTAGAAAAAAGTTTCAAATAAAAGTTGTAGGCATTGATAAGTCTAAGAACTATAGCAAGTTTAAAGAAAATCGATAAAGTCGTTTCCGAAATAAATAGAAAAATACTTAAACGTTAGGATTTTTGTTACCATTTTTCCCCAGAACACTATTTATTTGAATTTTCCTAGAAAAAAGTTTCAAATAAAAGTTGTAGGCATTGATAAGTCTAAGAACTATAGCAAGTTTAAAGAAAATCGCTAGAGTCGTCTCCGAAAAAATAGAAAAATACTGTAACGTAAGGATTTCTGTTACCATTTTTCCCCAGAACACTATTTATTTGAATTTTCCTAGAAGAAAATTTCAATTAAAAGTTGTAGGCATTGATAAGTCTAAGAACTATAGCAAGTTTAAAGAAAATCGCTAGAGTTGTTTACAAAAAAAATTGAAAAAACAAAATGGGGGTTCCTGTCAACCGATTTCAACCCAAAAGCTTCTTGGCACAACTAGTCCAAAAATATGAAGGCAACATTCCAAGTTTGGTGAAATTCTTCTAAAACTTTAACACACAGACATAGAAATCACTACCTGTGTATTAAAATCTATTCATATACAAGTAGAATTCCTTCTAATTCTTGGTTTCTAAAAAGATATCATGCTTAATCATTCCAGGAAGCCTTGTTTATTGGGATAGTAATTACAGATTCAAATTCGAAACCTTCGAGCTTTATTTTTCTAAAATAACCGTATTCGAATTTGAAAAATATCCAAGGTGCCTTTAAAAGAAGGAAGACCCTATAGTATACGACCCTCTCGATCTTTTGAAACCTTTTATCTGAAAATTTCCGTGACAAACAGGCGGACAAAAAATGAACTTATAAGAGCTTGTTTATCTTCGTTTTTAGATACGAAACCCTTAAAAAGTTTGAGAGATAACAATTTATTCAATTTTCTCAACTTTCATCATAAATAATCCCCCCCCCAACATCGATTGAATCCCCATATTCCAGATAAACATCAACATTACGCAGTTACTTTGAACATATCAGAAATAGATTTTCAAAGTGATAAACATTTAAATGGAGATACCATCAAAACGTTTAACTTTAAAAAGTTTCTAACCAAAAAATCGAAAGGTAGAAAAGGGGGTTGGGAGTTTGGGAGAAGAAATAATACACTGTGCTGTTGATAAATATACAAATACATTTACATTGAGACGGTTTCCACTTAAATGTATTTTCATGATGTTATTTCGCAGCCCTCGAGCGAATGGTAGGTATTAAAATAATACCGAGTCGTCGTATGATCTCGACTGTTGTATACAGAGTAAAACAAAATAGACAAAGAAGAAGTTACAAAGAGGCAAAAACCAATTATATTAGTTTTAAAATAATTTGGAACCTCATCCAGTCGACAGGTCGACGATTTACGTATGAAAATATTCACCAAACGTTTAAATAACCAAAAAAAAAAATACACTCGGTTAAAATCACTAGCAGATTTATTCAAACTGATTCCATGTTTTTATATAGGCGACCCAAATTGCTAGATTGTTCTCAATTGTTCGAAAAAAAATTTTTTTTAAAAACCGTTGACCATTGAAAAATAAAACTGTTCAAATATCCATTATTGGATTTTCGATGAAACAATCTAGAATGTTCTTAACTGTTTAATCGCCGTTCGTTAAAGAGTTTTTTAATGTCAATAAAACCGACGTCAAAATCAATTTGAATAACCCAACTAAAACCATCCGAGTAATTAATTCAACCCGACCGAAAATGAAATATTCATCGCAACCAAAACCAATGATGATTAAGGGAAAACGATAAATATTTGACCAATCGAAATAATCGAACCCTAAGCGGTAGACTATAAATAGTACAGATGTTTCGTTTGAATGACGATGTTGATTCTTGGCGCGAGAGAAAAACATTTAGAACGAATCTTGAGAGACATCTCAATAAAGCGTTGTCACGAACGACTAATTGGACCCGGCTGAATTGAAACGAAACCACACACACACACACACACACACACCACTGTTAACCGTTAAGCACATTTTCTCGAGATATCACACAGAAGAGCGAACGAATGAAGGAACGAACAAAAAACGAGATGATGAGCTTCGTACAAATAACATAATATTATAACACTCGAAAGCTTTTATAAGCTCAACGAGTCCATAGTTCCATTGAAACTATTCGAAAAATAACCTTTGATTAGAGCGACTTGCGTTTTGCAAAATGTAATGGGAAAAAAAGTGTCAAATCTCATCCCCCGATTCAATTTATTAATTATTCACGAATACATTTAACGATGGGTGTCAGAGACAAGGAAAAGTTTTTAAGCTTGAAGAAAAATCGACCACAACCATGCATGTGGTTTGGTTCATTTTATTTCAAGATTTTGTGCATTAAAAATGCACTTCCGGCAAGAATTAGAAAGTTGCATTTATGAAGTAATTTTATAAAAAAAAAGTACAACAATATTTTTATAATAAAAGGTATTTTAAGAAATAAGAATTTTGTCCTTCTAACGAGAAAATTTTTTTCCATTGCTCTTCTCATCAAAACACAGCCCTTAACAGTTCAGTGATTTCAATTCACGATACCTAAAGACATTCATATAATAAATATTAAGAGGAAAATTTTCAAGAGTGCCCAACGAAGCAAACAGATATTGATTTCGTAAATTCAACCAAAATGTCTTACCTAAATATTTTAAATATAATGTTGCAGCTTCCTTCAAGAAACTGTTTGATAATTTAAATTAGAGTAAATATTTCAAGTCTTCCTTACCCTCCCTTAACCACCCATTGGCCATAATCTCAAAAGCCATTTTCCTTAATATTCACATGTTTTATTAAGACCAAGAAGAAGCACCATTAAAAATTCATACATAGACATTTGTTATGGCGGAAATGAAACTGTTATGTACTCCAAAAAAAAAAAAAAAAAAAAATTTATCCCTCTCGAGTTTCCGTTCTAGATATTCAAGAGTTGTCATTATAAAAAAAATATCCCTATATATATATATATATATAAGCAGTGTGAAACAAACAATGGAAGAAATTTTTATTTGAAAAAAAGTTTTTTAAGATGAAAATTATTTATCTTAAGGGTTTTATTGAAATATTAAGATTTGAGGTTCTTGAAAAAAACCAGAAACCAGATGAAAAAATTTATATCAATTTTTCTCCCTGTTTTAAGGGGTGATTTGGGGGTGAAAATGCTATTAAATTAAATCAATTCTACCATACAACTATGCTACATATAATATGACGAGTGTAGGGATGAAACATTTATGCTTCAGTGTATCCCTGCGGCATTTTATATAAAATATAACTCGTCGAAAAAAAAAACTTTTTACTTAAATTTTCGTGATTATTTCCCTGACTTTAACTAACCACCAAATAAATTATGACTTATAGAAAAGATCATTTACAGATGCACCAAAATCTAATTAATGATTTCTCGTTTTTGATTAATAACCACACCGGCATGTGTTTCATATAAAATCCTCATCTAGGTATATCCAAATATGGGTATATGTAATATTAAAATGCATCAGGATGCACATAGGTAGGTGCACACAAGTGCATTTCAAATCAATCACATTATGAACGACTTTAAAACGATGACCTACATTTGAATAGTTTCAATTTACCAACATAAATTTTTTTTCTTGAGGTGTTTTTTAAAAAGAAAAAACTGTCACAAAAATGAAATCGGTTGAAAAAAAAAATAGAATCCCACCATTGTGTGTCAGTGTATGTGATATGAAGGATTTTCTTTCAAAAAAATTTTCCCGATGAAAACAACCTGAATGGTAGAAAAGGGAAAAAAAGCTGCGAGGAAAATTCTCAACATCTTAATCAAATTTACCGAACAAGTTTTCTTTTTTTTTTTTGTTATCTAACGAATGATTGGAAAAACTGGAGTATAGTACAGAGACGTGCAGTCGAGTAAAACTTTCGTGAAGGTCTAATTTTATTAACGGGCATCAAAAGCTCTCCAATGTGTATGTATGTGTATTACACACATTCCTTATATCGTTTCAAAATTCATTTTCATGTTGCCATGGTTTTAATTGTTTGAAAATGACGTCACATCGCCAAGAGCCAATTCCATTATTTGCTTACTATAGTTTTATAGTACAAATTTTAACTCTGTTAAATTAAGTAGTCATCATAGATAGCTATGATTGGACTTGTTCTACTCTGATTGGTTACTAGATTTAAATGTTGTCATTTTCCAAATTTTTAATTGGACATTGCAAAACCAACGCAATCTCGACTTATTATATGAAAATGTATAATGTGGACGTGTTGCCATGGTTTTAATTGTTTGAAAGTGACGTCATATGGTCAAAGGTAGACTTAAAATAATTCAAATACAAATTCTCGTGGGCTCCTTGATCATGTAAGCGTGTCAATATTCGCAATCTCTTTGTTTGACCTACGAGAACCATATTTTTTATGGTACCAATCTGGAAAATTGTTCGAGCAAAACAATTGTAATTGGTAAACTTGATTAATTAAATGAAACTTCTATGGTATATTTACGTGTTGGCATGATATTACAACCCATTATTGGCTATCTATAATTTTATAGTAAATAATTTTGTTAAATTAAATTGTCATCAAAGCAAGCACATTTTCATTTGTGACATTCTCTCTGATTGGTTATTTGATTCAAATAATGCATTCTGTTTTTTGATTGAAAATTAGAAAATCTACGCACTCTTGACTAGTTGATGGCAAATTTAACATTTTTTATCTAGCATTAAAGTCTCCTCATCATCATGCATATTGATTGCATATTACATGTAAATGTCAATCAAATTTATTTGAACAATTGTTGATTATTACAAATCTTCTTATATACAATATGTTAAATAGGGTGATTAAAAAAAAATTTTCTTATGGTCTCCAAAAATTCATAGCATTCAGGGTGTCCCAGCGTGACCGGCCATTGGAAGTTTCCAAAGAACTTGAAGTAATAGAAATCTGAAAATTGGGATTATAGCCTTACTGGATTGGAGTACTTACTTTCCTCAAAGATTTTTAATAAACTTCCGGTTATACCGGAAGTCAACATAAAAACCGTTATTTCAAAAGGCGTACCATCTGAAACGCTAGGTCGCCTTAAGATCTCCCTCTATGTTTCATGTTATTAAATATAATCTACCTGAAGACATGACTAACTACTGTTGGGCAATAAAATTAAAATAAAATTAGGTGGTGCCATTTTACAAAAATTTATACAATTTTACACAATTTATCACGTGTTTATTTATTATGCACTTTGAGATACTTAGTAACACAGATTTGATTGTCTTTGATAATCTCGAGTGTAACAACATCTTCGAACTTTCAAACAAACCAATGTTGAGCTTCCTACACACTTTAATGTGGGAGTTACGGATCTTTTACAAGACGTCCGTTTGCTGCAAATTTTCCAATAAAATCTTTTTTTTTTTCGAAAATCTTAAGAATTGGATAAGGTCTTGTTATTATGAAAGATGCTAAAAATTATTTATTCAATCGAGTTATGTTAAACAAAATAGGGAATTCCGGATATAACCGGAAGTGTCAGAGAACTAAACAATTTAAAAAGGTAGCTCCAAACCAGTTAGGTTATAATCCAAATTTTAAGATTTCTATTATTTCAGGTACTTCAAAAACTTCTAATGACCGGTCACAATGAGTGGGACACGCTGTATACTAAAAAAACATTTGAAACCAAAACTGACGTTTAATATTAATATTTAAGTTAGCCTCGAACAATTTTTTTCATTTTTCATTTAAATAACACAGAAAATTTAATTTAATTTTTTAATTTTTATAATTTAAGAACAGTTTATTGTAACAATAATCTAATAAAAAAGATCAAAACGAAATTAAAAGCTCTAAAAAAGCTCCTCAGAAAATAATTTTTTAAATCAATCGTTTTAAAGATCCATGTTCGAAATAACACTTAAAAAGCATTTAAATTTACAATTAAACCCACGTGATGTCATAACAATGAAAATATGAATAGTTGTTTAAAAGAGAAAAAGAGATAACTAAACATATTTTTCCATAAGCTAGAGTGTGATAGTTGTTTTTTCAAGTGAGCGATCCAAAAGCGTTTTCATTGATAACCAAAGCACAGCCACCTCAAAAATTTACTGTAATCAAATAGACTGATTGTGAGAGCATATCACTTATTACCATGGAAACCATTGTGACGTCATCACAATAAAAATACAAATCGTTTTTTGAAAGTGGTATAAGTCAAGTGTTAGTTTAAAAATTTGATTAACTATAACCATAAATGTAATTTTATGAACTTTTGGTCTATATTGTGAATAATTTTCGAATAAAAAATCGTACAATCAAAGAAAATATGAAAACACACAAAGCATGACAAGAAATATTTGTTGCACTATTGTTGGAATTAAAATTAAAACATTTTTGTGTTATTTTGAATTTATTTCAAATTTTGGAATTTTAAAGACTCAAATCTGCGAAATTGTTGCAAATTTGTTTTAAGGACCTTTTTCCAAAGCCTGCTGCCTAATTTAATGTGTAAGACATTTGCGTGTGATTAACGCTCTCTCTTACATCGCTGACATTCACCTATTTCTTCGTGAAGACTAAAATCTTTTCCACTTTTTATACCAATTTATGGTAATTCCAATATAACACATTGAACTCTGAACCTAACCTCATTTCATCGCGCTTTTAAAAAATTTTAAACGGCCATTTTTATGATTAAATCTAAAATGTTTTCATTCATTTTCATTATCAACTGTGCAAATTGTAAATTATGATTATATAAATTTTAATTTTCCCTTGCAAATTTTCGTAATTTATCGAGTCAATTGATTTTTCTTTAATAGAATTGAGGAACACAATATAAACAGTGAATGCACTTTTCAAGGCAAATCGATCGATTTTCGGCGTTTTTAATTCGCTCAAGTGACGTGTGTCCTAATGCAATTACCCACACACAGCCCGCCGGCTGATCTTCCAAATTGGTGAGTTATGCAAATTAACACCTGCATCCATAATTTAATTAAACCTTGCCTCATTAATTTGCCAATCGATGATTCGATTTGGTAGTTTGATCAACATTCACTCCTCAAACAGACCACCCCCTAATCTGCCTCTCTTAAAAATTTTCCTCTAAAGAATCACGCAACGTTTTCAATGCTTCAAATTCGTTACTCGAAACCACACAAAAGAAATTATACCTTTTGTATTCATTTATTTATAACTTAGTTAAAATGAAAATGAGGTGAGGGTTGAGAATTATGTATTTAAAACACACCCCCTGAACAACAAAATAAAATTACACACATAAATGTAATGAATTGAAATTTATCTTGATTTCAAATTCAAAACCTTTATGTAAATAAATACACGAGAATATTGTATTTGGGGGGGATGGGGAATGAGCGAGGGTGGAATATGAGTAAATTATTTATTATAATAATATTTTTATCTTGACGTTGTTTGTAGATGCTTACCGTAAAAGTTGTTAATACATTTCGACAGAGAGGGGAAGAACTCTTAATTTGACTCTGGGCGCATCATCGTCGTATATCAGTGGCCCTTAATCGGTGACCCCCGTTACATTTTACATTTTTATGTTGTTTGTCTTATTGTTTTATTGAAATGTTTGAGAAGCTCTGGTTTAAGGTTTTGATACGAAGGGTGTTGGTGTGCTACAGGTAGTGTATGCGTAGGATTTTAAGGTTATTTATTAAAAACACCGCTGGGGTTTTCCATATTATAATATCATTCACACGCGTCTACAAAAGCTTTGAGCTTTCGCTTGAAAATTTCTTTTATTTTAATAAATAAGATTTTATAGAAACCACATTACAATGCATAATGCATTCCTTCAAACTTCTGATAAAAGCTCTCAAAAATTTCAGGAAAATTTAGGCTTTGAGCAATTAAAAAAAAAATGTTTAATGTGAAAACAGCAACGTAAAATGCATTTTAACTTTAATTTAAAACTCTTTAAACTTCAGGTGTAAGATCAATAGTTTCAAGACTGTGTAAAGCTTTTTTTTCGAGTTGTTCATTTCAAATCATATTTTTAACAAAAATAAAGTTTAGTGGTGCTGACATGACAATTTTTAAGGTGGCAAATGTGTGTGTGTGTGTGTGTGTGTGTGTTTGCCCATCTTATCTTTATAATATGAAGCTGTTTTTTTTTACTTTCTTTTTCCGACTATAGTGTTGGTACGTTGACAGTCAAATGTTTTTCGACATGTACGTTTTTTTTCCCCCCACTATTTGTGCCGTGGCTTCAATAAAAATCTTACATTATATAATATTCTCGATGTCTTTTTTTTCCGTTTCAACAAATTAAATTTTATTTTTTCTCGGAATTCAAACCTCAATGTTGATTTTTTTTTTATTTTTAGAAAAATATTTTTTTTTTGCTATACGAGTCTCAGGATTTTCTTTCCCTTATCAACACGACCGATGATATCTATTGGGATGTGATCCTTTGTATTAACTAGGGGAGCATCAGGCTTTTAAAGCAAGCCAGCACCTGCCGGTTTTTGGACGAATCTCGAGATTTTGCATCGAACAATCAAGAACATTCTAGCAAGTTAGGTCGCCTATATAAATACAGGGAGTCGTTCTGAATTATTCTGCCAGTGATTTTGATTCCGAACGATAAAAATGACTGAATAGCGACTTATTTAAACGTTTCCTGAATATTTTTAAAAAATTTAAAGAACCCATTGCGTGAATCTCAATGCAGTTTTGAGTAACCTTTACTTATTTCTCACAGATTAAGCTTCATAAAGATAATTGGAAAAATCTTAAATACTACAAAAAATATGTATACAACCGTTTTTTCAACGCGCTCTAGCGGCTCAACTATTGTACTAGGAAACATTTTTCAAGAAGTCTTTTAGTAAGAAATTTTATGTACTTTAATTTTGTACCAGAACATCACCTTCTAAAAATGCATAATTTTAAGATTTTTTGGTTGACAAATTAAAAAACCACAAAAAATTTTCCATTTTCCCCATTTTGAAATTTCCTTTTTTTCCCTCGTGAAACCCTATCTGAGAAAAGGAAAAACAAGTGAAAATCGAATTGAATAATCCGTAAAACACATAAAATGAGTGAATACTTCCATTGATTGACCAAACACCATGTCATTGGACTATAGGACTATATTAGCGGTATTAAGTAAAATAATATAAAAATTCAATATTGTCTAGAAACTTAATGGTTCGGCAAAAATAAATCATTAAGATGTGCATTTAAAGAAAAATTGATACATTTTAAGAAAAACACATAAATTTTGTAACCAATATCATAGTTTTTAAATAACAAACGAAAAACTTGAATATTCCAAAAAATGAGTAATTTAAACCTATTTCAATGCGCTCTAGCGGACAAACTATTGAACTTGGACATTTTTTTCTAGTAGTCTTTTAGTAGAAAATTTTATGTTATTCAATTTTATACCGGAACACCATCTTCAAAAACTGCATAACGAATTGAAATTTTGACTTAAAATTATAATTTCCTTACCTAAACATCTAAGATAGAAAGCTTTAAAGCTCTTACCTGGAAAGAAAAAGATAAAAATTAGTAAATCATAAATGAATAATGAAGTACTTAAAATAACAAAGCGAATGACGTTAATGCTTTTTAGGAAACAAAGTTAACCAACAAAATTTACTTGATTTAAACGTAAACAGACCTCCCCTATTACAGAACCCACTGCTATTAGGCACATTATATGGAGAAAAAATTTGTTTATAGGCATTTTACATAACTCAAAACCGTAATAAGATAAAAAATCAACAAATTTTACTTAAATATGCTTCGACTAATTACAGGTAAGATGATTTTAAAATGCACAAATCGTTTGATTTATCTCTGAAATGTTCGTCCATCAAGCACGATTACGACTCGAGATAATCAACTTCGCATTGTATTTATTTGCCGAGCGCAGCAGCATTTTGCTCGTACATACGAATCAAGTAAAGACTAATTCGTTATCAGACATGGGAAGTGCATTGAGCTCGATTTTAGTGAGCTTTGAGTCAATCAAGCCGTTTGCTCTCTCTTATCTCTTAACAACATAAAGTTTGTTACATTCACCCTAATATAAGACCATCAAGAAAACCTTTTCCCTACGGATACAACCCCAAAAAATAACCCCCTTCCAATTTGAAACATTGCACAAAAACCAATTTGGGGTTTGCTTAGTCGAAACTTTAATAAAATGTGTCAAAATTATGCAGAAAGTTTGGGATGATGACGATAATAATATAAAAGCTGCATCTCATATTTTCCTCGAGAACTTTTTATGCTGTCCTCGTCGTGTAGTAGCACAATAATTAACAAGTTGAAGTTCTTGTTTGACATATTATTGCTTGTTGCTTTAATTGCAAACGACGCTGGCAAATTGTAATTAACGGATTATAACGTGACAACATCGTCGTCATTTTCGAGCACACAAGCGATTGGTCAAATTAAATTAAAGACAAAAATTCGGTTTGGTTGAAATTCACACGTGAAACAATTTCGAACTACAACTACATTGTAAACATTATTAATTATTTTCAAATTGATTTTAAAACATTTTAGATACTTGTGACACAGAGTTGCTCAAGTAAACATAATATTTCATTCCCTTTTTTCAACTCTTTGAAGATGAATCAACTTTGACAGATTAAAATGTTAAGTAAAACCTAGCAAAAGAAAACTTGTAGTAAGAAGAAAAAAATTGAAAATTAAGAAAAAAAATGTGACCTACCATGTGGTCACGTTTTGGCTTTGATATTTTTTTTATTTAGTTGAACAAAATGTAAATCATTATAAAGTTTACCAATTAATTTGAACTTTCAATATAATATAGAGGAATCTATCATTTTGTTGTTACCATGGTAACTATCAATAGTTATGACGTCTATAATACCACACATATAAGTAGATGATTGTGTTCATTAGACTTAATTATACAATGTTTCCATAGTAACCAAAATGTTATGACCAATCATATTGAAGAATACATAGGAAAAAAACCTGTTGAACTACATTTCTATGGCAACAAATAAATAATTAGAATTTTTGAAATTTCAGTAACCATGGAAACATACTTGGATTATTATCACATGTTTTAAGTAAGCTTTAGTTGTGCCGTAAAGCTTATGGTTGAAATATATAAAACTGTCGGTCGTAACGTCGGCCGTTTGTAACTATACCAATTTTTTTAATTGATAATATTACTTTGAATAAATATTGAAAGCTTTTAAATGGTGATGTTTTGAACTCGGATATCTTTCAAACGATTGGCCTGACAAACTTTAACCTGAAAATTTTTTTGTAGAGCGTAAAATTCACCTCAAATTTATAAACTCAGATTGTTGTTATGATGAATTGTTCTTAAGTCATATAGCTCTCTCCATTTTACTATATAAAAATTAGGTATAAGACATTGGAGTGTTAAAAAAAATTATAATAGCGTATAAAATTGATCATTTATATTGAAACCAAAATTTTGTTGACGCCAAAATGAGCTCTTAATATCAATATTAAGGTTTCCCTTAATTCGATAATAAGATGTAATATGCAGTCTAACTTCCAAGTTTGGTGCAATTTGGGTAAAGCTTTTGATACGATATGGCTGTCACACACAGACATTTTTCTAAAAATCCTTTTTTTGGATTCAGGGTACTTCAAAACTCAAAAATTCGATTCAATTACAATACTTCCTTTAATCTATAGTAGTAAAAGAAAGTAAAATTTGGTTAAGTTACAAGTCACCAGACAAGCAGCTTATTATTTAATTAGTATCTAAAGAGAATATTTTTGTACCTATATTGGATGAGCCCTTTTTTTTTTCACGGGCGCCACCTGGACTTAACCTGGATTAATCGAATTGAAATCTAATATGGATGAATATATCAATAAATTGTTACTATGGTAACTATTAATAGTTATGGCGTCATCAGAACTCAGATGATTTGTCCATAAGACTTAACTATACAATGTTTCCATAGTAACCAAAGTGTTATGACCAATCATATTGAGGAATGCATAGGAAAAACCTGTTGAACTTCATTTCCATGGCAACCTATAAATAATTATTGGAATTATTTCCATTTCAGTTACCATGGAAACATACTTTGATTACTACCACATGTTTTGACGTAGGCCTTAATTGTGCTGCGAAGCTTTTGAAATTACTTAACAGGAAGCCCCCTTAATTCAGGAGATTTTTGAATTTTTTTATTTTTTGTTTTTACAAAAACGACTCCAATGATTTTCTATGAACTTTAAATAGTTATTCGACTTATCATAGCCAACAACTTTAAATCAAATTTTTTTCTGGAAAAAATCAAATAAGGGGATGATTCAAATTCATTCCATCGTTTTGCTCTCGTAGTTTTCTTAAGCGAAATCCCAATATTTTCCTCGTGGATCATTTAGAAGAGGTCTACATCATTTTATTATCATATCACCCTCTTTCTCTTGCGACACTTAATGAAGTACAACTACAAAACAACTATTAATTATTTTATTTTTAACAAAACTGGACGAAAAACGATGTTCGTTTACAGTTTGTTAGTGTCTTCAATGAAGCATATCCAAGCACAACGACGCGATGCTCGAACAAATTCATCATATAAAATAAATTTCCAAGTCTAATTGGCGCTGATTCGCTTTGATATGAAAACCGTGTTCATTATAATATAAAAACTGTACGATTGATGCTCATTTGTTTTGCTTGTTTGTTCAACTTGACATTTTCATTGTGTCTCTCTGTTCGATTGAAATTCGCTTAATTAAAACGAAACTCACTTGAAATATCAAGCCATTGCGAGAAAGTGGATGAAATATTGACAACGAAATATATAAATGGAAGCTTTGAAAGCAAACGATTTGAATTGACAAGGATCTCTGTCTCTCTCTCTCTCTCTCTTATTCTATTTAAATATACATGAGGAAATAGTTGACGACGAGTCGCTTATTGACAAACAAGTTTTCACTCTAAACATATTATTGAAGTGCAGATGTGCAATGCTTACCTCTGCGTGAAAACTTTGCATGTATGCAATAATAAATACATGAGATAAGTGCAATAAGTTAAACAGTTTTCTCAACATAGATTTGAATATTGCAATTTATGACAAATCACCTCGAAAGCTCGTTAAAAGCTCGCATTTTTTTTTCTTGTTTACTATAGTATATAAACAATGATAAAAAAAGAAGCCACAGCTCATTAAAACAAAACAAATTTTTTCGGGAGTTCCTCTGAGAAAACCCAGAGCTTTTCAATGTTTACTTTCTTTTTTTTTGTGTTTTTAAAACCCCTGAGCTTTAACTTTATGAACATACGAAAACCGCTATGAATAGATTATAAATATTCAGATGCAAAAATAAAAAATTTAAACGCCAATTTTTTCAACTCTTTTAAGCTTTTGTTTCGCAAGATGAGAGGGGACGGGGTACAAAGATGATATTAAGTAACAAAATTTGTTTGACAGGCAAATCAATGAAGATTATTTGTTTTTAATTTCATTTACAATGTTAAAAACAAAAATAGTTGCTTCTATGGAAAAGACCAAAGATAAGACAAAAGAAAAACATGGAAGTTTTTCGAAAAAATGTTTTTTTCTTCAAATTTAACACGTGATTTTTCAAAATACAAAAGACTTTAGAATCATTCTTTGTAGGTTATGATTAGCTATGTTGTTAAATGACTTAAAAATCAAACTTAACATTGTCTTTTAATTCCCTTGAAACGTTTATTTTTATTTTGTTTGGATATAAAAGTAAAAGGAATTTGGAATTATTTTTTGTGGGTTATCGGAAGACATATTGTGGGAAAACTTAAAAACCATTCCTTATTTAACCTATTTTCAATCTGAAAAAAACTTTCTGCGCAAAACAGTTTTTTTTTTAAAGTCAAACGCATTCATTGAATATCGGAAGATATTAAATTTTAATACTTTAAATTAATCCTGTTCAACTATTTTTTTTAATGACAAAACCAATTTTTATTGCGCACAACACAGTTTTTCAAAAGTCAAAAAACTTTGTAATCAGTCTTTGTAATTTATCGTAACACTTTTTGTTGAAAGACTTAAAAATCGTTCCTTATTAAAAGATTTTTCTTGATGATTCCTGATTTAGCAGTAACTTTCAACGTCCCGATTACAACACTTCCTTTACTATCTGATGGTAAAAGAAAATTAAAAGAGAAGAAAAAATAATTGAACCAATTTTCCTATAGTAAAGAGTGTGATAGATGTTTTGATTAGTGAGCGATCCAAAAGCGTTTTCCTTGGCGACCAAGTCTAAGCCACCTTTAAAATGCAATTGAATCAAATAGGCTGAAGCTTTTTACTTCATTACCATGGAAACGAACTATGACGTCATACCTACGGATACTATACGAGTCCTGATATTAACTGCATGAGGGTGTAGTTTGAAAGTGGAATAAGTAAAAATTTGTTAAAAATTAAATCAAAAATAATAATCCTGGTAATGTAGTGGGAAGAAAATAAATTGGGGCTTCTTGATCCCACTCTTTTCCCAAAAACCTCGTTTATTTTAATTTTCCCAGGAAAAAGTTACAAACAAAAGTTCTAGGCCTTGATGAGTCCTATAACAGTAGCAAGTTTAAAGAAAATTGTTGGAGCCGTTCGAAAAAAAAAAGGAAAACCCTAATAATTCATAACAGTAACAGTATTTTAAATGTTTCCACATAAATATTATAATGAATTTAAATGTACCTCATACATCCAATCACCTCTGTCATCCAATCACCACTCTTAAATTATTAATTGGATTTTTTAATTTTTCATTACCACCCCCACATCACACTACCATTCATTTATTAATTCAAATATTCCCCAAACGTCGTCCATCCGCATGTAATTAATCAAATTATTTCCCGTTTAATACATAAATAATACAATCTGGATATAAAATGTGGGCTTTCTGCGCAAAGCCCAAAAAAAACCACTTGTTTATTTAATTAATTTAATTGAAAAAGTATTAACAGAAAAAAAATCGACTACTTGTTGATCAAATTGCCAACTGTATGCTAATATTTATTTGATATAAATCAAGAGGGAGGGAGAGAGAGAGAAAAAAAAATAATTTTCATGAAAGCTCGACTATCGTGTCTTAATTTAGTGTTTGGTAATTAGATACACTCAAAAAAGGGTGTCTCATCATTTCGACACGTAATTTTCCACTTCATAAATCTTAGGAGATCATCATTAATCAAAATTAGACAGACAATACTTTGGAAGCTTGAAAGCTCACACACACACACACATACTCACGTTCGTTCGGGAATTGTGTAATATAATTTAACGAATAGCGCCACGTCAATCAGCTAATTGATAGAAATCACTCATCGAAAATTGATTGTCAGGTCGAGAGAGAAAGAGTACGAAGAGATGCTTTGGCTTTTATTAATTTATAACAACTTATTTAGACTGACTGATCAAATGTTTGTATTTGAATATTATAATCAGATGGTTTGTACATAATATGAAAGTGACTTGTTGTTTCGTAGTAAGTACGATTCATATTGTGATCGTCGTTAATATTGTGTGAATGGATGTGAAACGAATGAGTCGCATGTTGGTGACGAGAACATTAATGGGAATACATGCAAACAAAATATTTATGACTGGATTAATTGTTGCACAAAGCTTTCAAGTATGCATGTGATTTACAGTCAAGTTTTATCGACTTGTAATGCTCACATCATATCAATGCATTTGCAGTAAGGTTTCTAATAGCTTTTTATACTTATTTTTTAGTAAATCTTGTTTATAAGTCTATGGATTTGTTAGGTTAGCGAAAGATGTTATAATTCTAGTGTGTAGTCTACAAGCACTTATTTTCACTTAAATGTCCTCAGAAAAACATTCATAAAAAATCTTAGGCTTTAATTAGCCTAATAATCATGGCAACTTTTAACGGAAAATCGTTTTCGAAGAAACCTATCCAGTAAGACTTTTTTAGTACAATTCTTTTCCCCATAACCCTCCAATTTGAGTTTTCCTAAAAAAAAGTTTCAAATAAAAGTTGTATATTTTAATGAGTCTAATAACTGTAGCAATTTTAAAGAAAATCTTTAGAGCCGTTTTCAAAAAAACTTTTTAAAAACCTATAAAGTGAGACTTCCTGCTCCCCCAGAATCTGCTTTATTTGGATTATTTCGAGAAAAAGTTTCATATAAAAGTTGTAGGTGTTAATGAGTCTAATAATCCTCGGAAGTTTAAAAAAAATCATTGGAGCTGTTTTCGAAAAAAAAAAAATTGAGACCCTTATAAAACGGGACTTCTTGCTACTTTATAACCTCTTTTATTTGATTTTTTTCAGAAAAAAGTTTTAAATAAAAATTTTAGGCCTCAATGTGCACAATAATCGTGAGAATTTTAATGAAAAACGTTAGAGCCGTTTTTGAGGAAAATTGAAAAAACCTATGAAAAATAAATTTTTTACAATACCTTTTTTCCCCAGAATCCCTTAGTTGATGAGCCTACTAACTTAAGCAATTTTTAAGAAAATCCTAAGGACTTTTTTCGAAAAAAAAATTGAAAACCTATATAGTGGAAATTACTGCTACCCCAGAACCTCTTTTATATTTTATTTTTTTTTTTTCAGAAAAAAGTTTCAAATAAAAATTGTAGGCCTTGATTAGTCTTATAATCGGAGCAAGTTTAAATAAAACCGTTTGAGTCGTTTTCGAAGAAAATTTAAAGAACCTATGAAAAAGGGCTTTTTTACAATACCTTTTTCCCCCCAGACACCCTTAATTTTTTTAGTTTTACCGTGTAAGTAAAAGCTTTGAATTAAGGTGTTAAACTTTGATCAGTCTAACAATAATAGAAATTTTATAGAAAATCTTTAGCGCCGTTTTCGAAAAAAATTGGAAAATCAATAAATTTGAACTTCTTACTCCTCCAGAACCTTGTTTATTTGAATTTTTTTAGGAAAATGTTTCAAATAAAAGTTGTAGCCTTTGACGAGTCTAACAATTATAGCTATTTTAAAGAAAATTGTTAGAGTCGTTTTCGAAGAAAATTTAAGGAACCTATCAAGTAAGACTTTTTTACAAAAGCTCTTCTTCCTAAAATCTCTTAAATTTGAATTTTCCTAGAAAAAAGTTTCATATAAAAGTTATAGACTTTGATAAGTCTAACAACTATAGCAATTTAAAGGAAAATCGTAAGCTCCGTTTTTCAAAAAAAAAAAAAAAAAAAATGAAAACCTATAAAATGGGACTTTCTGTTTTCCCAGAACCTGTTTTATTTGAATTTTTTCAGGAAAAAGATTTAAATAAAAATTGTAGGCCTCAATGTGCACAATAATCGTGGGAATTTTTAAGAAAATCTTAAGCACTTTTTTCGAAAAAAAATTTGAAAACCTATATAGTGGAACTTACTGCTATCCCAGAACCTCTTTTATATTTTATTTGTGTTTTTATCAGGAAAAAGTTTCAAATAAAAATTGTAGGCCTTGATGTGTCTTATAATCGGAGCAAGTTTAAATAAAACCGTTTGAGTTGTTTTCGAAGAAAATTTAAGGATCCTATGAAAAATGGCTTTTTTACAATACCTTTTTTCCCCTAGGCACCCTTATTTTTTTAGTTTTACTATGTAAGTAAAAGTTTCAAATTAAGGTTGTAAACTTTGATCAGTCTAACAATAATAAAAATTTTATAGAAAATCTTTAGTGCCGTTTTCGAAGAAAATTGGAAAATCTATAAATTGGTACTTGCTGCTCCTCCAAACCTTGTTTATTTGAAATTTTTTAGGAAAAAGTTTCAAAAAAAGTTGTAGCCTTTGACGAGTCTTACAATTATAGCTTTTTTAAAGAAAATTGTTAGAGTCATTTTTGAAGAAAATTTAAGGAACCTATCAAGTAAGACTTTTTTACAAAAGCTCTACTTCCTAAGATCCCTTAAATTTTAATTTTCCTAGAAAAAAGTTTCATATAAAAGTTATAGACTTTGATAAGTCTAACAACTATAGCAATTTAAAGTAAAATCGTAAGCGCCGTTTTTCAGAAAAAAAATGAAAACCTATAAAATGGGACTTTCCGTTTCCCCAGAACCTGTTTTATTTGAATTTTTCCAGGAAAAAGATTTAAATAAAAATTGTAGGCCTCAATGTGCACAATAATCGTGGGAATTTTAATGAAAATCGTTAGAGCCGTTTTCGAAGAAAATTGAAAAAACCTATGAAGAAAGGATTTTTTACAACACCTTTTTTCCCCAGAATCCCTTAATTTTCTAAGAAAAAATGTCGTATTAAAGTTGTAGACTTTGATGAGTCTACCAACTAAAGCAATTTTTAAGAAAATCTTAAGCACTTTTTTCAAAAAAAAATTTGAAAACCTATATAGTGGACCTATATTACTGCTACCCCAGAACCTCTTTTATATTTTATTTATTATTTTTTCAGGAAAAAGTTTCAAATAAAAATTGTAGGCCTTGACGTGTCTTATAATCGGGGCAAGTTTAAATAAAAACGTTTGAGTCGTTTTCGAGGAAAATTTAAAGAACCTATTAAAAATCGCTTTTTTACAATACCTTTTTTCCCCTAGACACCCTTATTTTTTTAGTTTTACTATGTAAGTAAAAGTTTCAAATTAAGGTTGTAAACTTTGATCAGTCTAACAATTATAGAAATTTTATAGAAAATCTTAAGCGCCGTTTTCGAAGAAAATTGGAAAATCTATTAAATGATACTTGCTGCTCCTCCAGAACCTTGTTTATTTGAAATTCTTTAGGAAAAAGTTTCAAATAATAGTTGTAGCCTTTGACGAGTCTAACAATTATAGCTATTTTAAAGAAAATTGTTAGAGTCATTTTTGAAGAAAATTTAAGGAACCTATCAAGTAAGACTTTTCTACTATATCTCTTGTCCCCAAAAACCTTTATATTTGAATTTTCCTAGAAAAAAGAGTTTCATATAAAAGTTGGAGACTTTGATAAATCTAACAATTATAGCAATTTAAAGGAAAATCGTAAACGCCGTTTTTCAAAAAAAAAAAAAATGAAAACCTATAAAATGGGACTTCCTGTTTCCTCAGAACTTGTTTTATTTGAATTCTTTCAGAATAAAGTTTCATATAAAAGTTATAGGCGTTCATGATTTTAATAAACCTAGGAAGTTTAAAAAAAATCGTTAGAGCCGTTTACGGAAAAAATTTAAAAAACTCAAAAATCCATACATTTGCGACCCATTTTCAAATAGTTTGCAAAACTTATGAATTGATTTTCAATTTCAAAAGATTAATTTTTAAATCAAATGATCAAATATACTGGTCTCACAAGTGACTCTTAGTAGAGCCTAAAGTTTTCCGAAAATGGGCGCAAGGCCTTCACATCCATAATAAATAATGAACGCTAGTTTCCAAGTTTCCTGGAGGGACGTGAGTTATGTAGTTGAGCAAACTACGGCCATAACCGAATTTTATTGTTACGAGTAGGAAGTTGCCTTTTGTAATATCGGTATACATATATGAAGGTGGAAACAATATTCGCATGCACCTACCCTGAGCTCAACCTTTAATGAACAGATAAAAACGTCCCACTAAAACAATGATAATAAAATTTTAATGAAACATACGATTACGACGTGGCACAATCGTTCCTTCCATTTACTTTGCGACACAAACCATCAAAGCTTTTAATTTCAAACGTTTTCCATCCCTCAATTTTTCTTTAATAAAAAGCACAAGAAACGACGAGACTTGATAAAATTTTCAATGATTACTTTTAAAAACTTTCATCAATTTGAAAATCTCCCTCTGTCTCGTAATTAAATCACACGAGCACGAGTAAATAAAACGAAACTTTAAGTAAATAATAAAGTTGATATAAAGTTGCAAATCGCCGCACAACCACAACGAAGACGAAGACGAAGAAACGCTTTATCGAAACATCTGTTGCAGAGTGCAAGACGATCAATCTGTTGCATCGCAACCACAATGAAGTCGCTCTCTACACCCACATGGTTCAATTACTTAAGAACCATTACATATTATATAAAGCCTTCAATTCAATCGGTGTCGCTCTACATATCTATTATGCATCTAATGTATACATATTAGATGCAATTTGTACCCCCAGAGATAATATTATTATCAGCTTGCATATACATCGATCTTATGTTTCAGCTTATGAGTAAAAATAATAAATTTAGTTATTTAAAAAATAAATATTATAAAAAAATGAAAAACCGACTTCAAAATATATAAAAATTCTTAAACAAAAAATGCACTAAAAAGTAACAAAATAATCGCGTATCCTTGCAGTATCTACAACTTACAAATTATTAGGATGATACAATGTACAACTATTGTTATTTTTGGAGTTGGTGTCAGCTAAAGAAATACGACTATATTGGTACTTAGCAATTTTACAATTTTTACAAATTACCATTAATATTTATTTTCTTGACTGACACCAACTCAAAAAATAACAATAATTGTACATTGTATCATCCTAATAATTTGTAAGTTGTAGACACTGCAAGGATACGCCATTATTTTGTTACTTTTAAGTGCATATTTTGTTTAAGATTTTTTATTTATTTTGAAGTCGGTTTTTCACTTTTTTATAATATTTATTTATTTCTCGCGTTTTAGTGATCTGAAGTTTGACAACTGATTTTATTTTCTTGAAAATGGTTAAACCTTCTAAACGCGCTGCTCATATGAGGCCGCGCCGTTTAATATTAAAAATTACTACATCATCCCTTTTTGCCCTTAAGGGTTGAAATTTTTTGCTTTTAAATGTAATAAGAAAACTAAGTGGATTATTTTTTCCAAGAGAAAAAAAATTATCAAAATTCGGTTAAATGTCACTATTTCATCCCCTATTTTCTTCAAATTGAAATGTGAACAATTTAAAGGTACGTTGTACGTAATAGAAACAAAATTATCAAAATCGGGTTAGCCAGGAAAAATTTACAATATTATTTTATCTTTAATTTTTAACCCCTTATGAGTGGAATTTTTTTTTAATGGATAGGAGATTAATTTAAAGTTGTGTTCTACAAATAAAAAAAGAATTATCAAAATCGAGCTATCCAATAAGAAGTTAATATTTCATCCCTTAGTTTTCAACCCCTTAGAAGTGGAAGATTTCCCTCAAATTAAAACTGGACCCCACGAAAAGCACCAGCTTTCAAATAAAAAAAGAATTATCAAAATCGAGCTATCCAATAAGAAGTTAGTATTTCATCCCTTAGTTTTCAACCCCTTAAAAGTGAAAGATTTTCCTCAAATTAAAATGGGATCACACGAGAAGCACTGGCTTTCAAATAAAAAAATAATTTTTAAAATCGAGCCATCCAATAAGAAGTTAGTATTTCATCCCTTAGTTTTCAACCCTTTAGAAGTGAACGATTTCCTTCAAATTAAAATGGAACCACACGGAAAGCACTGTCTTTCAAATAAAAAAAGAATTTTCAAAATCGAGCTATCCAATAAAAAGTTAGTATTTCATCCCTTAGTTTTCAACCCCTTAGAAGTGAACGATTTCGTTCAAATTAAAATGGAACCATTCGGGAAGCACCAGCTTTCAAATAAAAAAGAATCATCAAAATCGCTTCACCCAGTCGGAAATGCTGAGGTAACAAACATAAAAAAATAAAAAAAAAATACAGTCGAATTGAAAACCTCCTCCTTTTTTTGAAGTCGGTTAAAAAGACATTAACTTTAGAAAAAATTGAGGAACACCATGTGATCACGTTGTTGCCTTATCAGAATTAAGGTACAAAAATTAATTTATTTTAACAACATAAAAACAGTACAAAAAATCGTTAGATTTTTCAACTTTGAAAAGTGTGACCACACGGTGTGTCACACCCTTTTTCTCATTTTGGCTTGAAAAACAAAAATTTTAAAACTCTCAGGTAAAAAATTATTTTAAAGATCTAGTGAAAAGTTGGAAAAAGTTGTGACTCACCGTGTGGTCACATTGTTGTTTTCTAAATTTAAGTGTATAAAATAGATATTTTCATCTTTATTAAGCATATTAGCGAGAAAAAAAAAGTTCGTTCAATTTCTCAACTCCTATAGAGGTGTGACCGCACGGTGTGTCACAAATTTTTTTCTCAATTTTAGCTAGGAAAACACATTTTTAAGCCTCTTAGGTACCGAATAATTTGATAAGGTAATTATCCATAGTGAAAAATTTAAAAAAAAATGTGACACACCGTGTGGTCACATTGTTGCCTTATCGAATTTGAAGGGATTTATTTTTATATTAAAGTATTTTTTCATACAATTTCTCATTTTTGAAAGATAAATTATTTGAAAGAGTAACAAAGTGAAAATTTAAAATACAAAGTGTGACACACCGTGTGGTCACAGCTAAAAAAATTGAGAAACTGCATGAAAATGTTTCAATTTTAAATTGAAACACTCAAATTTAAACTACTTGAATATTGAATTTAGTGATAAATTTAAAAAAAAATTGTGACACACCGTGTGGTCACATTGTTGCCTTATCGAACATGAGGGAATTTTTTTTATATATTTTGTTCTTCAAATTGTAAACAATAGCATTTCTTGAAATTCTTCAATTTTTGCGAAAGTTTATTTTAACTATTTGAAAAACTTCTTAATTTAGTAGAAAACTGAGGTACAACATGTGTCGCTCTACATATCTATTATGCATATAATATATGATGCAGTTTGCACCTCCAGAGATAATATTATTATATTAGCTTGCTTCCAGTTAAACATTGATCTTATGTTTGTGCTTATGTCCTACAATCATAGAGTTAAGCTTTTTTTTGGGATTTAAGGGATACACAAACAACCCACATTTTTTAAGGTTATAAATTTTATTTTCCTTTCCAAATAATTTTTATACCATACGAATATAAAATGAAAGAATTAAGTTATCCATGATAATTAGTTATAACAATATACTAAGATCATTTAAAGATTGGTAAAATTAAATAAATAACTCTTTTGTAACAAGCGCCTTCTTTTGATGAGCTTACACAAACAACCTTAACAAGATTTTCTTAAACACAACACTCAACACAAAATTGCCACTAATAGGAATAAAACACTCTCAAAGAATAATTCACACTTACATTGAAAAAAAAACTCGTTAAAAATTGGAAATGATGACACATGATTAAAAGAGAGACGCAATTTATGAACAGTTAATTGGATTTGGCTCATTGAAAGCGAGAGAAAGAGAGAAAATGGAAATAAGCTCGTAACATTTTTACTCTGGAATTTAAATTGGATTTTTAGTTTAGCTTAAAATGTTCATAAAGAATGTAATCAACATGCGATATGATAGAAAAAAATTTAATACTTGGAACATAAAACGTGAAAGTCGGGATACATATTAAAATATATTAGACTTGCGGCTTTAAGAGCACTTCTTTAATCTTCTTACATCCCTCTAATATTGTAATATGATGTCGAACAAGAAAAGCTGATTTGTAAATGGGACGGAATAATTGAATAACGTCTCCATCTTGGTACAACACCATATATTATAGAAATCAATGAGACTAGTTTTGGTCATACCTGATGACAATTAACAGGCTGTTTAGAAGTAAAATTTCCTTCTAAGTCGTAGTGTTGCCTTGCGATTCTCCCTCTACCCTTTTACATAATAAATAATTTAATAAGCTCACCAAAAATGACGCTAGTTTCATATTTTAGTGATATTCATTGTTTTTTACTTAACTCATCAAAAGCTGGCGCTTGATCCATATCAAAATTGATTCACGTTAAAGGTGGGTTCATGTTCAAACGTTGCTTGGTATTACCCTCGCCCCCTATGACCTCATAAATAATTTTATTAGCTCACCCAAAAGGCTCCTAGTTTCATTTTTGAGTGATATTCACCCTTTTTTTACTAACCTCATCAAAAGCTGGCGCTTGATCCAAATCATAGTTGATTCTTATTCAAAGTTTATATTCAAAAGTTGCTTTGAATTTACCACCATTATTCCCCCTCACCCCTTTACCTCATTTATTACTTAATGAGCTCACCAAAAAGGGCGCTAGTTTCATATTTTAGTGATATTCACACTTTTTTTTGCTAAACTCATCAAAACTTGGCGCATGATCCATTCATAAAATCCCCCTCACAATAAGTGTGAGTGGAAATTTTCCTCTAAATTAGACACTCACAAACTACCATGGGTCAAAAAAACATGGCGTTGTATATAATTTAAACGCACATTAAATTTTCGAATAACAGAAGCTCCACTTAAAGTTAAAAAATGGTCAAGTGCGATTGAGACGAACAGTATAAGGGTTTCGTATTACAATTGCATTGATTATAACTCTTTATTCTTTTTAATCACTGCCAACTCTCGAATCGTTGGCCATTTATGACCGACTTTCTCTTTGCTGGCATATTCTTAACAAACTCTAAGCTTATGTTGAGTATTCCAAAAAAAATCGATCGCCTGATTGTCATCAATTTTAATATCGATTAAAAAATTATGAAAAAAATCTTTAACATAAATAATACGGAACAGGTGGTTGATTTTGTTGTGTGCACTTTTTTAGATGGGTTTATTCAATAAAAATTCACAAATCACTTGTCGTTGTAACCACTGTTCGGAATTATTCGATCTGGTGGACTCATTGTATTTATTGAGGAAATCAAAGTTATCAGAATGTGCTGGAATGTACCAGAATGTTCTCCATTGTTCGATACTATATTTTCAAAAACCGTTTACCGTTAAATAATGAATTGGTTTTTAAATATTTTTTGAACTTTCGATAAAATAATCTGGAATGTTTTAGTTTCTCAAGTCAAAATTTAAAAAAAAAGTGTGACACACCGTGTGGTCACACTTTCTTAAGTTGAAAAATTCTTATTTTTTCACTTGGATTTTAATAAGAAAATCATGTGACCACACGGTGTATCACATCATAAAGAACAGGTAGTTGGCTTTGTTGTGTTTATAACACTGATGTAAATACTCCCAATAATTTCTTATCGTTTTAATCACTGTCGAGTGTCGAGTCCTTGTCCTCTTATGACTCAATTATGATAGTTAATTTTTATTATTATATAACATTGAACGTTTGATTAAGTCCCAAATTTAAATTCTGATTTTTATTATAGATGTTCCGTAATCATTGATCAATTATTGAAACATCCACTGTCACCTAGCGGTCAATAGATCAATCGATTCGGAACAGAATGATCAATCCTCGTTATCAGTTGGTTATCATCGATCGATGCATCTTAATCAATATATCTACTCATTATCCCCACCTGATATCGATCTACCGCAATTCAACTCACTGAGCGCTCGACTCCCACTCGTCCATTATCATCTCATCGGTCGACTTGATCGGACGTTCAGTCCAACAACATTCATACACTCACGCCTCGTGCTCAACCAACTCACATTTCAACTCGTTTGGTTCGTAAGAAACCTTTCAACTCAATCTTACATATTTAATACAATAATGTGACGATACCACGGGGCTCATCGAAGGGTTTTTGGCCGGATTCCACAGCCGACCATGCCCTTCGAACTCACAGCACGTGCTCAACATTGCAACGACTCAGCGGACTCATACGATAATGGTTTCACTCATTTAAATTAAACCATTAACACTCATTTTAAATCAACGATGGTCATCGGTGAATTTACGACGAGTTCCACGACCAACAACGCTCATCAACTTCACCACGTGTTTGGCACCGGAACTACGCCACTCATTAACTCATTCAAACCAGTAATTAATTATTATGTGATCATCAACAAATTCTCATCCGATGTCATCGTTGATCTTCTTCGCTGATCGTCAACTCGCACCAATTCAACCATATAAAGTTGTTAAAACTCGGGGACGATTTTCAAATAAACGCAATGATTTTGTTGTTTTATTTTTTAACATGTTACCATCTTTTAGATCACCAAAACCGGCACCACTCAATCACTCACGAAACAATAGAGCATTCGAAAATTCTATGACTCAATCTCGTTTTTAGTACTTTTATTACCAATATTTATCGAATAATTTTTTGTTTTAATTTATAAAAGCATAAAATGCATCGGGATTCAACAACTGCAATTTTCCTAACTTTAATTTGCATGTTTCAATTGAAAATTTCCATTATGAAAAAAAAAATATTTTTGTATCGTTGATAACAATGAAACAGGTGGTTGATATTTGCAACAATATAAATGTGCACGTTTTATTTATGTTAATGAAAATTTGAATGCAATTTTTTTCGATGGTACAGATGATGTCTGCAATTTTTCAGTTGTTGCAATATCAATTTGGTAGAAAGTCGTTGGTGGGCGTTCTTAACAATTTTTCGTTCATGCATTATAATGGATGTGTAAAATGGACTGAAACAATATATAGATGAATGCAAGGGGTGGGGGAAAAAATGAGAACTGCGGTAAAAAGATGCATTTGGACGCATATTTTCTATGTATTATAATAGTCGAATAGAATGTCATGAATTATGGCGAATTGTTCATTTCTTCTTGGTACATTGTCATCCCAAAATGGTTGGTCGAATGCACTACCAAACACCCACCCACTCCCCATATATTTGAATGGACGATTCACCAGCACACGGTCGACGGCATTAGTTGATCGCATAAAATGTGGCTGGAAAATTAACAATTTACCTAACGTGCAACCACGTATTCAATACGAGTATTCTATACCATCTGTACCTACCCATTGAGAGATAGATATATATGGAGGAGGTGCCTACCTACAATGCACTGGTGCAACAGCGTCTGCTTTTACAATCACCATGTTCATGTTAAATGTCTGCAAAATGTATTCGAATCGACCCCCTCCCCAGCTGCTCCCTTTCGTAATTTTAAGTGTAATTTAATATATGTATGTATGTCCAACAATTTGTTGCCAACTAACCTTTCGCAAAAACGGCTCGATATAAAAACAATTTTCCAAGTGGCATTTACCGCGAAACGTGCTTTTATTGGAGCCTCCACTCGTAGCACATTAAATCCTAACCTTTTTTTTTCTGTTTCGTCGCCAATTAAAACCATTAAAACGGAGTGTGATATTACAATATACAGTGAAACTTATTTATGTACGGTTTAATCACTGTCGAGTATCAGAAATTTTATATAATGAATTACAAGATTCTTATATAATTCACTGTTTGGTCTCTTGGTAATGAAATAGCATATTTTTAGTTTATTTGAAGGCGGCTATGACAAAAAAAAAAGTTGTGACACACCGTGTGGTCACATTGTTGATTTCCAAATTTAAATTTAAAATAAAGATACATATTGGTATTTATCTTTATTCTGTTTATTAGTGGAAAAAAAAAATCGTCAACTTTCATAACTTCGAAAGGTGTGATCATTTTTAACCGACTTCAAAAAAAGGAGGAGGTTCTCAATTCGACTGTATTTTTTTTTTAATGTTTGTTACCTCAGCATTTCCGACTGGGTAAAGCGATTTTGATGATTCTTTTTTTATTTGAAAGCTGGTGCTTCCCGAATGGTCCCATTTTAATTTGAAGGAAATCGTCCACTTCTAAGGGGTTGAAAACTAAGGGATGAAATACTAACTTCTTATTGGATGGCTCGATTTTGAAAATTATTTTTTTTATTTAAGAGCCAGTGCTTTTCGTGTGGCTCAATTTTAATTTGAAGGAAATCGTTCACTTCTAAGGGGTTGAAAACTAAGGGATGAAATATTAACTTCTTAATGGATAGCTCGATTTTGATAATTCTTTTTTTTATTTGAAAGCTAATGCTTTTCGTGGGGTCCAGTTTTAATTTGAGGGAAATCTTCCACTTCTAAAGGGTTGAAAACTAAGGGATGAAATATTAACTTTTTAATGGATAGCTCGATTTTGATAATTCTTTTTTTATTTGAAAGCTAATGCTTTTCGTGGGGTTCAGTTTTAATTTGAGGGAAATCTTCAACTTCTAAAGGGTTGAAAACTAAGGGATGAAATATTAACTTCGTACTGGATAGCTCGATTTTGATAATTCTTTTTTTATTTGTATAACACAACCTTAAATTAATCTCCTATCCATTAAAAAAAAAAACTCCACTCATAAGAGGTTAAAAATTAGAGATGAAATAATATTATAATTTTTTACTGGCTAACCCGATTTTGATAATTTTGTTTCTATTACGTACAACGTACCTTTAAATTGTTCACATTTCAATTTGAAGAAAAAAATCCTCCCCTTAAGGATGAAAATAGGGGATGAAATAGTGACATTTAACCGAATTTTGATAATTTTTTTTCTGTTGGAAAGAATAATCCACTTAGTTTTAATTAATTTAAAAGCAAAAAATTTCAACCCTTAAGGGCAAAAAGGGATGATGTAGTAACTTTTAATATTAAACGGCGCTGCCTCATATGAGCAGCGCGTTTGGAAGATTAACCATTTTCAAGAAAATAAAATCAGTTATCAAACTTCAAATCACTAAAACGCGAGAAATAAATAAATTTTATAAAAAAATGAAAAACCGACTTCAAAATATATAAAAATTCTTAAACAAAAAATGCACTAAAAAGTAACAAAATAATGGCGTATCCTTGCAGTATCTACAACTTTCCAAATTATTAGGATGATACAATGTACAACTGTTGTTATTTTTGGAGTTGGTGTCAGTCAAGAAAATAAATATTAATAGTAATATGTAAAAATTTTAAAAATGTTTAGTTGGTAATTAATATTTTGTAGTTTAAAGGTCGCTAGATATTGTTACAGTTCGAGTATATTGTTTAAAAGTTCATTTGAAAAATAATTTTCATAAGGTATTCTCGTTTTTTGCTAAGTACCAATATAGTCGCATTTCCTTGGCTGACACCAACTCCAAAAATAACAATAGTTGTACATTGTATCATCCTAATAATTTGTAAGTTGTAGACACTGCAAGGATACGCCATTATTTTGTTACTTTTTAGTGCATCTCTTGTTTTAGAATTTTTATATATTTTGAAGTCGGTTTTTCATTTTTTTATAATATTTATTTATTAAGCCACTTAAGCACTGTATAATTTGAATGAGTTAACGAAAAATTTAAAAGAAAAATTGTGAGACACCGTGTGGTCACAATGTTGCCTTTTCAAACTTGAAGGTTTTCTATTTATTCAGTTTATCATTGCTTAAATAATCAAAATTTCTTCCAACTTTGAAACGTAAATTTTTTGAAAAAAATAAAAATAGTAATTTGAAGAAAAAAAAAATGTGACACACCGTGTGGTCACATGGTTTCCTTACCAGAACTCAAGTGAAAAAAATCTGTATCTTTATTGAGTTGATAAGCGTTTGGGGATAAAACTTTTTTAATTTTTTAACTTAGGAAGGTGGGACCACACGGTGTGTCACACTTTTTTTTTAATTTTGACTTGAAAAACTAAATTTTTTAAAAGACTAGAATATAGTAGATTGTTTTATCGAAAGTTCAAAAAATATTTTGAAGCCATTTCATTATTTAACGGTAAACGATTCTTGAAAGTATAGCATCGAACAATGGAGAACATTCTGTTACATTCCAGCACATTCTGATTACTTTGATTGACGCAATAAATACAATAAGTTCACCAGATCGAATAATTCCGAACAGTGGTTACAACGACAAGTGATTTGTGTTTAAAAACTTTTTAACCTCTTAGTTAAAATATTATTTGAAAGAGACATTGAATTTAGTGAAAATTTGAAAACAAAAGTGTGACTCACCGTGCGGTCACAAGTTTCAAAGATGAGCAACTGCACGAAACTTTATCAATGGCTTGAAACACTCATATATAGACTATTTAAGTAGTGAATTTGGTAAATTAAAAAAAAAATTGTGACGCACCATGTGGTCACATTGTTACCTTATCGAAATTGAACTGAATTTTGTAATTCATTCAGTAATTCATATTATAAATTTTAAAATTTCTTGGCATTTTTCAATTTTAAAAAGTAATGTCACAATCTCAAGGTGGAGAGACGTCGCCATTTTTTAACTCCTACTTTCAACCGGTCCCAGCGTGAGTGGGCGCAACCATCAGCCGGCCAATGAGAAGGCGGTCTTGTTATCAGATTAAGGGTGGCGAGGGACCCCTACTGAGAGGGAGTACCGAAAAAGATTATTGGGTGAATTAAGAAGGGGTAAAGAATCTCGAATGATCGATAGTTCCAGGAAAACTAGAAAGTGGTGGCGACAAAATAGATTCCGAGAAAAATAGAAAGTCCAGGGACAATGGGCCGAACTTTCGAGAAATATTCCTAAACTTTATATAAGCCCAGACAAGCATAAGGCGAGACAATATTCAAATAAATCTTCGACAGTGTTCAGATAAATCTTCAACCAGTGTTAAAGTGAACAGTGAATCGAGAGTGTTAATAAATTGTGAACATTGTGAATAAAGTGAACAGTGTAATAGTGAATAAGTGACTGTGAAAACTAACGAATTGTTAACGGGTAATGTATAAGCAACAATGGTGTAAGATAAATAAATAGACAATTGTTAAAAATAAATTCGTATACATTAAACACAAATCCTCGAACCCGTAAAAACGTTACAGTGAGGTATTTGAAAGAGTTACTAAAGGGGAAAGTTCAAAAACAAAATGTGACACACCGTGTGGTCACATAATTTATGAATCAACAATAAAATAACATTGGGTATTTTAATCTTAATTTATTTAATTGACGATTGAGGATAAATCATTTGGAAAAATTTTAATCTTAATAGTTAAATCATACTAGAAAATTCTTTCATACTATTCAAAGCTTGACGTCGAATGTAACAAAAAAAAGTTGTGACACACCGTGTGGTCACATTGTTACTTTCAAAATTAAAATGAAAAACCTAGTATTATGATCTTTATTAAGGGTATCAGCAAGAAAAATTTCAAAAATTTCGTCCAATACTGAACTCCTAAAGGTGTGACCGCACGGTGTGTCACACATTGTTTTCTCAATTTAAGCTAGAAAAAATTAATCTTTAAGTTTTGTAGCTATTGATAAATTTGAAAAGATTATTGAGTTAAGTGAAAAATTAAAACAAAAAATTTTTTATTAAAGTAATCAAAGTATTTTCACATTCTAAAAAAAAGTTAATTATAAGTCATCATAAAGAGCTCTCTTGACGGAGCAAAAATGCGATGGAATTAAACTGCTTAAAAAAGCCGGAAAATTAGTGCAAGACAAAGTCTCATCTATCATCGTTGTCATTAAGTGGGCATGTAACGAACGCTCAAAGCTCGCTCCCATAAATAATTATTTGACTTTACCATTATTTTCACACGGTTCGATGGTCCATGCAAGACCTATGTTACGAGTACATACTGTGTGATGCTCTCTGATATCAGAGGCTTGAAGTTTTTTTTTTTCTTCACTTATAACATAAAATATGTTTCCGGTCTCTTTGTGGTTTCGGCGAATTGCGGCCTCAACTTTTTGTGCTTCACTTTCGTTAATTAATTCGTATTGATTTTTCACTGGAGTGTGTGTGTGTGTGTGTGTGTGTGTGTATTTGTATTTTTTTTCATCTCGTAAATATGATGGAAAATCATAAAGTAGAGGAAAATATTAACCTTTGACCATTTCATCAATGGTAGCGAGAAAAAAAAAAATAAACAGGTAGATACTTATATAAAAGCTCTTATCCTAAAAATACACCGTTTCGTTCTTCACTTAAATGTCAAAAGTTTTTTTTTTTTCTTTCTTTCTCAGTCTCTTAAACGTCGCTTTTGTGTCTGACTAATTGAAAGTTTGATGGATTACGAAAAGATGAGACACATAAAATAATTGTAGGATCAGACATGGAATAAAATATTTGTTGATTTACACTAGGATTTAATCTGGTTTGAAGTTGGGTACGACAAGTTGAAGACACTTAGCTTCTTGAATGTGTCATTTTGATAAGTACTTTATACACGTATATATTAAATGTAAACATGGTGAAAATTAAATTTTCTCCGAGTGATTAAATTTGTTGACATGAGGTTTTTTTTTTTTTGTTATAACCAGCCCCCTACAACTCCATGTTACAGAAAATGACCCTATTTTGTCACTGCTTACAGAGAGCGCCAGTAGTACTGTTGAACAAAGACTTTTAGAAATTATTTTTTTTAAACGTCAGACAAATTATTTTTATTGTTATTATTATTATTACTGTTATTATATGAGAATAATTATGAAGTTGTCATTGGTGACAGTAACCATGATAATAGCAAAGGGAACTAATAAATGACAATACAGTTAACAGCTGTTGTTCAACTAAACTACCAGCGCCACCCAAAGGTACTAAAACATGCGACACAAAAAGTTACTTTTTTTAGTTTTTCTACGTATTTAAGTGACAAGGGCCTGGTTGTAACTATGTGAGAAAAATTTGAATCAAAAATTTTAAAAAAATAACTGTGACACACCGTGTGGTCACAGGGTTGCCTTATCAAAATTCAAATGAAAAGTCCAGGATTTTAATTAATTTTAGTTGATAATATAGTTTGAGAAAAATTTTTTTCAATTTTTCAACTTTGAAAGATGTGACTGCACGGTGTGTCACACTATATTTTCTTTATTTTAGCTCAAAAAACTCATTTTCAAGCCTCGTAGCCACTGAATAACTTGAATGAAATCGAACTTAATGAAAAAAAAAATTTTTGAGACATCGTCTGGTCACAATGTTGCCTTATCGAACTTGAAGTTTTTTTTTAATTATTCAGTTTTTCATAGTTTAAAAAATAAATTTTTTTTTATTTATTTTTTTAATTTTACAAGGTTTGCGAGGTTTTGTTGCACATCGTAACTTCTTCAAGCCTCTTAAACTTTTTTTAAAAATATCAAAAAAAATGGTTGCGTGTACTTATGTACGCGCGTGAGAAGTTATACTTTTTTGGTATCATTAAAAATTAGTTTTTATTAATTGCATTCAAATAATCAATTTTAAAAAATTGTAAATTAATATTTAATAATAATAATATATATATTTAAAGATATAATTATTAAAAATAAAATTAAGAGAATAATATTTTAATTTATATCAATAAATAATATCCAAAGGAAGCTGCCAGACGTTTATAAAATTTGTCAGGATCATTTTTCTTGTTAACAATTCATGCACGTCATGAAAACGATGCTTCATAGAAATTGCGAATTATAGTAAGTAGCTACTTGTCAAAGTAAATTTCTTAATCTTATTCTTTTCTTGTTTTAAAAAATTATTATTCTAAGATGGTTGAATCATTTCAGATTCCCAGATTTCGTGATAACTAAGAATATGCATGAAATGCAGACGTCATTTTTATCACTAAACTCCAAATAGTATAACAGCTACTGCAACATTCGAGAAAAGTAATAACTTATTTATTAATAGTATGTGTCATTTGTATATATAATTATTTTTAATTTAAATATAAAATAAATAAATACAACAAAAATTCAAATTACGCGCGCCAAGAAACCCAGTGGTTTTGCGACTAACCTCATTTTGTTAATTTTTGTCTCAAGATGGCCGTCCATCAAAAAATTTCACTCTCATCATTTTTTCATAACGCGCCTAAAGAAGTATAACTTCAAAAATTTGAAAAAAAATGTGTCACACCTTCCTAAGTTGAAAAATTAAAAATTTTTATCCCCAAACGCTGATCAACTAAATAAAGATACAGATTCTTATTTTTCCACTTGAATTCGGTATAAGAAAACCATGTGACCACACGGTGTGTCACACTTTTTCTTACTTTTAATAATTCTTTCAAATAATTTACGTTTCAAAATTAGAAGAAATTTTATTATTTAAACTATAAAAACCTGAAAAACAATTGTGATGTGATGTGTGATGTGTGTGATTTTAAAGAGGCCCATCTTCATAGGTTTTTTCAATTTTTTTCGAAAATGGCTCTAACAATTTTCTTTAAACTTGCTATAGTTCTTAGACTCATCAATCCCTATAACCTTTATCTGAAACATTTTTTCAGAAAAATTCAAATAAAAGGGGTTTTGGGGAAGAAAGTGGAAATTAGTTTATACGTAAAGGCTGCATATTTATATATTATTTCATTTATATTTTCTGTGACTCGGCGCACAAATATTTTTAACCGACTTCAAAAAAAGGAGGAGGTTCTCAATTCGACTGTATTTTTTTTTTTTTTTAATGTTTGTTACCTCAGTATTTCGACTGGGTGAAGCGATTTTGATGATTCTTTTTTTATTTAAAAGCTGGTGCTTCCCGAATGGTTCCATTTTAATTTGAAGGAAATCGTTCATTTCTAAGGGGTTGAAAACTAAGGGATGAAATACTAACTTCTTATTGGATAGCTGGATTTCGATAATTCTTTTTTATTTGAAAGCTAGTGCTTCTCACGTATTTCCATTTTAATTTGAGGAAAATCTTTCACTTCTAAAGGGTTGAAAACTAAGGGATAAAATATAAACTTCTTATTGGATAGCTCGATTTTGATAATTCTTTTTTTATTTGAAAGCTGGTGCTTTCCGTGGGGTCCAGTTTTGAGTTGTAGGAAACCTTCTACTTCTAAGGGGTTGAAAACTAAGGGATGAAATATTAACTTCTTATTGGATAGCTCGATTTTGATAATTTTGTTTCTTTTACGTACAACGTACCTTTAAATTGTTCACATTTCATTTTGAAGAAAAAAATCCACCCTTTAAGGATGAAAATAGGGGATGAAATAGTGTCATTTAACCGATTTTTGATAATTTTTTTTCTGTTGGAAAGAGTAATTCACTTAGTTTTGTTTTTACATTTAAAAGCAAAAAATTTCAACCCTTAAGGGCAAAAAGGGATGTTGTAGTAACTTTTAATATTAAACGGCGTTGCCTCATATGAGCAGCGCGTTTGGAAGGTTAACCATTTTTAAGAAAATAAAATCAGTTATCAAACTTCAGATCACTAAAACGCGAGAAATAAATAAATATCATAAAAAAATGAAAAACCGACTTCAAAATATATAAAAATTCTTAAACAAAAAATGCACTAAAAAGTAACAAAATAATGGCGTATCCTTGCAGTATCTACAATTTACAAATTATTAGGATGATACAATGTACAACTATTGTTATTTTTGGAGTTGGTGTCAGTCAAGGAAACAAATATTAATGGTAATTTGTAAAAATTGTAAAAAGGTTTAGTTGGTAATTGGTATTTTGGAGTTTAAAGGTCGCTAGATATTGTTACAGTTTGAGTATATTGTTTAAAAGTTCATTTGAAAAATAATTTTCATAAGGCATTCTCGTTTTTTGCTAAGTACCAATATAGTCGTATTTCCTTGGCTGACACCAACTCCAAAAATAACAATAGTTGTACATTGTATCATCCTAATAATTTGTAAGTTGTAGACACTGCAAGGATACGCTATTGTTTTGTTACTTTTTAGTGCATTTCTTGTTTAAGAATTTTTATATATTTTGAAGTCGGTTTTTCATTTTTTTATAATATTTTTTATTAAATATCAATCTTTTCTTTTGTGTTATTTAATCGAGAAGAAAATTTATTTTTCTGTTTCGTTCTTCTTGATTCAATGAATAGTATAAGACATGGAAAGTTGTATAAATGACGCATAGTTGAGCGGTTCGAGACAAAGTTCTCGAGCAATTCGGACGGACGTCCGTGCAAGTGGGCAACCAACTTGAGCTCAATGAATATTTCAATATGAGGATGATGATGTCTTTGACAAAGGACACATTTGAATCCCAATTACTTGCTGGTTGTCTGCCACCGTCCCACCGCCCTTCCACACCATTAAATGAAATATTGAAATTTGCATTTGCATTACATTTTAATCAAATGTTCAAAACAACAGTTGTTAAATCTCAAGAACATTTTAAGACTACTTAAAATTCATATATCGTATTAAAAAAATCGCACTAAAAAAACCGCATTAAAAAAATTGAAAATTTCACTCCCAAAGCTTTTATCTTATATGAACTAATAATGTTGAAACCGCAACATTGTCGAGGCAAATTAGAAGTATCTGTTAATTTTCCTAATTATAAATTATGAAGCTCCGACAAAATTTTGATAAGATTTTCGTGTACACTACGTAGTAGGCTAAGAGAAAATTTAATATCTGTCAAGAAAATTTTCAGCTTATAATTTTCCCAATGAAGACAAAGGGAACATTCATAAAATATAGAATAGAGTAAAAGACGATATAAGACGGTTGGTAAATAAATTATATGATCGCAGATTTATTTTTATTGGATATGTGGAAGATAAATTTCGTGTGTGATAAATCTACAGCTACAGATGAGGCTTGTGGCGAAATGATGTTTTAAAGTAGATAACACAATCTCTTGTTTTTTTATATATACGTAAAGACAGGTGGCTTTTGTGACCAAAAAAAATTGTCTAAATAAGTATTCATAGTATCAAATATTGGCTAATTATTGTTATTGTAACGTTATTTTCAAAACAATTTGAATTTTGCGCGGAATTTTATATTATAATGATTGAAATGTTTCTAACTTATTTCAACCTTCTTTTTATCCAAAACGCCTTAGTTAGTAATTTCAATTAGTTAAACCCTGTTTATATACGGTAGAAGGGGCCACATTAAAAAAACCGCACTAAAAAAATAGTAAAAAAATTTTATAAAACCAATAAGAAATAATCTATTGCAACATACTCGAAAGAAAAATTCTTTTGCGATACAAAAAAACGCATTGAAAAGGGACCGCACTAAAAAAATACGTTCAAGATTTTCAAATTTTTAACGAAATGTTTCCAAGAAAATAATAAAAAAATAATCATAGATAAAAACACTTAAAAAATCGGCGTTGAAAACGAAAACAATTGACTGTGCACTGACTACTTGTATACAAAATCATTTCATTATATTTAAAGCATCTTTTGCAATCATATCGTTTCAACCAATTAAACATGATAAGTTGAGGACCACTAATTATAAGAAAACAAAAGGTTTCGTGTTTTTTACCCCGCCCACCCCCACACTTCTCCCATTATTCTTTCTAGCCTTAGATCTAATTTTAATATAGTCAAATCAATTTTTGTAGAAAGAGATACCGCATTAAAAAAAAGTACTAAAAAACCCGAAAATTTAATAATACTAAATAATTTTTTTTCACCTTACTATAGGACAGTTTGATTATTCTACGGTGAAGGACCGCATAAAAAAAGGACCGCACTAAAAAAAAACGATGGGACGGAAATATTCAAAATTGTGACGAAATGCTTTCAAACAAAAGATAAGAGATAAAAAATTAATTTTCCATTTTAGACAAGAAAAAATTAGCACTGTCAACGAAAACAATTGAATGTGCAATGTTTAAAAGCAGTTCAACACAAAAAATCATCAAAGTGAACTTTGCAAATCGTTTCAACCAATCAGAGTTCATAGATTTTCTTTTCCACCAATAAAAAAAGTCAGAAAATCAATTTCGTAAACTTTAAAGATTTAAATTTTCAAGTTTTTAGTGTTGTAAAAAAGAAAAATTAAAGCTTCAATTGGCTTTCTACCCCCACCACACCTACCTTATATCTAATACAGGTTGATGTTCAATTTTAATACAGTCAAATCTATTTTTTTTTGGACCGCATTAAATAAAGCGCACTAAAATTTTTTTTTGAAAATTGCAGTATAAAACTTATAAAACCTAGTGTTAACAACAAACTTAAGAAAAAAATCTTATAAAGAAGAACTGCATAAAAATAGACCGCACTAACAAAAGACGTCAAAAATTTTCATAATCTTGACGAAATGCTTTCAAACATAACAAAAAATTAAATGAAAACATATGAAAAAATGTAATTTCTTATTTTAGACTATAACAAAAATGGTGTTGGAAACAAAAACAATAGAATGACTATTGTCTAAAACAGTGATGGTCAACTTTTTTTTTGTTGCACATTCTACACTTTTAACATCTTCAAATTTTGGTGATACACTGACAAAGAGATAGACTTAAGATAATTAAGGGGCGTTCCATTAGTCACTCACAACACTGGAAATGTTGTTTGTGAGTGTTTAGTGGAACGTACCTTTAAGACACAGTGGAAAATGATTAATGGTAGTAATTTTCAATGTAAACCATAATGAGAATAGAATGCATAAAAGAATAATATAATAATATATAAATATTATATTTGGCGGTACCCAAAAGCTTTCTAAAACCTGTTCAAAACCTATGAATGTCTTTTTGCCATTTATTTCTTCAAATAAGAATTTTTGTTATTTTGCGATTTAAAGTGTAGTCAATATTATTCTGATTACGAGTATCATCAAAGTTACCTTTGGATATCATATAGTTTCAACCAATAAGAGTTCATATATTCTCTTTTCGACCAATTAACACTTAGCAAATCATAGACAACTCGATCAACCAAATAAAACATTTACAATTTTAAGTTTTAAAGTTTTTAGTGTTGTGAAAGGGAAAAATTAAAACTTTTGTTTGCCGTGTGGCACGTTTAAGACCTGAGTCATTTTTCATCTTTTCACTCATATGTCCGTTGGCAAGTGTGGAAAATAAATTTTCTTTTCGTTATTCAAAATGTTGTTGTGTTGTGTGTTGTTGTTGTTTTTTTTTTTTTCTTTTCTTCTTTTCTTGTCGTTACATTTACGTCGATGTTATAAATTGTCAATGGCAAAAGCTTGCAAGTCAGTCGAATATTGTATGTATGTGTGTGTTGTATGTTTGTTGGTTGATAGGTAGTCATTTGGTCGAGGGTTGTGGGGGTGTAAAGCAGCTGTAAGTGATTCTTTAAGGAATCTATGGCGCGTCGTTTGTGTTATAGGTCAGTATGGTCGTGGGGGTTGGGGGTTGGTTTGTGAGTGAAGGCGTCCTCACACTGGGCACGGGGCGCTCACGGCGCACTCGATCAATACTATCGTGGCCTACTGAGAACGTCGGAGCGAACGTCGGGGTTGCTTTTTAGCAACCCCCTCGACACTTGTGCGCCTCACCTGTGTATGTGTGCACCAAAGCTTTCGAGACTGAACCAACAGGTAAAGCTCCGAGAAAAACATCGACAACCCTCGACGATGAACTTTCACAGAGACGCACGTCAACGTTTTTTTTTTCCTTTTCCAATGACACCGATTAATTGCACCCCATCCCCTATATATTTAAATCAGTAATTATTCAAAATTATTTCAATCACTGTCGTATTATGACTCATTGCTATAAACTTCGCTTAAGCTAACGGGTTAAAAATTTTATATAACATAATGAAAAATGTCGAGTTATAGAGTTTTTGACTTATCAAGTATTTCGAAATTTGTAACTTTTTTTATCTTATTAAGAAGTCAAAGAAGTTCTACTTATCCAGTTTTTACGGCTTGGACTAAAATAAAAAAATACCTGTTATTAATACTTCTAAAATGAAAAACTGGATATCTCAAAATTGAGAAGAAAAGTGTAAAATGGTGAGTTTTTGATTTAACGAGTTTTTTGAGATACAAAGGTTCGACGTTTTTAATGAGTTATATAGGTGCGACTTATCCAGTTTTCATTGCTTGGACCAAAAATACTAAGACTATCAAATAGAAAAACTTTATATCTCAAAAATTAAAGGAAAAGTGAAAAATATTGAGGTTTGACTTAAAGAGTTTTTCGAGATATATAAGTTTAAGGTTATTGACGAGTTATAAAAGGTCGACTATTCCAGTTTTTACTGCTGAAGTAATTAATTGAAAATAACTTCTTCAGTCTCTCTCAAGTATTATTGTTAACATTAACGGAGTAACAACATTTAATTCGTTTAATATAAATATATCGAGAACTTTAATTTGTTTAAGTCATAATATTATGAAAGTGTAATGAATTATTGTAATTTATATTTACTCTGTGCATATGAAAACGTCGCGTCGACGAACATTTGATTTTGTTGACAATTTCACAGCCACAAATTTATTTATCATTTCATAAACCTCCGTACCCTCAAACCACCTGCTCAACCCACCCTTCCATTCTCTGTGTGTGTTTCATGCCAAAGCTTTCCATCTCTAAATCATTTGCATATAAAAATTATATGGAAATTTTTATACAATTAGCACAAATAAATCTAATTTGTGTCTTCTTAATTAACTTTGTCAAATAATTTTTTGGTTATTTTTTTAAGACCGTCAGCTATGCTTAGATTTTCAAAATACTTGTTCGAGATTGTCGTCAAATATCAGAGCTACCATGAACCACAGAACTTTCTTGTCGATGAATCTCGAAATTTAAGTGAAAAACGTTATTTTTCATTTTATTTATTTTGTCAAGACGTGACCACACGGTGTGTTACACTTTTTCCTCGACTTAAAATAATCACAAATTAACCGTGTTGGTACTAGCTTATCTCAAAGAAATTTTGTATCAAATTCAAAAAAAAAAAACTGTGACACACCGTGTGGTCACGTCATTGTTATCACGAAAGTAAAATAAAAAAATTAAGTTTCAATCCTTTTTAAGCCGAACAATCTAAAAAATGATGTTAAGCCCTTACAAATTTCAACAACAAGAGGTGTGACCATACGGTGTGTCACATCTTTATAAGATGTTGGACTGTTATTATTATTTTTTTTATATTCGGATATCTGATTACATAAGATATGTTTTTAACACTAAGAAATTTAATCACGTGTCAGTAGTTATTTGTATAGAAAATAAAATGTGTGACACACCGTGTGGTCACACCAACTTTTTAATTTATACCTAAAAATTCATTTTGTAACACTTTAGGTACTAATTTATTTCGAAGAAATTTCAGTCGAATATCGAAAAAAAACCGTAGTGAAATTTTAAAGACTTCTCAACTTTGATAGGTGTGACCACACGGTGTGTCACACTTCATCCTTTTTTAATAACATCAGATATTCATTTGTTTTGTTTCATTCTTTGACTCTTGTTAATAAAGGGTCAGTTGTGTGACACAGCATGTGGTCACGTTGTTCCTTTGTCGAAATTTAAATGACAACAATTTTTATTATGATTTCCTTAATTTTTGGTGTGAAGAAGATTTAAAATGGTTTTTATATTAAAGACCATATCATGACCTTCAAAAACATTTCTGTACTCTACTTACAAAGAATCAAGATCAAGATCAATAAAAACAAATCAATACAAGAAAAACTCAACGGGAATCGAACCGAGCACGATTGAAAAAAGGAGTGAATATCTAGGAAAACCTAGAAAATCAAAAAAAAAAAATTAACCTCTACGTCACTGAGTGGGCTCATTTTTAAGTGTATTAAAATAAAAATTTCTACCTTTTTCAGTACTGAAGACTGTGACCACACGGTGTGTCACACTCTGATTTCCTTTTTTGACCCTTTTTTTAGCTTCCAATTTATTATATTTAATATATACGCGTAAATTGAAATTACGAATTTGTCTGAAAATGTTTGCTGCGACGCGTCACAGAATGTTCTTTCACATGAAACCCGCTTTTGGTTAAAAAAGCATAAATAAAGTTTACAGTTTGTTCAAAAGTTTTTAAATTAAAAAACAAATAAATACTTTCAACAAATCTATTAGGAGTAGGTACATAGCTTCTTTATGCTAACCCTCCCTTCCCTGAAACCCTCCTTATTTGAATTTTCCTAGAAAAAAGTTTCAAACAAAAGTTAAAGGCTTTGATAAGTTTAACAATCGTACCTAATTTAAAGAAAATCGTTAGAGCCGTTTTCGAAAAAAATTGAAAAAACCTAAAAACACATGGAATAAAGGGGAGGGGCTTCCTGTCAACTGATTTCAATCAAAAGCTTCACGACCTAACTAAATGAAATATAAAGTCAAAATTGCAAGTTTGGTGAAATTTGGATAAGGCTTTCGATACGATATCGCTGTCAAACTCACACACACACACTTACACACATATAGTTTTATAAAAACCATTTTTTGGACTCAGAAGACCTCAAAATGTGTATATCCAATGAAAACCCGAAATTGAGAAATCAACCCGATTACAATGTTTGTTTACATTGTAGTAGTAAAAGAAAGTAAAAACAGTTGAAAGCTTGTTTTTGACAAAGATACTGATAAATAAAAGACAGTGATTAAACAACTTCAACATACGCCATCTTTACACGTACTAGGTGTAAAGAGCTGATCTTTCAATATATCATAGTGTGCAAGTTCGGGTTATTCCTACTGACGCACTTTCTTTTATTTATTTGTAAATAGCTTCTTTTAAGTAGTAATAACCTTTATTTGTTTTTAAATGTACAAAAATTTGACGAGACTCTTTTCACTAACTTTTTCGAAAATCTAACAATCACTTCTGAATTAATTTCTAGTCTTTTAAATACAGTCAGCCATGTTGTTTATATGTAAAAAACAATGCTATTGTTAAAACAAAAGTGAGCGTTTTTTTCGATCTAACCTTAAAAATAAGCGACCAGTTTCCAAAAAATTAAATGTTTTGTGCCATTTTTAAGTGCTTCATAATTTACCTCATTTCATCAATTTCTAACTCTGAAATCTTGTCAAAATCTTTCAACTAACCTCAAAAAACACGTAAATTACATCTACTTAAACGAAACAAGTGCTTGTAAAGGTTAAAAAAAATTAATTTTCTACATAAATATCTTAGTCATTATTATAATAATTTGCAGTCACACAATCGAAATTAAACTGTTTGTACCGACCCGCCACATACAGACATTAAGGGCTTTTATGTTGTTCCCATTGAAAGGAAACGGGAATTTAATGAACTAAATCATTTATTCATGTTGTTTACACGCAATTTTCAGATCACTCTTGGTTATTTGTCATTAAAATCTCCCTTAGAATAAAATTTTAAAAAATATAATTTCTCCATACTAGATGTAAGAATTAAACGTTTTTGTTGCTGATGAAAGCAAATTACTAGACCCTCCCCTCACCCCCCACCCTTCTTTATCACAATCCAGATGGTTCCATTTAGCAAACACTGTTTAAAGTGCGATTTTTTTTTTTGCTTCGAGCACTTGAAACTTGAATTATTACGTGATTCAAACTAGGATTAATTTCCTTCAGTCGTCGGAAAATTTAAATTTTAAATGTCATTTAATTGGATGTTTGTTTGTCGAAACGAAAATCTCTAACAAAATAAAACAGTTAAGCAGCGGAACAAAATACATATTTTATTATTTTATTGTTTTTCATTTTGTTTTGCAAATATTTCGATGGTAATTTGTACCTACTGGGAATATTTTCTATTTTCTTCCCCTCTCCCCATTTTTTTTGCTCGTCTGTCTAGTGGTTGGTATGTGAAAAAAACCTGATGTATAGCAAGACGTGATAAATTTCACTGATAATTTGGAAAATCACTTTATTGGAAGCAATCACGTACGAGGCAAGTTTTCATCTTATTTAACTTTCCAGCCGATCTTTATTTGAAACTGATGACTGCGTCTGTTACGGTTGCGTTAACAAATCAACTATGAAAAGTTTTTAACGAAATTGGAAAATGTTTGATACGAAAAATAGACGTAAATCGAAAAAAAAATCAATATAAATAAGACTTGTTAGTTCATAAATACTTCCAAAGGAAAAAGTTCAAATTACATAATTAATACTCTATGGTTATCCACGTTTACAACCACCTCTAAAAAGTTCAGTGGTTTTAACTAAATTGTACAAATCAAAAGAAATTTAAACTAAAACAAACGGAAAATAACTCTATACAGAGAGACAGTTGGGCGAGCCAGATCGCACGAATATAAGTGCTGCCCCCTACTTCGACTACGAAATGTGAAACTATTTCTTAGTCATTTGTCTGTTCCTTTCACTCCACTGTTCTACACTCGGAAAGCCTACAGCCATAGAGAAACTATCAAGGCTTTAGGGCTTTAGCCGTTCCAAGTGTAGAACAGTAGAGAGAAAGGAGCAGACAAATGACTAAGAAATAGTTCCAAATTTCGTAGTCGAAGTAGGGGGCAGCACTTGTATTCGTGCGATCTGGCTCTCTCAACTTTCTTTCTGCTGGATAACTCCAAATTCAGAGGAAAATTTCAAAATTTTACTAAGGAATTGTAGAAAAATCACCAATAATTTAATTTTAGCCTTAATTTTTAAAACTAAATGCTTCGAACTCCAGATGAAAAATTCCAAAATGTCGTGTTATTGAGTTTTTCAAGATACTAAGATAGGCTACTATTTTGACAAAAGAGTAACCTTTTTTGATGTCACAAACCAGTTATAGATATTCGACGTATCCAGTTTTTAACGAATTAAATTAATTCTTAGTCCATTAGTTCAAACAGTAAAAACTGGATAAGTCCAACCTGTAAAACCCCGTAGTAACATCAAAAAAAAAAAAAATAAAAAATAAAAAATAAAAAAAGTAGCTAAGAATGTTGAAAATCTTCTACAAAGATAAGAACTCAATAATTCAACCTGTTGCACTTTTCCTCTTTATTATGAAGCAATATGCTACTGAGTTCAATATGCAGTAAAAGGAAGTAAAATTAATTGTAGGTACAAAAACCTTTGTTGTTCAAGTCCTCATTAAATTGAAAACTCAGTAAGTCAAAGTGTTCATTTTTTCCTGTTAATTTCCGATCTATCCAGTTTTTCTGTTAAATAAGGTAGGATAATGGAAGGAATTGCTGATAATTAAGCACTTACTCCAAAACAATTGAATTTTCAAAGGTTAACTTTGTCTTTATAGACAAACAATAAAACAAAATTAGTTCTTACAACATTAAAAACTTGCTATTATACTTTTAGTCACTTATACATATAGGCAGCCCATTTTTTTGAGCCCATTCCAGAGACTTTGATTGCCAAACCTTTTGAATATTCAAGTATGGAAATTCAAATATTTCATTGTCGACAATGGAGATCTAATTTATAGCAAATTCCATTCTTTTGCATCGAGGTTCGTTGTCTTTGTCTTCATTCGTAACAGTATGAAATTATTTCGTCTTGTGATGGTGTTTGAATGCACTTGTACTGCACCAGCATTTGCACAAACAATGCATGTGTTAATGAACAACTTTATTTATCTTGTGAATGTCGAAAAAAAAGGGGTGGAAGGAGGTGAAGAACTCGTTGTGTTATGACCGTCATTAAGCTGAAGAAATATTTTGCTTGTACAAATAAAATATTATGGAAATTGTTCGCGTGCTTAATATTCGCTGCAATTAACAGCATGTTTGTTGATTCGTGTGTGTTGTTTTTTTTTTTTGAGGGAAAAAGAAAATGCTCAAGAGGAAAAAAATACTAAACGAAAACCATTAAAGAAAATAATTTAAAATTGTTGAGGAAAAGCCAAGAGAAAATAATTTGTAAGGTTTATCATTTAATTTTTAACAACCTTGGTTAATGAAGCTTTGATCCGATTTTATCTTTTTCAATGTGATCACATTAGTTCGAAAAGCTACAATGTGACCACACGGTGTGTCACAACTTTTTTTTTTTTTAATTCAAAACCTAAGACTATATTATATTGACAACGCACTGACTGCAATAAGGCTTATTGCTGTTGTTTATTGAAAATTTTGAGTGTCTTTCATCACTCTGAACCATTTCTTAATAAGGGTTTGCGTGATCGTAACTGAAAATTCTAACCTGATATTTAAACGTAATTATCATTTAAGTAAAACAAAACTTGTTTTAAAAGAAGTGAGTTCAAACAATAATCAATAAAAATTATATGATATTAAAAAGGTAAGGTGTGACCACATGGTGTGTCACATTTTTCTGTACCGAATCTTGGCAACGTGTATCAATGGTTATTGTTTTTCCCTTTCAGTCAGTCAATACTCTGACGTGATTATACAAAAAATTCCACGAACATCGTCAACGACGCAAGAACGCGTTAAACAGAAAAAACTAAAGAAAAATGATGAGAAACTTATATCCAAAGTTACTGGCCTTCCCTTACCGTACTAAATGAAAATTCAATAGACAAAAAAATTCTCTCACACCAAAGCCAATATCGAGCGAGCCATCTTGAAATATCGAAAGATATGAATGAAGAGAGAAGAAGAGACATAGAGCCGGGAAAGATGTAATATCTTGTTTGGCTCGGATGAATAGACATCTCGATGCTGGCTGATTTGATTCAATCGGCTCGGATCGTACGAATTAAATGAACCAAAAGTTGAGCATATTGGCTCCATTCAAATATTGTCTTCCTCCTCACTAAGCAATTGTCAATACAATACACTAAGGGGCTCACACTCCGAGGGTTATTGCAAGCATGTCAATCGTGTTATTGAAGATGTAAGACCGTGGTTATAAGACCGACTGTCATTCAAAAGGTTGATTAAACGTTAAAAAAAAGAACGAATTTTAAGCAATCATTAAAATAAGGTTATGTATTATAAAATAAAAATGTGTTAAAATTAGCAAGAAAATGTCTGCAGTATTAACAAATAATAGTGGAAAAGCTTGAGATTTATTTGTGTATTATATTATTAAAGCAATGTGTTGCATGGAATGTGGTTTTATACTCTCATGAAATATATTCAAATAGAAATTTCAAAAAGATTAACAAAAAAATTTTTAATTCTTCTTACTCATTAAATGTATTCATTACGCAAATTAAGGGTAATGAGATTATTGACAAGTCTCCAAAAAAAATTTTACAATTATTTTAATTTTAAACACTTTCATGAATAACGTCTGTCTAATAAGATATGAGAAATGTGTTAAGCAAACTTTGAAGTTATATAGGCAAGTATCTCGTTTTCTGAACCATTTGAGTTATAAGCTCAGTGTAGAGCATAAAATTTTCTCCAAGTTTGATTATAATAATCTAAAAGCCTCTGGCCCCTGTTTCATGAAGACATGTTGAAATTTTGCACAATGATAGCTATAGGTATATAGATGTGTAGGTTGAAGAGTTTTTACTTGACCTACCTGTGTGCATCCAGGTACTATGCATATAAAAAAGATAATATATACCAAAAAATGGTTTGATTCGGAGGCCAACAAGGACTATTCGAAATTTTTGAGTAAAAAAATAAGGCCGACACTTTTAAAGGGGCCAAAACACCCCTAAACTTTTAGCTTTTATCCCTAACGTTAAATCAATAGAGTGAATATAACCTTCAAATGGCTTATATTAAGATTTTCTGATTTTTAGCTAATATACCAAGAACAAAGAGTAAACTATTATTAAACCAGTGCTCTAATATAGTACAAAGTGTGATAGATGTCTTGATGAAAAGTTAGAACTTTCTACATCCGACTTTTAACTTTATCTAACACTAGCTGCTACCCGCCCGCTTCGCTGAGTGTATCTAAATTTAACTGATTAATTAAAAGATTCCCTACGTTCATAGCGAAATATAAAAATTAATCTATTTTGACAAAAAAAAAATGATAGATACTTTCAGACTTTAGATCCAAAGAAAGTTCATCAAAATTCATAAAACTACTTTTCTACGATTTTTTTACGATTCTAGCTTCTCTACGATTTTTGGTAAAAAATTACCTGGACTCCTTCCTGTGGGAATTGAAAATCTTTCATACCAAATGTCATTTAAAACCCTACTGCTATTTTAGGGGGCATCCATTAATTGCGCGAGACGTTTCTTGCGATTTTTAAGATCCCATCCCCTCCCGTCTGGTAAAATGTCATGAGATTTGGCATATATCATTCCCTCAACCCGCCATCTAATGTGATATTTTTCAAAACAAAAAAATACGTAAAATTTGGGAGACCTTCTCTTTCCTCAAAATAAGATCAGATGAGATTCGGCTCGACCCCATCGGCCCCTGAACGCCTTACGTAATTAATGGATGTTCCCTTAAAAGAATAGATTAATAGCTATCCTACCGGATCTTTAGCAAAACTTCATTAAAATTCGTTCCGTTAAGTAATTGTTAAATTTTGAAATGTTTAGTTTATTATTTTAATTCTTTTTTTTATAATTAATATTTTCAACAATGAACAATGAAAAAATTCAAATATTTAAAAAAAATTCATTATTAATTTTATCGGGTGTTAAATTAAAATTCATAAATATTAAACTATTTATTTTCCAGTAAAAATTGTCAATTTTTTAATTTCAACTTTCTAGAGATTTATTTCGTTATTGTGTAAAATTGGAAGAAAATGCATCAAAATTCTATTTCACGAACTTTACCGAAACTTTTTAAATGTACGGTTCCTGTAGGATATAATTGTTTTGCTATCCCATGGGAACCGTTTATTATTCCGATATGAGAAGTAATCTATATCATTTTCTGGCCCCTAAACTACCAAATTACAAAAAAAAGTTAATCTTTTGCTCTGTAAAAAACAAAAAATATCTATCCCACGGGAACCGTACATTTTTTCTGGATATAAAGTATACTATATGTTAAACCGGATTATAATCTATATCTATGTCAAATTTCATCCAGATCCATTCAATACTTTTTGAGTGAAAGAGCAACAAACATCCATTCTTACAAACGTTCACGTTTATAATATAAGTACAATAAGATATAAAGACCCCAGGGAAAATCAATATAACTTGTAGTGTTTTAAAAGTCAAATCGAATAACGTTAATTATTTTTAAAAAAATGTACACATGCGTGAAAAAATTTGAAAGTCGTCGAGTTTCACTTTTTTTTAAACATTAACCTCACTTATTTTATTATGCACTAATAAAGCCACATTTTATATAATAGAAAAAAGAAGAATTCCTTTTGCCCTTTCAAAAAGCCTCAAAATACTTTAGTTTTGTTTCTCAAAAAATCACCAAACCTCATTAAAACGCATAAGTAATGAAAACAAAATTTATAACAAGAATGTATTTTTGTTTTGTTGTACGGATCTAAGAATTTTTCTTCTCTTTATCACCACGACCAATAAAGTCTATTGTGATGTGACCCTCTGTATTAACTAGAGGAGCATTAGGCTTCAAAAGAAAGCCAGCACCTGCCTAGGGGCTGCCATTGCTATCTCGCCAGGCGTTATGTCTGTTTTTCCGAGATCCTACAGTCTTCTTTTGAAAGCTGCCTTACATACTCTCTAACTACATACTCTATAGTTTATAACCTCATGTGCTGGAGCCCACCAAAGGTAGACCTTGTTGCGAGCTGTCAGCTCCCTGAGAGCTTCTTGACATTGCCAAGCAAGTTTAGACCTAACCGTCTTCGATGACAGTGCCTTAAGCGCTGCTTGACTGTCATTTATAATGTTTATTTGTGCCCCATTCAAACTCTTCGCAAATTTTAGTCTGACACAATCATCTTTTGCAAGCACTACAGCTTGGAAAATGGTAGTTCAAATCCCAAAGGTCTGTTTAAGTGGACAATATGCTCCATTAACGCCCATCTTACGCTCTGGTATCCATAAATGAGCCACACTCGTTCAACTTTAGCCCCCCCCCCCCACAGTAGTCTGTCTAATATTCAGACCATGGTTGTATGTCATCGGAATGTCGTCCAATAGCTTTGAAGCACCGGCTCTTTTAATATTTCCCATAAAGATAAGGTATTCCGACAACTTTGCTTCTGCATTTAATCTTAGAGCAGAGATCATATCCTCCTTCTTCACATGAAGATGCAGAGAAATTAGAACCAAAACTGCATCCAGTGTTGCAGAGGGGCAGGTGCTCATAGCACCTGTAATACCCACCGTCACCAAACACGGTTCCCTTCCTTTGTTTTGAGTTACAATACTACCAACATGTGACCAGTAAATCATTTCGGGATTTAGTCCCCGTTTTTTACCATAGAGCCTACAACATGTCCACGCCGTTAAGATCACCTTTTGAAAGATTCTCTGTATATGAGAGCTCCAAATCAATTTGTTATCCATATGCATTTTCCGTAACCACTTTAAAGTTTTGCTTAAATTAGTAAACTGAATGCCTATGACTCGTTTAGCATGGAAACGACTGTGACGTCATACCAATTAATACTATACAAATTGTGTAATTACGTAGTTATTACTGTAATTAACGTGTAATTACCTTGAAAGTCAATTATAACCAAAATTCTGGCAAATTAAAAAAAATAGTCAATTTAAGCTTTAATCTATAAATAAATTTTTTTTTCCAAATTTCGAGGTGGCAAAAAAAAAAGATAAATAAACCAATTTTCCCATGATATAAAGTGTGATAGCTGTTCGTACAAATGAGTGGTCTAAAAGCTTTTTAACTGGTTATCTAAGCACAGCCATCTCGAAAATTTACTTTATTTTGGTAGACTGAGAGAATGTTACTTCATTACCATGGAAACACATTGTGACGTCATAGCAATGAAAATATGAATCGTTTTTAAAAAGAGATAAACAAACCAAGTTTCCTATAATAAAGAGTGTGATAGTTGTTTTACCGAGTGAGCGATCCAAAAGCGTTTTCATATGCAACCAAAGCACAGCCCCCTATGAAAATTTAATTTTTAAAGTATTAATGAAAATTATAACCTTATTTAACCTTTAAATTCTTTTTTAAGAACCACTAATTCCACGATAAATAGAACAAGTAACATGGCCGAAACACTATCTCATTTTTCCACTAGACTTTTTCCCTTATTTAACTACGATTTTCCTCTCCCTAACCACCTCAACATCCGTCTCTCGCACCTCCGTTATGGTTTTTTTTAAAATCCGTTCCATTCAGTGCATATTTTCATAATTTAAATTAAAAAATAACTGCAAGCCACTACCTATATATATAATTAATTCGTTTCGTTTTACATTTTTCTCAACTACGGTTTCCTTCATTTAGCCACATAGAAAAAAACATTTTAATAAAACTCATGTTGCTAAAATCTTGGCAGCATAAAAATGATTCAACAAGTACCTAGTTTCCTTCCTTTTATACATCTATCTATGCTATGATATGATAACATATATTATATAACTCAAGTTTTTTTGCTGACTGAATTCAACGATTAAAACTTTTATCGTTTTGAATAATGGTTTCAATTGGACGAAGAAGAACTTTTTTAATTCCAACACAATGTCAGTAGTTGGTGCACAAATCGAGAAAAGACGAAATGTTTGCTTGTGGCTAGAAACTTTTAACAATCTAACAAAATGTTCTTGATGTGGTGGCCATCAATTACCTACCTACCTCTACATGCATGGGGATGTTTTAAATTTAGTGCTAGTGGTTTATTATAGATTAGAAAAGGCGCGTCCCAAAATCCCCTGATATCAGTTGAAAACAAATTAACGTTCCGTTTACTATATTATATTATTATATTCAACGCGGACCAGTCAAAACCAGATGAATATCTTTTATGGTAGGTATGAATAGAAAGTTGCAAAATACACATGAGTTAATAATTCATATACGAAAAGTTGTCAGAGAGTAGAGAATAAACATGAAGGAAGTACAAATCATTTATAACAAGCCGCAATATAATCAGTGTTGAATTTTGATTTAAATTTCCCTCTTGTATATAAGTATAAAGCCACGACACGTTGTGCTTTCATTAATAGAATTATATCCACTTAAAAATATCTGCTGCGAGGCGTCACAGTACTTTCTTTTACTTTCATTTATGTTGGTTAAAAGAAATATAAGCACTATATAACTATACATAACATATAAACAGAACTATATGCATACAACCTATATATAAACTTTATATACAAATTCCTAAGCTTCACCCCAGAACCATCCTCATTCGAATTTTTCCAGGAAAAAGTTTCAAATAAAAGTTGTAGGCATCAATGAGTCTAAGAACTATAGAAAGTTTACAGAAAATCGTTAGAGCCATTTTCAAAAAAACTTAAAAAAGCCTATATCGTAGGCCTTTTCTAGGTCGTCTTCTCTTACTTTTCCATCACCTCCCTCAGGATAAACAGAGCATCCGTTGTGCACCTACCAGGCATGAAGCCAAACTACGCCCCTTCGACCTTAAAAATTGTAAATGTAATAACTTATGAAATCAATGCTTCATTTGTCTTGATATTAAAATGTTAACTTTGGACTTGAACTAAACTCGATTTCAAGTTTTTAGGCCAAAAACAAGTTAAAAATTCCTAATGAAACACCACAAAGCTCTACCATTAAAGAGTAAGGTTCATTAACTATTGAAAATCACGTTTTAAAGATGGCTATTTCCCTTCCCCGCCCCCTCTTTCAGTACACCACTGAACTATAGAAGAAAAAAAATTAACAAGTGGAAGAGAGCTCCGGCAGCAACAAGTTCTCGAGCAAATGTTTAATGCATTAGTTCCATGCTTTTGAATAGAGAACGAATGACGATGGAAAGCTCACTCAAGCAATAATATTATTTTTCATCATACATTATTAGAGGTCGGGAGGGTGGCTGGCAGCTGACACATATCTCATGAATGTGACAATAATCCGTTTTTGCTAAACGTCTAAGAAACGTGTGCCATATAAAACGGTTTATATTATGTATGTATGTACATTATACCGTTTCATATACATAAATATTTCATTTGTCCTTTTAATAGCTGCTCGTTTCCACCCCCTTGATTTACATATTCGTATAATAATATTTTACGATTTCCGAGAGCTGGTCGTGAACAATACAAAATGTATGATTTTAAATTTAATGCGAGCGTTTTATGAACTTGTGCTTGCTAATAAAACAAATTTAGTTGGAAATGATTATTTTCAATGCGAAGATCATAATTTCCTTACCCACACACCCTTGAGTTAGTACGCTTCAAAGCTCTTACCTGCAACAAAAAAATCAAAATTAGTAAAGTGAACAGATTATTAATTCTTCGTGTTACAAACACAAATTCCACTAGCATAGAGATTCCATTAGAAGCTTTTAAGTAAATAATCGTTAGATTCGAATGCATCCATTGACAAAAACTTGAGAGATCGCATTGAGCTGTTGATATAACACTTAATGCTATAAATGCTAAAAATTCACCAATTAACTTCTTTTTTTTGTTGACTAAAAGACTATAAAAAACATGGAGTTAAACCATTTCACCATTTTTGAGGTAAAAATTTTTAATGGCTTTTAGATGAAATAATTTTCAAATTCAATGCTTCGCTAGGTTTGAACTTGAAATTGAAATGAATGAAAAATTGAAATATAAATATTTGACTTGATTTTAAGGCAAAATTAAGTTAAACAGCTTAAAAATTAAATATATATACAAATTCTCACCCTTCACCCCAGAACCGTTCTTATTCAAATTTTCCCAGGAAAAAGTTTCAAATAAAAGTTGTAGCCACTAAAAAGTCTAAAAACTATAGAAAGTTTAAAGAAAATCATTGGAGCCGTTTTCGAAAAATATTGAAAAAATTGCTAGAATAAAGTGGAGCTTTCGGTTAACCGATTTCAACCAAAAGATTCGTGACACAGCTAGGTATAATATGGATACTATATTCCACGATTAGTGAAATTAGGATAAGGCTTTCGATACGATATGGCTGTCACACATACACATACACACACAAACATGTTTCTAAAAACCACGTTTTTGAACTCAGGGGACGTCAAAACATGTATTTCCGGTGAAAGCTCAAATTTTCAAAATCGATTACAATACTGCTTTTACTATATAATAGTAAAAGAAAGTAAAAATTGAAATAAGTCAATATTTATGATTGCATTGCATCATTCTGTTAAATTTGAGACTGGGGTAAGTCATTAGTTCATCGAGTGATCACTAAGAGCACAAAAATTCCAAACTGTTTAGAATGAGAGTGGTTTAAGTCATCGGTCAAAGGGTCTATCTGAATAAGTCTACTTCATCGGCACTAAAGTTTTTGAAAGTGAACCTTTTTATACATCGTCCCAAATTTTTTGGCCATTCTTTAAGCATGTCGCTAAATGTGTGTGCAATGCAATAATTAAAATGTAAATTTTAATAAATTGTTTAAAATTGTACATAATACAATTGTAAATAAGACAATTTTTAACAATTTATTAAAATTTACACTTTAATTATTGCACTTGAATATATTTTTTGCACCATCAGAAAGTAGAGGTTTCAACAAACAAAAATCTCACCGATTTTTTATGAAAAAAAATCAGATGTTTTGACGTGAGAATTTTCGATTGAAAATTACGATGTTTTTTCGATATTAAGTCATTATAAGATAAAAAAATTAATGTTTTAAATAAAAAAAAATTCAGTGTGTTTGGGACATTAAAAGGTAAGTTTTTACTTAATTTCGTGTAATTTTTTTTTGTAAAAAATAAAATTAAAAATCCAAAAACTTGTTTATTAGAATTTTTCACACACATTTTGAGGTTATGTGAAAAAAGTTTTAGCATAAAAGTTGTAGATCCACTTATTATCTACACCTTTTCCATTTAACGTTTTTCCATAGAACTTGTAGTTTTGTCGCAAATCGAGATAAACCGTTTTTACCCTTAAAAAAAACACCCCCCTTTCCCACTTCCCCACCTCAGATCGGCCGTAATTTATTTTTCCTTTTATTTTTGTTATATTCTCTTCCTTTTCCAATGGGTTTCATCCTACTATAATTTTTTTCACTTTTTACTATTTTCAAAGGCTAAAAGCACTAGGGATGTGACGTTCTACATAAAAAATTAATTTATTGTAATATTAAAAATACGTTTTAAAATTGATTTTCACATTTAAAAAAATCGATTTTAATCGATTATTTTTTCACATCCCTAAAAAGCACTGGTCTATACCTATATGATATTTAAAATAGAAAAAATTCAATTAGTCGAATAGAGATAAAGTACTAATCCTATATGAAAGAGAGAGAAAATTAAAAAAAGCTTGCTTTGATTTTAATCATAAAACTATACTTGCAAACTTATAGCAAACATCCACTGTGTAGAACAGAGTTAGACACAATATAAATTACATAAGAAAAACAGAGATAAAAATTCCATTCTACATAAAATTTCTGGCCAGTTCTCTGAAAATTAAGTCTAAAAAAGTAAAAAGCACATTTTCAACAGGATTCTTATCACTAACTTTGATTAACAAATTAGCCATAATCCTATAATCCAAACAAATTATCGATAACTTTCGGGTCAATCAACTTGAACGATTGTCGTGGCAAGTTCAAATTGGTTCTGATTTAGTTTCTAATTGATGTCGGTTTCGTTGATTGAATTACTTAAACACAAATTTCACTTTATACTTTACATTGAAGAAAAATAATCAATAATAATTTAATAATATAATAATTTAAGCTTTTAAGTCGACTAACATTAAACGTTCAAAATAACAACCGTTCAAGTGTTTTCAATATCAACAGATTTCTAATAATCGAAATGTTCAAATAGACCGATTATTGGTTTGCATCCATTTCTGTCTTTCACATTAAAATTTAGTAATGCCTTACTTTGTTTGGCTTATTCGATTTTATCACTTCCTTAAATAATTAATTACCGGTATTTATTTCGATGTATTTACACGTTAAATTGTCAGTTTGGAAGGAGTTCATACAACTTTCTGTGTTTTAAATGAAAAATTATAAGGGTTTATTAGAAAATACAGATTAAATGAATACTTCTCTATCATCTTCAAACTTCTCTATTGCCTCAATGTATTAAGTAAATGGAAGCCATGATTTCCAAAGGTAACTATTTAACAAGAATATTTAATTGGATATTTTCAGAGGAAATGCCGCTAATATCAATAATACCTACATGAAACCGACTAATCTCGATTGTAATTAAATCGTTTTGAAGAGATTCTGGAAAATAATAAAGGACGCTTTAAAGTAGTTTGTTTCAAAATATTTCAATGTCCAGCTTGAAAAGCTTGAAATCAAAACCACTTTCCTTAAGAAGGATATTATCACAGTCAAGTTCCAATAATTGAACCTTGTTATAGGAATACATTTACTTGTACATCGATAAAGAGGAAACTATAAATAGAAACACGCCATTTACCAGCAATCAACATTTATCTGAAGATGTCTCATGACAGTTATAACTTATAATCATTAACTAAATTTTGTTTATAAACTAAGAATTTATTGGAAAAAAGTTTTCCATTTTTCATTATTTAAAAAAGTGTAATCAAGTAGTCTATGATTATCTTAGCTCTAATTTGTTGAAAATGTTGGCTTTGTGATGGTATTGGTTGAAATTGGAAAATTTCAGAGCCTACTTTGATGTAAGGTTGGAGTTTATTTGGAAGCTTATACAGATTATTATTGGAGTAATTTTCAAGTGGTATATTTATCTTTACATCGAGATTGCACCTGCTGCTGGGGTGCCAGAAAACTGAGACCCTGTGACGGAAGTGGTCAATGCTACAAAGTTTAAAAGAATGTCCGAGTAAAGAACAAGGAGTAACAAAACACCTAAACTTCTTCAAGGAGGCGAACCTTCTCACCGAACTATGGTACAGGACATGTGAAAACGTGACCCAAGAGTGCGTGAATGTGAACTAAAGAGTACAAATAGAACAGAAAAAGTGTATGAATAAAACACCAAGAAAATGGAACAAGTGGCAAAAGCTTTAAAACTAAAACAGTCGCTGATGACCTCATTCAGAAAGTTCCAAAGAGACCAACTTGGAGAGAGAGAAATCTACGGTTCCTGTAGGATAGCTATTAATATGATCAAAAGTAGATTAAATGCACCCAAATCAATCTAAAAATACTTCCTTTACTATATCGTAGTGAAAGAAAGTGAAAATGTATAGTTCCTTCAGGATAACTCGATAGAAAAAAAAAAACTAAATCATAAAGGAGACAAGACATTAGACAACTAATGCACCCTGTACGTGAATAAAACTAATTAGGTGACTATAAAAACAATAAAGAATCAAAACATCATTTTTATCACAAACATTTTAAGGTTATAAGAACATGCTTTTAATAATAACCGAAAATTTGTTCAAACCAACATAAAGTAGCATAAAAGCAAATATTAAACGTATTAAATTTATTCACCCCTCAAACAAAAATCTGGATGTTAAACACAATTAAACACACACACACACACACACACACACACAATAATGCTCATTATCTTCAATATTAACTCCCCAAAAAGAACAAGGGTCATGACTACATTTGTTGATTAGTGCATTATTAATTATTCAAATTACCCACCAAAAAAAAAAATCGTGAATAATTAACGAATTAAAAATATTTTCTCACAGAATGGTTTCGATATGTAATATTGATTTTCTCGTATTTCTGATATAAAAGATGGAAAATCGATCGATATTATTGTGAAATGAGAGACTATGTCGAGGCTGATACGATCTGCGATATTAAACGTAATTTTCACGTAGTCTTTCGCTTGTCGTTTATGAGCAGCACATTCGAAACTTTCGAGATCGTAATAATAAGTAAATTATCAATGTCATTATGTCAATTATTTGAGAGAGGGTGAGGAAGTTTTATTGGAAAAAAAGTTTAAAAAAATGTTTTCTCGATAGTAACTAATTGTTCGTTGAGTTTTTCTCGTTTTCACGGTACAAATGATTTGCGAGATATAAATGTGAACGTCTGAAAAATTGGTGGTTGGTTTTTCCTTGTCAAGTATGTATTGTATATAACTATAAGAAGAGCACAACACACACATACACACGCACACACAACATATTCACCGAATAGAATCGATATGGAATGCGCATTTTAACACTTTTCGGGTGGCAAATTCATCGTTTCCAGTTAATCGATAATTTTAAAGACATATCTAGGTATTTATGTACAAATATAGATATAACATATCGTTCTACGACCCAAGCAAATACTAAGCGTGAAATTTTAAATAAATATTGACTTCCAATTGCGAAAAAGCTCAACTGAAGAAATAACACAAGAAATAATTTCGGTTGGCAAAAAAAAACTTTCCAATTTTCCAGAGTAAAAATTTTTCATTTGTAATCCCGGGTTTTATTTTTTATTTACAATATTTCATGCGGGTGAATTATATAAATGATAGATACGGGTGATAAATGTCTCGGTAAAAAATACACAACATGGAAAAAGTGTCGTCTTTTTTTTTTGGAGGGGATTAGATTGAAATTTAGTCTCAGGATGGGTATTTCATGAAATTTTTCGGAAAAATTTTGATTTATTTAGTGAAAATAACACAAAGTGCACACTTCTCCTCTAAGAAAAGCCGAAGGAAGAATAAATAAATATGATTAAGTAAGATAATCCTGCTTCTGTCAACATAATGAACGAAACATTTAGCCAAATACCCACTGCCACCCTTCGATTAATGGGTCAAAACTTCTCAAATTCATCATATATGACTAGACACCTGTACTAATGGGATAAAGGACGCCCGAACAGGCATAAATCTCGCAAAAAGCTTCGTACAGGGACTGCTCCTACTAGGCAGAATACTGAACCTGGAATAAGCAAGAATCCTTATCAAACAGGGATACACAGGATACACCAGTGTTGGTTACTACAGCGGTATATTTACAGGATGCGCCGCAGTTGGAGAACCCCAAAGCAATGGATCGTTTTTGTTAAGCTAATGAAAGCCTTGGAGATGATCTCCAGGTATATATCGACTTTTTTAGAAGTTGAGGGGAATTAGGTTTAAGTCTAGTCTCACTACGCTTACTTCATGAAATGTTTTGATATATTTGTTGATATGATCAAAATATATGAAAAAAAAATTTTAAGTTGAAAAATGTTGAGCTCCAGGTCTTTTGAAGATGATTCCATGGTAATTTTTTTGTAAATACTACTAAGTAAGTGATTTTATTGAAGTAAGGAATGATTTTGAAGGGTTAAAATTAAAAAACAAAAGACGGTAGTAGAAAACTCTCGAAGATAATTTCCAGGTTCCCATTGAAAATGATTCTTTTATTAACATTTTTTGATTAAAATTGAATGTTAATGAATAATCATTGAGAGCCTCGAAGATGATCTTTAGATTAACATCAAGTTCATGCCTAAGAATGCATGAGCAACTCAAAAATATTTTTTTGAAAGTGCTTTAGTTTGAAATTTAGTCTTAGGGCGCGAATTGTATTTATTTCTCGTTGAAAAAGCTTGAAAATAAAATAAATTTTTTAAGAAATAGGTCTTTTGAAGATAATTCTTTGGCTCTTTTTTCGTTAATGACACTGAATAACTAATTTTATTGAAATGAGAAAAGATTTTAAGGATAGAACTCTCAAAGATGTTTTCCAGGATATCATTAAAAAAAAGTTTTTGGAACGTTTTATTTATGAAAATTAACTTTTCACGTTAAAAAATTGAGAAATGACCACGGACTAGTGAAGGTCTCAAAGATTTTTACATTGATATCAAGTTTATAACTTAAACATGAATTAACAGCAGGACCAGTGTAAAGTGATCTTTAATGAAACGATTTTAATACTTTTTCGGGTTTTCAAGGTATCAACAACGTGTTTTTGTCGAAATTATTCAAATAATTACTTTAAATCGGGCAAATTATAAATACAAAATGTCAATAAGTACTTAAGACGTGACGTCATAAATTTAATAAAACGTCATCAGTATGATGTAATAAACGAATTCAAAATTTATATCAAAGGCAGCTTTGACAAAAATAAAACGACTATTTTGATTTGTTGGCAGTCAGTTTTAAACGTTCGACTTTTGCACGTGGTGTCCTTATTAAAAACAAATTTCATTGTTAAAATTTTGAAAAAAAGTTAGTTAATTGTTGATAAAAAACGATAATCACGTCATTAGTCTAAATGCCTAATTAATTGTGCAATTATGTTCTTTAAATACAAAAACACAATTTTAAACATGGCCAAGCCAAAATGTCAACGTAATTTTTAGATATGAATTGACAAAAATGTTGATTTATTACATAACAAAGGGCCTTACGTACGATCAGTAGTAATCAGTGAGATCAGTGTAATTAATTAGTGGAAAAAGGGAAATAGTGGTAAAGTTTAAGGTATGACGTCATGAGTTATAATTACGTCAGCAGTTTATTTTGCCCTGATTGAAAATGTGTATTCTATAATTAGAACAACTAAAATGGAGGATAACAATTCAAAATATTTGATAACTGCTGTGGTTTTTGCGTTACTTATAAAAATTGTTATAATTGATCAAAAAAAGTGACTAAAAAAATTTTTATCACAGGAATTTTCCAGGTTTACGCTTAGTACAACTACCATAAATTGTTCAACCTTTCACCAGCTTATTCAAAGCTTAGGTAAGTATCAGTCAAACTTTTTGATAATTTTTTAAAACTAAAAATTTACAGACCCCCATACCAACAACCAACTTTCTATGGTTTCGAAGGGTTGATAAACGTGGCACTAAGTGCTTTTCCCTCATTTGGTAAAATTCTTCCACTCAATCGTAAAATGTTTGACGTATAAAAGGTAAATTTACTCACTCACTCGATGTTATTCTATAGTTCGTAAGTTAGTTAGCTAACAGTGACAAAATCAAAATATAATTGAATAGTATATGTTTCCCGTTTAGGGTGCATATTTAATTGCTCCACCATAAACTGGCGTTAAATTAAGTCTAACTGTTTCATGTATAGAAACATCCTTGAACTAAATTTGTCTTTACGCCAAATTATTACTGACATTTATTTACGTGTGTATTTTACAGGTGCACAAATTTTCCAACGGCGAATTAAAAAATGGATGGAAACGAGGACGAAAAAATGCAAAACACCAAATATATAGCAATCGACTCGAACGGAGACGAACATCAACTTTCCATTATGTAGATTTTTTTTTCGTTAAAACCGAAAGTGAATGAAATACTGATTACGAACGACGTGTTTAGACTTTCAATATGCCTTATATAAATATTTGATCAAGCGTTGATAGATTCTGGAAAAGTATGATAGATTTACCTGCCGCATACCCACATCGAAAATAACGAGGCTTCAAGTAAATTTACCTATTAGTTTTATCAAGAAACACTTTCATCAAATCAATAAGGTACATACACATTAAAACAGAAGAAGACACAAAAATTAAATCAATAACCTCCAATTGAAATTCCTTCATTTTCAGATTTTTTTCTATTGAATAAAAAAAAAGGGCACCGGGAAAATGAATGGCTCCGACGCATATATTTACCTTTAGCTCGCAATGGTCGATCGTACGCACGAGAACTGTATAATATAATTACCCCGTTGGGGGTCGTTGTCGGGGTGGTTTTCATTTAGGAGACAATAAAAAAGGGTTGGCTGGTGGCCCTGTGTGCCGGGTGTGTGGAGCGGGGCTATTTCTTGATGGCGAGTCGACAAAGACATAATATAAAAATTCGCCCCGTGAAAAACTTGTTGGAAAGTCGTTGGCAACATCTGGTTCGTCTATAACTGGCTCCCATCCCCATTTAGTTCTATATATTAATGCATTCGAAAACCAAATAAATCTCGGGGACAACACAACTAATTTTCTTTTAATGTCACATTAAAAGACAAAAAAACAAACAGGATTGGTATTAAATTGAATATGAGAAAAATTTAAGTGCTCGTCGTAATATTTTACTACTTGACTACTGAAGAACTATTTTCTTGGAATATATAAAATAGGCAGAGTAGGGATTCATCAAAGCAAGTAGTTGGACATTTTATGAAATGAATTATTCTTAAAATTGTAATTACTTGCTTATCTATAATAGATATTTGATTTTGACTTGAATTCAAGACGTTAAATTTAAGTAAATTAGCTTAGAAGTCAAGTCAAGCAATGTATCTCTAAATGGCAGGAAAAATTCAGGCCCAGCATGACTGGCCTTTATACAATAGAAATCTGAAATTTGGGATTATAGCCTAACTGGGTTGGAGGTACTTTCTAAAAATTTTTTTTTCTTTGATACTTCCAGTCATACTGGAAGTCGACACTAAAATCGTTATTTCAAATGGCATGCCCAAATTGTTTTTACATAACTCGATTAAATTTATAATTTTGAGCATCTTTCACCTCATCTAAGCCTTAAGGATTTTTGAGAAAAAAGATTTTCTTTGGAAATTTTACAGTAAACAGACGTCTTGTAAAATGTCCGTAACCCTCACATTAAATTGTGCAGGAAGCTCGACATAAGCTCGTTTGATAACTCGAAGATTCTGATACAGTCGAGATTATCAAAAATCATCAATTTTTGTTACTAAGTATCTAAAAGTGCATTTCGAGTTATCATAGAAATTATAAAAATTCAACGTTATATTTGTAATTTATCTTATAGTTTAAGAGCTAGCAACGTTTTCAAGAGAGTATTTTAGGTCGGCTAGGCCAGTTTTTATATATTTTATCTCTCGCACTATCCCGAACATCGGGGACGTCAGGAGGGGTTGCGTTTATTAGTGCGTATCGCACCTGTACAGGTAAAATATTGAAACTTTCAGAAAAAGAAAAAGTTTCAGATGAAAATTGTAGAAAATAACATTTATATAAAAAATGTCCAGTGGCTAATTTTCGTAAAGCGGCTAGTTTGCCCGCTACAAGCTTGGAAAGGCTGGCTCGACGTGACGTCATTTGAGTGGCCGAATATTCAGAAATACAGCCCTTGTGTCGACATGTACCTATACAATGAGTTGTACAAGCTTGTAGCGGGCAAACTAGTCACTGGACATTTTTTATGTAAAATGTTATTTTCTACAAATTTCATCTGAAACTTTATTTTTCCTGAAAATTTCAATATTTTACCTGTCATAGGTGCAATTCGTACTAATAAACGCAACCCCTCCCGATAGCCAGACAAAAATACAATATACAAAAAATTGTATTGTATTCTTCATTTAGCCAGGACTCTAATAATAAAATTTCTAAAAAAAATGTAACATTCAAAGGTGTGACCCCACGGTGTGTCACACTTTTTTATTCTAAATTTGAGATGTAAAATATAAAAAACAGATTGCATTTAGGAACATTCGATTTCCTTACCCATTTAAGTAGTTTATATTCATAATATAAAAAACAACTCTTTAAAGAAAAAACTACAAGATTATTTGGGTTGGAAAATCGAATGTTTACAAAATGCTGACGGTTGTTACATTTTTCATTTCAAATTCCGAAAAAAAGTGTGACACGCCGTGTGGTCACACCTTTGAATGTTACATTTTTTTATAAATTTTATTATTAGAGTCCTGGCTAAACGAAGAATACAATACAATTTTTTCCCTCAAATTTTGACAATGTTTCAATGTTAAGAAATTTGATGACATTTTAACATTAATACACTCTAACTAAAAATCTTTCCTCTTAAATTTCAACCAAGGAACTTGTGATAAATTTAAAATCTTCTCGAATATTCATATAATTAATTCAATTCAGTTTCCTAGAAACCAAAATGCACTTTTACACAATAAAACGATGCTTTTATTATTATAAGAGATGCACTTAACAACTTCCCCCCCTCTGTCCATTGTATATATTTCAAGAAAACCGTAAGAGCTAACACAATTTTTTTTTGAGTTGAAGAAAAACAGATTTTCGTATTCTCAACGCAATCCCCTTCAATGTCTCTGTTAATACATTTCCTGGATGAGAACAAACAGGAAAAAAAGTGTGATGCAACATTTCATTAAGAATCCCGTTCAACAAAAAAACACGCTTATAAGAAGAAATATTTTTATTAAGCTCGATTCTAAAAGATATAAAATGAAATTAATGACGAACACAGGGAAAAAGTTTGTTCTGATAAAAGTTGTGGAAAATGGAAGAAAAAAAAAACAACTGGATGAAACATGTTCTCTCTTCTAATAGTAAATCTATTATCAAGTTGATTTAATTATGATTAATATGATGTTCGACGTCAATAGTGAAAAAAAAAAATAGTCGGTGTGAAAAATTAATTGCATTTTCCGTGAGTCGTTTACAAGCTATTGACTATGGGTGTCTTGCAGGCAAACTATGATCAATTAGCTCAAAATGAAGATATTAAATTGAAGCTTCCCATTATGATATAATTACGATCAATTTCCATATATAGGTGGAAACCTTCTCGATGTCATCAGTTTTGATATATAAAATTATGGGAGCATGCAATTCATTGTCTCGTTGAATTATTATTGCATTAAATTCCCATAAGTACAAAGTTTCATAACTCAAGCTCTCGCTTTATATATGCGGTCAAGTCTATCGTTAAATATTATATTATGTCTCGTTTATATATTGGATGCAGCGAGAGAGGAAAATGAACGTTTAGTCGTTTCAATTACCACTAGTGCGGTTAGAACAACTAGATCTGTGTGTGTGTGTGTGTGTGTATTATGTATTGGTTGATTGAACATGCTACAAGTAATTTTATCGCTTTAGCAATTTATTTAAATCAAATTACAATGAAATAACTAAAATGTGACGCGGACAAAAGAAGCTTAGTGGAAAGCTGCTTTTTCCGAGTGTAAAAATTGTGACACGCAACCGAGAATTTTCTCAAGCTTTTCTCGACCCATGCGATTCCCTATCTTGAGTAAAAGAAAAATAAATAATTAAAAATTATAACAAATTGAAATACCGACTTCAAAATAAATAAAAAAGTCTTGAACAAAAAATGTACCTACTAAAAAGTACAAGTATCATGTACAACTATTGTTATTTTTGGAGTTGGTGTCAGCCAAGAAAATGCGACTTTATTGATACTTAGCAATAAACGAGAATACCTTATTAAATTTATTTTACATAATGAACTTTTATACAATATACTAGTACTATGGCAATATCTAGCGACCTTTAAACTACAAAATACCAATTACTAATTAAACCGTTTTTACAAATAAACATTAACGGTTATTTCCTTGACACCAACTCCAAAAATAACAATAGTTGTACATTATATAATTCTAATAATTTGTAAGTCGTAGACACTGCAAGGATACGCAATTATTTTTTTTACTTTTTAGTGCATTTTTTATTTATTTTCAAATCAGTTTTTCATTTTGATATATTTTTTATTTATTTCTCGATTTTTAGTGATCTGAAGTTTGCTAACTGATTTTATTTTTTTGAATATGGGTAAACCTACTAAACGCGCTTCTAATATGAGACAGCGCCGTTAAATGTTAAAAATTACTACTTCATCCCCTTTTGCTCTTTAGGGTTGAAATTTTCTTTTGCTTTTAAATGTAATGAAACAACTAAGCGGAATACTCTTTCCAATAGAAAAAAAAAATCAACAAAATTTGATGATTCAGTTAAACGCCACTATTTCATCCCTTGTTTTCATCGCTAGGAGGTGGATTTTTTTCTTCAAATTTAAATGTTAACATTTATAGGCATGATGTACGTAATAAAAAAAAATATAGAAATCGTGTTAGCTAGGAAAAATTTATATTTTCATCTCCAATTGTCAACCCTTTATAAGGGGAGTCTTAAAAAAAATTGGAAATGAGATTAATTTAAAATTATGTTCTACCAAAAAAAAATTTTTATCAAAATTGAGGTATCCAATAAAAAAATATTTCATCCCTTAGTTTTCAACCCTTTAAAAGTGAACGATTTCCTTCAAATTAAAATGAGACCACACGAGAAGCACCAGATTTCAAATAAAAAAAGAATCATCAAAATCGGTGCACCCAGTCGAAATTTCTGAGGTAACAAACATAAAAAATACAGTCGAATTGAGAACCTCCTCCTTTTTTTGAAGTCAGTTAAAAAGGTAACTATAGCTTCAAAGAACCATGGAGTTTATAGAAGGAATTGATCTGTTATTGATCAAAAATTCAAATTCTCTCAAAATAAGGGATCCATGAAAAATTTATGTGACTAATCAGAGAATCAAAAATGCTGAGCTAAATACAATTTTGCCCAAGTTCCGTTTATAATACAGCACATAAGAAATAAGATTGCCTAAATGTTTTTTTATTTCTTATTTCATGTTTTGAATGCACATTAAATCTTTTGGTTGGTTGTTTTGGAACGAAATTTTTCTTCGTTTTCTTCTGGTTAGATAAACAAGTTGACGTTATCGTAATTCAAGCGTCTAATTGAATCATTTTGTTTCTGCGAAGCCGCTCAATTAGACGCGAACGCAGGCCAATATCCTTTGCAATCCTAGCCTTGATTTCATGCAGGATAAAAATATAAAATACAAACCAGACTCGAACGAGGAAAACAATAAAAGCGACTAGCTCATATAAACAGATGGGTATTATAGAGGAGATCTGATTTTCTTCCACAGTCTTTAAAACAGATTTTTAAGAGGCAAAATTGAAATTTTTATCCATTAAAACGAATAAAATATGAAAATATTTTGTATTTTATCCAATTTTATATATGTTTAAATATCTTTCACATACAACTAAAAAATTATAAAATTATTTAATTCACGTATCCATCATAAGAGGAGACAGTTAAGGGTCTATTTATACTCTATTATATTTAAAAGGGGTTAAAATTGAGTATGACATAATTATAATAGTTTAAATTTAGAAAAAGATTAGTGGCGAAGAAAAGTTTGTTGGAACTGTCTTAAGTTGAAAGCTTTTAAAAAATTGCATTTATTGTTCTCATTGACAAAACGCTTTTTTTTTTAATTTGACTAAATTGCACTTTAAAAGAAAATAGTTCATTGCAGTATCATTGTAATGACGTCACAGTTCGTTTCCATGGAAATTAAGCAACTGGCATAGCTTAACCAAATTTTAAAGTTAGCTGTGGTATGGTTGCTGATGAAAACTGTTGGATCACTCACTCATAAACTCATAAAAGCAACTATCCCACTCTGTTCTATGGGAAAATTGCTTCCCTAATTATTTTTCTCTTTCTTCCTTGTATATTTCATGTCTTTATACTTGAGTTGCATGAATTAAGTACGTATAGTCATAATTAGCATTGCCAACTATTGCAACTAAGTACTCTACTAGACTCAAAATTTCAAAATGTGACATTTTGGCGCCACCGTTTTGCCTCCGAAAGTTTCCCGCGGGGGTGAAAACGTCCTACTTCATCAAAATCGATGTTCAAGAATCAGGTAAAATAAAAGGTCAAATTGTTTGATTTAATTTCAAGTCAAATCAAAATTCGAAATCAAGGCAAAACCCTTTAAAAATTCAAGTAGTAAATTTCAATCTACCTTCAAAGAAAAATGGAAGGAAATCATGGAATTTAAGCACAAGAATTACTTAAAAAAACTAAGTTTGGCATTTAGCTAAAAAGATAAAATTGTAGAAAGCTTTTTTGGGAAGATGTTTGTACATAAAATACTGACTGAATTAATTATTATCAACAAATTTTAGATCAAAAATTGACTTAAAACACTTTCAAATCAAACAGATAATTGCTATGACGTCAATAGTTGTTTCCATGGTAATAGCATATTATAGAATATGCTAAGTTCCTTTGGTTTAAGTTAGATCAAAGGTGGCTATGACTAAGTCGCCAATGAAAAAGCTGTTGGATCACTCACTCGTTAATACAACCATCACACTCTGTATTATAGAAAAAATTTGTTTAATTATAGCTTTTTCTTTCTTGTATTAAATTGAAAGTAACCTAAAGAGTGACAAAGAAAATTTCGTTTCATAGTCATACCAACTGTCTGTATAGGAAACCAAGTTTTCCCACATTCATTTCTAAGGCACCTTTGACAAAATAAAGACAAATTTATTTAACAGTCAATTTTTTCTATTGTTTGACTTAAGACCACGTGCATTGCCTTAAAACTCACATTTTAGTGTCATTTCCGTCGATTTAAACGTTAAAAAGTTAAAATTAATTGATTATGTAATAAATAGGTTCATAATAAGTGATAATTTGGCCTTTATTAGGGTAGTTTTTTAAAAAAAGTACCATTAGTGTTTGAATTAGTGAAACAATTTTAGAGGTTAAAAAATTGTTTTAAAAACATTTAAAAGTACAGTAAAATGTTGAAAAACGCTACAGAAAATTGGATTTTTCTCCAAGTAAGTTATTGCATTTATTTCTGCTTAGCATAATCATGTCTAATTCACAAGTCAACTAACTTGTTGACAAACCACCCTATACAAATGTTGTTCAAACTTTTCCCCCAACTTTTCTACAACCAACCTAAGTAACCAGCAATTTTTTTATTAGATTTCTTTTATCACTAGTTTAAAGTAGATATCAAAAACTTCAAAATATGCGTTGTTACATTTTGGGATGAAAAGCAAAGAAATATCATTTGGATTGTACAACTGAAAAATATTTAGAACCAAATTGTGTGATGAATAAGCAACATTTATTTACTTGCATAACGAAGCCCGAACATAGACCAACCTTATAATTAACAAAATATCAACCAATTTGTTTACAAACCTCTAAATTTTCGAAAAAACTTTCTTTAATTAAATAAGCTACAGATTGCCTTTATAATCAAGAGTAGATTATCAAACAGTTAAAAAATATGTCTTGTGAGGTTTGGATGGTATGAATTTAAGAGTAGCAATTTGTCAATAATAACCTCAAAATTTTCTTTTAAATTCGTTAGAAAAACAAAACTAAGAATTTTCCTTTCAAATATCAAACATATGTGTGTATAACATACGATAAATCGCCACAGTAGACCAGAGCTAAAGCCTTTGAAAATAGTGAAAAATGAAAAAAAAATATAGTAGGATGAAACCCATTAGAAAAGGAAGAAAATATAACAAAAATTAAAGAAAAAATAAATTACGGTCGATCTGAGGTAGGTATGTGGAAAAGGGAGAGGGTTTAAGGGTAGAAACGGTTTATCTCGATTTCCGACAAAACTACAAGTCCTATAGAAAAAAGTTAAATAGCAAAGTTGTAGATAATAAGAAGATACTAACACTTTTTCCACATAACCTCAAAATTTATGTGAAAAATACCAATAACGAAGTTTATGGTTTTTTATTATATCTTTTACAAAAAAAATGACCAATTTTGACTAAATTTCATAAAATATTTTTTTTTTGTAAAAGATAAAAATAAAAAACCAAAAACTTGGTTATTGGAATTTTTTACATAAATTTTGAGGTTATGTGAAAAAAGTGTTAGCACAAAAGTTGTAGATCTTCTTATTATCTACAACTTTGCTATTTAACTTTTTTTCATTAAACTTGTAGTTTTGTTGGAAATTGAGATAAAACGTTTCTTCCCTTAAACCCTCTCCTTTTTCCACATACCCACCACAGGTCGACCGTAATTTAACATTAACATTAACATTAATCCTTTCATTTTTGTTATATTTTCTTCCTTTTCTAATGAGTTTCAACCTACTATAATTTTTTTTGGGTTCAAAAATTATCGACCCTGTTCTACAGTGCAAACGACGCCTTATAAAGCTCCACTTAAAATTATTCAGAATTCTGTTTTTCTTTTTATATAGGTAATCCGCTTTGGGAAGATAAATTTTTATTTTTTCATCGTCTTAAACGGTTATTATAATGTTATTATATGCAACATGGTTTTATTTGTTGCCTGATGGGGGGGGGTACGAGAGGGTGAGTGTGAGGCGGAGATAGGGATTAGGAAAACGGCTCGTTTATTTTACATTGTCATTTATTATTCACTTGCGTTACGTCGTCCATTTACGTCTTGATTGGTTTTATGTAAATTTGCCGCATACATATATAGCGAAAAGCGAGAAATTTTCACCGCTCGCTATATTTCGGATGCCGTCTTTCAAGGTCGAATCAACAAATATTACAATTTCATACAACAAGCTTTTTTCTACCTGTATAGGTATATATGAAAGAAAAAAAAATTACAAATGAAACTTATGGAAAAAAGTTTAGATGCTATCGCTCTCGTGAATAAAGTACCGCCTTGTAAAACTTCGCGTGCTTCTGCTTTAAAATTACATGGCAAAGTTTTTCTTTTCAATATCAAACATTCGAATCTATGTGGCGTGAATTTTAAAATAAATTTCGTCCAAAACAATGAGCTTTGATACGAGTCCAAGATCTAAAATGGCTGTCGGATGTTCAAGTGTGAGCTTTCGGTATGCGGTAGACTGACTGTGGAGGATTCGTGTAGAGTGGAGATTAGTTGTGGTTTTGTCATGGGACTGAGAAGGATTCAATTGAAGTGAAAATGACGTACTTAGGTTGCCTCATAAATGAATTATTATATCAGCCTAGTTACACACACACACACACACGCTGTTTACACATTACGACAAAACCACAATTGAATGAGAAAGCCTTTTAATTAAAGAAAAGCGCGTCGGAATTTTTCATTAACATTCACTGAATGAAATAACATAAATGTTAAAAAAAAAAAATTTTCATCTTTTCCACTGGAAAATTTAAATTAATTCGTACAATTGTACAACTTTAATAGGCTCATTAAATTTAACTACGAGTCAGATGCATTTAGATAGGGTGGAAAATCACAATATAATCACAATCTTATAATTAACTTAAGCAGCAAGTTTTATGAGGGGCGCTTATTTTAATACGGAGATATCATTAAGGTAAATCCCGCATGGATATATTGTTATATGGAACTGTATTAAATTGTATAATATTATTATTGTAAGGTTGGTGCAGATTTAGGTCACTAAAACAGTGTGTATGTGGGCGTATAGTATATGTACCATATACCTGCATGCATCCGGTTTATTATATATTGTATATCTAATTAATACATTACATTTGTAACTAATTCGATTTGTAGGTAACCAGATAAGGTTTTGTTTGGTGTTACCATAGTAATTACGATAAGAATTAGTTTGTTTTGTCGAGAGCTTTTAACGTTTATTTAAGTTTATATGCCTAAAATCTAGTGCTTTTATAATACATGGTGTGACACACCGTGTGGTCACAACCTTTGAAAACGTAATTTTGAAATGTGGGATCATCAAAGAAAATATATAAAAAAATTACGTTTTTCTTTATTAAAAGATGTGACCACACGGTGTGTCACATTTTTATTTCATTTTTTTGGCTAAAAGCTAAATTTTTAACATCTCAGATACATGTCCATTAACTGATAGAAGCGTAGCTTATTTCTTGAATGGTTCTTAAGTAAAAATTAAGGGAAAAAAATGTGTGACACACCGTGTGGTCACACCCATAGATATTAAAATGTAAGAGAAATGTTTGCATTAACACCTTTTTTTCATTTTTAAAAGTTTATATCAAAATTAACAGTTTTTTTTTTACTTGAGTTCCTGGAAAAGCAATGTGACCACACGGTGTGTCACATATTTATTTCCCAAATTTGACTTAAAATAGTTTCAGGAACTAAATTATGCTTTTATACTTTATTGATTGAATTCCTGACATACTTAATATGTAATTTTTTACATAAAAATTGAGAAAAATGTGTGACACACCATGTGGTCACACCGTTGGATGTTTGGAGTTGTGGGCAAATTTTAACATTAACACCTTATTTTCACTTTTTGTAAATTTATATTGAAGGTAAATAGATTTTTTTCACTGCAATTCTTGAAAACAACAGCGTGACCACATGGTGCGTCACATATTTTTCTCAATTTTTACGAAAAAATTTACATTAAGTATGTCAGGTGTTCAATCAATAAGATATAAAAGCATAATTTGGTTCCTGAAAATATTTTAAGTCAAATATTGGAAAATAAATGTGTGACACACCGTGTGGTCACATTGTTTTTCAAGGAACTTTAGTGAAAAAAAAAACTTTGTTACCCTCGATATAAATATATTGAAGTGAAAAGAAGGTGTTACGGTTAAAGTTTCTCCAAAAATCCAAAAATATCTATACCCTATAGGTGTGGCCACACGGTGTGTCACATTCTAATTTTAGTTCTTTGAACATAGCAAATACTCGTACATTAAATTTTTCTTAATAACTTTGTTGGTACGATCAATTTGGTTGCTGATAGTTTTTTTTTTTTTAGTCAGAATAGGTGCAAAATTCGTATGACCCACCGTATGGTCACGTTCTCTTATCAAAACTTGAATAAATAAATAAATATTATAAAAAAATGAAAAACCGACTTCAAAATATATAAAAATTCTAAAACAAGAAATGCACCAATAAGTAACAAAATAATGGCGTATCCTTGCAGTATTTACAACTTACAAATTATTAGGATGATACAATGTACAACTAGTGTTATTTTTGGAGTTGGTGTCAGTCAAGGAAATACGACTATATTGGTACTTAGCAAAAAACGAGAATACCTTATTTGTAACAATATCTAGCGACCTTTAAACTACAAAATACCAATTACCAACTAAACCTTTTTACAATTTTTACAAATTACCATTAATATTTATTTTCTTGACTGACACCAACTCCAAAAATAACAATAGTTGTACATTGTATCATCCTAATAATTTGTAAGTTGTAAATACTGAAGGATACGCCATTATTTTGTTACTTATTTGTGCATTTCTTGTTTTAGAATTTTTATATATTTTGAAGTCGGTTTTTCATTTTTTTATAATATTTATTTATTTCTCGCGTTTTAGTGATCTGAAGTTTGATAACTGGTTTTATTTTCTTGAAAATGGTTAAACTTTCTAAACGCGCTGCTCATATGAGGCAGCGCCGTTTAATATTAAAAGTTACTACATCATCCTTTTTTGCCCTTAAGGGTTGACATTTTTTACTTTTAAATGTAATAACAAAACTAAGCGAATTACTCTTTCCAACAGAAAAAAAAATCAAAATTCGGTTAAATGTCACTATTTCATCCCCTATTTTCATCCTTAAGGGGTGGATTTTTTTCTTCAAATTGAAATGTGAACAATTTAAGGGTACGTTGTACGTAATAGAAACAAAATTATCAAAATCGGGTTAGCCAGAAAAAAATTATAAAATTATTTCATCTCTAATTTTTAACCTCTTATGAGTGGAGTTTTTTTTTTTAAATGGGTAGGAGATTAATTTAAGGTTGTGTTCTACAAATAAAAAAAGAATTATCAAAATCGAGCTATCCAGTAAGAAGTTAATATTTCATCCCTTAGTTTTCAACCCCTTAGAAGTAGAAGATTTCCCTCAAATTAAAACTGGACCCCACGAAAAGCACCAGCTTTCAAATAAAAAAGAATTATTAAAATCGAGCTATCCAATAAAAAGTTAATATTTCATCCCTTAGTTTTCAACCCTTTAGAAGTGAAAGATGTTCCTCAAATTAAAATGGGAACACACGAGAAGCACTAGCTTTCAAATAAAAAAATAATTTTCAAAATCGAGCCATCCAATAAAAAGTTAATATTTCATCCCTTAGTTTTCAACCCCTTAGAAGTGAACGATTTTCTTCAAACTAAAATGGGACCATTCGGGAAGCATCAGCTTTCAAATAAAAAAAGAATCATCAAAATCGCTTCACCCAGTCGGAAATTCTGAGGTAACAAACATAAAAAAAAAAAAAAAAAATACAGTCAAATTGAGAACCTCCTCCTTTTTTTGAAGTCGGTTAGAAAACTTCTTTATCTTTACTTACTGAGTATAAATGTTTAAATTTCTTGAAAATATTGGACATTCAAAAGTGTGACCACACGGTGTGTCACACTTTATTTTGGTTGTTTGACGCAAAAGATTGCATTTTTAAAATACCGGCTTACAACCATATGAAAGCACAGTAATTAGTTTTTGAACTTTTTTGATAGTCGAGATTGGAAAAAAATTTGTGACACACCGTGTGGTCACGCTGTTGTATTACCAAAATTCAAGAGATTAGTTGTATTTTAATATATTTTACTTACTTGTAATGTAAATGTTGAGATTTACATAAATTTTTTAACATCAAGAGATGTGGACCATGCGGTGTGTCCACACAGAAAAAAATAGTGGTGTAAAATTTACAACACTAAACTAGTAAAATTTTTACTACACTTTGTGTTCACTATAACCACAAATGTAACATTAGATAACACACTGTGTTGTATTCAGTTCTAACGTATAGTATTTTTTACTACCATAGTGTAGTAAATATATGTAGGTGTTACAACTGCTGAGTGTTGTACAGTTAACAAATTTTGGCGTTTGCGCATGCGGCGCGTACAACATAACCAATAATTTTGACAAATAAATGCAAGTGTCAAAAATTCAACTACATTTTTACTAGTTCGTGTTGTAAATAATACTACAGTTTTTTGATTATCCTATATAATACTAGTTAATGTAGTCAAATTAACAAGGAATATTGTTAAATCTACAACACATTTTTTTCCGTGCATATATCCACCTGATGGATCCTGTATCCACAGAACCTACTATTTCCCTGTCGAGGTCACCATCCTACGTTACGAACGACCCCAGATATTTAAAAGTTTTTACTCATTCTAATTTCTCTCCCTGTAGCTCTACATCCCCGTTGTTGCCACTTCCTCCAAACCACAGGTATTCAGTTTTCGTCCTGCTAATCCCAAGCCCACCATCCTCTATTGTCTTCCTCCACTTTTTTACTTGTTTCTCATCTTTCTCCTTGCTTTTTTACATCGACACAACTTAATATTAATGGTAGGTACGGCATTCAAATAATTAAATCCCCATAATAAAAAATTTAGTTAATATCTATAGTTGGCTAGTTATCTAGATATGTAACTTGGGTTGCAGATACAAGTACAATTTTAACGAAAAAATTTCACAAATCATTTATAAGCTGTTCAGGATTATAAAACTGCCACATATCCTAAGCTCTTAGTGTACTTAATCCGAAATGGATTTTTGAGGTTATGTAATAATAGTTTATTTCGAGGCAAAGCTTTTTTCCACGGTGATTAAATCCCCATTAGTATGCATCTAATAACGTGACTTGACAATTTATTACCAACCGAAATCGCACCTCGAAAAGCTGGGAAAATTTATTAGGTACAGAAAAAAAGTTTTTTTTCCCTATAGTCCATATTGATTAACATAAGAAAAGTTTTTCGTTTTGAAAAGGGCAAATTGTTGGAGAGCTATCAATTATTTAAGTTTATACAGAGAAAAAAAAATTGTTATGGTTAAATGGGAAGAATTGATATGACGTCGAGAGTATGGCTTGCATAAATTAAATTAGTTGAAGATGGAGAAATGCAACAAACAGCATTCAACTTAGCGCTTTTATTATGTTTGACGCTGGGGGATTTGCAGACGGCACTAAGATTGGAACATAGTAAGCTTTTTCTAGTTTTATATAGGTTTATTAAAAAGCTTTTGAAGCTTTCATGCAAAAATGTTTAATATGATTTTAGTAAAGTGTCACTTTGTCAAGTTGCGGGTTTTGTGGGTGAGGTCAATCAAATTTTTATCGAAGAAAATTTCGCCTCGACACGCAAGAAATTGATGAAGTATATAATTGAAATCGATCACAAACTAGTTGCGCTTGGGTGAACGAAAAACTTAATAAATATATGTATACTTAAATGATATGATGAAATCGGTTAAATGTTTCGCTCCTAGACGTTGACAAGCTGCTGCTGCATGAGCTCTTTAATTAAATTTTAAATTGTACATATAAAATTGACTTTCTCTCGTAACACGGAAATTGCGTTTTTCCATTCTTGCATTTTTATAAAATATCATTTCATTGAAAATATTTCAACAACAATGTACATATAAACCCATTCCCGAAGTTTTAATGGCGGACCAATGGAAGTTGGATGCCGAGTTTTCGTCAAAGGGAAATATGTAAATTATTCGGTGGCTCACACAAATAGCATGATCCAAACTATTATAGAATTTTAAATTATAATTAAAGTATAGATAATAAAAGAAGCGAATGGGGTTGGAAATTCGATCGAAATATTTATTTTTGTTATATTTATTTTAATGGGGGGTGGTCTTTGAAATATTTGTTTGATTGTTGAAACTGGTTCAATATCATATATGGTTCAATTTTTATACGACCACCTAGGTTTATGTGTAACATTGGTTGCATAAACTGTTTTTAGTTTATAATTATAAGCGCACTTTTCTAGACAAGTGCTTTTAGCCTTTGAAAATGGTAAAAAGTGGAAAAAATTATAGTAGGATGAAACCCATTGGAAAAGGAAGAGAATAAAACAAAAATGAAAGGAAAAATAAATTACGGTTGATCTGAGGTGAGGAAGTGGAAAAGGGTAGAAACGGTTTATCTCGATTTGCGACAAAACTACAAGTCCTATGGAAAAAAGTTAAATGGAAAAGGTGTAGATAATAAGTAGATCTTCAAATTTTGTGCTAACGCCTTTTTCACATGACCTCAAAATTTATGTAAAAAATGCAAATTACCAAGTTTTTAGTTTTTTATTTATCTTTTACAAAAAAAAAAAATTTTCTATGAAATTTTGTAAAAATTTACCTTATTTTGACTTAATATTGAAAAAGCACCTTAATTTTCAATTGAAAATTCTCACGTCAAACAATCTGATTTGTTAAGAAAATCGGTGAGCTTTTTGTTCGTTGGAACCTCTACTTTCTGATGGTGCAAAAAATATATACATTAAAATGTTAAATGTTCTCAGAAAATGCATTAATTAAGGGGTTAATTTTAATAAATGGTTCAAAATTGTAGTTATATAATACAAATATTGTACATTACACAATTTTGAACAATTTATTAAAATTTACACTTAAATTATTGCATTTTCTGAGAACTTTTAACATTGTAATGTATATATTTTTTGCACTATCAGAAATTAAAGGTTTCAACGAACAAAAAGCTCACCTCACCGATTTTCTTAAAAAATCAGATTGTTTGACGTGAGAATTTTCGATCGAAAATTAAGATGCTTTTTCAATATTAAGTCAAAATAAGGTGAAAAAATTAACAGTTTACATAAAAAATAACAGTGTATTTGGGACATTAAAAGATAACTTTTTACAAAATTTCATGAAAAAAAAACATTTTTTTGTAAAAGATAAAAATAAAAAACTAAAAACTTGGTTATTGGAAATTTTTACATAAATTTTGAGGTTATATGAAGAAAATGTTTGTACAAAATTTGTAGATCTACTTATTTTCTACAACTTTGACACTTAACTTTTTTTCATAGGACTTGTAGTTTTGTCGTAAATCGAGATAAACCGTTTCTATCCTTAAAACCTCCCCCTCTCCCACTTCCCCACCACAGATCAACCGTAATTTATTTTTCCATTCATTTTTGTTATATTTTCTTCCTTTTCCAATGGGTTTCATCCTACTATAAATTTTTTTCTACCCAAAAATTATTTACCCTGGTCTATTCATGGTAACTTCAATGCCATATGTAGAATAAAGAACCAAATGATGTGGTTCAATCATGGATTAATTATAGATGGAGGATTTAGCGCGGGAGTAATGGGGGGAGCCAAAAAGGGGCATCTCAGTACCGCTTGAAGGCTCGATCACTATTTTTCAAAAGGATATCTCGGCCATTGCCATATGTGCCAAAAAAAAACTTAACAGGCAGCCCTAAAAGCGATTGCCAATCGACCAGCGATCAGCTCTAAGTTGGTGTAGAAGTCTCATCAACTCCTGGCGGACCTGACAAAGTACAACCGAGTCAAACTTGATTGGATGCTAGGGTATAACGGAGTTGAGGGCAATAAAGAAGCTGATGCTTGCTTGAGGGCTGGTGCGATGACCCCACTCATGGGCCCGGAGCCTGGAGTGGGAATCACCAAAGCTCCTATCAAAAAATTGATTGTCTGTAAAGTCGGTTTACGGACGATAGTTTTACGTGATAACGTCATAAAGAACACCTAATTGATGAAAAATTACGTACTTTTATGAATTGAATTATTACCACTGAATTATCATTATTTTGTATAGGTAATACAAAGGAGTTAATTGAAAATTAACAATTTTTTCAAAATGAAATCAGACTGAAAATTATGAAGGAAAATATCAATTAAATCTTATTATGTAAATTGTAAAAGAAAAACACAAAACACGTTGTCTTAGGTAAGGGCACCAACTATCGATATATCAAAATATCGATAGTTGATATTTATTTCCGAATATCAAATTCGATATTTTTTTTAGGAGCTTTATTATATTTTATAATAATTATAATTTATTTCACTTATAGTTATTGACATTTTTTCAATTAATCGCGTTTTGAGATGAAAATATCGATATTTTTTACTCTGCATCTATCGATATTGCTTGTAAATATCGATACGATATTTATCGATATATTTTAAACATTTACTCATCCCTACGTTGCCTAGGATTCAACAATAATATCGTGCCTCTCTATTGCACGCACAGATTCAAATGTAGGTAACGTGACAAAATGGCCAAACTTTTTCAGACTTGTTGTCGTAGTTCATCAATTTATAAAACGTTATCACGTTAAAAGGCGATGAAAAGTCGGCTGAGACGGCAGCAAAACAAATACTGGCTAGAAATTTCTAGTCGGTAGCTTAGCAAAAGAATGATGGAGTGAATTTGCTCCTCACTCACCGCTAAGGTATTAGGCTGGGAAGGAACCAACTCAGGACAGTATTGGGACTGAAAACTTGTGAACTGGGAAAGCATCTGAAAACGATTGGGCTGTATCAACAAGACCTCAAATACACACTTTGTGGGGATAGGGAGTAACACATGACCCATGTCATTTTTGACTGAAACTCCCTAACTAAGTGGCGACACCTGTATGGAATAAAAGACGCCTAAATAGGGACTAATTGCATAAAAAGCTTACTACAGGGACTCTTTCTACTTGGCAAAATGCTGAACCTGGAATTCTTGTCTAACAGGGATACACGAACAGAACAGGAGTACAATAAGCCTAAGGCTACAGTGCGGGGAACGAGACCCAACCTGGTTTTCTGCTACCGGGAAAAACAGGATTTGGTTGAGGACAGTTAGTTCAACACGAATTGTTCTTATTTAAAATATTATGAAGCCCAGGAAAATATAAATTATAGCATAGTATAAGCGTTGTATTGTACACCCATATTGTGGACATAACGTGAACGAAATTAACAAGCCTCTCACACATTGATAGCTCGATTTTAAAATGGAAGGCTCATTCTTTAATGGTTTGTTCGGAAGCAGCTTTTATGACTAGGTATACGCAAATCTATAAATAATATCGTTGTAAACGTGAAATGGTAGATACAAAGGATAAAATAACGAGAGGGTATATAATACTATATATCTATCCAATATGATGATCTCATTGAGATCCCCGTATCTTGGATATCAGCATATTTTCTATGCTAACGTTTCATATATCTATCTACCTATTGTGTACCTGTACCTAGGTGGATGTGTTGGCATAATAATAACTAGGAATCATGACGTCTTTTATAGGTTATACGGTTAGGTAAGGACTTAGGTATATTATTGTATACAGACTGCTTTTCGTTTGATTCAAACCGGTTTCCGTGGGTGAAAAATTTATACGTTAAATTTACATAAAAACTGTAATTGAAGAAGAAATTTTTTTCTCCTCTTTCAAGGTGAACGATCAATCATAGACTTGAGGTGTTGACAGGTTGATGTTAATTTTTAAGTCTGTTTCCGTTTTTTTAGGGGCGTGGACAAAATTTTAGTCGTGGTCAATTAGAACCCGACTTTTATCATTTTTTTTTTTAATAAGAAGAAAACTTTACTTCAAGGCCTGCTCACAATGGAAAAATTTAATTTTTGATAGGTTAAAAAGTTTGGGTCTTTAAGATTATTGCGTTCAAAAGAAAACGCTTTTGGTTCTCTGTATGAATATCTTGTTTCCGGAAGTGGAAATCCGGAAAAAAAAATTGTGACACACCATGTGGTCACGCGGTGAGATATTTTAAATTTGGAAAAAATTTCTACATTTACAGTTAATACCCTTATTACTAAAAATAAAAATAGTTTTTTCCACTTGAATTTCGAAAAAAAGAAACAATGTGACCACACGGTGTGTCACACATATTTTTTACCAATTTTACTTTAAAAAACTTTAAAAAAAAGTCTATTTTTTACTAAAAACTGAGATTCATTACCATAAAAATGCTCAGTTTGGTTGTTCAACGTTTGTTTTTTTTTTTTTTTTTTTGTGAAAATTAAGAAAAATATGTGTGACACACCATGCTGTCACGTTGTTGTTTTGACAAAAATTAATTGAAAAAAAAATTAGCTTTATTTTACTAAAATAAAGTGAAAATCTAAGGATTTTTTTTCAAATTTTTCAATATTGAAAGGCGTGACCACATGGTGTGTCACACTTTTGTTTCCGATTTTTTACCTAAAAACTAAATTTTTACAACTTAAAGCATTACTTAATTACGATAAAATAACGTGGTTAAATTTCTCAAATTTTTTTTTAAATCTAAATTGTGAAAAATTTGTGACACACCATGTGGTCACGTTGTTCTTTTGTTAAATTCAAATTAAAACAAGTGTTTTAACTCATAAATTTCGGTTATTTAAGTATAAATATGATTTTTTCAAGTTTTTCAATATTAAAAGGTGTGACCACACGGTGTGTCACACATTTACTTCGTTCTTTTGACTATAACAACTAAATGTTTATAAAAGCGTAGCTTGTTTCTTGAATGGTTTTTAAGTCAAAATTGAGAAAAATATATGTGACACACCGTGTGGTCACACCGTTGAATGTTTTAATTTGTGGAGAAATTTTAACAGTAATACTTTATCTTCATTTTTATAAGTTTATATGGAAGATAAATAAGGTTTTTTTCACTGAAATTTAAAAAAACTGTGTGACACAACGTGTGGTCACGCCTTTTAATATAGAAAATTTTGAACAAATTTCATTTTAGTCATAAATTACTTCATCAGGATGTTAATGTTAATAATAATATAAATTACATTTTAATACTGGCAGTTGTGACCACACGGTGTGTCACACTCTAATTGTTGGCTGTTAAAACTTAATTTTAAACCTCTCAGATGGTGATTTATTATCAATTAAGATGGTAGTAATTTTTTAAGTCAATACTTGGAAAAGAATGTGTGACACACCGTGTGGTCACGTTGTTGTATCATCACTTTTAAAGCAAAAAAATTTTCTTTCATCACAATTTAAATCATTGGTATGTAATTATGAAAATTTATATAAATTTTTCAACATCAAAAGATGTGACCACATGGTGTGTCACACTTTTTATTCGGCTTTTTGGCTTGGGAAAATAAATTTGAAACCTCTCAGACACCGATTTATTGTCATCTAAAATCAAAGCTTGAGTTCTGAACGTTTTTTTCAGTCGAAATTGAGAAAAAAATGTGTGACACACCGTGTGGTCACGGCTTTCTGTTTGGCAAAATTTGAAAAAAAAATCACAATTATATTCTCATAACTTGAAAACAGATAAAAAATACCAGTTTTTGCTTAAATTTTGACAAGGCAACAACGTGACCACACGGTGTGTCACGCAAAACTTCTAATTTTCAACCAAGCTGCACTTGTTTTTGCACAGGTTCTAGTCTAATAATTGTAAACGTGCCATGGAATTTATATATTGTGATATTTAACTATGTGATGCATATGTAAAGGTAATTTTACTATCTTCGTTAACGTTTTTTGCATATTTTTCTTTTATGGAAAACCTTATTTGATGAACCTTGTGAAAAACTATGAAAAATTCAAATATATGGAACATATTCTTATCAACTTTGTGATTCATTTGTTTAATTAACAAGTGTGTGTAATATTTTTTCTTTAAGACAACTGGAGGTTAACCTAAACAAATTTTTGGAAAAAACTTTAAGTATGTCATGGAAATTTTATATAAACATAATGTTTCGGTATAGGCAACCCATTTAACTTAAATGATATAATTTTGCGTATACGTTTTTTTTAACTAAACAACGCGAAATTTTCGAATATTAAAAAAATGTTTAATTAATTTTGATATTTTTGCATGTTATAAACAGATATATGAACTTTTCCATAGTTAATACCTACTAAATAAGTGAGTAGAAAATTTTTGATTTTATATATTTTCCATTCAATTGACTTAAAGATGTTTGTGATGGAGTGCACAAGAACATTTCCTCTTGGCACGAATCATTTCCAAATGAATACCTCATCAATAGAACTCGTAACGAACCACCCACCTGTTACCCTATCATCTATTCCCTCTTCTTCCCTTAACAAACTTTATTAATCTTTTAAAACAACCAAACCTTGATTTTCTCTGATACCAAATAAAATATTTATAAATATCCCTTTATATATACCCGAACATATGGTTTCAATAAACCAAACATCTGTTCGGGAAAATAGGATTTAAATAAATAACGACAGCCTATCTTTTGCCATTTTCTAAATTTTAATAAAATATTATTTTCAAAAAAAAAGAAGGTTTCCTTGTACAATTGAAAAAAAAAACTTAAATCCCCACCAAAATACGATACACATAAATAAATAAGAAGGGGCCACCGGCCAATTGGGATTTTCAATACGCACGAACAGAAAAACAAAAAAACGAAACGAGAAAGAAAAACCAGCGCGCTTAAGTACTTATAGGTAGGTTTATACAAAAGAATAAAATAAAAGATTTCCTTTTCTTCACACTAATAAATCAAGCAATAATGAAATAATAATAGGTGAATCGATTGAGAGGGGCGGGGGGAGTAGCACAAGAAAAACGCGAGTCCTTGAATTGAAAAAAAAACCATTGTGAAAATGAAAGAAAGTTTATCATTGGAAAAACGATTTTTTAATTGAAAAGGTCAGCCTACTTAAGGTAATTGTCTGATAAACCTAAATTGACAAAATTTTGGAGGGGCCCAACAAAAATCAATATTATATAACAATGTGAAAAACGTAATATATGGGATCACCAAACAAAAAAATTTTTTCCCAAGTTTTTGCTTACAAAAAGTTGTGACCACACGGTGTGTCACAGTCACCTTTCGATTTTTTGGCTAAATAACTAAATTTCTAATATTTCAGATACGTTATTATTAACCGATTTAAGCGTAGCTTGTTTCTTGAATGGTTTTTAAGTAAAAATTGAGAAAAATATGTGTGACACATCGTGTGGTCACACCGTTGTATGTTTGGAGCTTTGGGCAAATTTTAACATTAACATCGTATATTCACTTTTTATAAGTTTATATTGAAGATAAATAGGTTTTTTTACTGAAATTCTTGAAAGCAATAGTGTGACCACACGGTGTGTCACACATTGTTTTCCCAATGTTGACTTAAAAAAAATTCACGAACCAAATTATGCTGTTGCCCTTTATTAAATGTACACCTACGATGTTTAAATATATGTAATTACTTAAGTAAAATACACAAAAATATTTTCGTGACACACCGTGTGGTCACGTTGTTGATGTTGCAAAATAATATTTAAAAAAGTTTTTTTAACATCAATACCCCATATTAACAAAATAAAGATGAAATAAAATGTTTTTTAATTACACTTCGACACATTGACAACGTGACCACACGGTGTGTCACAATAATATTTTCTTATTTTTCTTAAGAAATTATATATTAAACATCACAGAAGTATCACACTAAAATGGCTATAACGGTGTTCTTTAAACGTCAGTACTATAATTATTAGACTCATCAAAGTCTACAACTTTCATTTGAAACTTTTTCCCGGAACACTTCAAATAAGGGGGTATTAAGAAAGAGAGTGGGAGTTATTAAATTTGTTTCAAATTACGGTTCTTACAGATATTTATAACCTAATTATCGTTTTCGCGATAATAAATTTAAACTATCGCATATAGGCAGTAATAATACATATAAATCAATTGGTTGCCTATACATAGCAACAAGTTCGATATTACATTTGAGAAAAAGATATTTTTAAAACTTTTTGCTTATTTATAATTGTTGTTAAATACTCTAATAACAAAGTTTTTTTCGCTCCTCCTATCACATACCTTAAGTCTGCGAAGGTGTTTCTTTTGAACGCTTACCAATACGTCATTACTCGTACATATTCCAAGCCCACGTCTTATTTATTTAAGTAAATGAACAAAGTTAAATGTGCCAATGGTCGAAAATAAATTCCCTTCTACCACCTGAAAGACGTAAAAATTGATGGTCTCATGATAAGACGCACGTGCTTTTTGATAAAGCTTCACGTCAATTTATTCCCCTTTAGTGATTCGAATCTAAATTAAACGACAGTACGAAACTTATTCCCTTTATCTGTTGTCAGTTCAAGATAAAATTTCTCAAAAATCAAACCGTTTGTGATCGGAATTTAAATGCGCCGTTCAATTGGAAAAATTGATTCGCATTTTCAATTTTTCAAACTCAAGACTGCGAATATCTAGATAAAAGATTTGATATAGGTATCAGTGTATGAGTGTATGTGAACTAAGGCAGTTGTCTCAATGGTAATTAATCATGGGCTCGATAACAATAATTCATCAAAAACTTTGTGCTCCATGCGCCTATCGCGATTAGCACTAATAAAAAGCCGGGTATATATTATCTTGTCATTGTTTTTCCCTGCCTACAACTTGCGTCGGTGGGTGTAAGTCGAAGGAACATTCTCTAAATAGCTATACCTATGAGTATGCATAGATTAGGTTGGCGTTTAATTAGTTGTCGCGCTCGCACATTTTACTCACTAACAAATTTAATCATTTAATGATTAAGCTTTCTCTGACACGAATTAATATTTAAGAGTCTTTTAATATAATTTATCGCGTCACGTTACGACAACTAATTGAAGAATTTTCACTCTGTTATCGTTCACATAATATATCTAAGTATAGGCGTTATGAGACAATTAATTCAATAACATATTTATTATTATGAATTTAGTGAATTTTTACACTTGTTTTCTTTGTAAAAGGGGAGGGGGTTCTTTGTTACAAGAGTAAAGAATAGAGTATTAAATAATACTAAAAACTATAATTCCCTCTAATCATATAACTATTTGCTAAGTATAGGCAAACAAACAACACAAACAACTTATATGAATTATTATTGCCTATACATAATGATTAAACTTTTTTAGTATTTATTAGAAGAAAACGATGGGAAACTCTATCAAATCGAATAACATTTATTAATTCATACGCTTTTTGACCTCCCATATACCAATTGTGATGCCTTTCAATAACTATAAGACGGATCGAAAATCGATCTCTTTAAAGACAACCCATCCATAACAAAAAGAACACTTAAAATTTCCGTAAGAGCAGAGATTTTGACCAAATTTCCAACCTAAATCTACCAATTTCGTAAGAACCAACCCATAAAATTATTTTTTCATGTCTTAATTCCAATTATCAATGCTATTTATCTCATAAATAATGTTAGCAATAAATACTTTAATACCGTAAATTTCCTTCATTAACGGATTAAGTAAACATTTACAAAATGCTGTTTAATAAAATAGAAAGTGAAAAACTTTGACTTAGATATAGGATAAAATGTTTAAAATAATCACATCTATAAGCTGTCGCTTTTTATTCAAGTCATTTTATCGTATCGTTACGTATTGAAACGGTCTTTTTTAACAAATGTATTTAAAATAGCCGCATTAATTTTCATTACTTGTTTTGCTCTATTCCATTATGATTTTCCAAATGTTTTCCCTTAAATATTACCGTTACAATTTCAGCCTCTTAAAAGTTAGGTCTTTTATAAAACAATTATTCAAAAATCAATAACTACGTGTTCATTTTAAATACAGGTATTTCGCCAACATCCTGAGCCCTGTAATACCTTCAATTTTCTTAGGTAGGATAAAATAAAAGATCGAAAAACATCCTGATTTCAAAATCTACAGAAATGATTCCAAAAGTTACTAAGGACACGGTACAAGAAAACTATCAAAAAATGTTGGTAATAAAAACCTTAAAAATATTTTTTAATGTATTTATCTAGTTAGGTTCTTACCATAAGTTATTGGCCTCTAATTTCAGACAAAAATGATAAATATTAATTTTAAGAACTTCTTCATGTGAGCTCACGTAGTCTCCCAACCGTATCTCTCACAAAGTGTCCCAATAAATTTTAAATACTAAACTCCAAGTAAGTCAAATAACGGAACTATCGAAAATGCGGAATTAAGAATCTCATTTTATAAGCTGAATATAGGCAACAATAACATCAATAAGTAAATTTATTGCCTATACTACACATTTTAAAAAAGGTCCAATAGTTTTTTAGTTGTGTTGTAGCCATAAACTTTTAGCCTTTCATTTCAAACAAAAATGAAAAAAATTAATTTGCGGAATTTATTCAAATGTTAACCCACGTAGTTTCCCCAACCCATAGTTCCCACAAAGTATTCCAAAAAGTTTCAAATAATAAACCCAATAGCAAATTCATATCGTAATATAGGCAATTTAAACACAGTCATGCATATTCATGCCCTATACATACTATATAATTGAAGATACTAAATAATTGAATTAAAACTGCAAAAAATGATGGGAAACTTAAGAAAATCGTTACTTTTTAAACAATTCCATTTAGTGTTTGTATTCACAAATGCGACTACGAAATTTTGACACAGTCAAAAAATGAATAGTGGATAAAAAATGTAATAGAAAAATCGATTTTTTCATCCCACTTTAAAAATTTATAGAGCTTATAATATATTGAAATATAAATAATTAAAGGCCAAAGTATAAATTCCTTTTGAATAACTTTGTAAAATTTGTGTCCTTAAATGTTCTAATCTGGTTTAAATTAACATTTTTCAAGGCACCAAACAGACCAAATAAATAATTAATCCCAAGTGATAATTTGCGTATTATAGGCAATTAAATAACAGTAATGTATTTTCATTGCCTATACTAGATATTTTAGGAAAACCGCAAACAATTATGGAAAACTAAAGAAAATCGCGAATGCGACTACAAAATTTTGACACGACTGAAAAACGATAAGTGGATGAAAAATGAAAGACAAAAATCGACTTTTTCGTCCCACCTTAAAAACCTATAAGTTTATATTTTACATGTTAACTCTTACTTTTAAGAGCATTTATCAAATTTAATATCTCTCTGTTATAAACTTATTAAATTTTATATTTTCTGATTTTAAGATCTTAGAACAAATAAATATACGTGTTGTTTTATGTATCCTTATGTCTCATAGGTAAGCCTTGAACCAATATTTTCCTTGACGAATTTGTGTTTCAAAACTGTTCCTCGTATTAGCTCTCTATCATACATATATTTGAAAGAAATTTATCTTACCTATAAAAAAAGTAAATAATTAGTTTACTGGATGTGATTTATTTTTAAAACGTTATTTTGGTGTTTATATGGAGTAAATCGAGTATTCGATATGTAAGAGTAAAACAACAGGTAAGCTACAGGTAAAAACAGGTACACTGTACTTTATGTTTGATGCACTTCACAGGAAACCATTGGACCACACACATGTTGATGCTTGGAAAAGGAAAATTGCCCTTCTACCTTTATGCATCAAAATGCATATATGACAAGGTGTCATCATTCGAAGGCACCTAACCAGTTAAAATAGGACCTAAAATTGACCATTGCCATGAAATCTCATCCCTAAAGTTACACTCTTACATCCCAAATTCCAGTGAAACCTCCATAAAACCGTTCTTTACCTAATTGTAACTTTAAAAGAAGCTCACCTTAAATAAATCCCGGGCCATTTAGTCACCGACTCCAATCGATTCCAGTAATCGAAGAACTGATCAACACTAGCAAATTAATCCAATAAAACCTACGACACAACTATAAATTATTTTATGATACCTTTATAAAATTATTAACTAATTACCACGGGAGAAAATGTCCACCTGGTGGGACGCCATGGCGAAAGTAGAGTTGAACAATAAAACTCAAACTCAAAACCCTCTGGGTCTTCATTAATATGCCTTGCTTGAGTCTGAATCGCAATTGGATATTGTACAAGGATTAATACAATTTTCAAAAATGATTACATTATAAGTGAAATCAATTTTTATTAGTTAAAAAGTTTATTTTAACTTTACCAAAGTACACTGAAACAATCAACTTGCTTAACACTACGCTTACACTAAGACAACACTGAGATCCACTGCGCTGCACTGGTAAATACTGAGTGTGCGCAAGTTTGACACTTAACAATTACCAAATAATTTTATGAAAATTTTCAGATTTTAATTGAAATTCCAAGAAAATGCAATGAGATGCATCCTTAAAGTTGGGTGTTTCTGAAAGCCCACATATTATTCTATAAATCAAATACAACATGAGACACGATAAGACACTTTTAAATGGTCATGGAAACGAAACTGTGATTCAAGAGCCAATAATGCTTAGATAATTCAGAATTTGAGGAGAATTTATTTGGGCTTATTAACTGTGAAAATTGAATCGATCAACTTAATATTTTGATTTGAATCGATTCAAAAAACATTCGTCTAACCCATTAAACGGTTTACATATTCGTATTTAGGTTTTAAGTCAGTTTTCTAAGAAGAAACATATAGACTATGCCCCATTCACTTTTCAACACACTTTTTGGCCAGTTAAAAGAAAATAATTAACCAAAATGATTTAGAAATAATAACATGAAACTGAAACCTTGCTTATTTCACATTTACAGGGATCAAAATCAAAATTTGAAAAATTCCATGTCGATTTTTTTGGTCCCATAAAATTATTATTTTATAGGTTCATTTTAGGTTCTGGATCACAAATAATTTAATATAAATCCTTAAAATTATTTTTTTTTGGATTAAAACCGAGTTAAAATAATAAATTTTTTGAGGCAGGCTCACACTGAAATAGTTCGGGTTTTTTCGTTTTTCAAATTACATGTACTTGAAACGATTCGGTTATGTTCGGCTTGAAGCCGATGTCAAGTTTGTTCATGTTCTTGAAATTACTAACTGTCGTATTTATTTTCATCAAATTTTCATAAATTTCTCAAGTTTCTTCAATATAAACATAAATTAATTATGATTAATGATCGATTAGCTTTAATATAACACCAAAACTGTGTCTCAGTAACACTTTTAGATTAAACAATTTTGATTCTTGAAACTTTCCACTTTACCACATCTTGTATAAAGCACGACTCATATGATACTAACACAGAAGTTTTGAAATTTTAAAAATTAAGTAAAAAAATTCTTTTCGGTCAAAACATTTTTTTAACTTATTTTTATAGGTAATAAGAGTTAGTTTCTATCATTTCCAATCAAAAATTAACACTTTTAATTCATTTATTAATTAAATAACCTCTATTTGAACTTTGTAGTTGCACATTTTTTTTCGATTTCACCCCTAACATGCTATGTTTTTAGATTTAAATTAATGAATGATTAAATACCAGTGCAAAATATTGTCGAGAAATGCGTAATTAATTAATAAACTGGCTCTAAAAAATTTCTTAAAGTCATTTGGTTTGTTTGAATTTAGTTCCAATTATTGTCACTTGTTGCGCAGCATCGTTTTTTTAATCGAGACACAAACCTGTCATATGATTTAAATGAAAAAGGGGTTAACTCGAGTTTGAATTTTATCGATTTTTACTGAATTAATCGAATTAGTAATAACTAAAAACGTGTTTTATCGAATGTTTGAAAGAATTGTACATCGTTAATTTTGGATATTGGATGGCAACAGGTGAAAAGTTTGTCTCAAACTTTGGTTTTTGCTATTGGTGATTTAAAAGTAAACATTCGTTTAAATGTTGTTATTTGTAAATATTATGCGAGTGTAGATTAATTTTGCGGCAGTGGAAATGAATTTTTAACAAATGTTCTGTGATCCAGGACTTATTAAAATTTAAGAAATAATGTTTGAGATCCTGAAAATGTCAACCTGTAAACTTGAACGTGGAACGTTAAAGCATTGAAATACGTAAGAGTTAGTGCCAAGTCTTCATTTCTAAACCATTTTTGTAAAATATTTCGTTTAAACTGACCGAAAAGTTTGTTTAAAAGTGAATTGGACATAGCCTGTAAGTTTCTTCTCAGAAAAGTAACTTAAAATCTTGATAAAATAAATTTGACTTGTTTAATGAGTTAGAATGAGCTTTTCAGAATTGAACCACACCAAAATCTTAAGTTGATCGATTGTATTTTCACAGTTTATAAGCCCAAATAAATTGTCTTCAAATTTTGACTTATTTATGCATTATTGGTTCTTGTCTCATGTTTTCGTTTCTATGACCCCTTAAAAATATCTTCTCATGTATAAAGTTATGTGCCATTTATAGAGTAATATTTGGGCTTTACGAAACACCCAACTTAAAGTGTCCATCACAATGCATTTTCCTGTAATTTTCATGAAAATCTCAAAAGTTTCATAAAATGATTTGCCCATTGTTAGATGTCAAACTTGCGCACACTCTGTGTGTTTCAGTGGAGCTCAGTGTTGACTTAGTGTAAGCTTAGTGTCGGAAATTTCTATAATAATGAATAGAAAATTTAAATTAATTTTCTTTTTCTAGTTTCAAATTTTCATCTCTAATTGGAATCAGAACTCAAAGTTTTCATATGCTCCAGGTGGTGCCGCTTCGTATTTGAATTGCATCGAATGTTCGAAAAAAATGAGTATCGCAAATATCGCAATATGACGTCCCACCAGGTGAAAAATTAGTCGCGTCTTTGGCTTTGTTAATTAGTTACTAAAAGGTGTTATAAAACTTATTTAAAGTGGTGTTTAGTTTTTATTAAAAAATAATGTGCAATTTGATCAGTTCTTTGATGCTGGATTTGATCGTTGTCAACCATGGGATTCAGTTAAGGTGAGTTTCTTATGAGGCTATAAGTTGATGAAGAAGAAAATTTTAATGGGGGCTTCAATAGGAATTTAAGATGTAAATATTTAAGCTCGTAATTTGATCAGAATTTACATATAGATGATAGATGTTATTATGGACCATAATAGATTGTAGGTGTTGTGAAGTTTTTATATAAATTTAAGATGCGAGTAAAGACGCGTGAGGCCCCCGTGGATATTTTGTGTTTTCCTGGAGAGACTCGACCCCGATGTTTCCCAGTCTTTATTAGAACCTTATAAAAAAAAAAACTCAAATCATTAAGAAAGATGAGATTTGTTCAAATTTAGTAAGAGAAATAGATGGATGAATTTAAATCATTTTTCAAAAAGCATAGGCTATGAAGGAACCAAAATTGATTTACATATATTGACATCAAAAATCCTAAATAAGAGAACTCATGTCGATAAATCAACTAATTATTTTATTTTTTTTTTTTAGGTAAGATAAAATTCTTTCCAATATATGGCACAGAGCTAGTACGAGACAAAGTTTTGAAACACAAATTCGTCAAGGAAAATATTGGATCAAGGCTTACCTATGAGACATAACGATACATAAAACAACACGTATATTTATTTGTTCTTAGTAAACATAAAACGATCTTAAAATCAGAAAATATAAAATTTAATAATTTTATAACAAAGAGATATTAAAGTTGATCATTTATGCTCTTAAAAGTAAGAGTTAACATGTAAAATATAAACTTATAGATTTTTAAGGTGGGATGAAAAAGTCGATTTTTGTTTTTCATTTTTCATCCACTTATTGTTTTTCGATCGTGTCAAAATTTCGTAGTCGCATTTGCGAATACAAACACTAAATGGAACTAGTTAAAAAATTTCGATTTTCTTAAGTTTTACATAATTGTTTGCGGTTTTCCCGAAATATCTAATATAGGCAATTTAAAATACATTACTGTTATTTAATTGCCTATAATATGCAAATTATTACCTGGGATTAAATATTTATTTGATCTGTTTCGTGTCTTGAAAAATGTTAATTAAAAACCAGAAAAGAAAATTTCAAAACACAAATATTACAAAGTTATTCAGAAGGATTTTATTTATTTATATTTCAATATATTATAAGCTCTATAGATTTTTAAGGTGGGATGAAAATGTCGATATTTGTTTTTAAATTTTAATCCATTCTTCGTTTTTTGATTGTAGCAAAATTTTGTAGTCGTATTTGTGAATACAAACACTAAATGTAAATAGTTAAAAAATAACGATTTTCTTAAGTTTTCCTTCATTATTCGCTGTTTTCTTTAATTATGTAGTACGTATAGGCAATGAATATGCGTGGCTGTGTTTAAATTGCCTATAATTGGCAAATGATGACTAAAATTTTTTAATTTAGTCTGTTTGGTGACTTGAAATTGCTTATTGAAAACTAGATTGGAACATTTAAGGACACAAATTTTACAATATTATTTGAAAGGAATTTATTATTTAGCTTTTGTTTAGTTACATTGAAATGAATTATATGCTCATTGTCATCATTTTGTAATCGTTGTTGCCATTGAAATCAATTATGAAATTTTTACAATAATTTGATTTTTTTAAGTTAAGGCTTTTTGCTATCATTTTATTGATTTTGAAAACTAGGGAAAAATACTTTTGAACAAATAAATATCGTTAAATTATTGGGTATCGAAAACCTACGTTGGGATATCTATATAAACTTGAGGAGAACTACTTGGAGTTTACTATTAAAAATTTTGTGGGAAATTTTTGAGGACAATGGTGGGAAATAACGAGGGCTTTCATTTGGAAAAATTCTTTAAATTTAATTTTTTTTTTAATTTCGAAAAAGTAATTTTTAATAAGTCGATATTTGTTTTTTATTTTTCATTCATTTATCGTTTTTCGATTGTGTCAAAATTTCGTAGTCGTATTCACGCGTACAATCACTAAATGGAATTAGTTTAAAATTTACGATTGTATCAAGTTTTCTATAATTTTTGCAATTTTTCTGTATAATTTAGTATAGGCAATGAATGTACATGAGTGTTTTTAAATTTCCTATAATAGGCAAATAATGACTTGAGAACTAAGAAATAAGAACTACTCTTGGACTTAACTATTTAAAATTTATTGGGGAACTTTGTGAGGGTTATGGGGGAAAAACCACGAGGGCTTATATTTGAAAATAGTTCTTTTACTTAAATTCTTTCATCTGAATTGAGAGGCTAAAGTTTATGGCTAAAATTCAAATGCCAAACTTTTTGGGCGATTTTTCTGAAATATTTAGTATAGGCACTGCATATACATATTGTTGTTTATGTTGCCTATGCTAAGTAAATAAAATGGAATCTCTTAAGAGGATTCTTATATGGGGTTAAAATGGGGATTTTTGCTTTAAATTCTGGTATAATAGAAAAATAAATGTGCATTACACATAAAAACAAAGTGCTTAAATTTATTTTTCCATTTTTCCAAGAAAATTGTGTCACTTTTCCAGGCTAATGTGGTGTTTGACTTGTACCCCGAACCCAAGGTTAGTTCAAAACTTGTTTCATTCGAATCGATTGTATTGAATTGAACTGTTTCCTCTAAAGTATTAGAGAATTAGCGAAACTTGTTGTGATCGCACACCGAATTTATTTAAATGAGCGACCCGAAGCGAGGCGTTCGAAATTGGCTCGGCTCGTTTAAGATTCACTGCTTGTACAAATGTGGTACCCACAGTTTGTAGGTTTCAAGTTCACACAACTTTCACTTACCGAGCGATTACAATTGTAATCTGTGTGGCAGTCAGGATTAAGTCTCTGTTCATCTTTAATCCCACAGAACCCATCTAAGGGTGGCAGGCAAACTGTCTAAGGGCAGCACGCAGTGTAAAATCGATATCAACTACATTTTTCCCGGGGTTAAATACCAATGCACATTTTTTTCATCCTCGAAACTTTTTAATCAATTAAACTCGAAACAGCCGATCTATAAATAGAGGTTAATACAAGTCGACTTTTTTTTTTTTTTTTTTTTTTTGTGAACGACCGGTTCTCAATACCATACTCGAACCCATTTCTCATCTCTCATCCGACAATTTATATGAAAAAAAAGCTTTTTGTAAAGCGATGCTTTAGCTATGATATTTATTATCCTTTTGTTGTTTTCTTCGCTTTGGTGATTCGACGCTACAGGATTATTTTTGGGGGCCGTTTTGGGATTTGTCGAGTGATCGAATAGAGCACATTTCATTTTTTTTTGTATCGTTACGACCAAGCCAAAGCTTTTTGTTTTGTTTCGTGCTTTTATCTTCCATTTGTAATTAAATGGAGCTTTTTTTAAAATTAATTTGATTAAAAAGAATATCTTGATACGATATTTTCTCTCACTTTATATTCGTAGCGATTGATACGACGTAAATCTTCGCTCGTAAAACCGCTTTTCTATGGTTATAGCGTGAAACCTTTTATGGTGATCCTTCGGAAAATATTGACATCATAATAAATATCGAATGGAACGCCATTTTTTCTTTTTGTTCAGTTTGTGGAAAGTTTTCTCGCTATCTCTTTTTCTCTCTCTCTCTCTATCGACGTACTAATTTTGTTGTTTCACTAATGACTAAATTTTCTCAAGATTTGGGTTGAAAATCAATTTTATGGTTTTCCTCATCAACGATTTATAATTTGTCTACACGCACAGACAGTGGAAAGTTCGACTAATAATTTACACTTGGTAAATTTTATGTTAAGACGAGAAACTTCATTGGAAATTGAAAGATTTTAGTGAAAATTGGATGAAAAAATGGTTTTGCATGTTTTTGATTATAGGCAATTTGATACTTCAATGTAATGTTGGTTGCATACTTGGTATTAAATATATAAGCCACAGATTGAACTTGATGACGCCACAGTTCGTTTCCATGGAAATAAGGCAATAGCTCATTTGGATAAAGCAGTTTTTAAAGTTAGCTATGACTTGGTCATCAACGAAAACTAAATTGGATCGCTCACTAGTGACAACATCTATCACAGTCTGTTCCATACGAAACTTGATTTCTCTTTCTTCGTTATATATTGGATTAGATATTATCCTTTAATGAAATATTTATTTGGGAAATTTGGTAATGCATATGAACAATTTTCTTCTAATATATCACGAGGAAAGAGAAAGAAATCAAGTTTCTTATGGAACAGACTATGATAGATGTTTTAACTAGGGAGCGATCCAATTTAGTTTTCCTTGGCGACCAAGCCATAGCTCACTTTAAAAAACTGCTTCAGCCTAATGCAGTACAGGCTATTGCTTTATTTCCATGGAAACGAATTGTGACGTCATTTTATCTTCAATCTTTGACTTAAAAATGTAATACAATTTACGTGTGTGTATGCAACCCATATTACATTGAGGTATCAAATAGCCTATAACCATACATATGCAAATCTTTTAAACAGTTTTTTCGTCAAATTTCCACTAAAAACCCTTCAATTTCCAATACATTTTTTCATCTCAACATCGAACCAACATAAAATATTTTTTTTTTTCAAAATCCTAGATTCTCAAGTTAATTGAACTTGATATTTTAGTGGCAAAAAGCGAAAAGCTTGAAAATTTTTCCACTCGTGCAAAAATAAAACGAGGAATTTCATCATCGTTGTTTCACAAGGACTCTTGTTGGGTGACTCGTGGAATGTTCATGCTTGAAATGTTTGGTGGCAGGTTTTAAGACATCGATTTTCGACGGAGAGGTTTTTCACACCGAGGATTTGAGGATATTGTGAGTGCGAGTATGAGTGGGTTTATGTGGGAATTAAAACCTGGTTTGGGCTTCGTCGTAAAGCCGTCTTTGAAAATGCCTTTCAGTGGTTAACCCTTGTGCGAGGCAAGCCACTGGAAAGTGCGGCCTCAAAATATTTTATTAATGCTGAAGGGCGAGAAGTTTATTTGAATTTCAATACGATTTTAAACCAAAAAAAAAGTTAGGTTAAAGTTTTTTTGAGATATAAATGGATAAAAAAAAGTGTGACACACCGTGTGGCCACACCATTAAATATGAAAAATTGAAATAATTTTAATGTTAACAATTAGATTAATATTATATTAAAATTGGATTTTACTCAAATTTCGACAAAATAACAATGTGACCACACGGTGTGTCACACTTTCTCCTCATTTCCCTTAACTAAAAACTTTTTAAGACTATTTCAAAACTTTAGTGAGAATCAAATCTTGATTGTCGAAAATTAGTAGAAACTAATGCTCATATAACAAAGCTGTGCTTTATAACCAAGTGTGACACACCATGTGGTCACACCTTTACTTGTTAAAAACGAGAAGAAATTTTAAAAAGGATATTCTGATTAACTATGTAGATATTGGATTTTATTCAAGTTTTGATAAAAAACAGTGTCAATCAGCATCAAAATTTGAGCAAAAACTAATTTTTATTTAATTAGTCAGAGTATAATTAATAAATTTTTTTCCCGTTTTCAATATTTAAGGGTGTGACCACATGGTGGATCACACTATATTCTCCATCTGAGACTTAAATTTTACTATTTTGTAAGGTTTAAGATACAGTTTTATTTCAAAGGTATATTTAAATAAGACAACATTTTAAAAAAATAATTGTGACACACCGTGTGGTCACACTCTTAAATATTGTGAAATAGAAGAAATTGTAACATTTCTACTCTGATTACCTGAATAACAGTTGGGTTTGCTTAAATTTTGGTAAAAAAACAATGTGACCTCATGGTGTGTCACACTGTTTTCTTCTTTTGATACTTAAAATATGTACTTTTTAAGGCGTTAAGAACTGTTTCATTTCAGAGAGATATTGTGAAAGGTAGATACTTTTTTGATAAAGTCAAAATTTTGAAAAAAAAGTTGTGACACACCGTGTGGTCACATCTTCAATTGTTGAAAACTAGAACAAATCTTAGCATTTATATTCTGATAAACTAAATAACAAATAGTTGGAACCTCAATTTTTACAGAACGACAGTGAAACCACACGGTGGGTCACATTTCCCCCCCCCCATTATTAACTGCAAAACTTCTTGATTTAATTATTGTTGATTTTTTAAGAGCTTTTAGTTTCCAATGCATAAGACAATGAACTATTTAAACATTTTTTTACTTTTTTTAACTACGTAAAGGAAGTATTGTAATCGGGTAGAATTTTCGAAATCGAGCTTTCACCGGAAATACATGTTTTGAGGTTCCCTGAATCCAAAGTATCTGCTCCGAGGCACCACAGTACTTTCTTTTATGAAACTCACTGTTGGTTAAAATTAATATGTGCACTATATAACTATACATAACATATTAACAGAACTATATGCATACAACCTATATATGAACTTTATATACAAATTCCCAAGCTTTACCCCAGAACCATCCTTATTCGAATTTTTCTAGGAAAAATATTCAAATAAAAGTTGTAGGCATCAATGAGTCTAAGAACTATAGAAAGTTTAAAGAAAATCGTTAAAGCCATTTTCGAAAAAAATTGAAAAAGCTCAAAAACTCTTAGAATAAAGTGGAGCTTTCGGTTGACCGATTTCAATCAAAAGCTTCGCTACACATCTAGGTATAATATGAAGGTCAAATTCCAAGTTTGGTGAAATTCGGATTAAGCCTTCGATACGATATGTCTGTCACACACAGACATTTAAAAAAAAAATCATTTGTTGGACTCAGGGGATCTAAAAACATATATTTCCGGTGAAAGCTCGAATTAGAAAATTCGACCCGATTACAATACTTCCTGTACTATAATATAGTAGTAAGGGAAGTAAAAAGTGGTTTTTATGTCTGTGTGTTTGTGTGTGACAGCCATATCGTATCGAAAGCTTTATTTGAATTGCACAAAACTTGAAATTAAGCCTGTATATTACATCAAGTTGTGTTACGAAGCTTTTGGTTAAAATCGGTTGACCGGAAGCCCCACTTTATTCTAGAAGTTTTTGAGATTTTTCAATTTTTTTCGAAAACGGCTCTAACGATTTTCTTTAAACGTACTATAGTTTTTAGAATTATTAGTGGCTACAACTTTTATTTGAAACTTTTTCCTGGAAAAATTCGAATAAGGATGGTTCTGGGGTGAAGCTTGGGAATTTGTATATAAAGTTCATATATAGGTTGTATGCATATAGTTCTGTTTATATGTTATGTATAGCTATATAGTGCTTATATTTCTTTTAACCAACAGCTAGTTTCATAAATGAAAGTATAAGAAAATACTGTGACGCCTCGGAGCAGATATTTTTCAAGCTTTTTAATGACATTCTAATCCTTCGAGGCGATCTTTATTACATTGTAAGACCATAATAATAATTAACATGAAATACTCACTTTGTCAAAAGCATGATAATTAAGATTTCTTATCGCACCTTACACGGTACCTAAAACCTAAACTGGTCATTTAAGATTATTTCCATGAAATATATTATAAAGAAGTCGACCGAGATAAAAATAACTGTTAAAAAGCATATGACTAAAGTACTAAGGTTTTGTATGTATGTATTGTTGGCACTTATGTAGGTGCTTTACTAGGGATAGTAAGTGTTCTATCTATATATGTGTATATGTGTATATACGGTATATACGGGGCCAGGTAATTTAGAAAAGAGATAAGAAATAAAGATGACGGTGTTCAAAAGAAAATCCTTTGCCGTACACATACACACGTATAGACCGTGTGCGGCCTCCGGCTCACCCTTATGTCATTAAGGGCGAATGGATTGTGACGGTTTTCACAAAGCCACTTGGTTTCGTGTGTGCTTCGTCGTCACGCACCTCGCTTCTGGTGCGAGGAGAAAAAGCTCAGAGCTTCGAATGACGTGAAGAAACTACCACCAACCAACCAACCAAACCATTCGCTTCAACATTGTACTTTTATCTCTTCTTATACACACATACACCTACCTACCTACCTACCTACAATATATATAAATAAGCACTTCCATCAACCGTTTTATAATGAGGAAGAATATTCATTAATTATATGTTTAATTATTAATGAGAAATGGTTTTTCCTGGACTATCATATCGTATGCGTGCATTCTGACGAACGGAAAAAAAAATTCTTCCTCTTATAGAATAATAAATTTGGACATAAATATTTTAATTAGCACCGTTTTTTTTAAACGTATACTCTCAATGAATTATGTAGGGTAAACATCAAAAATTAAATCAGGAAAAAAGATTCAAGCTGAAGACTTGTGCTGTGACAAGAGTTTGTGTTTTAAACGCGCAAATGTATTCGTGTTATAAATTAAATATGAGTTTAATTCATTCGGCTTTTGGCAGGAGGGCTTGGAGGCTTGGTGGTTGGTGATGCATTGAGGTGAGTTGGGGTTGGTGCGATCCCGAAAGACAAGAGATGTCGCGCGAAACACGAAAATTTCTAATGAACAAATTGTAATTATGTTAAGATCCCCCTCACCCTTATTTTATAATACTTACATACTCTCTCTTCGTGTGTTCTGTTTCTTGATGAAAACGTTTGGAAAATTATGCGGGAAATGAGTGAATGTGGTTGGTGTTAGTCAATAGGTGATATCTTGAGTACACGCAGTTTAGGATATAATTTATAATTATGGATTATAAAGAGAACAAGAAGTTTAAAATACGTTTTGACAGTATTTGTTCAATTAATTTAATTATTTATTGCTTTAACTAGGAACTATGAAGTTCTATACAATTAATTCATAGAGCTCTATTAAAATTTTTATAAAGGAACAATCGCTACTATTAATAATATCTACAATCCCTATTTGAATAAGATCGAACAATCAGAATTTATTTTATATTAGGTTGGCAACTAAGGAGACTCAGTGCTTTTAGCCTTAGAAAATGGTAAAAAGTGAAAAAAATTATAGTAGGATGAAACCCATTGGAAAAGGAAGAATGTATAATAAAAATGAAAGGAAAAATAAATTACAATCGATCTGACGTGCAAAAGTGGAAAAGAGGGGAGAAGGGTTTAAGGGTAGAAATGGTTTATCTCGATTTTCGACAAAACTACAAGTCCTATGGAAAGAAGTTAAATGGCAAAGTTGTAGATAATAAGTAGATCTACAACTTTTGTGTCAACACTTTTTTCACATAACCTTAAAATTTATGTGAAAAATTCAAATTACCAAGTCTTTGGATTTTAATTTTTAACTTTTACAAAAAAAAAATTTTTACATGGAATTTGGTGAAAACTTACGTTTTAATGTCTCAAACACACTGTATTTTTTATTTTATTTAAAATATTAATTTTTTCATCTTATAATGACTTAATATCGAAAAAGCACCTTAATTTAAAATATCCACTTTCTTAAAAATGTCGGTGGGCTTTTTGTTAGTTGAAATCTCTACTTACTGATGGTTCAAAAAAAAAATACATTATAATATTAAATGTTCCCAGAAAATGCAATAGTTAAAGTTTACAATTTAATAAATTGTTCAAAATTGTATTATGTACAATTTTGAGCAATTGCATTTTATAAGAACATTTAACATTGTACTCTATATATTTTTTTGCACCATCAGAAAGTAGAGGTTTCAACGAACAAAAAACTCCCCAACTTTTTAAAAAAATCAGATGTTTTGACGTGAGAATTTTTGATTGAAAATAAGGGTGCTTTTTCGATATTAAGTCATTATAAGGTGAAAAAATTAATATTTTAAATCCAAAAAATTACAATATGTTTGGGACATTAAGAGGTACGTTTTTGCTAAATTTCATGAAATATATTTTTTTTTGTAAAAGATAAAAAAAAAACCACATAAGTATTTGGTTATTGTAATTTTTCACATAAATTTTGAGGTTATGTGAAAAAAGGGTTAGCACAAAAGTTGTAGATCTACTTATTATGTACAACTTTGCTTTTGAACTTTTATCCATAGGGCTTGTAGTTTTGTTAAAAATCGAGATAAACCATTTCTACCCTAACTCCCCCCCTCTTTCTACTTCCCCACCTCAGATCGACCCATAATTTATTTTTCCTTTCATTTTTGTTATATTCTCTTCCTTTTCCAATGGGTTTCATGCTACTATAATTTTATTTCTCTTCTAAAATTATTTTCCCTAGTGTATAAGGGTTATTATTTATTTTAAAGTCGATTTTTCATTTTGTTAAATTTTTATTTATTTCGCGGATTTTAGTGATCTGAAGTTTGATAACTGATGATATTTCTTTGAAAATGGGTATACCTACTAAACGCGCTGCTCATATGAGGCAGCGCCGTTAAATGTTAAAAGTTACTACTTTATCCCTTTTTGTTCTCAAGGGTTGAAATTTTCACTTTTAAATGTAATGAAAGAAATAAGTAAGAAAGAAGTTACACTCTTACCAAAAAATGATCAAAATTTAATGATTTAGTTAAAAGTCACTATTTCATCCCCTATTTTCATCCTTAAGGGATGGATTTTTATCTTTAAATTGAAATGTGAACAATTTAAAGATACGATGTACGTAAAAAAAAATCCGTTTTCGGGTTAGCCAGGAAAAATTTCTAATTTCATCCCTTATTAACCCCTTATGAGTGGAACTTAAAAAAATGGAAATGAGATTAATTTAAAATTATGTTCTACCAAAAAAGAGAATTATCAAAATTGAGGTATCCAATAAGAAGCTAATATTTCATCCCTTAGTTTTCAACCCTTTGGAATTGAACGATTTCCTTTAAATTAAAAACCACACGGGAAGCACCAGCTTTCAAGTAAATAAAGAATCTTCAAAATCGGTATATCCAGTCAAAAGTTCTGAGGTAACAAACATACAGTCGAATTGAGAACCTCCTCCTTTTTTTGAAGTCGGTTAAAAATAAATAAATTGATAATGCTGTAAAATTTAAAAATAAACAATATATCATGTTAATGTAGCAGTAAAATTATTTATAAAAATATCTCGTTCATTTAAATCCTGGTGTATGTTTTAATTTTTTTTTTTCGTTTACGTGAAATTCATAAAATATCCCAACTGGTCGAGGGAATTAGAGATTCAGTCTTATTGTATTCATATTTGAACGACACAACATGAAAACAAATTTTCAAACATGCACACACACACACACACACAAACTATGAACATTGTATCTAATTTTCACCCCCATATCATACTCGAAAAGTTTAATTTAATTATAAGCGAGATCTAAAAATTTTTGTCGGTTATTTTCGCATATGGCATCGAAAGCTTTTTGAAACATTTCACATATTGTTATTCAAAACTTGTCTGTGAAACTATTCATTACTAGAAAACATGTTATGACATCATATATATATTACCCTACATTTTTTTTTAATTTAAATAAACAGTACATAAAACCTTTTTATAATTGAAAAAAATTCGTTTGTAAGTACAGTCTGAACTTAGTTTTTTTTTTTTTTCAATCCAAGTCACGTCAAAAGCAAGGCCATTGTCATGAAAAACTTTAGAAAAATTTTCATCTTTGATTTGTCAAACCTTTTACGACCTTTTGTTAACTTCTCGAATGGTTCAGGTCGGGTTCAGACCATAAAAACTGCCGTTTCCCAAATAAATTATTCGTTCGACATTTATATGTTTAACTAATCCCTTTTCTTTAAGCTCGCTATCATTTTAGCATTGAAACCAAAAGGAAAAAAAAAACTCCTTCTGTCTCAATTGAATCAGCCAAGTTATCATCATGTAAGTGAATTAAAAGGAAAGAAAAAAATATCTTGAAAAATGTCCGATGATATTTAATTAAAATTTTTATTTTTGTCGAGTACAATGGCAACTGTATTAAAAAAAAAAAAGAAGAAAAGCTATTTGATACGGAGTTCACTCGAACATATTCTCTCGAGCTTCTGATGGTCTGTGGATGTGGGAATTTTGTGATGGCTCGAAGCTATGGATTTCTTCCTGTTACAATCAAAATAATCTAGTGATATGTATACAATGAACAGGGACGTATTCAAGGTCTAGGTAGGAGCGGGGGGATATGAAGAAGCATTGTATTGATTAAAAAAAATTAATTGAGGCTTTTTTATTCATAAAAATACGATATTTTTGTATTAACCCTCTTCCACAGAATCGTCTTTATTTGAATTTTCTCTGAAAAAAGTTTCAAATAAAATCTCTAGATAATGATGGGTTTAATAACTGTAGCAAGTTTAAAGAAAATCGTTAGAGCCGTTTTCAAAAAAATTAAAAAAAACTTAAAAATTCATTGCATTCCGAAACCGATTCCAAGCAAAAGCTTCGGGGCATAATTTGATTAAATTTTTTGGCTCTAAGAATTCGTAGTGGACATTAAGTGAATCTGACGAATGAACAGGTGAGGAAGACCGCAACCCTTAAAAATGATACATTAAGGTGTTAGTGGTTTTCTGATTGGTAACTCCAGAACTAAGACATGATTCAGCATTTGAGGGTGTCCGGAATTGTCCCGGTGGTTGACAGTGAAATAGTTGGGATGTTCGTCCAGTCTCTGCGAGGGTATTTTTGACTGAATCTCACTGTAGCCACTTTGAGGTCTCTGTGGATGGGGTATTTGGTGACGTACCAAAAGGCGTTAGTAATTGTCCTCAGAGTTGCTGACTGGAAGCGCTGAATCTTGCCCACAATCGAGTTACTGGCGGCTCTCCACAGTTGTATTCCATATGTCCAGTTGGGTTTAAGTATTGTGACGTTTTTACGGGTTCGTTGGTTTGTGTATAATGACTACGAATTTATTTTTAAACAGTTGTTTATTTATTTATCTAACAATTATACACTACAACAATGTTCACTGTCAACAATAGTCACAGTACTGTTTATATTTCACTATATACACAATGTACACTTTATTAACAATGTTCAGAATTTATATAACACTGTTCATTTTAACACTGAGCACTTTGATGAATTTATTTGAATACACACTCGGTGGTTTATTTCAATACTGTCGATGAATTTATTTCAATACTCTTCGATGGTTTATTTTATACTCGTCGAACATTTATTTGAATACTGAACTGTTGGCTCATCTTTCGGATTATTTATAGTAAGCGATCACCCGTTTCTAGAATTTTCTATTTGTAATCTTAGCGCCTATCTTTCTCTTATCCATTGGTTAATCAATGGAGAAAATTCTAGAACAACACGTCCTTGTCTCATCCTTTGTAATGTTAATCCGTGGTCATAAAACTACATACTTCAGGGGGTCCATCCTTTTGTGCAATTCTTATCGCTGGTTATTGGTTAATCCCGCCTTTCGGGCGCCAGACACAAATGGGTGTCTTGGATTTGTGACACTGCCCCCTCTTTAAAATCCTTTCGCCCCGAAAGGTATCCATGGCGATAGCGGCAACCCGAACCATAACGGCAGCCCGATGTTTGGTAAAAGAAACAGTCCACAGTCTTTTCTTTTGATAATGACGAACGGCCGTAGCAGCATACCAGGACGTGAATACCAGTAGACCGGAAAATCACTTCTATCATGGTACGTACTATCCTCCAATCGGCACCGTCAAAAGCACTGGTCAGCTTTGGGATCGCCATCTTCCTGATGTGTTGTCGCAGTAATTCTTCCTTCAATTCATGTAACGCGTTCCATAGAACTTGATATCCCTGTTTCTTGCCCTCCTTGGCCCGTGTCACGAGATAAAAAGTCTTCCTGGTGTTTCCAACTGGGATCTGGAGTGTTCGACCCAATCGAGGATGTTGGTTTCGAAGTTCATCGATGCCTCCATATTTCCTTTTGTGCAATTCTTATCGCTGGTTATTGGTTAATCCCGCCTTTCGGGCGCCAGACACAAATGGGTGTCTTGGATTTGTGACAGTATGCATAGTTAATTTGTTGTCCCGGGACAGTTGGGATTTTCCTCGCAGGAGCTACCACAGTTTTCGGGTGGTGATACTCAGTTGGTTGAAGAAGTTTTTTGACCAGGTGCATCCCGAGGTACCTGCCCTACGTAGCCTAGGGTATTTCATGGCCATTTAATGAGGCAGAAGTACAGGTTTCCCTTTGGTCTCGTTGATGGTGATCCTTCACTTACAGAACCACAGTTGGAATTCATTTTGTACAGACTGAAGCTTCTCGGAGGTCATTCTGAGACGACTAGTAGCACGGTGTCATCTGCAAAGGTCGCGAGGGTTATTTCATCGGGGTATCGGCCGTGAAAACAGTATAGAGAAAAAGCCCAAGGACGCTGTCCTGAACCACACACAGTTGGAGGTTTGTGGAGGATGTATTTAGACCAGGTGAGGCGTCTATCCAGGTGCATTCCGAGGTACCTCAACTATTTAGTGAGACAAGAGGAAATATTTCCTTCCTTGTGGTCAATGTTACGTGAACAGACTTGGTCTCGTTGATGGTGATCTTCCACTTACAGAACCACAGCTCGAGTTCATTAAGTGCAGACTGAAAGTTGTCGGGGGCCATTCTTAGACAGTCGTGGATGGCTTGTAGCGCGGTGTCATCTACAAAGGTAGTCAGAGTTATATCCTCGTTGATCTGGGCGTCAGCCGTGAAAACCGTATAGAGGAGAGGCCAAGGACGCTATTCTGTGGCACTCCAGATCTTATCCGACGTTTTGTTGTGTTGGCTTTTCCAAAGTGTACAAAGAATTTTTGATCTTCTAGATAGGATTGGAGAATACACAAAAATGGCTCTGGGAGTGTTTTTTACCTGAAGACATTGCATAACTGTTCACCTGTTTAATTGAGGAGTATTGTCGCCTGAATCCATGGGTGTGTTGTTATTAGCGTTCAGGATTTGCCGAAGTCTTTTAAGGAACAACTTATCGCATAGCTTCGACAAGGATGACAGTAAGCTGATGCTGTGGGATTCCATTTAATTTTTTAGTTCCCCCACTTTGTGGACAAGTATAATTTTCATGACCTGCTAGTACGAGAGAAAATTCCGGGCTATCATAATGGAGTTATATAGGAGAGCAATGGCCTTTACCGTCTCGATGGACAGCTCTTTGATCATACGCCTCGTAATTTCGTCAGCTCCAGGGGTTTTTTGCTTTTTGGGAGTGAGATTTCCTCAGTCAGATCTTTGTCAGTGATATGTTGAAGAACTGGTTCTGCTGGTAATGAAACAGTTGGTGTAACAAATTCTTCGCAGGTGCCTAGTTGATTAATTGCCACCATTGGTTGGAAAACTTTCTCTAGATGCTTAGCGAATAGTTCACCCTTTTCGGTGTCGTTTCTCGCCCACAACCCCGCTAGAGTTCTAACTGGGGGAATGGTAATTTATGACGACAAAATTTCAAGTTAGGTTAATTTTTCGAAACGATATCGCTGTCTACGCCTCTCTGCCCCCTTTTGGTACGCTCATGCCAATGAAAATGTACACGACGTTAAATCGTTTACTTGCCGCTCTCAGTGTGCATGTAATTTGCAAAACAGGTGTATAGCACATAGACCGCCATATGCTCATACCTATACATAGGTATACCACATATAGTATCGTATATATATATTGAAATACACATAAACGCAGACAATAAATTAGATTTAAATGTAAATTTTGTTCGTTTCGAGGAGACTTTGGGCGTCATATTTTAACAATATTTAGATTAGGAACGAGCTTTTATGTACTCAATGCTTATACGCGTATAGTAGAGTAATAGTAGTAGTTGTTGTATGTCACCTAGAGCTACTGACATCGGTTCTTGTCTTGTCGTTTTAATAAGTTTTCCAAGTAAATTATATCCAAATATTATGTTTAGTTTAACTCGACTAGATGTGTAACTATGTTACATATAAATAACTTGAAAACCATTTCGAATCAAACTTTTAAGATACCCAAGCTAATTGTACCGTATTGTCGGGGAAGAAATCAAGCACTTTAAAATGTTTCTATTTTAAAGAGGGCTCTGACCTGGTCGCCAATAGAAACACATTTGGATCACTCACCATCTCACTTTATATAACAAGAAAATTTGTTTACTCTTTTTCTCTTTTGCTCTTTCTGTTTTTTATTAATTATTATTATTGATTTAAAGTATACTTGGTATTAATTATGTCACAGTTAATCCCAGAACCATTTTCATTTGAATTTTCCCAGAAAAAACGTTCAAATAAAAGTTGTAGGAATTACTGAATCTAGGGACTATAGCAAGTTTAAAGAAAAACGTTAGAGCCGTTTTTGAAAAAAATTGAAAAAACCCAAAAACTTATAGTAATAAATAAATATTATAAAAAAATGAAAAACCGACTTCAAAATATATAAAAATTCTTAACCAAAAAATGCACTAAAAAGTAACAAAATAATGGCGTATTCTTGCAGTATCTACAACTTACAAATTATTAGGATGATATAATGTACAACTATTGTTATTTTTGGAGTTGATGTCAGCCAATGAAATACGAATATATTGGTACTTAGCAATAAACGAGAACACCTTATGAAAATTATTTTTCAAATAAACTTTTAAACAATATACTCAAACTGTAACAATATCTAGCGACCTTTAAACTACAAAATACCAATACCAACTAAACCTTTTTACAATTTTTACAAATTACTATTAATATTTATTTTATTGACTGACACCAACTCCAAAAATAACAAAAGTTGTACATTATATCATCCTAATAATTTGTAAGTTGTAGATACTGCAAGGATACGCCATTATTTTGTTACTTTTTAGTGCATTTTTTGGTTAAGAATTTTTATATATTTTGAAGTCGGTTTTTCATTTTTTTATAATATTTATTTATTTTTCGCGTTTTAGTGATCTGAAGTTTGACAACTGATTTTATTTTCTTGAGAATGGTTAACCTTCCAAACGCGCTGCTCATATGAGGCAGCGCCGTTTAATATTAAAAGTTACTACATCATCCCTTTTTGCCCTTAAGGGTTGAAATTTTTTGCTTTTAAATGTAATAACAAAACTAAGTGGATTATTCTTTCCAACAGAAAAAAAATTATCAAAATTCGGTTAAATGTCACTATTTCATCCCCTATTTTCATCCTTAAAGGGTGGATTTTTTTCTTCAAATTGAAATGTGAACAATTTAAAGGTACGTTGTACGAAATAAAATTATCAAAATCGGGTTAGCCAGAAAAAAATTATAGAGTAATATTATTTCATCTCTAATTTTTCACCACTTATAAGTGAAGTTTTTTTTTTTAAATGGACAGGAGATTAATTTAAGGTTGTGTTCTACAAATAAAAAAAAGAATTATCAAAATCGAGCTATCCAGTAAGAAGTTATTATTTCATCCCTTAGTTTTCAACCCCTTAGAAGTTGAAGATTTCCTTCAAATTAAAACTGGACCCCACGAAAAGCACCAGCTTTCAAATAAAAAAAGAATTATCAAAATCGAGCTATCCAGTAAGAAGTTAATATTTCATCCCTTAGTTTTCAACCTCTTAAAAGTGAAAGATGTTCCTCAAATTAAAATGGGAACACACGAGAAGCACTAGCTTTCAAATAAAAAAAGAATTATTGAAATCGAGCTATCCAATAAGAAGTTAGTATTTCATCCCTTCGTTTTCAACCCCTTAGAAGTAAACGATTTTCTTCAAATTAAAATTGAGCCACACGAAAAGCACTGGCTTTCAAATAAAAAATAATTTTCAAAATCGAGCCATCCAATAAGAAGTCAGTACTTCATCCCTTAGTTTTCAACCCCTTAGAAGTGAACGATTTCCTTCAAACTAAAATGGGACCATTCGGGAAGCATCAGCTTTCAAATAAAAAAAGAATCATCAAAATTGCTTCAAGTCGGAAATGCTGAGGTATCAACATAAAAAAAAAAAAAAAAAATACAGTCGAATTGAGAACCTCCTCCTTTTTTTGAAGTCGGTTAAAAAGCAAGGCTTTCTGTAAACCAGTTACAACCAAAAGCTTCGTGGCACAAGTAGATGTTGTATAAAGGCAAAATTTCAAGTTTAGTGAAATTTGGACAAAGCTTTCGATACGATAACCCTGTCACACAGACATTTATCTGTTATAAATAATACATAATCTACTATCGTGACGTCATAATAAATAAAACGTAATTTGGAGAAAAGATAATAATCAGTTTATCTTTTAAAGTGAGCTAGTAAATGAATTCAATCTACTATAAATATGTACCTCAAGTCTTCCAATTAACTTTTTAAAATTTTCATTAACTTTTAATGACGTCATATTTAACGCATATTTAAATATAAATAGTTCATATTATTATCCCCTTATTTTCTTTCGATACATAAGTAAAAAAAAGAGAAAGAGAGGCAACTAAACCAATTTTCTTATAATATAGAGTGTGATAGCTGTTTTAGCGAGTGAGCGATCCAAAAGAGTTTTCCTTGGTAACCAAGTCATAGCCACCTTCAAAATTTATTTAAATCAAATGGATTGAATGCCTATTGCTTCATTACCATGGAAACGAATTGTGACGTTATGCTTATAATTGAAATTGTAATCTATATATATAAAAATGAATGTATGTCTGTCTGTCCTTTATGCATTCCTAAGCTGTTCGACCAATTTTGATGAAACTTGGAGTCGTTGTTTGTTGCGTTTTTTCTCATCAAGGGTGTCTTAAAAGGGATGAAAAAAGTGGGTGTCTGAAAAGGTGTGAAAAATGAGATTACTCCAAAAGGAGTGAAAGTGAGGATGTCTCAAAAGGAGTGAAAAAATGAGAAAAATTGAAGCTATCCTAAAAGGAGTTAAAAATGGGGGTGTCCCAAAAAGGAATGAAAAGTGTAGAATACTTAAATACGTAAAATTCTGTCATTGATTTGCGCTTCTCTCACGTAAGGAAAGGGTGATGAATAAAACGTAATTTTTCATGTAATAATACTTTATCAGACAATGGATACCAATATCTTGAAATAGTAGAAGGTTCTGTGGAGTAAATAATTTTTTGCAGCGTAAACTACGGAACGAATTTCAATGACATTTTGTTTAAGATATCTTAGATCTTAAGATAACACATTGCCTATAACTTGTCTTAAAAAAAGGTAGGTATAGTTTTAGTAGGATAGGAAATTAAATGCTAGCTAATGCTAATTAAATGCTAACTATTAAATGCTCTTTAATACTTAAATAGCTGAATGCTTTCTAATAATATTTGGTATAAAAGACTCTCTAGGCTTAAAGGAAACAAGTGGTTTTTATTCTCAAAAGTGTATTGAACCCTAAAGGATAGCTAATATATCTTATTGAAGAAATAGTTTAACTAATATGAAGGTTGTGAAATAAATTTGTATCTTTTTCTGTCAAAATGGCTGAAATTTTATATTTGGAGTAAAAGTTTCTATTGATCAATTCGTTTTATTTAGAAACGCTCAGCGAAGTGGGCGGGTATCAGCTAGTAGTAATTAGCAAGCTATATTTGACTTAGTTTTGGATTGAAATATTGATATTCAAATATTAAGTTAAGTCAATCGGATTTGACTTTGTACTCTCAACCTTAACCTTAAAATCTTCTTCATTTGTATTTTCCCAGGAAAAATTTTCAAATAAAAGTTGTTGTATTTAATATGTTTAAGAACTGTAGCAAGTTTAAAGAAAATCGGTAGAGCCATTTTTGAAAAAAATTGAAAAAACCTAAAAACCTATAGTATAAAAAGGGGATTCTTGGAAACCGATTTCAATTAAAAGCTTCGTGGTACAACTAGATGTAATAAGAAGGCGAAATTTCAAGTTATGCTACATTTGGATAAAGCTTTCCATACGATTACTGTTGCGTACAGACATTTTTCTAAAAACCACTTGTTAGAGAGCGAATTTTTTTTCCAATAACAAAATTTTTTTTAACTATTTTGAAGTAAAAGAAAGTAAAAAGAGCTGATAACCAATAAAATTGGTTAATTTAATAATTACAATTAACGATTGAAATCAATGTTCCAAATTTTTTTTTCTCATATTCATATACATATAGACAGAATAATCGAATTAATCAAGCCCTTTGGAAATTAACGATAATCTCGTCATCTATTAAATTAAATGATTAGTTTAAAGCATCGCATTTATGGACCTATTTACGATACTAATTACATATTTAACAGGCATTGAAAATTGAATTCCATAAACAAATTGGTATAGAGAATGAATTTCTATATAATCTTCAAATTGATTTATGTTTCCCTCAAAAGTTTAATTAATTTCACAAAAAATATGACCAAAATGAAAATTTTAAGAAACTATCACAATTTTTATATATTGTACAGAACCCAAGTGGTACCAGGTTATACCATCCGTGTTTAAAAGCTTCAACTTTAAAAATATTTTTATTCGTGGAAAAAATCGTGGTATCAAATGGTAAAGATCTAAATGTTGCCAGGCCAAAAATAGAAATAGAGACTCGCCTTGACTTTATGTGAAAGAGTGAGCTTGAGCTTTCCACGGTGAATGAGTGCCACTTGAAGCCAACTTTAGAAATTTACGCGTACAATAAACTTGGCCTATTAAAGCACTCCCATAGATAAATAAATTTCTTCAAGAAATTGTTTTTCCCGTTTTTTTTTTTTGCATTTTAATGAGGTTTTATTTTAAAAGTTTTCCAATGGGGATGAGTCACAATCGATAAAGGGATGAGTGCGGAAGAAACGATTCAATATAAAGTCACCTCACACACACACTGCATTGAATGATGATTGATAAGATAAGATTGAAAATTTCAAGTTTTATGATGGATTTATTTTGTTAACGTCTGTCAAAACAAATTTTTCTTTGTTTACGTTTGATTACGCGCAAAGATAAGCTGCGATCAAGTTGTTTGCATTCACGTCTAGTAGATATAGGAAAAGTTTGAATAATTAAAGCTTGCAAGGAAATTTATTCGAGTCGAATTCCGAATGAGCGACTCAATTTTGTAAAATTGTTTATTTCGTTTTAAACAAATGGCTCAACATATATTATATTAAAACGGGGAATTTATATTAGAAAGAAATTTTTCTTCTTTTTTTTCAAGCTGCCGTTTTGTTTTGTTTTTTTTTGTTTTTATGCTAGCACTAAATAACTATTCTCTCAACGCGGAGCCAGAAAATTTATGCTTGAATGTGTCAAATGCAGACGGTGCTGGAGCAGAAACGCGAAACCTTTCACCGGGCTTTATGTAAATCGCCGAATTCTTCGGCTATAATTAGAATTACTGTAATGGATGCAGTATTAATGATGTGTCCTTTAATTAATGTAGTCTCGTGACCTGAATTCGGCCTGTGAAATGCCAATCGAATCGAATACATGTACAAATGATTTCAATGATTAAGGGGGAAATTGAATTCATCTTGATCGGAAAAATAATTTAAAAAAAAAGTAATTAACTTACGAAATGTGATAACGTAACGAAATAATTACGCATAATGAATATTTTTTCTGATAACTTGTGGGCATCGTTAAAATTCGAAGATACAATAATACTTTAATACAATTTATTATGTGACGTCATTGACTGTTTCCTTGGTTACCAAATAAATTTGATACAATTTACTGGGTTTAAGTAAATTTTTAAGGTGGCTATGACTTGATCACCAACGAAAATTCGTTTGGATCGTTCATTCGCAAAACTATCGCACTCTGTATTATAAGAAAATTGACACAAAAATTTCTCTTTCTCACCTATGCACTAGAAGAAAGGCAAATATGATATAAGCCAGTTTTTTTTAAAATGGTTTTAGTTCATTTTTTACATGTATTAGAAGAAGATATTCAAAGGGTCTCGCTGGGTTTCCATATGAAATATGCACCAGAATTTTTTTTGGGTCAAATATAAACCCCAAAACTTGACGCGTTTTCGAAAAATAAGGGTTGCAATTGTAAACTAATTTTTTTTCCTACTAAACTATGATAAATATTTAGCAACTAGAATTATTTAAGACATTTTTATCATAACTTTCCAACCAAATATGAGGTAGGATTTTTTTTTTCAAAATGGCGGGTAGCCAACGGTAACAACGGTATTTGGTAGTTTTATCTGGAAAGTTTTCCGAGAATTTTAAAAATTGTTTATTTTATAGATTTTGATGTGCTCTTTCCGAATATCAACTTTGCAACCTCGTATCTTTGATGCTCGTGCTGCCATATTGGCAATGCGGCCAATAAAACTGTTCCTTGACAATATTTCCGTTCCGACTCATTTTACACCAAACACATTTTTGTACAAAATGAAGGTTAATAAAATTCCTTACAATTTATGTAATAAACTTTTTTTTTTTCTTCGTATAATAAACAGTTTTGGCGTACGATCGCCGCAAACCGTTGACATTAATTATATACACTTGTATATAATACAAAAATGCAAAGTTAAAATTAAATGTCACGGGTGGCGTAGATGTATAAAGGTTTGCGGCGCTCGTACGCCAAAACTGTTGATTTTACTAAACAAAAAGGGTATTACATTAATTGAAGGACATTTTTTTTACTTTTGTTATGACGTCATTTTTAAGTATTATGACGTCCCTATATCCTTTTTAATAAAGTAATATAATATGATCTAAGTTTACTTGGCTTAAGCTTTACTAAATGTCTGGTCTCCAAGAACATTTTTTTGGATCGCTTTCCATTCAAAACAAGCATCACGTGGAAAATTGGTTTTCTTTTTCTTTCTTAAATATTGAAAAATACAAAAGTCATTAATTTGAAAATGGCTCTAACGATTTTCTTTAAACTTGCTATGGTTCGTAGACGCATTAATGCCTACAACTCTTCTTTGAAACTTTTTTTTGGGAAAATTCGAATAAGGACGGACGGGGGGGGGAGAAGGTTGAAAGTTCGTTCATAAATACAGGCTGTATGCATATAGTTCTGTTTACATAGATATAAAATGCCTATTGTTCGTGTGACTAACAGCAAGTTTTATAAATTAAAGTAGAAAAAGTTTTTGTGACGCCTCGTAGCAGATATTTTACTTTCTTTTACTATTATATAGATAGTTAAGGAAGTATTGTAATCGGGTCGAATTTTCGAATTCGAGCTTTCACTGGAAATACATGTTTTTAGGTCCCCTGAGTCAAAAAAAGTGGTTTTTAGAAACATGTCTCTGTGTGACAGCCATATCGTATAGAAGGCTTTATCCGAATTTCACCAACCTTGAATTTGACCTCCATATTGGTATCCCTTCCATACCAAACCATACCTAGTTGTGCCGCGAAGCTTTTGGTTGAAATCGGTTTTCCGAAAGCTCCACTTTATTCTAGGACTTTTGGAGCTCTTTCGTTTTTTTTTTCCTTTTTCGAAAACGGCTCCAACGATTTTTGAATTTTTGAATATGCCCACCTTCATTGGTTTTTTGTAATTTGTTTGTAATTTGTTTTGGACATTAGGGAAGAAGGTGTACTTTGACCGATCTGTTGTTGTTGTTATTCCTACCCGTGATAGTTGGTGGTTTTCTCTGTACAGAGGTTCTACAATTGAAGACTGCACCAATAACGGGCTAAGTGCCAAAAAACAAAAAAATTGAGTTAGACCCGAAAAAGCAAGAGCTAAGTGCCATTGCTAATAACCTAAAAGTGAGCTAAATGCCATGATCATTAATAGTAAAAGTGGTTTTTAGAAACATGTCTGTGTGTGTGTGTGACAGCCATATTGTATCAAAAGTTTTATCCGATTTTCATCAAAATTGGAATTTGGCCTCCATATTATACTTAGTAGTGCCGCGAAGCTTTTGGTTGAAATCGGCTAACCGAAAGTTGCACTTTATTTTAAGAGTTTTTGAGCTTTTTCAATTTTTTTTTCGAAAACGGCGCTAACGATTTTCTTTAAACTTGCTATGATTCTTAGACGCATTTATGCTTACAACTTTTATTTGAAACTTTTTCCTGGGAAAATTTGAATAAGGACGTTTCTGACCACTTGCTTACCTCTCCAGCTAGCTTAGTAATTAGTTGTGCTTGGATCAACTATATCAGTGGGTCATCGGTACATTTGTTCAGTACAGCTTTAGAGTCAGTAAGGATCAAGTGTTTACTTCCTTGTTCCGCAATATCAATCGCTTCTAGTGCCTTTAAGATAGTATAAGCTTCACAGGAGGTGATGGAGTATTCATTTAGTAATTTGATGTGACTCACTTCTTCTTCTGTAACTACTGAACATCCAGTTTGTCCTTCAATTTTTGATCCGATTCGATCGGTGAAATACTTAAAAAATCGACGATATTAGGAAGATAGTTCCATTCTCCAGTCTGTTATGGGAGATCCAGGATGGGGGAGGACCATGTCCATCCCTATATATTGTAGGCAGCTCCATTAGACCATTACTTGTTTTGGTATTACTGTTCATTTCACTTCATTCTGTTTCCTTTGACCAATAGAGTTCAAATGACCAAATTTCTTAACAATCAAATCATTTACTTTCTCGTACTATCAAATTGAAATTTCTATTTGCCTCACACTTTTTAATTTCGACGCTTTTGGTAGTTCAACCGAATCGACCGAAAATTTAAACGTGCAACTTAATGGACTCTTAAGCTATTTTTATTGTTGGTTCAAGTGTGATTTTTTTACATCCCAACAAACTTTGTGGATTACTAGGTTTAATTTCATGGATTTAAAAGTAATTCGCTCAATCCCCTCATTCGCAATTAAAACTACATCTGCAAGTTTTATACGGCACTCGAGTCGGAACTTTTTCCTTCTCGCGAGAGCCGAACAGAACGAATTATTAAAGGGCAATATTATTTTTGCAACTAAATGAACTCTTAAACACAATAGAAAAGTTAATTGCAATCTCTCCCCGATTGTACTGTTACGGCGAGTGGTGTCGAGAAGAGGACCCGGGCGTGTCGTTCGCCTCAACTTACATAAACCCACATCGTCTCCATTCAAGTCGTGTGAATCTTTGATAGATTCAATGATAATTACGACGAATATTTGTAATTAGTTTTAATTCAAGTTTGATGACTTGTCGTGCCAAGCACACGACATTTTTGGTCCCCGATGGGTCGTTCGGTCTGATTGAGACGACAGACTAATTCCATTATTTCACCTGATGCCCCAGCGAAGAAATGGGGCACAACAGATTGATTTTCTCAGAACGAGAGCGCACAGAAAAAAAAATCGAATAAATAAGACTGAGATAACGAACAGCTTTGGTCGCGGAAAGTTCGTGCATGAAACGTTCTATGAAATTGGACTTTGAATAAGTACACCTGATCCGGGATTATTGGATGATATGAAAATTATTGTGGTGGCAGCCAAGAGCAAATGTTGGCCCTTTCACGTCGCCAAGATAAATCTTATCATTCCGTTTCAACTAATTTAAATTATGTCGCGTTTCCCTTTGACACTGTGACAGTTTATTAATTTATTTCCCCCTCCCCCAATGTATATTCAAAGTTTTTTAATTTAAACTTCCCGAATAAGATAAATAAATTGAACACTTTTTGATGTAACAACTTAAAAAGTAAAAGTTAAAACTAATAATTGCTTAATATAGGCAATCAATATGACATATGTGTTATTATAAAGGTATATACTAGTAGGCTGATTTTTAATGATTCACTGTATTAATGGTCTATTTTATCGTATTGTCGTTGTAATTCGTCAAAAATTATACAATTTATAAAGATGGCTTCATAATTCATACCCTCATCAAATAATTCAACGAGGCTGAATAATTCAAACGGACATTTCCAGCTATTGAATTCCCATATCTTGATTATCTCGTCCCTTTTTTTAAGGGTCGCAAGACTGATTATTTTCCGTGATTTATACGGCAAATTTTAATAATCTCGTCTTTCGATATTTTAAGGGTCCATAGAGCGATTGTTAACTTTAAAAAATACGAAAAATTCTTCGTAATTACAGACTTGAAAAATATGGGGGTTGAGAAAAAGTTTTAGTCAAACGCCGAGTTACCTCAAAACGGTTTAAACACGCCACACTATGTCTAACCACTAATTACGTTTCCTCGTTAATTTTCATTAATCGATACGTGTTAGTGGCACAAAACGTCTCTCGAACAACTCGGAGAAAATGTTTAAATTATAATTTGGGTCGGTTATAATAATTTCCTGGTTACGTTTTTTTCTGTTTCTTCATTTCCAACCCTTAATTGGCACACTTGAACAAAGCGCCACCACCCAAGGCCATATGGGGCCCCGGACCAAGTCGTTGTCCTCGCCGCCAATAATTTTCACATGGAAATTATTTCAAGTGAAATTATCAAAGTGAAAGCACTTCGATAGGCGGTAATTTTGATGGATTTCAACACGCATTCGGAAAAGTATTCCCGCTATCTGCCTAATGACGATGGTGGACTTATCAAGCTTTGATCTTAATTAAGACATAATTGACGCAAGTTACTTCCCTGTGTAGGCTCTTTAATCGCGATAATTGAAAATATTGTATTAAAGCTTGGAGGCTATCGACTTAAGGTTTAATTGAACCTAATATTGATTAAATGTCCCGCAGATATTGCGAAAGGTCGATGCATTTAATTACCAACACTCGAAATTAAAACAATTTTTCGATAGGTACAAATTATAGAATTAGACGGTTGTTGAAACTTTGTAATTGAAAGTTTGGGTCGTTACGTTTAAAACGCTCGGACATAGGTAAAGCTTAAGTGAAATATGAGCTTGCCAACATAATTATGGCCATTTGCCGCAGGTAACCCATTTACCTTAAATGATCACACTACACTAAATACCAGCGCAAGAATGAATGAAATTTATATTTAATTAAATTTCTCGACACCCAGAGTTATAATAAACAACGAACGAAACATTTACTAAAGTCGTTTTTCGAAAAATTTTAAGTCGATAATGTCAATTTTTTCTTTTTTTTTAGGATTATATACGAATGAATCTATCAATAAATTGTTTCCATGGTAATACTGGTAAATATGACGTCATTTAAATGAAATTCAATTTTTAAAGGTGGCTTAGGAAAAAATTGAGCGAGTTTTTAACATTTAAATTCATTATTTGACAACTAATTATTGACCTTTATGTTGACTCTGCTTCTATATCCGGTCGTACATATTGGATCTTTTAAGATATTCTAATGTTTTGTAGTAATTTGTTTGTAATTTGTTTTGGACATTGGGGAAGAAGGTGTACTTCGACCGATCTGTTGTTGTTGTTATTCCTACTCGTGATAGTTGGTGGTTTTCCCTGTACAGAGGTTCTACAATTGAAGACTGCACCAATAACGGGCTAAGTGCCAAAAAACAAAAAAAAATGAGTTAGACCTTGAAAAAGCAAGAGCTAAGTGCCATTGCTAATAACCTTAAAGTGGGGTAAAAATGCCATGATCATTAATAGTAAAAAAGTGGTTTTTAGAAATATGTCTGTGTGTCTGCCTGTGTATCTGTGTGTGTGTGACAGCCATATCGTATCGAAAGCTTTACCCGAATTTCATCAAACTTGGAATTTGGCATCCATTTTATACCTAGTTGTGTCGCAAAGCTTTTGGTTGAAATCGGTTAACCGAAAGCTCCACTTTATTCTAGGAGCTTTTGAGATTTTTCAATTTTTTTCAAAAACGGCTCTAACGATTTTCTTTCAACTCACTGTAGTTTTTAGACTCATTGATGGCTACAACTTTTATTTGAAACTTTTTCCTGGGAAAATTCGAATAAGGACGGTTTTGGGATATAGGTTATAGGTAGGTTGTATGCATATTATAGTTCTGTTTATATGTATAGTAATAAAGTGCTTAGATTTCTTTTAACCAACAGCGAGTTTCATAAATGAAAGTAAAAAAATTACTGTGACGCCTCGCAGCAGATATTTTATAATCGTATTCGGAAGATTATCAGGGCCTGGGCTTTCACCAATCTGTTTTAAAACGATAATTAGTTCTTGTATTTAGTGAGTGATAATTTTATAGAGCATTAAATTGTTAAAAAATAATAATTCACTTGTTCAAATTGTATGCATAAACCAATATGGTTGATAAATTGATAAAAGCAATGACTGAAATAATTAATTAAGCAAACATAACGTGTTTAATAAAACGACCGACGTGAGTTGAAAATGGATTTTATGGAGCAAAAAATTTTTGTTGAAAATTTGTCGATTTTAAATTGTATTAACGAACATTGATAGTTGTTCGTAGAAACAGTAAACAATTTTAATAGAAATTGTTGATTTTAATGAACATTTGTTTTTTAAAAAGCTTGGCTTTGATAGTCAGACCTGTTATAGTGATGGTAAAGTCTTAAAAAAAAATTGTCAAAATAGTATTTGTAAATTTAAGACTAACTAAGGTAACTAATGCTCTATAAATTTGTACAAATATTATGTAAATATCATTTGACAATCCCGATTGAAGTTAACCTTAAAACTCTAATATAAGATTGAGCAAATACCTTCATGGTTTGTGCTATATGAATAGCCTCATAGGAATCTATGAAAATGAGCCTGTGGTTATACACGCGGTCGACTACCACCCACATATCGTTCTTTGTCTCAAAAACGGTTAAACGGTATGAAAATGTGCAAAAGACCAAACTTCTAGAGAATCAAATACTCGACAACATTATTAACCAAACATTTTCTTAGAATCACAGGACACGAGATAATATTTGCAAAAGTTCTAAGAGCTTTCAACTTAAATGAAACACCCACTCGTAAAATTTGATTATAAAATATCTATACAAGATTATTAAGCTTTTAGTCTGTTTCGATATAAGATTCATCGCTTATTGTAATAACGCTTTAATTATGTAAGACGCCATAATTATAATAGCCTAAAATTCCTGTAACTTAATCATCATATATATCGAACTAAAGCTCTTTTTTATCTGTGCATAGTAATATAAGGGTACTAATCTAAAAGTGCCCGCAAACAAGCAAAAAATGCTGTTAAAGATGTTAGCCTTGCAGGTTTTTAAACCCTTTGCGTGTCTCAATAGATCGAGTCTTGTATCACAAATACTCGTTGTTCTTCAAATGTTACTGCTCGTTAACTCTCATTCACTTTATCTCATCATTAACAGCCATTTTCGCTTATTTGCGGGCACTTTTTAATTGGCACCCATATATCACCATGTACAGAGAAAATAGAAGCTTTAATTTGATAAATTGGGTTGGTAAGAAATTAATTTTGGTTTGCACCAGTAAATAGTGTTATGTTTGTTTCGTTATTCTTTTGTTAATGTTAGAATTTATTTCCTTTTCAGATGTGGGAGTCGATAACTTTAGGTCCCTATAGAAACCAATTTCATGTAATTTTGTTTACAACGGTTAGTTTTAACATGAAGTTCAAAATAACTATTTTTGACAAATTTTTTATTTTCATAAAGGCAAGAGAGCGGCTGTTCTTTTTCGATTAACGTTACTGTAGACGATCCATTTTTCATCGCCAGTGATAACTCGTTTCCAAAAAAGATCGATTGTATTACGTGTGAAATGCGTATTGTCACAAATCCTAGACACCCATTTGTGTCTGGCGCCCGAAGGGCGGGATTAAACAATCACCAGTGATAAGAATTGTACAAAAGGATGGACCCCCTGAAGCAGTTTTATGACCAAAGGATTAATGTAACAAGGACGCATTGTTCTAGTATTTTTTCCATTGATTTACCAATGGAGGAGAGAAAGACAGGCGCTAAGATTACCAATAGAAAATTCTAGTAACGGATGATTTATGGTTTGGAAAGTTCTCGACCGATGATCGGTTACTATAAATAACCCGAAAGATGGGCCAACAAGTCAGTATAAAATAAACCACCGAAGAGTATTGAAATAAATTCATCGACAGTGTTCAATTAAATGTTCGACGAGTGTGTATTCAAACAAATTGACAGTGTTAAAATAAATAGTGGAAGTGCTTAGTGTTAAAGTGAACAGTGTTATATAAATCGTGAACATTGTTAAATAAAGTGTACATTGTGTATATAGTGAAATATAAACAGTACTGTGACTATTGTTGACAGTGAATATTGTTGTAGTGCATAAGTGTTAGATAAATAAATAAACAATTGTGAAGAAATAAATTCGTAGTCATTATACACAAACCAATGAACCCGTAAAAAACGTTACAGTATAATAAACATTGATTTGTTGAATTTCTTTCAATTTGTGCAAAACCCAAATATCGATCTTCTTAGCCAGTCTAAGACGTCTTATATGATTTTCATTTATTTTGGGTGATACATTTAACTTTTTTGCAATCTCTTGCATAGTTATGTGACGATTCGATTCAATTATCGCTTTCACTTTAGGATTATCAACCTCAGAAGGTCGACCAGAGCGTTGGTCGTCTTTCAGTGAGAAATCTCCAGAAGGAAATTTTTAAACCAAATCTGACAAATGTGTTCTGTTAAACAATCAACACCATAAACACTTAGTGAATCTTAGCCGCTTTCTTGCCTTTATGAAAATAAAAAAAAAATCTCGGAAATGTTTATTTTGTACTGACAGTTGTGAACAAAAATACACACAAAAGGTTGCTATAGCGACCTAAAGGTATCGACTACCAAATCTGAAAACAAAAAAATTCTAACAGTTACAAAAGAATAACAATTGGCAACCCAATATAAATCATTAAGTTACATTATGAGTATAGCAATCATGCAGTGGGATCTTAGGCTTTAAGCTTTTCCAAACATTTTAGATGATTCTTTGAAAATCAATTTAAGGATTTCAACATTAAATATTCTAATCTTGAATTTAATTGTTTCAGGTTTTCCGAAACTCAAGTTTCTGGTGAGTCCTAAATCCAATTGTTCTTTTACTATCGACATTTTCTTTGCATTTTCTTTATTGTGAGTCACTTTTAGATTGATTTTTGAACAATTTTTAACTTGAAATGATGATCATATTTGAAGTGAAGCTTTCAATATTTTATTGATTGAAAAATTCCTATTTTAAAAAATTACGACTAGCCAATAAATCAAAACGTTCAAACAATTATTGGTCGGAAAAAATTCATGGGAAAGAAATGAAAAAAAAAATTAATGCTACCAATATTTATGGCCAATAAATTTCCTCCTCTTAAATGAAAACAGAACAAAAAAAAGCATATAGACCATTTTTTCAATTAACTCCACGTTTTCGATCGAACTTGAAATAAACGAAAAAGTTTAAATTTTACGCTCGCTGTGTATGCGTATATATAGAGAGAAAAGCTCGTTAATAAGATGAAAAGCAATTGTACTGTGACGAAATCGTGGAATGTGGAAGCGGGTAGAATTTTTTTTTTTTTCACGAATCAATTCTTACATTTGAGGAAAAACGTCGTTTCCGGCCTACGATCAAACGAAAGCAAAATGATTTTGAAATATTTAAATGAATTTCTTTCTTAAGCATTTGAATAATTAAAACAAACTTTTCATCAAAATTTTCTTTTGTGTTTGTCGAACTGTAATTTACTTGCTTTATTATTGTATGTGGAAAGAGAGGCAGAGACTTTCATTCAAATCGCGTTTTCTGAGACAATTACTTTAATTCTTTTACTTGAGATAAATAAAAAACTCGTAAAAACTTTACCAATCTCTCGCCAGATCAAAAATATTCAAGCATTTCAATTGATTCGTGTATATTTTCCACGAGAGTCGAGAATTTCGTGCTTTATGATGAGGGCTCGACCTTGGCCTGGATGTGAATATCTAGATACATTTCCACGAATATATGAGCTTTAATATCGTGCATCGGGGGGCTTGGCTCTGCAAAATTGCAATCGTTAGAATTTTAATTTTACACAAATATTTATAATACCTCAATCAATCAATTCGACTCTTATATAGGTTCGTATATAATATTATCTGTCATGTCATCATCAATCAATTATCGATTATTAATTGACTTTGTCGAAGATGTCTAAGACGTGAAAATTATTCAATTTGGAAGTTAAGGTGGTTTAATATGAAATTCATTTTATTAGAATTTTTAATCTTTACCAAGTTTAAATTATTTTTAGAAGTTTAAGACTTTTGGGTCATGTTTTTTAATAAGGTTGTGACCAAGGGAACTACCTATATATGAACTTCTCTATTATTATCGAGTTTAAAGCTTCTCTATGATTCGAGTATTCAATCACAACTTAGTTGTTTAGGGACGTCATGATTTTCATAGGCTACTTGTGACAATTGATTTAACTCATAGGGAAATCTTTATAGAAGAACTATCGCTAATTATAAAATCTATACAAGTCGATTGTATTAATCTCGAAGATTTTAAATCTTTAATTATTTGTAGTGAATCCAACAATCATAATTTTAAATCGATGAAAAAACAAATGAGTAATATTATTCATTTGTTTTAACTGACTGTCGTTAATTTAATTCTGCATACAATGCATTTTTTACACCTGGAATTTTAATTTTAGGTTTTATTGTCACTTTAATTATATCAAATTCCAGTGAAACAAAATATCACAAACAGTTGAATTTTTGTACTTTTCTTGTGTCAGTTTTTTCCGTTTAGTAAATTCGCAATCTGTCCATGGATATTAAACGAATATGAACATGTGGGGAAAACCGCACCTCCTAAAGGGGGTATCTTAAGGTGTTAGTGGTTCTATGAATGGTAACTCTACACGGAAAAAAAATAGTGGTGTAAAATTTATAACACTAAACTAGTAATATTTTTACTGCACTTTGTGTTCACTATAACCACAAATGTAACATTAGACAACACACTGTGTTGTATTCAGCTCTAACGTATAGTATTTTTTACTACCATAGTGTAGTAAATATATGTAGCTGTTACAACTGCTGAGTGTTGTGTACAACTAACAAATTTTGGTGTTTGCGCATGCGGCGTATGTACAACATAACCAATAATTTTGACAAATGTCAAATGTCAAAAATTCAACTACATTTTTACTAGTTCGTGTTTAATAATACTACAGTTTTTTAATTACACTTGACTGGTAAATATGACCACACGTGGTGTCATCCTATATAATACTAGTTAATGTAGTAAAATTAACAAGGAATGTTGTTAAAACTACAACATATTTTTTCCGTGCAGAAATAAGACGTGATTCAGCCTTTGCTGGGGGCCTAAGTTGTCCAGGAGTGTCCAGAGGGTCAGTTATTGCCCTTACGAGTTTTTAACTGGAAGTACTGAATCTTGTCCACATTGGAATTACTGACGGCTCCCCACAGCTGTATCCCATAAGTTCAGATGGGTTTAAGTATGGATAGTTAATTTGCTGTCCCGGGACAGTTAGGATTTTCTTCGCAAGAGCTACCACCGTTTTCGGGTGGTGATGATCAGTTGGTTGGGTTTGTGGAGGATGTGTTTTGATCAGGTGCATTTCCAGGTACCTGACCCATTTAGTAAGACAAGTGGAAAGGTTTCCCCCCTTGTGGTCAATGTCACGTGGAAAGACTTGGTCTTGTTGATAGTGATCTTCCACTTGCAGAACCACAGCTCGATTTCATTTAGTGCAGACTGAAAGTTGTTGAAGGCCGTTTTGGGACAGTTGTGGATGGCTGGTAGCGCGATGTCATCTTCAAAGGTTGTGGGGGTTATCTCTTCGTTGATCGGCCGTGAAATCGTATAGAAGAGAGACCCAAGGACACTGCCCAGTGGCACTCCAGATCTTATCCGACGTTCCGTTGTTATGGCTTTGCCAAAGTGTACAAAGAATTTTTGATCTTCTAGGTATGATTGGAGAATACACATAAACGGCTCTGGGAAGGTCATTCTGATCTTGAGCAACAGCCCTACGGTGCCACACCTTGTCAAACTCTTGGCTCACATCTAAGCCGTATTTTTTCCCTAGAGACACTGCGTAATTGTGTTTGTGACCCTGTACAACTCCAATTTAGGAGTGTTGTCGTCTGAACCCAAATTGATGGCTGGGTATGATGCCATTAGCGTCCAGGATAGGCTGAATTCTTTGGAGGAGCAACTTTTCGAATAGTCTCGATAAAGCTGATGGGCCTGTAGGATGCCACTTCATTTTTTGGTGTGGACAAAGTGGGAAAACCCCAATTTTTATGATCTCCTAGGACTAGAGGAAATGCCCGACTGTCATTATGGAGTTAAATAGGAGAGTTTTGATGGGTAGCCCTTTGATTATATGCCCCGTAATTTTTCCACATTTGCCCGTTTTTTTTTTTTACTTTTTTCTAGTACTAACGGAACTTAGTACATATTGTAATCGGGTCGAATTTTGAGTTTTTATTGGAAATACACATTTTGAAGTTACATTTATATTTTGGGCCTTATTTCTGATCTTTTAACCAAAAACTCGTTTTAGGTTAAAGAAAGTCTTATTACGCGTCGTATAGTAGATCAAGTGAACTATGTGTGAACTTCTTTATTATTTACTTCAATAACCTTCTCTATGATTAAAATTTTTAAACATGACAAAGTTGTTAATCAACGCCCTTTCTATCATAGGCTACTTGTGACAATTGATTCAATTAGATTAGAAATATCGCTACTTATTAAATCTACAAATTGGCCGGTATTAATCTCGAAGGTTTGAATCTTTGATTATTCAAACTGAATTTTAACAATCACTATTTGAAACTGTTATCAGAAAATCAGAACAGCAATATATGAAAATACTTGTTGATAGCGCGTTTAATGAAATTGACAACCTGTTAAATCATCTAAACGGCAAAAAGCTCAAACAAAAACTTACCTATAAAGCTCATTAAGAACACGAAACACCAAAAGCCTTTTTTACACTTCACCATTTTATAACTTTTTTCATAGACGCGCCTGTCACAATTTGCACCAAACATTTTTTTTTTTTTTAAAAACCCCCGTATCAACTCTAAACAATGAACTCACATTTATTTTATGTTATTATATAAAAAGCTTTGAAATTTGTCTGCAAGTTTCAAGGAAATGTGTTCGTATTGTTTGAGACTTGGTGTATAGTTTAATATCTACTCTTTTTGTGTGATAGAGATTCTTGTTAAATTTTTCTTGGTTGCAAGTGGCTAAATGCAAATTTCGTTTGTAATTCCATTTGTTTCGCACAAACGGCGGACCACCGTGTTTGAATTAGAGAGCCTCTCAAACAAGTAACACGAACAAATTTTCTTGGCGCAAAGCATAGAAAGATAATAAGATGAGACAATATATATAAAGCTGGTTAACACTTTTCTAATTTTTTTTTTTTAAATTTAACACGTCATTGTTGAAAACTTGTTTTACAACTAATTTTAACTGTTGCACAAACTTTTTTTAAAGTTGAAAAACTAACAAACTGAAAGTTTTAATAGGAACGACAAAAAAGGTTTGTTGATCTTTTATTGTTGTGTAAGTTTATTGACAGTAAATAGTCGCATAGACGTAGCGTAAGTTTACGATTAACGAGTATTGTTACAAGGCGAACGACTCTCGAACACACTTGTTGGCTCAACTCCGGGTGGTAGCTCGCGCCTCACTGTCCGGAAAGCTCCGGGATCCGCCCAACGAGCCGGAGCTTTGTCGCCGGAGTCGCTTTTAGAGACACAGAGCACACGACTTCCACCACCATCTACCGTCCGTCCGCCGTGAACATATACTGTACGATACATACGATACTTACGTAGCATCGCATACGAGAAATAAACGTTAAAAAGCACGCAAAACTTAATGCGTTCGGAAAACTCTTCGGAATTATCCTGCTATGTACCCTATTCCGGTAGCGCGTACCGGGGCCCCGATTTCTAACCGCGAGCGGAGTTAACAACACGTAGTTATATCGGTTTAATTGTATTATATTGGCTTTGGGGGTTTCGTGTCTCTCACTTAGTTACCGTAGGTACTTATATATATATAGTTTTGAAAGTTACAATAAATGAGCCGATTGTTGCCTTCCCTATATAAGCCTTGGTTATAAAACAAAGTTTGCAATTGAAATTTTGGTTGAATCAAAACAAAAAATAACACTTTAAAATGTGCTATAATTTTGGTAATTTTTCATTAAAGCATCTAATCGAGAATGTTGTCAAACTATGACGTCATCCATACATAGTATAAAACAAAGTCGCTCCCGCTGTCTGTTCGCTTAGATCGTTTAACCTACCAAACGGATTTTAATTCAATTTTCAGCAATTGATAGAGTGATTCAAGAGGAATGTTTGTGGGTATTTTTAGATGTATATTATAGTAGAGAAAAGTCGGGAAATTCAAAGATTTCATAACAAACATATTTTTGTTCACTTACATTGCAAACGCTGGCTAAACCTTACGAGATAGGTCAAACTAATATGCGGCAAAATTTTGTATCTTAAAAAGACTGATAAAAAATTCCGCGACGGTATATGTCTATCTCCTAAGGATAACCCACAGGAACCATTTTTATGTTCTATAATAATAACAAAAAAATTATTGGTTATTTTCCATGTTATTTTAAACAATACAGTTTTATTCCTTAATTATATATTAATACGTGAAGCAAAAATTTTAAACCCCTTTTACCGAATATTATACGAACGGAGGAGTATGCAATTTGGCACAATTGAAGTTTATATAGGGAAGTTGCGTTATGAGATAATATTTTTTTATAATAATGCTTCAAAATACCTTAAATTAATGAAAAAAGACGTCACACACACTACCACGCGTTTGACACACACAGACACACAATACACACAAATATGTAGATTTTTAAATCTCACTTGTTCAGTTTGACCACAGACTTCAACCATATTCCAAATGTCATTATTTAAACAAAATATTGTGAGAGGAATTTAAATTTTGAAATTGTAATTATTGAACTTTAAGGAAACTTTAACTGATTATTTGATTATTGAGTAATATTATTAAAAATATATTTAAAAGATACGTATAACTTCAAATACACAACGTTTCAACCATTTTATTTGGTCTTCATCGGGTGTTTCTTGATTATTATATAACGTATAAATAATTCATACTATATTCTTTGGGCAAAATCATTCAAATAAATTACACAAAAATTTAATTTAGGTAGGTAAGTACTATTTGCAAAAAAAAGCTTAGCTTAATTCAAAGTTTTAAACAGGACTTATGCAGCCTATTTCCATTTTTTTATCTTTGGCTTTTAAATTAAAAAATCTAAACATAGAGGTATATTTGTTTTACTTTTGAACTCACTTGGAATTACTTCTGATGTTTCATAGTCATATTCTTTTTTGTTTGTCTTAAAAATATTTCAGAATACTGTAATTTGAATTGACATACAACATTATCTGCTGCGTGGCGTCACAGTACTTTCTTTTACTTTCATTTATGAAACTCGCTGTTGGCTAAAAGAAATATATAAGCATCTTATAACTATACATAGCAGAACTATATGCATACAAGTATACAACATATATGTATTTATGAATTCCTAACCATCACCCCAGAACCGTCCTTAATCGAATTTTCCCAAGAAAAAGTTTCAAATAAACGTTTTAGCCATTAATAAGTCTAAGAACTATCATAAGCTTAAAGAAAATCAGCCGTTTTCGAAAAAATTTGAAAAAACTCAAAAACTCCGAGAATAAACTGGAGCTTTGGGTTAACCGATTTCAACTAAAAACTCCGCGGCAAAACAAGATATAATATGAAGGAAAATTTCCAAGTTTGGTGAAATTCGGAAAAGCGTTCGATACGATATGGCTGTCACACACAGACATGTTTCTAAAAACTACGTTTTTGGACTGAGGGGACCTCAAAACATGTATGATATGAACGAATTGATATTTAGTTTTGAAATTCTTAGAGAATATTCTGAAATAATTTTGTAAAAGATTTATGGAAGAAAAAAAATAAATATTTTGAAACCTCTACACCTATTTCCTTCCTTAACTTAAAATAAATTTTTTCAATCATTATATGATACACTTTCTTTAAATGAACTTTGAAGAAAAAATTAGTCAAGAAATTATTTTCCAAACATTCGCAAATGCAATTCATTATCTGCTGTAGTTAATTTAGTAACTAAAGTTTTTGAGGCAGTTACATGTGAAGTGTACCCTTAGGTATGTAAAAATTGTAACGAATTATGGTCGAATTTCGACCACTGAGCGACCTCTGGTCAAATTAAATACATTAGATACGTTGTGCATTTCATGTAGATCAAAATTGCCATTTACAGCATATCATAAAAATGAATATCTTAGAAGATATCACAGATTTAAAAAGCGTTGACAGAGCGACTGTATATTGTGCGTCGTACGTAGTAGCTGTTTTATTGGTATTTTCTTCTTTATTATATTAAAATGTTGTGTTGGTCCTTATGTAGAAAAAAACTCGAAAAATTCTACACCATTTAGGTATGTAAGGTACATGTACTCTTAAAAGGGTACGGTTGGTCACTCTACATAGGATAGCATAACAATTGAATCCTACGGGCATCGTGTATTTTGTAGTATTTTCGTTAAGTTTTGTTAAAGTTTGTGAAATAGCATTTTAACGCATTTTCCTCAAGAAGACCTGTCTAATTTTACACAGCAACGAAAAAAATCTCTACAAAGTTTATATCCTTCAAATATAGTAATATAGTAACCAGCACCAGTCTTTCCGGATCCTGGGATGAACGAACCATCAGTATATACATATGTACAAGAACTCTGACTGTGGGTAAATGGAGTGAATGGTTTCTAGAGAGACTTTTCATAGCTCGATATCTATATATAATTAGCTGATTACCGCTCGCTTCGCTGAGTGTATCTAAATTTAACTAATTGATTTAAAGATTCCATACGTTCATAGCGAAATATAAAAATAAATCTATTTTGACAGAAAAAAATGATTGGTTACTTTCAGACTTTAGATCCAAAGAAAGTTCATCAAAATTTGTAAAACTACTTTTCAAGAAAGAGATGTTAGCTATCTCACATCAACTACTAAACGATTTTTAGTAAAAAACTAACTGTATTCCTTCCTTTAGGACTTGAAAATCTTTCATACCAAATTTTATTTAAATCCGTACAGCTATTTGAGGGGGCATCCATTAGTTGCGCGAGATGTTTTTTGCAATTTTTAAAATCCCATCCCCTCCCTTCTGGTAAGATGCCATGAGATTTGGCATATATCATTCTCCCAACCCGCAATCTAATGTGATATTTTTCAAAACAAAAAAATACGTGATATTCGGGAGACCTTCCCTTTGCCCAAAGTAAGATTAGATGAGATCTGGCTCGACCCCATCGGCCCCTGAACGCCTTACGTAATTAATGGATGTTCCCTTAAAAGAATATATTAGTAGCTATCCTACCGAATCTTTAGCAAAACTTCATTAAAATTCGTTCCGTTAAGTAATTGTTGAATTTTGAAATTTTTAGTTTATTATTTTAATTCGCTCATTTCTAAATAATATCTTCGACAATGAACAATGAAAAAATTCAAATATTTTAAACAATATCATTATTAATTTCATCGGGTGTTAAATTGAAATTCATGTTTATTTTCCAGTAAAAATTGTCAATTTTTTAATTTCAACTTTCTAAAGATTTATTTCGTTATTGTGTAAAATTGGAAGAAAATTCGTTAAAATTCTATTTCACGAACCTTACCGAAACTTTTTAAATGTACGATTCCTGTAGGATATAATTGTTTTGCCATCCCATGGGAACTATGCATTATTTTTGCCTTAAAAGTGCCATTGTAAAAATTATATCAATCTTTAACTCTGTGATAAACAAAAAACATATCTATCTCACGGGAATAGTACATCTCTCTTGAGTAAAATGTAGATCAAGTCTTCTTAAGAAAAATGAGTTTTAATGAAACTGCTTTTAAATACTCGGTTCTTATAGAATAAATACTAGTTTTGCTATCCCATGGGAACCGTTTATTATTCCGGTATGAGAAGTAATCTATATCATTTTATGACCCCTAAACTACCACATTACAAAAAAGGAAGTTAATCTTTTGCTCTGTAAAAAACAAAAAAAAAATATCTATCCCACAGGAACCGTACATTTTTTCTGGATATAAAGTTAAACCGGATTATAATCTATATCTATGCCAAATTTCATCCAGATCCAGTCAGTACTTTTTGAGTGAAAGAGCAACAAACATCCATTCTTACAAAATTTCACGTTTTATATATTAGTAGGAAACAATTTTCAAGATGCCTGATGAAGTCAGAATAAGACTGACGAAACGTAGTGTAAAAAGAAAACATATTGTTCAAACAAAAAACTGATCTTTTAGCCTGATAATTATTTAAAATATATAAATACAATGATTGAAAGTGGTTGCGTGTACTTATGTACGCGCGTGCGAAGTTATGTTTCTTAAAAAATTGTAAAGTAATATTTAATAATAATAATATATATATTTAAAGATATAATTATTAAAAATAACATTAAGAGAATAATATTTTAATTTGTATCAATAAATTATATCAAAGAAAGCTGCAAGAAGTTTATAAAATTTGTCAGGATCATTTTTCTGGTTAACAATTAATGCATGTCATGAAAACGAAGCTTCATAGAAATTACGAAATAAAGTAAGTAGCTACTTGTCAAAGTAAATGTCTTAATCTTATTCATATCTTGTGTTATTAAATTATTATTCTAAGATGGTTGAATTATTTCAGAATCCCAGATTTCGTCATAACTAATAATATGCATGGAATGCAGACGTCATTTTCATCATTAAATTTCAAATAGTATAACAGCTACTGCAAAATTCGAAAATAGTAATAACTTATTTATTAATAATATGTGTCATTTGTATATATAATTATTTTTAATTTAAATAAATAAATAAGTAAATAAATACAACAAAAATTCAAATTACGCGCGCCAAGAAACCCAGTGGTTTTGCGCCTAACGTCATTTTGTTAATTTTTGTCTCAAAATGGCCGCCCATCTAAAAATTTCACTCTCATCATATTTTCATAACGCGCCTAAAGAAGTATAACTTCAAAAATCACCATTTGGCTTGATTTTTAAAATTAATTGTTCTAAAAGTGGCTAGCACAACTTATTTAAAAAATGTCCAACTGCTTGACTTGATGAATCTCTTAGTTTTTCCTTCGTTTTTGATTTATTTTGTAGTTAATAAATTTACTGCTTTTTTTATGAAGTAGTAAAATAAATACAAATATTTGTTTATAGGAAGTTTTAAACATGGGAAACTTTGTTGGAATTTCAAATCCACGGTTTATCTTCTAAATAAGGTTTTTCTACTAAACACAAATTTCCGAAAATTCAACTGGAAAAAATGTCTCAAATAACATCATTTTTCAAGAAAAACCTCTAGTGAACAAGTTTTGGGAAGTGAGCTCTCATGGGAGTGATACAAAAACCAGGTTGTATCGGTATATTAACAATTTCCCAGGTAATATCAGATCGCGTATTATATTTCAAGTTGTAAACGAGGTGACATGAAACGTTCAAGGAACAACAAGCTCTCAAATTTTCCTCGTTATATGCACCATGACATAGTGTTCAAAAGCTTTTTAACCCGATTTCTTTCTTAAAAAAAATCACTCGACCAGCCTTGTTAAGAGATCGAGCACTATTTTCATAGTAATTTTCTTTTATGCTTGGGATTAGTGGAGATTTCTTTTAAGAACCAACTTTCAGTTCACGCATCGCTTGATTCTTCAAAGCTCGTAAATTAGCCAACCAACAAAGAAATTTTTATAATAATTATACGATGATTTTTCACATACCCAAATCTCGTTAGAGATATACGTGACCTATAAATTACAGTCGTCACAAGCCCATTTCGTCTGCTAAGTTTTGCCAGTTTTATCAACCCCGCGCTCACAATGAGAAGTGTCTCGACCCGGCCTCGATTCTAATGAAGGGCTGGAATTTAATCTAATTCCATCCGACCGAAGACCAGGTATGCCATTTAATTTTAATATGCCGCCGCTTCCTCGTCGTCGACTACCATGGAATTTGGTGTTCACTTTTCAGTCTTCACCATCTAAATATGACGATACCTAAATATTTATTTTATTAACTCAATAAAACTAGTTCATGTTATGTTACCTGGAAATTCATGTTATGTCTTCTGTTTAACCCTTTAATGGTCATGGTATATGTTTTGAATAAATTGGCGTTTTCATAATTAATACTATCTACCATGGATAAAAGGTCGGAATTGAAGATGGTTTGATAGAGTTGAAGGTCGTCACATTTATAGGTTTGCCTTTCGTTAAAGTTTTCGATTTTTAATTGTTTGTTTCTCTCTTCCAACATTTATCACTACTGAAATATTTCATGAATTTTCTAGAGCTTTTCATTAAAAATATATATTTCGAGGCGTCACGGTATTTTCTTTTACTTTCTTTTATGAAACTCGCTGTTGGTTAAAAGAAATATAAGCACTTTATAGCTATATTAACAAACCTTTATGCATCAGCTTCTATTTATATACGAACTCCCACCCTTAATCCCCAAAACCGTTCTTATTCGAATTTTCCTAGGAAAAAGTTTCAAATAAAAGTTATAGGTATCAATGAGTCTAAGAACTATCGAAAATTTAAAGAAAATCGTTAGAGCCGTTTTCAAAAAAAATTGAAAAAACCCAAAAACTCCAAGAATAAAGTGCAGCATTCGGTTAACCGATTTCAACCAAAAGCTTCGCGGCACAACTTCATGCAATATGAAGGCAAAATTCAAAGTTTGGTGTAATTTGGATAAAGCTTTTGATACGATATGGCTGTCACACACACACACACACACACACACGTTTTTAAAAACCACTTTTTTGGACTCATGGGGCCTCAAAACATGTATTTTCGGTGAAAGCTCGAATTCGAACTTCGAACCGATTACAATACTTCCTTTACTATACAGTATAGTAAAAAGAAAGTAAAAATCAAAAATTGTACCTGCATTGATATTAGGGGCCATCCATTAATTACGTCACAGGAATTTCATGATTTTTGACCATCCCCTCCGTCCTTGTCACAGCTGATCACATTTTTTCAATTCACCCCTTCTTAGTGTGACGTCACATATTTTACAATTTTACATCTACAATTAGGTAATAATTGAATAAAACTAGCAGTTTAAAAATTTATTTTCTTCTCATTTAAATGATTTTTAATATAATTAACATCAAATCAAACATTTTAGGAAATTTACAAAAAAAAAACGTAAAATTATATTAATAAAAGATCAAACTTAATCGTTTTGAGTTCATAGACGTTGAACCAACTCTTTTAAACACTTAGATTAAAATAGATTTTGTAATGTGACGTCACAAAATTTAGGACCCCTCCCACCCCCTTGTCAAACACTGCCACACTTCCTAGTCCCCTCCCTCCCCCTTAACGCGTGACGTAATTTATGGATGGCCCCTTAATGATTTGAAATCTAGAATATAGTATCTTTATATAGTATAAAACAAAGTTGCTCCCGCTGTCTGTTCCTTTAGATCTTCTAAACTATAACAAGGATTTTAATGCAGTTTTCAGCACTTGATAGAGTGATTCAAGAGAAAGGTTTTTAGGTATAAGCATTCATATTATAGTAGAGAAAAGTCGGGAAATTCAAAAATTTATAATGTGAGGTCATAATCAACCTATTTTCGTGCACTTACATTGCAAACGCTGGCTAAACCTTACTAAATAGTAAAATTACTTTTAATGTTCTCATCCATGATTAAATTATTTATATTAAAAATCTTGGGTATTTGGACAATATTTAATTAACGACGTTATATTTCAAAAATTACTTACGAAATAGATCAAACTAATATGCGGCGAAATTGTGTATCGTTAAAAGATTGATAAAAAAGTCCGCAACGGTATATGTCTATCTCTTAAGGATAACCCACAGGAACCATTTTTATCTTTTACATATTATAAAAAAATTATTGGTTATTTACTAAGTTATTTTAAGTTATTCAGTATAATTCTTTATTCAATTGGATACGTTGTGCATTTCATGTAGATCAAAATTGCTCTTTACAGCAAGTCATAAAAATGAATATCTTAAAAGATATCAGAGATTTAAAAAAACGTTGGCACAACGGCTGGCTATAATGTACGGCGTGGGCGTAGGCAGTGGCTGATTTATTGATATCTCCTTCTTATATATGTAGAAATGTTGGTCTTTTTCTAGGACAAAACTCTTAAAATTCTGTACTAATTGATCATTTAAACGCATTTTCCTCAAGAAGACCTGATCAATTTTACACAGTAACGAAAGAAATCTCTACAAAGTTTAAATTTAAAAATTAACAATTTTTACTGGAAAATACATATGAAATTCAATTTAACACCTGATAAAATTAATAGTGCATTTTTTAAATATTTGAATTTCTTTATTGTTTAATGTCGAAGATATTAATTAGAAGAAAACGTATTACAATAATATACTAAATTATTAAATAACTTACAATTACTTAACGGAACTAATGTTAATGAATTTTTGTTAAAGATAACTCAGATCTTAATTTATTGAATACCATCTATTCTCAAATGGTACAGTTCCTGTAGGGCAACTCCTAATTTTCTCTACTTAAATATCTGAACGGTTTTAAATGACATTTGATATGAAATATTTTCAAATTTTCTTAATGGACCTTTTTATACTTAAAACCGTATAGAACCTGTAAGATAGCTAATATTTCTTCCTAGAAAAGTGTAATAGTTTTAAGGATTTTGATGAACTTACGTATCTATCATCTTTTTCTGTCAAAAAAATTAAATTTTATACCTATTTCGCTATGAAAGTAGGGAATCAATTAAATTTAGATACTCTCAGCAAAGCAAGCGGGTATTAGCTAGTTAAGTATAATTTTAAAAGTTAATTTAAAATACCTATCTTATTTATTTAATAAAAATTATTTTAAAACCATTCATTTTGAAAATGGTTGAAGTACATTTGACAATTGTTCGGTGTTATTCCAATTGTGGGTTGTAGATTTAGATACTCGAGATTTTTCCTTTGCTAAAGTTTCCATAGAAACCTATCAATTAAATATGTTGTGGTAATTAAATGATTAAAGTAGCCTATGGAAAAGATGGCTTGAAACATGTGTTTCGGGTGAAAGCTCAAATTCGAAAATTCGTTTCGATTACAATACTTCCGTTATTTTAAAGAAGTAAAAGAAAGTATTGCAAATATTGCAGTCTTGGTGGAAGTTTTTTTTTTTTTTTTTTTTTTAGTTTCTCATTAATTATTTTATGCAGTCAATAACAATGTTTATTAGAATTGCTGTACCGAACATCTTTTTTCTCACGTCATTGATTTATAAGTTGCAGCACAGCTTTTTTTACTGACACGAGAGTCGAGACAACTATTGTGAAACAAAAAACTCTTCAAAGCTTTTATAAGTTCATAACAACTCGAAGGATATTAAAAAGGTGATTGAAATCCCAACTTTTTCATCAGTTGCATTCCATTGATCATTGCATGTGACAGCCATGTAATTAACGCTACAATATAATATTCTTCATCAAACAAAATTCTTACACACACACACACACACACAGCTAATGATTAACTGAACGACTAAATTCATGTAAATCAATGTCGAAACAACCGAGGCAAGAGTTCCATACAAATTCTTGTCCATTTAATTGAATCGACCAAAATCCAAACGATATAATTCGATAATATTCTTGTTCCAATTATTCATCATCGTTTTGTTGTATAATTCCGAATAACAACGGCGCTTGCAAATTGAATGAGCACGAACGAAGAATACATTTTACATTCAAAAGGGGCGGGGGGGATGACGACTTCCAAGTGTTTACGATGATCAGTTTTATAAACTTGTTGCCTTAGAATGTTATTTTCAAATGGAACGTAGGCAAATACGTATGTATGTAAGAAACTTTTTCTTTCGTTCGGCGTTCGCCAAGTTTTTAATGTTACGACGAGGAAAATTTATCGCATAAATTTTCAATGAAACGAACCGATTGAATGCGGCGTGATTGAAAATCAATATCTTCGAGTGCGATAAAATGTAAAACGGTTATTATCATATGGCTTGGATGAGGACTTGAGATGATATTTTTTGAGACTAGAACGGTTAGAAATAAAGTTAGTGAACGCGTTGGACGACGATTAAAGTTTGTGTTACGACTAATTTTGGGTATGACATTACCATCATAGGAACTTTTATAGTTTTATTGATTCGACTCGTTGTTGGTAGCCATTATGTCTTATGGGCTGATTTATAAAATTCTACATTATACATACTCACCCATATTGCAGCCCTATATTTTGTTGGGTCCACTGTAACGCGAGTGCCAAATTCGACGACCGAAAACCACGAGTAAACCTCTTCGATAGATTTACTTTTTCTGCTTTAGTATTGCATTAAACCAATTTGCTGTGATTCCGATTAAAGTAGCTACTTTTGAAATTTACGTTCACCATTTAGGGTATCTACTTCTTATCTAACGCCCACTCTAGACACTTTTGCCTTTTGGTGCCGCACCTTCCAATAGAGGTTGGAGAGTAGTTAAAAGGATTAACCATTAAATAGTAAATTAGTAAAAAAAAATTAAGAAGACGTTGACTACTTGCATATCTTATTATATGCTTACGAATTATGAGGTTATTATCGATTGGTTACAACGCGTATTCCAAGTTGTGCCTTTGAACCAAAGTTTAAACTTCAGTATTACATCATTCAAATGACGTAATTACAATAATATTTGACGTCATATTTAAAGCAAATAAATAATTGTTTCCATAGTAACGACAATTTCATAAGGTCTCTTTAGAGATTCTTGATAGATCAGGGTCGATAATTTTTGAACCCAAAAATTTATAGTAGGACGAAACCCATTAGAAAAAGAGGAGAATTTAACAAAAATGAAAGGAAAAATAATTTACGGTTGATCTGAGGTCGGGAAGTGGAAAAGGGGGTTGGGTTAAAGATAGAAACGGTTTATCTCGATTTCCGACAAAACTACAAGTCCTATGGATCAAAATTAAATAACAAACTTGTAGATAATAAGAAGATCTACAACTTTTGTGCTAATACTTTTTTCACATAACCTCAAAATTATGTAATTTTTTTGATTTAAAATATTTAATTTTTCACCTTATTATGACTTAATATAGAAAAAGCACCCTTATTTTCAATCAAAAATTCTCACGTCAAAATATCGACTTTTTTTAAAAAGTTTTTTAACCGTTTTTTAATAAATTGTACAAAATACGTTTACACAAATACAATTTGAGCAATTTATTAAAATTTACACTTTAATTATTGCATTTTCTGGGAACATTTAACATTGTTATGTATATTTTTTTTGCACCACCAGAAAGTAGAGATTTCAACGAAAAAAAAAACACCAATTTTTTTAAAAAAATCGATATTTGACGATATTTTTGATTGAAAATCAGGGTGCTTTTTCGATATTAAGTCATTATAAGGTGAAAAAATTAATAATTTATATCAAAAAATTACATAATTTTGAGGTTATGTGAAAAAAGTGTTGGCACAAAATTTGTAGATCTTCTTACTACCTACAACTTTGCTATTTAATTTCGATCTATAGGACTTGTAGTTTTGTCGAAAATCGAGATAAACCGTTTCTACCTCTAACCCCACCCCCCTTTTTCACTTCCTGACCTAAGATCAACCGTAAATTATTTTTCCTTTCATTTTTGTTAAATTCTCTTCCTTTTCTAATGGGTTTCGTCCTACTATAATTTTTTTTGGGTTCAAAAATTCTCGATCCTGGTCTATCAAGTTTAATTCATTGCACACAATTACCAAATACTTAACATAATGAATCTCTAAAGAGGCCTTATGAAATTGTCGTTACTATGGAAACAATTATTTATTTGTTTTAAATATGACGTCATATATTATTGTCATTACGTCGTTTGAATGATGTAATAATGAAATTTAAACTTTGGTTTAAAGGCACGACTTGGAGTACGTGTTGTCGTCTCACTTGACAAGTGACACTAACAACTGTCAGTATATCAGAGACCATATTTGCATCTTTCATTAGTTAGTCATTTAATCAAATTCTTTTAATGTTTTGTTTTCAAAAAATAAAAGAAATTTTATGGTCATTGATTACCTGGTGATTGTCGCTTACCTTAAAGTCCATTTACACTTTGATTAGTGCGAGTGGTTAGCGATTAGTAATTCTTGTGAGTGATTATTTGAAGTGTGGTAGGGTCCACTGTTGTTGTTTAGCTGCTACGCTTAGTTTAATTTTCTAATTTCAGCAGCTAAACAATACAGTGGGCACTGCCTACTTGTACGGCACACTTAAACTAATCACTCACAGGGATGGCGAGGAAAACGCGACCCATGACATTTTTGACTGCAACGCCCTCACAAAGTGGCGACACTTGTATGGGATAAATGACGACTAAATAGGAACAAATCGCGCCTGGAATAAGCAAGCATTCTTGTCTAACAAGGATACATGAACAGAACTAAGACTTCAGTGCGGGGGGAACGAGCCCTAACCAGGGTTTTTGCTAACGGAAAAAAAAATCACTTACAAAAATAACTAATCGCTAATCACTCGCACTCGCACTAATCAAAGTGTAAATGAGTTTTTAATCTACCTGTTTAGTACTACCTCGAACATCTGCTGTTTCTATGGTCTTTATAAGTACAAATGTGACTATTTTGGTAGTCGTTTCCATGGAAATGAAATAAACTTTCTCATTAGCCAATACGGTATTAAGCCTACTTAGTTTTAATCAATCTTATTTATTTTTAAACCAATGAAAATTCTAGAAAGTGTCATCATTGTCAATAAATTTTTCTTAAGAACCAATTAAAATAAAGTTTTTTTTTCCAATGTATGTCGATAAGTTAGATAGTGAAAAATTTAAATAGTCAATTGAAATTATTCGATACAATTCTTTCTTGTTAGTAATTAGATGAAATGTTATATATACCTCATTGCATGGCACCCCTCTCAGAAAAACTTGTTGATATTTCAATGTTGACACAAGTTATTTTCTCTGTCGAAACGTTTTTCGTCCCCCAATTGTAACACGAAGCCGTGTTGTGTCACTCGACGCCTCTGATAAATCACCGTCTCTTACCGACGACATTAATCTTAAAAAATCCTCTCAACGCCGCTATACTATTATTTCAAACCACAATCCACCCAATTTCATGATTTAATTGATACAATTAACTTTTATACGAGGCTCGACCCGTCTATTTGTATATTGTTGAATATCGTTTTTGTCGAGATAGCTACAGGTTTTGGTCGATAAAACAGCAGTAAAAACATTTTCTCTCCCGGCTAGAAATATGTACAGTGTACCAATATATGTATATATAGAGGATATCTACCTATGTATTTCTCTAGTAGATACATAGCGAGATTGTGAAAATGCCATTATATTCGTAATGCGATCAATAAGTCCAACTGTTGCTTTATTTAGATAGTAATTTTCACAACAATGATCTCATGGCAAATATAAAGGGGAGACAGACGGCCATTTAATAAACGACCTATAACAATTTGTGCTATCTATACCTACTATGTTGGTGCCGGCCCCCATACAGTTCCCAACTGTATGGAGCTTTAGCGATGGCTTACACACGTTACATTAAATTGTTTTGTGATAATGTTTTAAAGTAGCCAAATAATTATGAATTGTTTGTTTTGCGCGTTGTATTCCCGCACCAACGGGTTTCCACTATCATTAATTATGATTTATTTTATATATGTATTGTAAACTATTTGGATTTCAATGGAATCAAAATTAATTGCTTTGAAAAAAAGGATAAGTGCTAGAATGACCCACGTTCTGAGGATTCTGTATAAAGACTGTACATTGAATTTAAAAACCAAATGTTTGTGCAGGATTTTATTTTAAACTCTTTTTTCTAAATTGTAACCATTGTCATAACAATCCATAGATGAAACTGTCGAGTTGTTCTTGATATAAATTAAACTTGACATCTTCGTCAGTCTTTCAACAAACATACAAACAGCAAAGTGAACGATTCTCTTTTGGAGTCCTAAAAGAAAAAAAAATCATTAATGCCATGACGTGATCTGTTTGTATTATTTTACTGTTGAGTGACAAGGAGTGGCTTTCATATTATATTTTATGTACATTCGACCTAATTCATAATAATTGTTAAATAAAGTTTATCAGTCGACGATAATTATATTATCTGAGAACATGCCTATGGGTGTACCTATAATACGGTAGATGGCCTCGATGTGTGTGAGCTACCTTTTAAATAGTTCAATTTAAAGTTGATGCAGTTAGAATTAATAATGAATGTACACGTATGGGTGTTATAGATGTAGGTAGGTATGTATATAAAGAGTATTAAATTTAAACTTCATAATTATAATAGGTAGAGACGCGCGTATGGAAAGTTTTATGTTTGTAATTAAATATTCTTTGAATGAACCCCGAGTGATTATTTTAGTGCTAATAGGAAGATATGTAGGTAGTCATTAAAATTGGATGGTTTCTAATGGTTTTTATTTAAGATTATTACCTGTTATTTATTGGCTAAGTAAGCTTTTGTATCGAGAAATAAATCTCATTGAAACTTAAAAATCATCTCTTTAATTATTACAAAATTGTTCTTCTATCGAACGCCCACTACTTGACATTTCTGCCATTCAGTGCCGCACGTGTCTACGAGAGGTTTGGGAGTAGTTGGTTTTGATTGTTTTTGTTTACATCTCCCACGTATGCAAGTTCCCAATTCCAGAGGGAGCAGATTGGATTCGGTAGGATGCCACTATCCAAATCCAAGGCCTCGCACTGGAAGAATACTCCGGGGCATAGACAAGCTCAGAAAAATTGCAAAGTACTCCAAGAAGAGAACTCATGACATATTGTCACTCGGAAAAAGGGACGCAACGCTCCTAATAAGCCTCTATACGGGCCACTGTACCCCGAATTACCATCTTCACAAGATCGGTAAAGCCGACACTAACATATGTCGTTGCTACTGGAAAGCAGCAGAAACGGCGGAACACATTTTGTGTTTATGTGAGGCAGCTTTCAAAAGAAGACGGCATCATCTCGGAAAGACGGACATGACACCTGGTGAGATAGCAAAGGAAGCCCCTAGGCAGGCTTTTCTTAAAATCCTGGAGCTCCCCTAGTTAACACAGTGGGTCACATTACAATAGACCTCCTTGATTGCAGTGATAAATGGAAGGAATATCCTAGGACTCTTATAGCGAAAAAAACCCAGGTGCAGGACAGTTGCCAAGATGCATGGCGTTTATAGGTTCCCCATTGCAGAGGGAACAGATTGGATTCGGTAGGATGCCAATATACAAGTGCTTGTATAGGTAGTCGTATCCCGTGGTAGTTCCGAAAGCTACGACTGAGGGGGGAAAGTCGTGGGATTGGGAATTCCAATAAGGATTCCCATTTTCCCTTGTGCTTCATGTTTTGAGTGTTATAGGAGTCTTAGTTGATAGTGCTTGCGATACGACTCTGAGTTGATGTTAGGGACATAAGGGTTGGCGGTTGATTTAGAGAGGTGTCAAACTTAGCGAGGGTGTCTGCTTTTTTATTTCCCAAGATACCAGCATGACTGGAAATCCATTGTAACGGCAGGTGCCAACTTGTCTTATCTCCAGATTGTCCAAGGCGGCTCGACATTTGTTAGTACGAACGCAATCGATAGGTTAATTAGATGATAGTGCTGCTGTTGTACCTTAAGAATCAATATAGAAGATAGATTTATGGTACGTCTTAATTTCGTGAAGTTTGGACGTAGCCAGTAAAACTTCTTATTAGAGGTTCTCCAAGCGCATCCTTCAAATAAAGTAATCAGCACCAGTCTTTCCAGATACTGGGATGGACGAATCATTTGTAAAGATATGCAGGAACTATGACCGTGGGTACATGGAGTGAATGGTTTCTAGATAGTCTTTCCGTAGCTCGATATTCATTTATGATGATTTTGTCAAGTTTTGACCCATTAGTCGAAGGGTAATAGTGGGGAGTTGGCTATATGTTTCGTTCATAATATTGACAGGAGCAGGATCACCTAACTTTATACTATATTTATTTAATAGTTCTTCTGCCTTTCTTATCGGAGAGGTGTACCGGAGTCTATTTGGAGCTTTGAAATAAAATGTTAAAAAGCGTTAACATTAGTGCTAAATACTATCAAAAAATGACGTTGTAAGATTGCCTTTATTTTATCCTTTGGTGTGTAAATATTTAAAATCAAGAAGCCCATGATCATCTTTGCTCTTATTGGTTCGAAAAACCACTAAAGAATTATCATTGGTTAAACTATGGAAATTTCAAAACCTTCTCTGATACAATATTAAAATTGACGTACCTATCTATAACATAAAGGTACTAACAAAGATAGATTAAATCGTTGAATACCAAATTTCATAGAGCTTAAGTACAATAGTCCTTTGAATCGAAGAAAAATAGGTCATAGTTTACTATTCTACGATAAAGCTTCTTACATACCAAGTCCAGTCTCAAAGCTCTAGTCTATAATACCTTCGGATTGGCAATGTCTTAAGATCCAGGAAGTGCAACATAAAATCTCTATAAAATACCGTCAAAAGATAAGAACATTGACTATCTTAAACTGAAATGAACGACTAAAGATGGTGTAATCATTTATTTAATCGTTAACTAGTTAAAAATGTCCAAAAAAAAAACTTCTCTCATAAAAAGTTTAACTGAATTAAAAATCGATAGAAACTAAAGTGGTTGTTTAAAACTTTAATCTTCCGCCGTCGAAACAACCCTTCACTCCCACAAACAACGATTTCCGAGAATTTCGGGAAAATTACTATTTGCTACCAAGTTCCATTCTCGGAAATCGGGAAACGTATTATTTATCATATATAGCATTTCCGCCGATAGAATAATTGAACTATTAACTAGATATCAGGGGGAACACAACAAAAATGGTTTTTATGATGAGTTTGTTTGAGAAAATCGTGTAGTTGTAGTGCAATTAAATGCATAGGTAGTCACTGCAACTTTGATATTGGGTGTTTATTTTTATAGACCCTTTTTTGTCGTATACTCGAGAAAATTATTGGATTGGCAAGAAAGTAATTTCGGTTTGTACCAGTAGTTAGCGTTATGTTTGTTTCGTTATTCTTTTGTCAATATTAGAATTTTTTTCTTTTAATATTTGATAGTCGATACCTTTAGGTCGCTATAGAAACCAATTTCGTGTAATTTTGTTGACAACTTTCAGTTTACGGTCAGTTTTAACATGGAGTGCTAAATAAACATTTTTGACAATTTTTTTTTTTATTTTCATAAAGGCAAGAAAATGGCTGATTTTTTTCGATTAACGTTACAGTAGACGATCCTTTTTTCATCGTCAGTGATAATTTGTTTTAAAAAAAGGGTCGATTGTATTACATTTGAAATGCATATCACGAACAATGCTTCTATGTGTTAGGTGAATTTCTTTCAATTGGTGCGGAACCTTATATGATGAAAAATTTCCAGAAAGATGCTATTTAAACCAGTTCTGTTAAATAATCAACACCATAAACTTCGCATATCTCTTTGTGACTCTCAGCCGCTTTCTTGCCTTTATGCTTATTTTGCACTCCATGTTAAAACTGCCCATTCTAAACAAAATTACATAAAATTGGTTTTCATAGGGACCTATAGGACCTAAAGTCTCCCATATCTGGTAAAAAAAAAATTCTAAAATTGACAAAAGAATAACGGAACAAACATAACGCTAACTGCTGGTGCAAAAGGGAATTACTTTCTTGGCAACCTAATTTTTTATTATCTTCTTGTTTGGTATAAGATCACAGAGAGAACGTTGAGAGAGCAAGATCGAACGATTACAAGTGCTGCCCCATTTCCGATTACGAAATTTGGAACTATTCCTTAGTAACTCGTTTGCACATTTTTTCACTGTTGTACACTCGAAACGCCTAAAGTAGTAAAGCCTCGCCGTTTCTCTTGATTTTTCTATGGCTTTGGTCGTTCCGAGTGTAAAAAAGTGGAGAGTAAGGAACAAACGAGTGACTAAGGAATAGTTCCAAATTTTGTAGTCGTAGTAGAGGGCAGCACTTATATTCGTTCAATCTGGCTCTCTCAACCTTTTCTCTAAAGAGCATAATATTAAAAATCATAATTAATACTTAGTAATATAGTACCTATATTTCAGTAGGTATTAATTTTAAGTTGGTGTTATTGCATCAAATAAGCGATCGAATCAAGTATTTGATTATTGAATGCGTTTTCATATAAAAAACCTTAAAAAGAAATTATCCTTAGTAGATCAGAGCTAAAGCCTTTGAAAATGGTGGAAAGTGAAAAAAAAAATTATAGTAGGATGAAACTCATTAGAAAAAGAAGAGAATATAACAAAAATTAAAGAAAAAATAAATTACGGTCGAGCTGAGGTCGGGAAGTGGAGAAGGGGGTGTTTTTAAGGGTAGAAACGGTTAATCTCGATTTCCGACAAAACTACAAATTCTATGGAAAAAAGTTAAATAGAAAAATTGTAGGTAATAAAAAGATCTACAACTTTTTTGTTGACACTTTTTCACATAACCTCAAAATTTATGTGAAAATTCCAATAACCATGTATTTGGTTTTTATTTTTATCTTTGACAAAAGAAATTTTTTTTCATGAAATTTGGTAAAAACTTACCTCTTAATGTCCCAAACACACTGTAATTTTTGTGATTTCAAATATTTATTTTTTTTTCACCTTATTTTAACCTAACATTGAAAAAGCACCCTTATTCTCAATTGAAAATTCTTACGTCAAAATATCTATTTTTTTAAAAAGTCGGCTGGCTTTTTGTTTGTTAAAACCTCTACTTTCTGATGGTGCAAAAAAAATCTACATTCTATGTTAAATATTCCCAGAAAATGCAATAATTAAATTGTAAATTTTAATAAGTTGTTCAAAATTGTACATACTTAATACAATTGTACATATGTATATACCAGTGGCGTGCGGTGACTTTTAAAACAGGGCATGCGGTTAGGAGTGGGAGGGGGGATTATAAGAACTACATTTTTAAAATTTATTTTTTTATTTGATAAACGTGGTGTTATAAGTATTTTTTTTAATTAGCCTTATTCGACGCTCCTTCTTACAAAAATCATCAATAACCGCATCATATAATGTATTTAAAAACCACGAAAATAGTTCTTATCTTAAAGAACAGATTATTTGTATGGCTTTTGGGTCAATAATTCAAAATAACTCACGAAAAGTATCAGTAACAATTAAATTCACTGTTTAGATTCAAAACGGCAAACGCATCTGCAGACCGTTAATCGGCTATGTTAAGTGCCGAGAGAGATATTATTCGAACGTACTAGTGCGCATGCGCGACCAATTCGAACTAAACGATCGCATGCTACTGTCACCAACGCATTTATTCGGCTTTTGCCGTTCATTTGATTTGGTAAACTATGCCAATTTTATGAGCGATACCTTTTATTATTACGTAAATTAAAAAATTTATGAATGATAAAAATATATTTTTAGAATTTTTTTACAAATGCAATTACGTAAATTAAAAATGAAATGAACAAATCATAAATAATATTCAATTTTTAAAATCGTCTTACAATCCAAAGGCATGCGCCGCATCTACAGCATGTATGGACCGCACGCCTCTGGTATATACAACTTTGAGAAATTTATTAAAATTTGCACTTCAATTATTGCATTTTATGGGAACATTTAACGTTGTAATGTTTACTTTTTTTGCACCATCAGAAAGTAGAGGTTTCAACAAACAAAAAGCCAACCGATTTTTATGGATATTTTGACGTATGAATTTTCGATCGAAAAATAAGGGTATTTTTTCAATACTTAGTCATAATAAGGTGAATAAATAAATATTTTAATAAAAAAATTACAGTGTGTTTGGGACATTAAAAGTTAAGTTTTTCATGACAATTTTTTTCTAAAAGATAAAAATAAAGAAACCAAAAACTTGGTTATTGGAATTTTTCACATAAATTTTGGGGTTATGTGGAAAAAGTTTTTGAACAAAAGTTGTAGATCTTTTTATTACCTACAACTTTGCTGTTTAATTTTTTCTATAGGACTTGTAGTTTTGTCGGAAATCGAGATTAACCGTTTCTACCCTTAAAAACATTCCCCTTTTCCACTTCCTGACCTCAGATCGACCGTCATTTATTTTTCCTTTCATTTTTGTTTTATCCTCTTCCTTTTCTAATTTTTCATCGTACTTTAGTTTTTTTTGGGTTCAAAAATTATCGAACCTGGTTTATAGGTACAAAGTTGAAAGATTTTTTTTTTTGGTTTTGGGTAAATACTTACGAAATGTATTCACAAATTTCATGCATGAAAGCTCTGTGTTGTTTTTTTAAACGACTTACAATCGGTTTCATTTTATTCGAACGATTTACTTCAACATTTTCCGCGACTGTCAACGTAAATGTGTAATAAAACATGATAAATTATAGGAAATAAATAAACAGTAGATATAAGACTTTGAACGTCTTTTCCATTACAGAGATTACATGTTATTTGATTGTGAGTGGATATTTTCTTTTTTTTTTTTTCATATATTTAATGTTTTCTCACATAAATTTCGTTCGTGGAACTTGATTTTTTCACAATCGTTTCGTAACGATATAGGTGGTTACTTGAAGTTGATTGTAATGCAAATATTTGATTTGATCACTGCTATTTTTAAAAATTTTATTTTAAATATTAAATAAATATCAGGTAAATTTTCTTCAAACACATGTTTGAGTTCTCATTTAGTTAATATTTATGAAACCAAAAACTTCCCCATGTTATGAAAAGACCGAATAAAAAACAACATTCGTTGTCCATTAAAAGTTATAACTCATTTTCCTGTATTTGTAAAGCGGCACGATCGAATTTTCGTTAATAGAACTTGTTCAAAGTTTCGGTTTTTTTTCTCCTCCATACGAAGAAAATTTATTATAAAAAGTTCGACGGTACGATTTATGCTTACTAAATAGTGACCAGTTTCGTGAAAGTTTCAAATCATTTGTTGTCGACAATGTGTGTGTGTGTGTGTTGTGTATTTAAGGATATAACCCAATTTTAAAATGAAATTTTCAAAGTTTTCTGCTTTGATAACATACACTGTAATTGAATTTAAAAGATGAAAATTGTTGCATGTTTTATTCATGTTTCGTTCCGGGGTTTTTTTTTTTTGTCCAACAAGTTTGTAATTATCGGGACTTGGAAAATTTCTCAAAGTAGAGCTTCCATTTTTAGTCAAAAATTTCTAAAATATTATTATTATTATTATTAGTTTATTGGATTATCAGAGCGAGACATTTGCATAGACACACGTGGGAATGTCATCGTCATGATCGGCAAATGACAGGCGTTGATCTGCACCAGCTCGTAAATGTATATCGAAGCTCTGATGCGGAATCAATTGCATCTAGTTGGCATGAGATTCGCGTCCCAATTCATTTAATCGAATCGATTCGAGCCGACACCGATCCCATTATAAGCCGCCCGACGAATAGTACACTTTTAAAATCGATGCATGTTGCACATTTGCTGTTAATTTAATCCTTCTATATAGCGTTCAAATAACGAACCTGCAACAGACAAAGAATCATTTACTCATTCAAAGTAGGCTATGATTAGCTTGGTTCTGATTTGTTAAAAACGCTAGCTATGGGCTGTAATTGGTTGAACTGGGAAAATTTCAAGACCTCTGCGATCTTAAAATTTATATGAGTAAAGTATTACTTAATAACCATCTAACCAAGACGATCGTGTGTTCACTGGGGAATATTCTCTCCATTAGATTTAGTTATGTGTTAAGTGTACAAAGAAACAGTTTTACGGTGGCGATAACGATAATAATAAAATTAAATAGGTTCCATTTATGCAGTAGCAAGCAAACAAGATTTCATGGTTTCAGTCATTAATTAGTTGTGAATGGGCAAAAAGTACATTGTATACATTGGTGCTACTGTGGACTTGGTGGTAACATCTTACAGACATCTCCCGACAACGTACAAAAGCATAACACAAGAGCCGTCGGAACTGGCGATGAGAAAAGATTTCCGAAAGGTTTTAACTGGGAAGCAGATTCAAAGTCGTACTATCCGTAAGATTGATTGTCTCCTTATGGCTTCTCTTGCACGTTTGAGTTCTTAACCCTGAAACCCAGACGAATAAATTTGCTCCTTTTTCATGTGGAATATTTTGGTTGTTTTAAAAGTAAACATTTGGGGAAAGTTAATTGATTGAAATTAATTTTAAAATAAACCGAATTATCTAAATAAAAACCTACGAGCTTTTTTTTGACGTGTGTGGGGATGTGTTAACTAATTAAACGTAAACATGGGGAAACATTTGTTTAATTTTAATGCAGGTAATCAATTTTGGTTGAGTATATATATCACACTTAATTATAGGTATCAATTAATTGATATTGAATTTTTAAGTATTAAAAAGGGTATAAAAGTGTATAAATTTAATCATGTGTTCATCTTTTAATAATATCTATAATAGTTTTCGGAACAAATTCAGAAGTTCTTTAGTGAACAAAATTACATAATTAATGTAATTTAAATACAAAACCCTTATAAAGTGCACTTGCATTAGTGCACTGATATTTTAAAAATATTTGCTGGTATAGTACTTTCTTTTACTTTTTTATGAAACTTGCTGTTAAAAGAACTATAAGCATGAACAGAAATATATGCATCAGCCCTTATTTATATACGAACTCCCATCCTTAATCGCAAAACTGTTCTTATTCGAATTTTCCTAGGAAAAAGTTTCAAATAAAAGTTGTAGGCATCAATGAGTCTAAGAACTATTGAAAGTTTAAAGAAAATCGTTAGAGCCGTTTTCGAAAAAAATTGAAAAAACTCAAAAACTCCAAGAATAAAATGCAGCATTCGGTTAACCGATTTCATCCAAAAGCTTCGCGGCACAACTAGATGTAGTATGCAAGGTAAATTCCAAATTTGGTGAAATTCGGATAAAGCTTTCGATATAATATGGCTGTCACACACAGACACAAATACATACAGAAATTTTTATAAAAACCACTTTTATGGATCAAGGGCCCTCAAACGTATATTTTCGTCAAAAACCTGGAATGGAAAATTTGACCCGATTACAATATATACTGCCTTTACTATATAGTAGAACTAAATAGCGATAGAATCTACTCGTTAACAGCCTATATCAATATACATGGACTCCCATCATTAATCCCAGAAACATCCTGATTCGAATTTTCCTAGGAAATAGGATCAAATAAAAGTTTTTGGCATTAACGCGTCTAAGAACCAAAGCAAGTTTAAAGAAAATCGTTAGAGTCATTTTCAAAAAAAATTGAAAAAGCTCAACAAACCCTTGCATAAAATGCAGCATTTGGTTAACCGATTTCAACCAAAAGCTTTGCGGCACAACTAGACATAAGATGAAGGCTAATTTCCAAGTTTCGTGTAATTCGAATAAAGCTTTCGATACGATATGGCTGTCACGCAGACTCACATACACAGAAATGTTTCTAAAAACCACTTTTTACTTTCTTTTACTACTATATAGATAGTAAAGGAAGTATTGTAATCGGGTCGAATTTTCGAATTTGAGCTTTTACCGGAAATACATGTTTTAAGATCCCCTGAGTCCAAAAAAGTGGTTTTTAAAAAAATGTCTGTGTGTGTGTGTCAGAGTGTGACAGCCATATCATATCAAAAGCTTTATTCAAATTTCACTAAACTTGGAATCTGGCCTCCGTAATACACCTAGTTGTGCCGCGAAGCTTTTAGTTGAAATCGGTAAACCGAAAGCTCTACTTTATTCAAGGAGTTTTTGAGCTTTTTCAATTTTTTTCGAAAACGGCTCCAACGATTTTCTTTAAACTTTCTATAGTTTTTTGACTCATTAGTGGCTACAACTTTTATTTGAAACTTTTTCCTGGGAAAATTTGAATAAGGGCGGTTCTGGGGTGAAGGTTGGGAATTCGTATATAAATATAGCCCTATAGGTTACAGTATGCATATAGTTTTAGCTCTTTATATGTATAGTTACAAAGTGCTTATATTTCTTTTAACTAACAGCGATTATTTTTATGAATGAAAGTAAAAGAAAGTATTTTGACGCCTTGCACAGGATATTTTGAATTTAAGGGACCCTCAAAACATGTATTTCCGCTGAAAGCTCGAATTCGAAAATTCGACCCGATCACAACACCTAATTCCTTTATTATATAGCAATAAAAGAAAGTAAAAATGATTCAATTAACAAACCTCTTTATATAAATTTGCAAGATTTAAATTCGTGATAGTTCAAGTTGCCAAACTTGTATAGGGATTAAGATCAATTCGTTGCATTTGCTACGAGATGCACAGCTTTAGGTATTTAGCAGACTGACACATTTGATAATTTCGATTCACTTAACCAAGTTGGTAAGCAAAGCTTTTGATTCATCTATCAATTAAAACCCCTAAAAATTAAAAAAAAGTTACACACAGTTTACACTCGAATTTTGCTTGTGAGATAATTTTAGCTACTTCATTTAAGTTTATTATTAAATCCGATTAAATTGCTTATCCAAATAGTTTCCTGATACGCCACCAGTTCCTCCATATTTTCTAGTAGTAGTCCAAAGCCATCTTTACTATACTTAAATTTTGAGTGTTATGAATATAGCTTTAGTTTCCTTAATTTTCTATGGATTTCCCTAAAATTTTTCAAGATTTGAATGCCCTTTTCTTGCATTTTTGATAGATTCCAGTCAACAAATCAATTTTGAGTAATATAACATTTGAAATTTGATGTATCTAAACACGAGAAATGTAGTGAACTCCTCGGATTCAAGCCTCAAATAATTACCAACGTAAATGTAGCGTTCATCTTTTTCAATTGTCGACAAAAGTCAAACAATGAAAACATTCAAACAACGTAATTATTGTTTTTCTATCTCTCTTTATCCTTTAAAATTTATATTGTATCCATTTCTGTTTGACTTATACTTGCACCACTATTTGTAAACATTTTTGCTTTGATTATTCATCCTTGAAAAATATTTTTAAAGTACAAAAAGTTAATATTCATCTAGTTCAAAATACTATGATTTATTATGGATGTGTTGAAATCAATGAAAAAATCATTTCGAGGAAAATTGAGGTTGGCCCGTGACGTATTACTGTATAATTTAGCACCATCTGGTTTCTTATTAACAAAACTTTTTTTCTGTAGACAAGTTTTGTGAATGGTAAAAACTTTCCCTAATGATGATGACTGGAAATAACTTGCGATTAAAAATGGGAAAAACATCATCACAGAATGGACAACAATCAATAAAAGTTACCAACAAACAAAAACATTGATAAAAAATAACCGAACAAAAAGAGTCAAACTGTCACAAAGCATGAAGAAATAATGCATATTAAACGAAAAGTTTCGGGAGACACAAATATGAATAGTTGACCCATTCTCACCTAAAAGTTATTATCTTATAGTCTTATGGGAATTGTCTAAAAATATCTGCTACGAGGCGTCACCGTACTTTCTTTTACTTTCATTTGTGAAACTTGCTGTTGGTTAAAAAAACTATAAGTACTTAATAACTATACATATCAACAGAACTATATGCATACAGTCTATATACATATAGATATACTAATTCCCAACTTTCACCCCAGAACCGCCCTTATTCGAAATTTTCCAGGAAAAAGTTTCAAACAAAAGTTGTAGATATCAATGAGTCTAAAAACTATAGAAAGTTTAAAGAAAATCGTTAGAGCCGTTTTCGAAAAAAATTGATAAAGCTCAAAAACTCCTAGAATAACGCGGAGCTTTCGGTTAACCGATTTCAACCAAAAGCTTCGCTACAGAACTAGGTATAATATGGAGACTAAATTCCAATTTTTGTGAAATTCGGATAAAGCTTTCAATATCAATACGATATGGCTGTCACAGACAAACACACACAGACACACACACAGACATGTTTCTAAAAACGACTTTTTTGGACTCAGGGGACCTCAAAACATGTACTTCCGGTGAAAGCTCAAATTCAAAAATTTGATCCGATTACACTACTCTCTTTACTATCTATATAGTAGTAAAAGAAAGTAAAAGGTAAAAAAAGGTAAAAATCAATAGTGCCACCAGTCTAGAATATGCCGCCATGTTTTTAAGAGAGGTCCGCCATTTTATGACTCTGGGGGTGGTGTCACCTGCTCTTAGCCATGGGTGGGCCGTACCAATGACCAGCCAAAAGAGGAGCCCCGTTATCACAGGATGGGGAGAAATCTTAATCTTAATTCTAGAATATTCTCTCTATAAGAGCTTTGTCTTCGAGACCACCTAGCACGAAGGATTAAACAAAAGAATGGAAATTTCTGCCAAAGAATAAAAGAACCGAATATTGTAGGCGTACTCCGAAATCCTAAATAAGCCGCGGACAAACATAGGCGAGTCAGTGTGAAATAAATCTTCGACCAGTGTTAAAATAAATAGTGAAAGTGAACCGTGTTAAATAAATTGTGAACATTGTGAAATAAAGTGAAACAGTGCAATAGTGAGTGACAATAGTTAGTGAATAAATGACTGTGAAAACTGAATAGTTAAACCGTGAACTAAATAAGTGTTTAAATGTTTATAAATCATTGTTAACGTGTAGTTTATAAGTGACAATAGTGTAAAATAAATCAATTAACAATTGTTAAAAATAAATTTGTTATCATTAGACACAAATCCTCGAACCCGTAAAAACTTTACAATAGGATGAGATTGAAATGCATGAAATGCAATGAGAACTTTAATTTTTAAGGTTTACGTAATGAACGACTGTTATCAGGATTTTTAAATTACGAGAGTTAATTGGTAGATGTGTTAAAGGCTTTGCTGACCAACGTGGTTGAGTGAATCGAAATTATCAAATCTGTCAATCTGCCAAGTAAATCTGTGCATCTCAGTGGCGAATGCGATGAATTGGACTCGATCCGGTTTACGCTCGTGTAATGAAGGAATATCGAGAATTCAACTCTTGCAAATTGATATCAAGAGGATTATTAATGAAGGTCTGCACATAAATTCTATGTAAAAGGAATTTGTATTTTTTTTGTAGGGGATGAAACAAGCGATGCACCAGGGTGTTATATTCTTTTATATTAGTGGAATAATAAAATCTAGAGAGAAACTGTGGATATCTCGGGAGAATAATAAACGAAGACGAAACGTTTTGTTCATGTACGTGTGTGTATTTAAGTGGTAGATTGTCAAAATATTATAATGCTTCCGGAAAATATGATCCGTAGATAGCTGACGCAAATGACGTGACGCAAGCGTATATAGCTATACGATATACTATACGACGCCCACACCTTGCACAGCAGCCCCCACATTTCCCGTTTCCGCTACTCGACGCTCCCATTCATGAAAATTGTGTTAGCATTTCACCCACGTTAACTTTTCCCACCATACGTTCATATATCGAAGCACATAAATATGTGGCTTTCATTAAAAATGCATCAGCCGGACCCGGGACCGGCAACGACCAAGTATTTCAATTCAATGCCACGTAAATCTCCATCAAAAACGAAATCATGTGAAATGTTTATATTTTCAAATCAATATACCAGATGTAGTAGGTGCATCTTTTTTAGGGTTCCGTACCACCAAAAAATTGAACTCAACAAATTATTTGTCTACCTTTTAACTTGATTTTTACGCTCTTCAGCCATCTGTAATTAATTATTTCCTTGGCTGACACCAACTCCAAAAATAACAATAGTTGTACCTACATTATATCATCCTTATAATTTGTAAGTTGTTGACACTGCAAAGATATTTATCCCCAAGAAAATTTTTTTTAGTTATTTTGAAGTCATTTTTTCATTTTGTTATAATTTTTATTTTTATTATACACAATTAGTAGATATTTTTGTTTGTGTTGAACCCTCATAGTGTAAATCATTTTAGCACTTGTCCTGTATACATTTTTTGTTGTTGTTTTGTGCTGGTTTCGTTTACAATTGAAAAGCCAATTGAACATGGATTGCAGCTTTTACCGCAATGCTGCCACCGGAGTTCTTCGACTGGGATATTATTATTGTTATTGTTCCTTGATATTTGATGTTGTCACAACTATATTCCTGTCACAGATGGTTGCCTCGATAGGAGCGTACAAAGATATTTCATACAATACCCACTCTGACTGTTGAACAATTTCGTGTCACAAGTTTGATATCAAATAAATTCTTGGTTCGATTCAATTGGCATCGTATACGGAGAAATGAAAAGGATCTCTCTTGGAATTGTCTTGTTGTAAATATATCGTTATTATTATAAATCAACCATTCAACGAGCTTTTTCATAGATAAAAATTTTTAATCAACAATTTAAATGTAATATAAATTGTTCGATTTAACATATTTATCCTGAAGAGAGGATCCACTACAAATTTTCATCAGCATCATTTTAACCAGCTTAAAATTCTGCAATCTTGTCGTCATTTAAAAGCACAATGTTATCTCGAGCAAAAGCTTGCTCTGTGTATATACTATATATAGTATAAATGGTATCGGGATATGAGAGTCGAGATCGTTCCCTTTGATAGGCCCACGCATTTCTCATAGAGCCATTTGCTGCATTTGACACTCCACCTCTCATACATACTATACAAACACAATCCAGTATTATGTGTGATACGACCCCCGATATGGGGGTGCAAATTGGTTCATTTTTCTTTAGTTATGTGAACCGCGAAAAGCTCTGTTATGGTTGACTTAATACGTAATTTATATAATAGATATTTTATTGCGGTTTTTCCCCTGAATGAGACAATTTTTGTATGCTTTTTATGATTGCTTAGAGCTTGATTAATGTGATTTTTTTGGGTGTTCAATTTAAGATATTGAAAAAAGCTACTTTGTGGGCCATCTTTCAATCGATATTAAAGCTATTCTTTAGTCATGAGAAGGTGTTGTATTCTATTTTTACATGTTTTCCATGTTTGAAATATTGCAGATAAGGCAGTTTTCCACTTTTTTGACTTTCGCTTTTCCTTAAGAGATGGCAGGGCAATTGATGAAATGTTTGCTGTTGTGTATTGGAAAAACTTTTATTAAATCTTATATATTGTTAGTAATGGTTGTATAAAAATGTTTTGGCATAGTTAATTTTGTATGTACATTTTATAATTATACTGTACATATCTCACCAGAGCTACTGGGACCCTTCTTTAGTAGCTCGAAATTTTCTTCGATTTATCGAAAAAATGACAATAAACGTCAAATTTGACAATTACTTAAAATTAATTTGTAGGGTATAATATGGATACTTAATTAACTTAATTAGTTGCTTAGTTATAAATTTAAAAGTGCAACACAATTAACTGTATCAAGTAAAGTAAAGCTAGAAAAGCTTCCTGAGGTTAAGTGAAAACTGGTTTAATCTTTTAACTCATAGATGGAGTCACTTAAATTGAAAGCTCTTACGATTTCAGTTGTTTAGATTATTTTCAAAACTAAATCGTAGCGATAATAATAGACAAATGTACGTAGATTAATATTTTGTTTACATTAAAATATCATTTTTGTGATCCAGCCATTCAAGTGATGGTCACAAAATATGCGAGAGGTCTAACAAACGAATCCTAAATTCGTTGAAATTTTTTTATTTCAATCGTGCATTCAGTATTTTAAACGTTTTAAACTAACGGTCGTAAATTTTTCACAGGAAACCACTAGTTATACATTATCATATTGAAGGTTGCTTATATAACCTCGAAATGTTTACAAATTTTGGAAAACTTTTCTCAGATATTATAAGTTTAAAAATCTAATTTTAATTTGTTACAAATACGATGACTCCTGCTATTCATTTTGGCAATTACCACCTGCTTTTTGTAACAAGTTTATATTAAGTCCAAAAGTTTCATCCAAAGCTAATGGGGGAATTGAAAGTTAAAAGCTTTTGAGGGAATTTAAAAACGATTTCGTTCGAATTTCGAATTCGTAATCTGTCCCCGGGTAATAAGCAAATCCATCATCACCCCCAAGATATCCGATTCAGTCTTATAACCTACTCTCTGTTGTTAAGCAGGGGAGGCAGCTAAATGGTTAGGATGGTCGGATGTTTAGATTTTTATTCCCTGTCTGTGGTCATCTCAAGATCTTTGTGAATGTCCCGGTTCAACGCATACCATAGCGTATTTGTGAGTAGCCTCGGGGGTTTAGACTGAAACCTCTGGAGTATTTCGATATTAGAAATACTAGCGGTTCTCCCATAGTTGGATTTCGTACGTCCAGATAGGTCTTAAAATGGCGTTGTAAATGTGCAGCTTACTATCCAGGTAGTAGAGTAGCGATCCACTCCCCAAGAGCCACCTTAGTTTTGGACCATGAGTCCCAGTTGAGTTCTCTTGCTGAAAATGTGACTTTTCCAGGTAAGCCGTCTATCCAAATGGAGTCCTAGATACCTGATCTCCGTGGCCTGAGAGATTTGTGGTTGGTTTAAGTACACAGGAGAGCAAGTATCTCCTCTTGAAAGTGATTTTGAATCGTTAAAGGTGTACTTCCATTTTTCGAACCACTTTTGGAATGTCACCGACGCTGCAACCAGGCTATGGTCTCGAATAAGTAGCGCTGTTTCATACGCAAAAATTGCCATTGTAGTGTTTGCAGCAGTTGGGAGATCTGCTGCGTATATGAGGTACAAGATGGGTTTCAATATGCTACCCTGAGGAACTTATCCGGTGAAGCCTCGTTGTGAAGTTTTCCAGGTAAATAAAAAACTATCTGTTAACCAGATAGGACGCGAGTACCCTAGTCAGTGGTGTGGGAAAGAAATTTTTAATTTTTTCCATCATACCTCTGTGCTAAACTCTGTCGAACGCTTGCCTCACATCGAGGAAGAAAGCTGAGCAGTTCTCGTGGAGAGCTTCTTTTATTGGTTTTCCAACTCTGTGCCCTTGTACTATGGTAGAGTCCTGTTCCTAAAAGTCGAACTGGTGTTTGATTTTTTTCAGTGCCATTCTTTCAAATAGCTTTGACAGAGCTAGCAGGAGGCTTGTTGGTCGATAGGATCTTAACTCGTTCTTAGGTTTGCCCATCTTGTTTACAAACGTTTCGGAGTGACTTTCCAGGACGACGGATAGTGACCAAGTTTTATGATAGCGTTAGATATTTTTATCAAGGTTGAGACGGTTTCGGGTGGTAGGCTTACAATCATTTTCCCCGTGATTTGGTCATAGCCAAGTGAATTTTTGGTGTCGATCTGCGGGTTTAAATGTTGCATTGACTACTGGATCATTTGCGATTAGGGTAGGACTATCGATGACCAGTTCTATTTCACTGTCTTGTTCTTCTGGAAGACTTCTTCTAGCCGTTGGGCAATTAGCTCGGCTTTTTCTTGGTTGTTCGTAGCTAAACCACCGTTAGGATTTCGGATGGGGGGATATGTGGTTGCGGGTCTTTTGTACTTTTTGGCAGCTTTCCACAGGGAGTACCCACGAAGGTGTTGAAATGTTATTTAAATTGCAAAACAAATTCAATTTTAATGTAATGTGTGTTAAAATATCGAGATTCATTCTTTGTAAATGATCTATCTTTGGTTATAACTCTAGAGTCTAGATCAGGAGTCGGCAACCTACGACCCGCGGGTCAAAGAGTGACCCGTTTGATAATTTGAGGTGACCCAATTCAGTTTCGAAATTAAATTACAATATATAAAATATATCAAAGAATTGTAATTATTTTCTTGATATAAATTATATCTTCTATTCGACGAGATTGTTATTTCCCGGGCGCCAATATTGGACGACGGGTTCTTATAGATCTCGCTAAAATAAATTGAAAATAACGAATAGAATATTTCGAGTTTTCACTTAGTTTTTGGAATATCGAACTTTAAAAGTCCTCTCGACAACGTAAAAAATTTTTTAAAAAACAACCACTTACTTGCTAATTTCTCTTGAAACATAAGTTTGGATGGTTTTATTGTTATTTTTTTGTGGCAGAGCCCCAAAATTTTACCGGGGGCTGCACTTTTGGGCTATACTTTCAAAATTTTTGAGAGCAGCTGTCAAATTTCGTAGTAACGAAAGTGGCCGAATTCACAAAATTTTACAAAGTCCCATAAGAAATAACATTAAAGTCATGCTACTAATATCCAATTTTTCTCAAAAACTAAGCAAAAACTCGGAAAACCGTACTCGTTATTTTCGATTTATTTTGGCGCCCGGGAAATAACAATATCCCCTTTCACTAAATGAAATGCTCTTTTAAAATGAAAATACTACTGACTCAAAAGTCTATTTAATACCCACATATTAGTCGATTTTGACCCGCAGTCAAAAAAGGTTGCCGACTCCTGGTCTAGATCATACAATTTATTATAGGTAGATACTAATCTTGATTTGATCAAAAATTATGAACCTGTTAATAATTTCACAATCGGGAGCTTCCTTAATTTATTGAAGTGACTTACCTTTAATGGTCTCGGTTGAATCGAACTGGCTACATTTTAGAAGTAGCCTTTCATTTTGAAACTGGCCAACATTTACAAATAACGTTGTAGGTATAAACTATAAATTCATTAAATCAAATAATTGAACATTTTTTGTAATGAATCGTTCTTCAGCAATCATCACCCCCTTTTTTTCTGTAATAAATTTATAGGTATATAAAACCCCCAAAACGTTAATCCTTAAGTGGCACAAACCGGAAAATCAGCGAGTAAAACGATTTGGATTATCAAGCTTTTTGTCCGGCTGTCAAACCTAACCTAGAAATATTTTCATTGCATGCAAATAAACAACACAGAACATTATAATTAAAATTTTATTGAAATGTTTATATGTTTAAATATTTTCAAAATTTTGCGTGCGAATTACAAGAATTTCTCAAATGGGTGCAGCTGTTAATGTTATAATTCATAAGGTTACAAATTGTCCCTTTTACTGATTTAATCATACATTCCATAATTATTATAATCTATAGGTAGATGCTTTGAAAAAATCCTCACCAAAAATTTGAACTAATTCTGTTACAATTTGTGATTTGTTAAACTAATCATATTTTAGATATATTATATTAAAACTACATAATAATTCAATTGAATTAACCTTATTACAATTAGTGTATAGATAATATATAAGTACCAAGATAATCTTTAACAATTCTTATCTATGTTGTATGAAAGCTTTTGATATTCGTATTGGTAAATATTTTAAATTAACTCTTTAGCATTTTATTTCAATATAAATAATTTCAACAAGTTAAATTGCATTATTTTAATATAATTATTCTAATTTTCTCTATATAAGATTCAATATAAATAAAAAATTTGCCTTGCTCTCAAAGAATTAACAGAAATTTAACAAAGCATTTAAATTTTTTTTCAACCTTGAGGAAGACTAGGAATGGTGATTTTAGAATATATTTTCATCTGCGTTTATTATAAATTAGTTGTTTAGTGATTTTTTTTTATTTTATTAAAATCTCAATTATTTAATTAGAATTTTTGTTGCTTTCGTTATGACGTAACATGATGTTGATCTTTGCCTGGTTTTTGGTTCTATTTGTTATCAGAGTAGAGCCGAAATTTCGTGTTCGAGTTTGGTCTTCGAAAATGACGTGGAAATGAATAAAACGAGGAAAGTAATCGTCGATATGGTCGGCACGGCCGACATTCATTTACGGGCCGCCGACTTGAGACTGCTGCTGGGTCCTGGAATGGTCAGCGGTAGTAAAAATGTGTTGAGGGCCGAGACGACAATTGCGGTGGCCAATAGTCCGAATGGGGCTATGTTTAGATTGGTCCGCATCGCTGCATTGCATCCGTGCTCGTTGCAGCAATACGTTTTTGTAGCCCAATGCTCTAAAAAAGATACCGATTACAATTTAATACTTTAAGTTAACCTAAAAAGATAAAAAAAATCTTTGCAACAAAACTTTCAGTGTTTGTATGCGAGACAGGTTTATGAATAAATCATATAAAGTTTCACCCGTTTATGTGTACGACCGTTTTATTCAAATCGAGATTTTCGAAAGATAAAATTTGTGGTTTTGTTGCAAATGAAATTATTTTCTTGGTTATATATGTGCCGTAAAATTTTCAACTTTTAAGCAGTTTGATTGTGAGATAAGCAGTTTTATGAATGGGAAAACATTGAAGATTTAACGTTGCAATTGGTACAAGAAAATTGTTATGAAATATCGAGGAAAATTTGCCAAAAAATTGCTTTGCACTTTGGTTTTATCGTGTACTTTGAATCGCCGTCAATAGACTTAAACATGATTTATTCAGAAATTCTATGCGACATGAAGTCTATTTATTCACAAAAACGCAAAATTTACAAAATACTTAAAGCGACATTATACTATCATATACATAACGAAGCTTTTTTTATGACTTGAAGACTATCGTAGTAAGATTATTTTATAAAACGACTATTAAATGTATTAGATTGTACCACCAGATATATTAAGCATTATCTATAAACTTCCACATAAACTCGAATGTAATATAACTTTATGGTTGATAGCCATGATTTCCATAGGCTACTACCATTAATTAATTATTTTATGGGTATTTTATCTATAGATTTAATAAAGGAAAAGCCTCGAATATTCAATATCTACAAGTCTCGATTGAATAATATCGAACACTTAATACCTGCCAATCTTCAATACTCAACTTAATTACTTTGGTAATTCCTCTTATGTACTATTATGTACCTATATCTATAAAGACATTTTGCGTGTGGCTTCTTTATTATGATTGAACTTAATCTGCTTAAGTCTTACAATTGGTGAAGTGGGTTATTTGTTGCATTTGTACCTCTCTTGACTAATTGATTTGAATGCTTGTTACTCGAAAGGTAAAGCGTTCTTTTTAACAAGTTTTAGGCTTTATTCAAAATTAAATTAAATTAAATACTTCACTAGTAATCAAATGAGACAATATCCTCGTTTAACTTGTCAATTTTCGTTGGATTCAAATATTACAATTCACCGTCTTGTTTTCATTTCTTTAGATATGGGCGTTTATTTTGAAAATGGTATAAGTCCATTTTTAACACAGCTAGTCATTGTTAACAATGTCTCCAACCTACTTGAACTCAAACCAGAGTTCTTAATATTTTGAAAGCTTGTTTCTCAAACTTTTGCTTTTATAATGTTACCAAATAAAAAGTTATAAAATATCCTTTTGACAAATTGAAAAGTAAAAATTTACATTTTAAATATAAATGAACTTGTATCAATTCCAAAAGGAACGAAGCATTTTAAAATCTCGATGAATGAATTTAAAATGAATTTCATGCTAGTGCATATAAAAAAGAGAGATGATAGAACCAATTTACCCATATAACAGAGTGTGATAGTTGTTTTGACTAATGAGCAATCCAAAAGCGTTTTCCTTGGCAACCAAAAGCCACAGTCACCTTTAAACTTTGCTTCAACTAAATGGACTGAGAGCTTAATGCTCCATTAGTAAAGAAACCAACAGTGACGTCATAGCACTGAAAATGGCATAAGTTAACGTTTACAACCTGTGATAAGTCTTTACTGATAAAAAAAAATTAAAAAGACTTCTACACCGTAATATTGACATATATCATTTTCAAAGGAAACGATTTCAATCTTTCCATTCAAAATACAAGTAAGAAAGAGAAAGAGAGACAACTAAACCAAATTTCTTTGGTGTGTGATAGCTGTATTAATTAGTGAGCGATCTAAAAGCATTTTCCTTGGCAACTTAGAAAAATACTTCTTTGTTACCAAGGAAACAAGCTCTGACGTCATGGTAATGGCTATTATCCACGCTTTTTTTGAAAATGACACAAGTCAATTTGGGACTAAATGAGCTTTGCTTCAAACAGTTTTCCAAACAATTTACCAAATACACAACTTTTAATATTTCCCTACTTCATTTTTTTATCATACTTTTTTAAATACAAAAGGATTATTTTAATAGCAAAGACTAATTTATAACATTTTTTTTCAGGTACCCGTCCAAAGATGTGGACGCATATCTCAACGTAAAACGTAAGTACGTTAATATTTCTAGTCATTAGCGAATCAATTAAAAGTCTTAAATGAAATCAACAAACTTGAAGATATATAAAGCGACTAATTAATATTTATAACTTTTAAAGTTTCGCCCCGGTAAATACCTTGAATTAATTTTTGAAAACTTGCAAACAACTTTGAAACGTTTCAAATCAATACGAACACACTGACTGGAGAAATAGTTTTAATCAAAAAGCCACCGGAAATTTCAACAATATTCCAACCCTTTACCGCGCCACCGTCCCCGTGATGGAAATTCTCTCTAGCAATTCAATCGTTGAAATTTGCCCAAAACTCAGCCTATAAACAGAGTGCCTTTGTATTCTTCTATATCAATATTGAAAATTAAACTTGGGGAAAACAAGAGGTTCACCGTTCGACGCCCGGCTGTTTGGGTGGGGGGGAAGGATGGAAAAAGATTGTTCGGAGCATAAAGAAAAGCCGGGGGTTGACTTTGAAAAATGAACTTGGGTCCGGGGAATGTGTCATCTTTAGTTTCTCCATTTAATATTTACGGGATTGCGTGGAAATATGAAGAAAAATGGTCGTACGAAGAAAAGTGTAGTGATGGGGTATGAGGGTGACAGGTTCATAGAGAGAGAGAAAATGAAAAGCGGGATTGACGCAAATTAATTATATCTTCTGGTAGCATCCCAGTGTTAGGCCTTTGTAAGACACGTTTCACTTTCATGGCCTTTTTCTCACATTGATAGGTATCAGTGACGGATTTTTTGCTCACCTTTCTCGGTGCATTGAGCCACACAATCACGAACCACCGAGCCTTCGCTAATGTATTTCTGAAACAAAATATTATTTATATTAGAAAAATGGCCATTAAGAACTTTTGTGATTATTTTTCTCATTGTATTAAAGACATTTTCATTCTAATAAACCCTAAAAGCTTTAACTTGACATTTGCAAAATTTAATTTTTCAACAAAGATAATGCTATCTATAGAAGTGAAAGAAAGACTGAGATATGGTTATGAGTTCATGGAAAATGAACAGATCATAGTCACTTACGAAAATTGACCAATTTTGACTCAAACGACAAAGAAAACATTATTTTAATGGTAGACAGACAAAGATAGAATGATTCAAGACGTGGGTCACTTTTTCATGAAAATATAAATCAGTACATTTTTTTTCGACTCCCACAAATCCCTGGGGATCAATTAATGCGTTATTTCAGCCAAAATCCCCCATCTTATTTAATTAACCAAACCGAAACCGCATCTTCCTTGTAAATATTATCCCTGTTTGAATTTGGTCGAACAGACGTTTTTCTTAATTTTCGTGTTTAATTGTTTGTTGAAAAGCTCGTTTAATGATTCAAGTCAAATCCGGTTGGGGGTAGTTGCAATTGATGGTTAAAATAATTACAGTTCCATCGAGATTTGAACGCAAGGAAACCTTGTGGTAGATTCTTACCACGCTTACATATAAAAGTTTTCTGTTTGCGTTGAGGTATTGAATCTTATAATCGATATTTTACACATTTTTTGATCGACCTGAAATTTCTTCGGTGACAACACATGAGTCAGTTATTAGATTCCCTAATTAATGCATCATCATTATTTGATCAAATTGTTAAATCACTAAAATATGGCATATGGATCTTACTTGAAATCATAAATAAGGTTTGTAATCTGATTCTAAACCACCAACGAAAATATATCACTAAAAAATTTTCATTTTTCGATATACCTATGCAAGTAAGACAAAACTTATCAACCAATTTGTTTAAGTTTGATTAAATGGTGGCCTGAAATGTTTCTGTAACTATTTATTATAAAAATATAACAATCAATCAAATGATTGATTAACATCCACTGATGTGCGAAGACGAACGAGAATTTTTTTTTAATATATAATAAAAACACGATCCCGGTGCTACGTAATTACAGGAAAATTAGCCTTTGTCGAAAAAATAATTAAATTATCGAATACAAACGATCGACAATGTCACATTAATCTTCCGGCCGTGTTTTCATGGGAATATAGAGGATGAAAATAGATGTAGGGATGATATGTGGTTGACTGTGAGTGTGTCCACGGGATGGGTTTACGATAGAATTTTATGTATTTGTATATTAATTTTACTCGTTTTTATATAGCCACCTTTCACGTAACGATCGTTAAAAAAACCGAACCATAAAATTCGAGATATTTCCAATTATTTTTCGTTTCTACTTTCAAGAAAAAAAGATTTTTGAACTTCAAACCACGTAAACCTAAAAAAAAATTATTAAGTAATGGAAAAGAACATGTAGAAAACACTTAATTTTTATCGAGTATAAGCACGTGCTGGTCGTAATTTAACGAAGATATTGCGGAGATTTTTATTTTGTTAATTGATTTTCACTGAAACAAAGCGATTTTATTAATTGCCTATAGAAAAGCCCCTCGTTTATAAGATCGAATTTCACACTTACAGAAACTTGAAAATGGGAATTTGATCGTAATTAATTTCTAGTATTTCATTCACTTTGATAATGTGTTTGGAAAATTTTAATTAGGTCCAATTAGAGACGAAACCAAAAGGTTTCCTTCCATTGCGGTTTCTGGGAGGAAAAATAATTCACCAAAGGGAAATGAGATTTGGGCCATCGGAACTAAAACAAGATAAATTTTAGATTTGCTCTATCTAATGTTACCACTGACCGATTTTTGCTTAAATTCTTGTCCCTGTACGGATGCAATAAATTTAACGTTTATCTGCAACGGCTGCATTTTCAGTAACATTTTTTGATAACGATTGATTTACAATGAAATCAAAAGAATTTAAATTTTAACGTATACGAGTTCATTATTGAAATGTTTGTTGGTGAATTTCTAACGGTTAAGTATGAATGAAGTTTAAATTTCATTCGTTTCATTGCACACCGACAACCAACTGTGGTTATAAATTGCAGTGGAATAAAAAAAGTTTTTAGTTGTTTGCAATCTTAAAAGCTCTCCGAGTGCATCAATATTCATACTTGAGAGTGAAAATTTATCATGGTAATATTGTACCGTGTTTCATTTTTTGATTAAATTAAAAAATTTAATTGTCAACCCTATACTTTTGCATGATTGCATTTAGATCGATTAAAAGTGAACGAAATTTTGCATTGGTCCGCTCCAATAAAAGTGTCTTTCCTGTAATGCATCGATGCTGACAAATAACGTAACTAACGGCTCCCCAAGGAAGGTACGTAATTGAATTTTTTGGTGCAATTTACCGGGTATGTGCGGTGCTAAAAAACTAGGTTACAATATTATTTTTAAAATTTCATTTAAAAAATTATACTTTGCACTCATTTTCAGAAAATTGGAAGAAAATTAATCGATCAGATTCTGTCGGTGAGTGTGGGTTAATCGAAGAACGAGACGAAATTTTCCACGTGGTGAGAACTTGCAGGAAAATTTATCACAGCATACTTCGATTACTCAAATTGTATGTCGATAAAACGTCTACAGAATTATTCTTGACCGACTCAATATACCCAATTTATTGCAAAGAAAATTGGTTTTCAACTATATATTATTTCCAAATTAATCATTTTCGAGAGTTGGCTCCGTTATAGTTACAACGATCTTGGAGAAACTCGACTAATTACATTTACGTTTCATCTCGAAGCATAACAAAATATCAACACATTTCAACAAACTTTTCCCCATTTAAAACTTGAGAAAGTTCAGTTTTATGAAAATATTTTTCCAGTACCAACTTAAAATTACAAAAAAGAAGACTCTCGATTAATAATGGCATTAAATACGATGGAATCGTTAGCGAATGATTCGGTGTTTACGTTATACGAAAAAATTGTGACCGATACAATCGGCGATTGTCAGGAAATTTTCCTCGATGAAGGTATTGATGAGAGAATCTTACAAGAACTCGAGCGATTGTGGCGAGGAAAACTCAAACAAAGTTGTGCCCGATCCAATGGAGAAACGGTGAGTGAGGAATCGAACGAATCGATACCGAGTCACCATATTGAACCTCCACCGACCGTTCAAAGAAACACGGACGTAAAGTTCATCAACTTACACCGTGTCCAACCCTCATCAAACATTCCTATTGTGCCACCCACGACATTGTCCTCGATGTCAACCAATCAAAACGTCAACGTGCCCATGTCTTCATCAATGTCAGCGTCGTCTCAAATTTTTGTCAATAACCAACGTCTTCGAGGCCCATTTCCACCCCAACAACCGCGTCCTTATTCCAACATTTACACGGTGCAACGGGGTGTTGTTTACAACCCGTTTCGTATGGTTCCGATACAAGTCACCCTCTCGAATGGTGAGGCAATTTTCATTCAAGTGCCTCATATGCTGTTAACGGGACAACGCATTCAGTACTTGTTATCGCCGCTGATAACTCAAGCTACAATTGGCCTCAATCCAATGCAAGCGAGTCAAGTAATTCAACAGCATATTAACAACTACGTGCAAGCACATACTCAGAATGCGGCTACGGTGGCCTCAGCAGCAGCAGCTGCTGCCTCGCAACAGACTCAGTCGAAAAATGCCACCATCTTTCGACAATTAGACGGCCAAAATGGTAATACACTATTAACTAAATTTCATCTAAACATGTTTATTAGAAAAATTTGAAATGATTTATTGATAAAAGCTCATCAAAGCTCAGTGTTAGCAGCATTGCATTCATTGTTATTATTTTTTTAACTTTCAAAAAAGGACGAATATATTCATTGCTATGACGTCACTGTTCCTTTCCTCGTTTCCAAAATTGAAATTAAATTTGTAAAAGTGAAATAATTATTTAAAATTCAAGTAGTTTTCATTTGATCTCTTAGGTTAAATTTTGACTGATTATGAAACAACCGTTTTGATTGGTTCTTAGAAAAATTTACCGTACCAAGTACCAATAAGGAAACGAGTTATAAAAAACTTAGCATCTAACTAATTTGGGGCATGAGCTTCACATGTTGGTTATCTTCTAAATGATTTTTTTTGAAATTTCAATATTTTCAATATGAATGGTTTAAATGAAAATAGCCATCGTGTTTGGGCAAAAAGTGGTTCTCAACCGTCACTGTTCGTTTCCTTGGCATTATGACCTTAGTTTATTTGATTGAAAGTTTGAAGCCAAAGAAAATGCTCTTAGATCTTAAAGTAACTTTCACGCTAAGTAAAATATTAAATCAAAATTTTTTTTCTTGCTATCATTTCAACGTTTTGTATGGCATTTATGATTAACTTTGTAGAGAATTTTTCAAATAAATGTCTCAATATTTAATTTTTTAGATTTGTCTAGAAAACGAAAGAAAGCCCATGTAAAAGAGATGTCATCATCTTCTGATGACCTATCAAAGGATTCCGTTGATTCGGAAGACTCGGAACTATCGGAAGATACACAAAACGACGAAGAAACTAATTCAGCGTGTGCCAATGACGACAGTGTCTCATTGAATTCGAACGACGATATTTCCGACACTGAAACCGATCATTTCCAAACGGAAAATCTGATTGTGTGTCAATACTATAAAATATCCCGCGTTCGTAACGTGTGGCGTTTGATACTCAAAGACGGCATTGCAAATTTGAACGGCAAAGATTACGTGTTTCAACGCATGTTTGGCGATGCTAGTTGGTAGTAATGTTAATTTTGTTATTCACTTTATATGTTTATGCAATAATATTTGAAAATTTAGTTTATTTCGAGATATAGTCTGTGTAGACTTAATTAAGTTTGGCCTGGTTTATTTGAGTTTTGTGCGCTGGTGTGGTTTGGTGCATCGTGCAATCCTTGTTGCATACACGGAACACTTTTCTCGAGTCTCTTTCACAGTCATAACATAGCCAAACGGGTGCTTCTATTATTACGTATCTATTCCCCAAATGCACATCAAAAGCTGTTCGCGTAACTTTATTATATACATAACAAGACGTGGTTCTTGCTCAGAATAAAAACTAAATACAAATACGGGTGTTGTCGATTTGAAAAAAGAAACTTCTATAAGCATTGAGTTTACGATCGTCTTGGAATCGTCTGTCGTATAATTATATACAGTTCAAGTTTTATTAAAACCGCCATAAACCCTCAATAATTGGAACGATAAAACCGGCCTGGGAAAAAAATGAAATTTTCTCTTTTTGAGTCAAGTAACGAGGCTATAAAAGCTAAACTTAATGGGATATGGGAACATTTTTTATGTTTTCGTATACTTACCAATATTTGTTCAGAAAAAAAATATATTTATTTTACGTCTTTTTATTATGGGCACCACGCAAAAACGTCATTAAAAACCATGTCAAAAAGCTCTGCTTGTTATAATTCACTCAAGCATCATTATGATTATTAATAATAAACTTGAAATGTTCTCTCAGATTTTGCTTGAAAAAAAAAACGCACGGCGTCTGTTATTGTTATCGCCACTAGCACAAACGATGTGTGTGAAAAGGAAAATATTGTAACACATAAAATTTGTTCGTATAAAGATGTGGAAAAATGAAGAAAAAATGTTTTTTTGCTTAAAACGAAAAGCGTGTCAAGTGATAATTAGCATAATGAAAGGATCTGTTTTCACAGAAGTAAAAAAAAAAAAACGCATTTTCTTTGATTAAAGACCTTGCGTAAATGAAAGTCTTGAGAATATCTTTTAAAAATAAAATTCAAGCCTTTGGCTGTCAGCAAACCAAAAACGGGAAAAATATTTTTGTTGAAAAATTGAAATAAATAGTTGATTGAAAGGTACAATAAATGTAAATAAATCTTTCGAGAAGGGTTGAAGTTTTCTTGGTCTAATTTGAATTTGAAAAATGTTTAAGATGAAAGCTTTATACAACCATTTAGTGTACTATGTAGATTTATGTATTTAATGAGCATGTCATTCAATTTTCAAAAGCTTTCTTCCATGAATTTGACTTGGAAAAGTTTTAACGGTATTTGTTTCGTAAAGTTTTTCACTGAGTTGTGTTATTTTTTGAAAAGCGATCTCAGCATAAAAATCTCTACGGGTGCAAGATTCGGTCTTCAAGTTATATTGATGTAATCATACCACTGATATAGCATGAAAAATTTTCAAAGTTTTTGATTGGTCGCTTTTTAAGGGTTGTTTGGGGGGAAAGACATTTCTTTAACTAAGCGCATAAAACATTAATATCAGATGGGGAAGAAAAGTTGGTGTATGAAAATTATTAATTTTCATTTGATTTTATTTTAATCTGGTTTAGCTATTAGCTAATTATGAAACATTCGTTTTGATTGGTTCTCATAAAGATTTTCTTTAATTATCACCAATAAGAAAAGAAGTTACAAAAGCCCTTACAAATATACAGTAAGTCCAACCGTCCGTAATTTTATAGCCTAAAGAGGAAAGAACCAAGGTGTTACTGAAAATATTTCCTCAAATATTTTTCATGTCACTAATATAATTTTGATTCAATGCCTTTATATTGGAAAGTCTTAAAACTTTACTTTTAGTTTTCATTTGACATTTCTTAAGACAACTAAAATTATTATGAAACAAAAGTTTTGATTGGTTCTTAAAAAAAATTTCCTTGCTAATCACCAATCAGAAAACGAGTTATGAAAAATTCTGGCATAGGACATTATGAATATTGGTGTCTCAGTAGTTGCACATGGTAATTAACTGCTGAATGCTTTTCTTAAAAACTAAATTAGTTAATGTGTAGTTAATTGTTTAATATGGAAAAATATATTACACATAATTGCATTAATTACAATTCTAATCAATTTATCTTTTTATTCGTTGTCGTTTTTCGACGAATAGGCACAAAGTGTTTTATAGCCTATTACTGGAAAAAGGGAAAAGATGCAGTAGAAGAATTTCTTCAGGTAATTTTATTCATTAACAATATACTTTTGATAGCTGCTTTAATACTACGGATTATAAGTAGTTTTTAAATAGTTTTTATTTGATATTTCTGAACTAAAATGGAACTTTTATAAAACAGTCATTTTGATTGGTTCTCACAAAATTTTCCTTAAATAAGCACCAATCAGAAAACAAGTAGAGAAAAATTGTGATATCCGTCACTGACATAGTATGGTCTCAGTAGTTGCACGAGGTGATTATCTTCTTAATGATTTTTCTTTAAATTTTATAGTAACTGAAGTATGGCTAATAGTTTTAATGTGTTAGAAATTATAATTAATAATATCTTATTTGTTATCTTAAAGCAGACACAAAGTGTTAGTTTTTTAACCCTGTATGGATGAACGAAAAAAGCTTTCATGGAAAAATTTCTTCTGATATTGGTCGTTTGACTCAAAATTAAATTAATTTTGAAATTATGAGTAGCGTTTATTTGATCTTTTAGGTTAAATTTTGACTAATTATTAAACAACCGTTTTGATTGGTTCTTAGAAACATTTTCCGCAACAAGCACCAATAAGAAACCGAGTTATAAAAAATTTGACATCTAACCATTAGCTTCTCGTGTTTGCTATTTTCTAAACGCTTTATCTTGAAATTTTAATATTTTCAATATGAATGGTTTAAATGAAAACAGCCATCGGGTTTGGACAAAAAGTGGTTCTCAACCTATGGTCCGTGGATCCGTGAGATTCCAGTATTTAGAACGTACACTCCACGTACATTTATACTATCTTTCAAGTTATCCTGAGGAATAATTCAAGCTATTAACATTTTAATGTAACGACAACTTATACATAATTTAAATGATCCGAACTGGTCCTTATTTTGAGACGAGAGAAAATCGGAAGAAATTATGTCCACTAAAATGTTTTCTTAATGGTAGCTTTTAAGCTCTTCAATTCAAAGTGGGTAGAGGTACATGGTAATATTGTGCATTTTTATTCATCTACTCTTTCATAAATATTTAAAATATCTTTTTGTAGTTGTATCTTTAAAGGATCCTATACTATATGTTATTTTTAGTTGTCCTTCATAACAAAAGGGCTGAAAACTCCTGATATAAGTAGGGAACTATGAAATTCTTCAGTTATTTGTTTTGTTGCCAAATATAAAGTTGACTTGTTTATATTTGATTGAGTTTAGAGATCAAATGGAAATTTAAAGAATGTGTTCCATTGGGAAACCCTTTTATTATGCTATTTTGAATGAGTTCCTGATCATATTAGCTTATAATTTTAAGAAAAATTGATTGGTAATTTTAATGGGAAAAAAAATTGTTGGTTAATTTGGTTTTAATGTTTGCTAAATTTGAAACATGCATTTCGATTGGTTGTCAAGAAAAAGTTTCTTTAATAAGCACCAATAAGAAAAACAGTTATAAAATATTTTCGTGATCATGAATCAAATGATTTTCCTTGAAATTTTAACTAATAAATTCATGACGAATAATTTCTTCATGTGCAATAAATCGAAATCGTTTATATTCTCATTCTATCGTCGTCGTTTCGTTTCCTCGTTACATTTGTGTCGTGACATTGCGTAATTAACCAATTATTATCTCGACCGATTGCTCGTCTCGGGGTTGGCACAAAACGTTTGTAAAAAGCGACGTTTTTGCCTAAACGCTTTTTCCTGCTGTCAAATCAGGAAAAACGACGTTTGACATCTCCTCGAGGTCTGATGCTGGAAAAGATATAATAACGTTGTGTGTGTGTGTACATTTTTCAATAGGGATGGTGTGAGGATGTGAATGAGGACACCACGAGTCTGGGGGTGTGTCGATGGGGAAGTTATTACTGAAGGACATTTTGGCACGGTGCCAAACACCCGAACATGGCAAGTGGCTCGCGGATATTCCACCCTCTTTCGCTGCAAAGCTTCACATCTCTCTGTCTCATATCTATACGTACATAATATGTGGTTCGAATTCCTATATGATAAAAACCCGGCTTGCAGACGGATATATAATTAGAGGAGAGTTGGGGATGCAACACGGGGTGGGCAAAAACTCCACCGAAAACATATTTCAGTGTAGCATGGAGGTGAAATTTTTTGATAAAATTAACTAGAGATTTTGTACAATTTATCGTTGTTCGAAATGCGGAAAATTTCTTAATTCCATTTATACCAATTATGTTATTGAAAAGCGTTGAATGTTTTCTCTTTATTTTACGCCTATAAACATTGATGAAAAAGCTTTTTAAAAAAAAAAAAATTTTCCATTACCAAAGAAAATATCCGTAGAAAAATGGTCGAAATATCTTTCGATGACAAACAATCAATCAACAATTATTAAATGTTATTTGTAATCCAGGCAAACGGAGCAGATTCGATTCAATTAGTTCCGGTGGGAAAAATCGAAGGCTATATATAACAGAAACTAGGAACGAAATCTGGATAAAAATGTAAAATATTTAATCATTTATTAAACTAGGTACATGCACACGTTTTGTTCCTGTTGCACTCGTTTCCATAATTTTATTTCTCTCGGAAAAATAATCTACTTAGTTTCCAAGCAATTTCTCGTGTTCTTAAATTGCGCACCCTGCTATTTGCCATCATTTATCTTTTCATGTATATATATAAAATAAAATGGGACGTATGGAATCGGGAGTGAAACTCTCACTCCCTTAAAAAACAAACAGGGAAAATAAACGAATGTTAAATTTCTTGTAGAATATACACAATACAAACGAGGCCCCCACAAAACCAATCACTATGTCTATATTGGAAAAAAATTTATACCCTTATACATTGGTAGGATTTACATTTGTTGCATCAAAATAGACAAAAATAAAGTAGAACAAGTAAAAAGCTTACTCAGAAAATTGGAAACATTTTACTTTGTTAAAAATCCGCATTTAATAACTTTAATTTTTCATAAGACATACGTTGGTGCTATAAAAAAATTTGAACGTCGCATGCTAACAATGAAACAATTGCCAATAGCTCGTTATGTCAAACTTTCTCTCTCAAAACCTTTTGATTTTTATTTAAGTATTTCATTTATTAAATTATTTATATTGTTTACACTGAAATTTCCAAGTTTATATCCCGAATTTTTCTGCTGTTGTACCAATCGTTAAGCCACGCATTGAAATTCCCGTATAAAAAGTTAGTTGTAATTTTTTTTTTGTTGTGGTTGTGTTTTTTTCTCATTGTTATTGACTTTGTTTTAATTTTGTTTATCCAAACTGGTTGTACATAGACCGATGAATGCAATGAAAGCGATCAGATATAAAATATGATGCTTTTATTATGATTTATGCACCGGTTTTTGCATGGGTATCAAGAAGATGGAGAACTTGACGTAATAAAGTGGATTTTGTAAAGAGATACGTCATAGTTAGTTAAAGTTTCCATTTTTTCCTCTTTTCATAAGAGGTATTAAACGTTAGATTGATGTTCAAATGTTTTATTAGATTGAATTAATTGTCTTACTATAAGATTTTTGTGTCTATTAGATCTCTTTTGTTTTAGTTTTTAATAACATAACTATTTGTTTATTTTTAACAACTAATTTTCAACCTCAAATATTTTGACAGTTTTCATGGTTACAAGTTGAGCGTTTTCTTAAATTTGAGTAACAACTGTGATTGGTCTTACAATTAGCCTCCATTTATATTCAAAATTTTAACAAGTCTTCTAAGTTAAATCCAGTGTTTGTTAAACAATCAAAAAGTTTTCTTAAGTTTTATGATATTATTTATATCTCATTGATTAGCTTATATATGAAAGATCATCAATGATTCTGTAAGAACGTAAAAACAAAAATTTGTTTAAATTACAAAAGACATCAAGTTATATTTTGTTTCAGTTGTTTAATTATTGTTTGTTTTTTGTTATGGCCTATTAATATCTGTAGTTAACAATTATAACTAGTTAAAACATTCTTGTGCTTCTTCTGGTGTTTTTTTATGGATTTGCTGTTTTTTAAGGATATACATTATGTTTGCTATGGACTTGATTGGATCGTTGTGATCAGTTGCTCTCGAGTTTTTTTAAAAAGATCAACCTTAGCTTTGAAAAAATCTGTAGGAAAACTTAAAATCAAATATTTGACCCGTTTGCAATATTTCCTTTACTTTATAGTAATAAAACAATATTTTCACTTGTTTTTCATTGTTTAACAGAAAAAATCGTTTCATTACCTACATTTAATGTTATGCTCTTTGTTAAGGGTTAAAAATGAAAAAAAGAATCACTTAAGGAATATGTAGTTATTTAGTATTCAAGTAGCTTTTCATTTGTTTTATGATTGTTGAACAGTAGAGAATCGCTTAGTAACAATTAAAGTCATTCTTTATTATTTTGGAACTTTAACACACTTCCATTGTTGTTATTATTTTTGATTTTGTGCTTTTAATATGATGCTTAATCATTTAATCAATTAGTAGATCATTAATATAGATTAATAACAATCACTTAAATTTCATGGGAGAGTCAGCCTTTCATAACAGCACATATGCATTTGTTTTACATTTGCATACAGAAACTAATAATGTACCAAATCCAGCTTGAACTTGCTCGTAGTTCCATGCATTAATTTCTATATATTCCAAAACGTATTCTACAAGATATTGCACAGTAAGATAGAAAACTGGGACTTTTCAGTCAAACGGAAAATCGTAAAAATTTCTACTTGAAAATCTATTAAAAATAAATCTCTTGATAGTTTTTCCAGTGTTTAACCACTTGGCCATCTGTGGTTTCTATATACGAGTAGAAGATCTAATTTTTTATTTTGTTTTTAAGTTTGAAATTTGAAAATTGTTTTATTCGTTTCGTTTGTTGGTGAAGTCCAATTTACGCCACCCGAGGCGAACAGTTCGTTCAATTTAACGCCCTTTCCGTCTGTATTATTCTCAAAAGCTCGCTTGTAGCTCGTAATACTTTAATGATGGTGCACCATTTTGTCTAAAGTCTTCCGGGGTCTAAATTGGGAGCTTTGAACTAAATTGGCTAACTCTTGATGCTTAAATAATAATATGAAAAGTTAAGAAGTTTTAAGACCTGCGCCTTTTTTTAAGGATATTAGCTGATAGAGAGCAAAACAAAAGCTATTTTTGAAATCTTTTCGGAACAATTTAAAAAACTGAATTGTGATATAACAAACAACTTTTTTTGTTGTTGTTTTTGTTTTTGTTTTTTTATTTAAATGAAAAAAAAACAGCATCTTCTACGAAAATTAAGGTCTCGACGACCACCCATGAGACAAAAAATTATTTGGTGAAATAATTCAAACGCCAATTCCTTTAAAATCATGATCAATAAAAGGGTAATAGTAAAACAATTGTATTTTCTCATTTAAAACAAAATTAATTTTGAAACAATCTAAAAAAACAATAACTTATTTACATTAGTTTTGCTTGTTTATTTGGCTAATTTTTTTGTTTCTCGCTTTCTCTTGTTGACGTTTGCAAGTTCAAACAAAAATTAGCATAGATATTAATAATTTGTTTTACGTATTCATAGTGCAAACGTGGCTTACATTCAAAGAAGAGCGTAACCACAAAAGCACAAGTTTATAAATGCATAAAACGATCGTCTAAATTTTGACCAGTCACGGAAATTTAATCTCGAAGAAGAGTCGCTGACCAAAAATAATCGGCGACCAAATGTCGTTTTAAAGACCTGAGATAAAACGTTATGTGTTGCTGAACTCAGTAGGCTTTGACTATGAAAAATGATAAACTGCATAAAGTTTGAACTTGAATGGGTGGACTGGATGCAGGTGCCAAATCACCTGGGTCATTATGATAAAAATATTGGGAAATTATTTTGTAAAGCAAGCTTTTAAGCTTGAAGTTAACGCCATTAAGAGAAAAATTATTATGAAATATCATTCCATTTAAAGTTTTCAACGACCCATTATATATGAAAATCAATTCGTAAGGAATAAAATTCTATAAATAAACAAAAAACAATAACACTTATCTTTTGTTAAACAAAACATTACAGTTAATTATTTAAAACATTTGAAGTATGAAAATGTTTCCATTCACCTAATTAATGGTTATTTAAATCACTCATTCATAACATGATTGATTTCAAATCTTTCCTTCATCATTCCAAGAGAAATAAATTGTTAAAAAAAAACTTCTTTTGCTTTGATTCGTGGCATACCCTTAGGAAATTGAATTTTCTATTTGTTCGAGCTTTTCAGATGTATATAAGAACTCAAAAGACAGAGCTTTTGCATGTGAAAAATGCTCATTTAAACAGGTGTCAAATCGCGTTGGTAATTAGTTAAAAAATTACAGATTTACATGAGTTGAAGCTCTTAACGCTGTTTTAATGACTTATTGTAATTGGAGCTTTTCGTTTATGACAAACCTTGCTCCAGTTTATCTGTCTTAAACAAACATCTTCATTCCAAATAAGGGTGCATAATAAAAGGATTTACATTAAAATTTGCTAGTTACAGCATTTATTGTAGCCTTGCCAAGTTTCATAACTCACCATTTCAATTTTTATTTACCTCTTGAATTTAATATGAAAAAAAAATTTCTAGGAAATGAAAATGTTTTAATTTTTATCGAGTGGAAAATCTTATTTATATCGCGTCGTTTGAAATATTTTTCACGATAATCTTTTGCCAGTGTTAGATGAATATAAGAGATCTGTTTAGACTTTAGAGGTATAGATATAGTTTGGGAAAATACACAGCGAGGTTGAGATAAGAAAAATGGGACATATGTCACATGGCTTTGCCGAAATAAATCACAGTTGTGGGCCTTCTTTGCAGCCTCATTTTTCCTATTCAAATCGTAGAGGCTTCACTCAGATAGAGCGAGAGTTTATAAGTCTATATCAAATCGTCATTTTTTCGGTGTGATAAAAGATGGATGAAGAAAGGGCTTTTGAGACGGGGATTTTGATTTATGAATTTGAGGGTTTTAAATTTAAGCGACGAATAACGTTCAATAAGATCACGAAAATGATGTCGTTTTGTTTTTAACGATTCATATTGTTCCTTTTAAAATAAAAACGTTTTATCAGTTTGCTCAGAAAACATTAACTAGTTAGGTATAACTACTTTATAGTAATAAATTGAGATTACAAATTGAGTAATTAGGAGGTATTATTGATAAATCAAGGCTTATAAAAGTTGCAACGATACTATCTATAGTGTACTCGTAAGTAAAGATCATCGGTTAAATGAAAGAAATTTTTGATGTTTTATCCCAAGTAGCTAAAATGATTGATTGGATTTTTGGATACTTTCTCAAATACCCACTTTGAAATTTTGAATTTGCATGTTATTTAGGAAATCCTTTTGTGGCTTAATAGTATTTAACTATGTTAAGCTTTCTCTAATATAATTCAGGTTCAATTTTTGTAATGCAATTGCCAAAAATTTTATTAACTTCTAATAAATAACATTCTGACATTTAATAACATTTTCGTGACTGTTTAAATAAACTATAGAAGTTTATAGTTTTGCAATTCTCGAATTGAAAAGAACCGTTCATTTAAATATTGTTTGTTAGAAAAAAAAATACGATCGCGTTAATTGTCAACAACGGATCTTAAGTTCACATGTGAAAGGATGTGAATTATTTTTCTATTTTCATTGTCATTTTTTCAAAACTTTTAGAAATTTGTATCAATTCTTATTCCTTGGTATGCTTTCATTCGAAATTGATAATTTTTCATAGCTGAAATATTTACAAGAGACCGATGTTTGAAGATTTGAGCCACGTTAATGACATGTGCTCAGTGATATATTGAGAAAATGGCCTTAAAATAGCACCGGTTTTATTTGCATTCATTGAGGACTTAGGTATTTAATAACAGACTACTTTTTTTTTTTTGAAGAACGAGCGTTGATTAGAAATATCTTACAAACGTTTTTAACTTATTGAACGATTTATTCTGTCTCATTTAAAAACTCAAAAAGGATTGCTACGTTATAATGTTTTTTTATTATTTTTTTCAGATCACTGCTACTGTATTTTCAATAGCTAACAGTCTGTATAATCAACAGTCAACAGCTTTTCTATAGTTTAAAAAGCTCAATTAGTATCTTAATTTTACTCTACGGGAATGATTTGATTTATGTCTATTAAAAAGCATTTTAGTTAAGCTCATTCAAAAATTATAACTTCATGTCCTTTAAGTAATAAACTTAAATGTTAAAATATTGGTTTAACTAATATAAACTATATTCATATAATTTTTGAGTATATTTATTCATAAAACTGTTTATTTTATGATTTAGGTGGAGTTTTCTTTGCTCTTCTCGCACGGATTCAATTCAATCAATAAAAAACTGAAGATGTATATCATCGCATTCTGTTTAACTTAGATGAATTTTTCTGATTTAATGTTCTTATCTGACAATATTTTAGATAGCTCAGCTTAATAATATTATTTTGTTTCTGAAACTAGATATTTGACATTATTTTTCAATTTTTCCTTATTTTTATAATCTACTTTGATATATTACATGTTATAATTAAATTTTTTCTTATTCCAGATTGAGGCTGGGACATGTATTTCCAATCATCAATCCATGAAATTTCTTGGGTTATTTCCGTAAATCTTTGGGTAATTACTGGAACTTACTTGTGCTAATGAGCCAAACTAATTTTTTTAATTTATTTCAGAGGAAATCTTTATTATATAGAAATGCAATCATGAAAAAATCGAAGATGATGTCTCAAAGTTTTCTGGAACGTAGTTGATATAAGAAAAACCCAATACTTATTGCATTAGCTTCGTTATTTTTTAAGATTTCTTAAATCAAATGGGGTTCCAACCAATTTAAATATATTTTTAAGTTTAACTTAATGTTATAGTAATGTCATAAACATAATTCGAAGTTATGCCAATTATTTCTATTTTTTCATTGATTTTTCTCCTAAATATTTTAAAATTCAGATTTATTTTACTTTTGGGGTTATGGTTTTCAATGAACATTGATCATTTTTAAAACGTATAAGGCCGATGTTGGGAGATTTCAGTCACATTGAAGATATGTGCTCAGTGACATTATAAGAAAAAGGATTTAGAATAACACCGATTTATCGTAATTTGCTTTAATCGATTCTTAAGGTGTTTAGTAGCAGTCTAAATGTTAGTTGTTCATTATTATTAAATATTTTGGAGCTAATAACAACATTTAAACATTTATTAAAAACATATTTTTATATATTTATAATTAAGCTATGCAAAAAGGCATTTATGTGTTAAGAAAACTAATTAATCTGGGAAATTTTAAAAGTTTTAAGATTTATTGTAGACTTAACAAAATAAGTCGAATGATATCTTGTAAAAATTTTTTACCAAAAGTCGTTGATTATAAGATTGTTTAAAATACATTGGATATCCAAAGATATGCTGTAATTTAACTAATCCTGCAATGTTTATATTAAAAGCTCATTAAAGTTGCTTTAGTCTTGCACTTACTGTAATCAGTTTATTGTAAATTTTATTTTAATTTTCAACACTTAATGAATTTTTTTCCTTCTTCCATATAAATGATTCTGTATTTTGTGCTTCTGTATTTCCGTCATCAAATCAACAAAGAATCATCTTCATCTTGTAAAGCTCAGTTATTTTAATGTGTACTTAATATTATTAATTTAGTTGCTTAAACGTAAATACATTTTCATATTTACATTTCCTTATTTTTAAAGTTAAATGTTTTTCTATTTTTCAATTGCATTTCTATTTGCTGATTTCAGGTGGAATCTTTATTGCTCTTCTTCTATGGATTCAATCAATTAGAAATTGGAGATGAACAATCACATTTAATTTAGCTTAGATTTTTTTTCTTAGATTATTTTATCTAGTTTTCAATACAATGTTGATAAACATTTAAGTTGACTTAGCTATTATGTTAATTTTTTTTGTTTTTGGGATTATTTTTACTTTTTATCTTTCTCTGATAACTTACTGGTTTAACTAAAGTTTGTTTTATTTCAGACTGAAGCTACCACATTTCATATTCCCAATCATCACTCCCCAACTCACCAACTTCTTAGATTATAAATGCGACTTTTAAGGTTATTTTTTTAAGATTTGATATACATATTTTCTAAGATTTTAAAATTTACAAGCGGTAGGTAAAGTGCATTGATATATTCATTGAATTAATAAGTTTTTTTTTTTTTTAATTTCAGATTCAATCTTTGAAACACCAAAGAATACTTTCGTTTTCATCAGTAAAAATATTTTGAATAATACTAATCTTTCAACCATTTTTAAGACAGAATTAATCTTCATTCAGTTGCTTTTCTAGCACTTAGATTTTCTCGTAGTATTAGTATTGATACTTATTACTTTTAGTTGCAATAGTTTTCATAGCGTTTTATTTTAGATAGCATAATATTTAGGAATTCAACCTTAAAACTTTAATTATTCATTTGTTTTCAGTTACATTCAAACGGCGAGTAAATTATTTTAGATCAGTAACCATAACTAATTGAGCTTTCTTTATTTTAGATTAAATTTCCATAAGTCCATGGATGGATTTCCTTAGGTTTCTACTTGCAAAAAAAACACAATAAACCGGAGTTTTATGTATTTATAAGAAGTATCAATAATTGAAGACTGGGCATAAGTAACGCGCTAAGTGCAAAAAAAAAATTAAGTTTGCTATCCGAAAAGCAAGTTTTTTTGTTTTTGGCACTTAGCCCGTTATATCAACGTAAGTTTCGTTCACAAAAACCAAGGTACAGATACTTTTAAAAATCAATATTTTGAAAAGAATCCTTGGCTTTTGAACATGGGCATTGGGCATGTAGCGGATTAGTGTTTAAGTTTTTTGGTCTTGTTATCAAGCCACTTGCATATTTTAAAACGTTGTCATTTCGTCGAGAAAATGAATGCAATGTGAAGGCGAGAGGAGCACAGAACATTCGTAGTTCGTTTTGGAAGAGATGAAATAATGAACGGTGGCTGGTTGTATATCAAATAAATTGCGCCTGTCTCCCTTTGTTTGCGGAAAATCCCTTTTTCATACTCGTTCGCGGCCTCCAACTCCTTACCGCCAAAAATACGAACAACAAGAACAACAACGATAAAACAAAACAAAACGAAACAACGGGCAAAATTCATATTTTCTCCACTACATCCCCTTGGTGTAATCTCTATACTGTTCTGCTCCTTGTTTTTCACATATATTTTCACCGAGTTGTTTCGCTTTTGAAATGTGTGTGTGTGTGGTATGTTATATGAATTTAATATCATATATTCGTAAAGTAATACATACGGAAACGAAACCAAGGTGGTGGTGATTTAAGGAAATTTATAAATGTATGGGTTTGTAGAGAAATTTCAGATTGCTCTATTTTACAATTGACCTACAACATTGAGAAATAAAATAGAAAATTTCTTTTTTTTGATAAATTTTCTGTTTATAGCGAGTATGGCTTCTTACTTACCACCCATTTAACAAAAATAAGTTACTTAACTGGACTCAATCTGTATAAATAAGCTACACATAATGCTTTTAAATATTTTTACGCTCTTATTCTATTTTTAAAAAAAATACCAACCCCTTAATTTCTTAGAATTGGAGTTTTCCTAGATTTGTCTACGAATACTTGGTAACATGTTTCGATAAAATAAGAATACTAAATATTGAAGTTTTACTTGCAATTAGCTTTCGAGATAAAATAACATCTGAGTTGATTTTTTGATTTGAAGACTGGAGATCAATAATGGGCTTAGTGACAAAAAAAAAATGAGTAAGACCCGAAAAGCAAGTTAAGTGCCAACAACCTAATCTAATACATTAATAGTTGCTGTAAATGATCATGGCATTTAGCCCGCTTTTAACGTTGTTGGAAATGGCGCCTATCTTGCTTATCTGCTGCTCATTTTTCTTTTGTTTTTGGCACTTAGCCCGTTGATTGATGTCCAGTCTCCGATCGAAACAGAGACATTTTCGAAATACTTCTTTCAGGTTTCTCTTTAAAGCTTTCTTTTACTACTATATAGTAAAGAAAGAATTGTTATAGGGTCGACTTTTCAAATTTTCACCGGAAGTACCCGTTTTGTGGATGTGTGTGTCAGCGATATTGTATCGAAAGCTTTATTCGAATGTCATCAAACTTGGAATTTTACTTGCTTATTACGTCTAGTTGTGCCGCGAAGCTTTTGGTTGAAATCAGATGACTAGAAGTTTCACTTTATCATAGGAGTTTTTAAGCTTTTTCAATTTTTTTCGAGAACGGCTCTAAGGATTTCCTTTAAACAAGCTCCAGTTCTTAGTCGCATTAATCAGTACAACTTTTATTTGAAATTTTTTCCTGGAAAAAATTAAATATTAGAAGGGCTCTGGGGTTGAGGGTGGGAGTTTGTATATACATAGTTATAATGGGCTTATTGTTCTTTTAACCAATAGTGGGTTTCATAAATGAAAATACTGTGACGCTTTGCAGCAGATATGTTTTTGTATCGATTGTCACATCAGTAATCGTTTTATCTATAATAACCCGTATTAGAACGTATTGCAGAAACCATTAGTTTTAATAAGGTATGAAGAAAATATTTTAATTGTTTTTAAGAGATTGTTTTTGTTGCTCCTTTGATAAACAAAGAAAAAAAAAAAAGAAATAACAAATAAAACTTGACAATAAACGTTTTAAGATCCTACTTAATGGCAAGGTTTGAATAAACTTTCAATTGTTTTAGATTTAAAAAATAATTTTTTGAAAAAAACTTAATAATTTCTGGATTGTTATCGATTGTCATATTTTAAAATATGATAAGAAAAAAAAGAAACTGCTTAGTTATTTCCTAAGGCTACTTTTTAGTAAAAATGTTGGTTATCTATTTCTTATAATATCGAAAAAATATTAAATGATTATATTATAATATTATGTTAACTGATAAATATTTCGAAAACTGAGCCAAAAACTAAATGAATCAATCAATATTTTATTAGTTTCACTCAAATGTTCGTCATATTGGATTATTTATAAACAAAACCTTATCAAGTTACATAAAATATTTTGTAATACAATATACCAAATGTTAGCCACATCGTGCGATATTTCGTCGAAACTTTAAAAATGAAAATCTTATTTTGCCAAGAAGTTTTTCTATGAATTTTCAATATTAAATTTCCTCATATTGGAATATACAAACATTGGTTGTTTTTCTTTCCGAAACCTCTCTCGGAAAGTGGAAGCGGAAATTATTTTTTTTTTTATTTTTTCGTAAATGTATTCCAAGCCAAGCCGAACGCCATTTCCTGCGATATTATAACACGTTTCGAAATTGAATTTAATTTAATCGCTGACTCGAATCAAAAATATTGCAAATATGTCACGTAGTTTGTCAAAGTTGCTGTGTTTTGAGTTGTACAAATCGATATTATAATTTAATGATTTTGAGTGAGAGTATATGGAAATTAGCATCGACTGTATTTGGTGGATTTAAGCGTAGGAGCAGGCGAGCTGTTAAAATTTATGTGTGGAGAGATTTAACGAAAAGCTCTCTCGGTCTCGATACAATGAATCATTAAATTATAAAATTTTATCATATCCGTCGACTTCTATAAAAGCCATACAAATACAAAGTTCATCAAAAATTATATTGAATATTTCTGCTGACCCCAAATTGTATTTTATTAGCAACTATTTACCAATTGAACGACTCGAAAACCGTTGATGATAGCCATTTTTTTTTAAATATGTCGATCGATACATAATTTTAAAACAGGTAGCTTTTTGATTGAGTCAGATAAGAAATCAGAAAAATCGGGACTGTATAATGAAGTCATAAATTTCAGAGAGATATCCAATGATAATTTTAAGGAAACAGTTCAAGTTTTCTTTTTTCTTTTCTATTCACTTCCGTGATGTGTTCACAATTTCCGAAACGAGAAAATTAAACGTGACATAGATGAAGAAGTGGTCACTTGAGGTTCATAAATCAAATGGAAATCGTTGTATATTTCCACATTTTTCATAACTTAATTTTGAGAAGGAAATTTAAAAATTTTTAAAAATAGTTTTAGTCATTTTTGCAAAATTAGCCAAGATATGTTTGAATAAAGTTTATTGGTAGACAGTTGGGATATTTTCTTTAAAATTGGATTTTTACGATTTAAAAGTTAATAAAATTATTATCCTATGAAAAATAGAACGGATCAGTCTATCAACACGTTGAATTCATGATAATGACTATAACGTATAATTGAATTGAAATTTAAGGGTAGTCATTTTTTACAAAACTTTCATACAATTAACCATTTTAAAAAAATAAAAAAATTTAATCTGTAGGTTGATGTTGATGATTTGAAATCTAAAACATAGTTTTAAGTACAATTTTTAAACATAATTAAACATTTCTCATTTATAAAAAAATAATGATATTAGAACCATTCATTTTGAAAATGGTTTAAGTACCTACATTTGACAACCATTCGGTGTTATTCCAATTGTGGGTTAGAGATTTAAGACAGTCGAGATTTTTCCTTTACTAAAGTTTCCATAGAAACCTAACAGTTAAATATATTATGGTAATCAAATGGTTAAAGTAGCCTATGGAAAAGATGGTTTCTTTCTTTTATACTGGTACAATAGAGAAGCTTATACTGAAAGATCATAGAGATGTTTTCATTTATAACTTCCATGGGAGCTCCTTGAATTTTTATTGTTTCAAAAATATTTTGATTGATTTATGAAATGATTTTTATAATGAATTATTGAAGGCTTAGGTAGGATTTTGCTCGGCAAACTTCTTTCTTGTGAAATGTTTCGTTCAATTTGGTTGTGGTCGTTGCTTCCCTTGAGACATTTGGTTTACATTTGAATGCATTTTCCTGCTTTACTAATTGCATCGGGTAAATTAAGTAACAGCGTATTTAATTGAAATAAATTCATGATTAAAATCTGTGTAGGTAGACCAATATTTCTTGCCCGCAAGGAAAATGGGTAGAAATAAAAAATAATTTTATTACAATTTTTAGTCTTATACAAAATTCTGAGAATAATTTTCTACTAAAAATAAAGACTGAGGATAATAACTCAATACAAAGCACAATCTATTTCACACATCCTTAAATTTTCAACGAGAATTTACGCTATTGAAATAACAACGTAAAGCTTAGATAGACTCCAACCCCAATTTGATATACACAGACAGCCCCGATTTTACGCAACTAAGCAACTGCTTTATTAGTTTAATTAAGACCGAATCTATATGCAGAACCGTAATTAGTTTAATACCATCCATGAAACTTCCCTTAAAACTCTTCTCTACATAAAACGTCCAATAAACCAATAAAAAACCTTCCAGTTTATTAGCAATCAATCTAAATATCTCTCGCCATATCATAAAACCTCTATAGATCTAATTTTATTAACTATAGTCAGCCAACTTCATCAAAATTAAATTATACAAAAAAAAAATTCTTTCTCACTTTTGCATAGTAATTTTCTCGACAATTAAGCAGAATTAACACGTCCCATTAACACGAGATTTATTATCATTTTTTTTCCCTTTCTTTTTGTCGTGTTATAAATACATTTTTTGAGGTTGTAACCTACAAAAAAGTGGTTGAAAGTTAATTTATTTAATCTAACTAATTTCACGCTAGTGCATTCGAGGGCCGCGTATTTTGAGCATTTTCATCTCCCGGGTTTTATATTTTATTATTTAGATGGGAAAAAGTTTTTTTTCTTCAGTAATCTGCAGATTGAAACGATAAAATGTTCTGATTGGGCCGTTTAAGTTGAGCCCTTAATGTTCATTAGTCCTTTGAAGGATAAACTTGGTTCGTTCCTTGTTGAAAGATGCATAGATGGAAGGAAAATCGCGGGGTTAACAATAAAAAGAATAACGATCTAAGCTCCGAGTCCACACCATTTATTATATTCGTAATTAAAGTGATTATAATAAACACGCCTTGGATCTGTGCATTGCTTCGAAAAAGTTTTTTTTTGTTTTTTTTTTTGTTTTTTTTTTTTTTTGTTTTCTTCCAAGAGGGAAACGATATATCTTTTGACATCAACAGCTGCAACATGTGTTTTTCACTCTCTTACGAGTCCATCTATTCAACCCCCCCCCAAACCGCCTTGTCGGCGGGTCTAATGCACAAGGAAAACATTTTCCCATTACCATCCCCCTGTAGACTCTCACCAGATCTTCGTTCTCGTATTTCTCATAGACATAACACGATATTGTGTTTGTGCCGCATTCTACAACAACATTTTTAACAGGACATCCATTTTCTCGATGCACCACATTGCCACCACGTACCTACACCATCCCATTGACTGTTCAGTTTCAACTCGTTGTTTTTTTTTTATATTTCGATCAAATGAAAAAATGTTGTGGGTGATTACGTCATTCGTTATCGGTACCTGTTTTATGATTTACGTCACCCCTCGATCGAACATAACCTCGATATTGTCATATAAATTCTTTTATTTCGCCGAACAACAAAATGTTGTCATCTCTCTGCGTTGTTCTGATCAATTCATTCAATCCGGCAATAATTTCCTTTAATGTTTTCACGTCATCTCATCCTACACACACACACACATTGAGCTATCGAAGCGGGTCTTTTTTATTTTAATTTATTCGATACGAATGCTTTTGTTTGTTTTTGTGATGTGGAAATATCTGTAAGCAGGAAAATCTCTTGTCGATCGATACGGTCTTGTCGTAAGTGTTCGAGGCAACTTCATTATTGTTTCAAATGACTTTATTATTGTTAAAATTGTATGCAACATATTTGGTCAATATTGCGTAGACCTTTCTTAAGATATTTATATAAACAGTGCAAATTTTATTTAATATATCAATACAAGATTATATCAATTAATTGAACATGGGTCATGTTCAAAGCTCTATTTACAAAACGACGTTACTTAATTTTTTTTTTTATTCCAGATTAAAACTGCTATATCTCGCTGTTATTTTGTCATCAAATCAATCATCAAGTAGTCTCTTAAAATTAACACTCGTAGCTAAAATCAAGCACTTTTACATAGCACGTAGCTAAATTTATAACACTTAACATATGGTTTAGTTTAAACAATATTAACAATATTTTTTTTTTAATTATTCCAGATCTTCATTTTTTTCATCGAGATTCAGTCATATAGAAGCCAAAAATGAGCTAGCTTAGTTTATTTAAGCGAAGTCTATTCAAAGGGTAGACCATATCTGATATTAATTTACTTAGCTTAGCTCCTTTTTAGTTTATTCAAATGTTTTAAAGGTTACTATCTAAGTATTTCTAAAACAACTTTTTCATGGTTTCCAGTTTCAACTCCTTTTTGTTTTAGAATGTGACTTATATTTCCTGTATTTTATTACATCAACTTGGTTGGCTTATTTAAATTGCAATTTTTGAACCAGGTGTATTCGATATTCATGGTTGACACTCAAATTTAAGAAAATACTCAAGTTTTGTGATTAGTGTCGGTCATTTCAATTTTCATTTCATAAAACTCTTTCCATTACAAAATAACTCTCAAACGCTAACCTCAAACTTGTAACTTTGAACACTTAAGTGAAGTCTGGAGCTTTCTGGAATACAAGCTTGTTGGATATTTGCAGTACAATGAGCGTATACTCAACGTATGTGATGAATTTGGTATATGAACATTAGTAACTTGAAAAGTAAAAAACACCCAAAGGAACAACTGAAAATTAAAAAATAGCTAACTTTGGATCACGTGTTTTTTATAACTAAATTACGCATCAAGAGATTAAAGTTTTTATTTTCATAATGTTACGAATCTTGTGGACACAAAAGGTATTCTAGAAAAATTGTATTTTTATTACTTTTACTTAGAATCTCTTAAAATAAAGGTATGTCTATATATAGGCAAACAAAATGTTCTTGGACATTCCAGAGAGTTCGATTTCCGAACATTCTAAAAACGTCCAAAATCATTGGCTGACAATCATGAAACGTTCAAATATCTATTGTCAGAATTTCCATAGTAATATCTCGAATGTTTCATCATTTAGTTCTAATTAAATATTTAGATTTTTTACTTTCTTTTATTATAATATAGTAAAGCGTAATCTTGTAAGCGGGTCGAATTTTCGAATTAGAGCTTTCACCGGAAATACATGCTTTGAGGTCCTTTGAGTAAAAAAAATGGTTTTTAGAAACATTTCCGTGTGTATGTGTGTCTGTGTGTGACAGCGATATCGTATCAAAAGCTTCATTAAATTTGGAACTAAACCTGCATATTACATCTGGTTATGATACGAAGTTTTTGGTCGAAATCGGTTGATCAGAAGCTTTACTTTATTCAAGGAGTTTTTGAGTTTTTAAATTTTTTTTTGAAAACGGCTCTAACGATTTTCTTTAAACTTGCTATGGTTTCTAGACACATTAATGCCTTCAACTTTTATTTGAAACTTTTTCCTGGGAAAATTCGAATAAGGGCGGTTCTGGGGTAAAGGTTGGGAATTCGTATATACATATAGGTTGTATGTATATTGTTCAGTTTATATGTATAGTTATAAAGTGCTTATATTTTTTTTACCAACAGCGAGTTTCATAAATGAACGTAAAAAGAAAGTACTGTGATGCCTCGCAGCAGATATTTATAATTTGTGTTATTTTGCAATCTGTCTCAAGACACTAAGCAAATCTGTTTAACGTATATTACGGGACGACAGGACACCCCAAATGGGGCCGCTCCAGGAACGTTAGAAGCTTCAGTCTAACAGTCTCTTCGCTGTTATCCAGTAGGTTCATAGCTAGATGGCTCGGATTATCTTTTAAGCACTCTATCTGGCCCTGAAGCTGTATGCCTTCTCCTTAATAGTCGCAATCCCTAAATCTTTATGAATATTGAAGCTCGTGATATACCAAGGAGCATCAACGATGAGACGCAGTGTTTTAGACTGAAACCTTCGTATTATTTCAGTATTAAAGCTTGTAAGCAAAACAAATGAAAGTCAGCTATGTACTTGTTGTATGAATTATATGAATCTAATCCAAGTTATAGCCTCTAACAAAAAATGTAACCTTTGGAAGAGGAGGCTTTTACCATTGAGATATAGCCCAAAAATCATTACAACAAATCAAAATTAGCAATTTGCTCTTCGGTCAGAAGGACTATAGATTCAAACCTGACTCGAAAATACTGCAATAATTTAAATTAAAACCACTTTTCCTTCACATTGTTCCACAGAAACTTCCACATTCATATATTTGGAAAAATAAATTGCAAGCGATATGATTTACTGAATCGAATAAAATAAACCAATGAACACAATGTTCCTTATATTGAGGTGCACGCTTTCGACTCCATGAACCATAAACAATTTTTTTTAAAAAAAGCTCACAAACAAAAACTGAGTTGTAAATCTCAATTTTTTTTCTTTAAAAGAAACCATGGAACCACAAAATAATCACACATCTATTCATCTTCATTTTCTCTCCCCTTCGTCTTCAACCAATATTTTTTAAACTTTTGTTGTGACAAGAATGTTTAACCGTTAATAAATTAAATATACAACAAACAACGCGGTATTTCTAATAATGTTTGTTTGAAGAGAAAAAGTTCGTGCAAAAGTTCAAATAACTTAACCTCGAAAATTCTAATTTTAATCCACTTAAAAATAATATTTTCTCTTCTTTTCGAACGAATGGCAAAAAAGTTTTTTTTTTCGTATACTTTTTGTTCTCAATTTATTTCCCACCCAACTCATTCTTTGTGTTCTCCTATTATACACCGATCGCTTTAGTAAAGGAAAATATAAACAGAAAAACATCAAAAGCTTTTATTTTCGTTACGATTTTCCACATTCACATATTCGTTCGTCTTTTTTTTATTTTCCCCTCATATTTTTTTTCTATATACCGATTATGTCTCCCTCATTATCTTTGTCTGTCTATTAATTTCATTTACATAATATGGATGTATAATACCAATGAACAAGAGAGCTTTGGTATGGGATTGAGACATCATCATATTGTCGTGCGTGTGTGGGACAAGAAAGACGACGGAGCTTTGCAAGCTTTTGATACCTCTTTATACCCTTTATATATATATCAAACATTAAATGATAAATATGCCTACCAAAATACACGGTTGGATGAAGGCTTTTTTTAAATATATATAATCATAAAACTTAACCCTAAAAATAAAATTTACATCATCCTCCCTCACGTTTTATGCGATCCATTTTGTGTTTATACCATTAATGGCAACTCGTTATTTCGCAATATTTTATTATATAATACAATCGTTAAGGGTGGATATAAAAGCAGATATTATATCAATGGAGGAGTTCAAGGCTTTTTGTTTGTAATTAATTATTTATTTTCTTTATAACTATAATAGATATAGTAAAGGAAGTATTATAATCGGGTCGACTTTTGGAATTCGAGTTTTCACCGGAAATACAAGTTTTGAGGTCCCCTGAGTCAGAAAAAAGTGTTTTTTTATTAACATTTCTGTGTGTGAATGGTATTTGGATGGTTATACGTTTTCTAGTTGAGGTTAGGAAGGCTGAAGGGTTGAAGAACAGCCAAGCTTTATAGCAAATTTTTGATCTTATTAAGGTCATTTGTGTATATTTGAGGAGCCTCTCTTGGCCGGCTCCTCATTGTGTCGAGGCGAGCGTTTTGATAATTAATACTCTTTATTTGCATTGTATGGATAATTTATTAATGTGGCGGTGCCTTTAATTTCTTCTATGCAAATTTAGATAAACTAAGCGTAGTTTAAACTCTAATCAAAGATTCAAACCATCGAAATTAATACAATCGATTTGTAGATTTTATAAGTAGCGATATTTCTTTTATGAAGATTTTCTTATCAATAAAACCAAATGTTAGTAGTAGTCTATGGATAATATGTCATCCATTAACCACCATTAATTAAAAAAATATTAAAACTTTGAAAATATTGATTCAATACTTTCATTTATATTCTTCAATAATTTTTACTTGTAGTAAGCACGCTTTACGAAATCAGCTTTTTTAAGCTGTTAGTTAAAGCTCCACAAAAACGTAGGCTTAGTTCGCGGTTGTCAACTGCATTAAAGCTCGTAATACCCTCAACCAGTTTCGGTTTGAACCTTTTCCATTCATACACGAATCACACACATTATAATTTCGTTCATCGTCTTAATCGTCTCTACCTACATATGTACCTCTACTGTCTTTGATCGTTCTCATAAATTCCTAAAGACACCCTCCCAAGCACTAGTCCCGTCTCTCCAGAATTTCACTCGAACCCATTTCATCCCATCTTTTACGATTACGATGATGAGTTTTAGAGAAAATAAACGCACACACCTACTCATTCATGTCACACATATGATATAATCCCGCTGTAATAATTATCATTTCATAATTTTAACCCCTTTCGTTTCTCTCTCTCTCTCTCTCTCTAGCTATTTTATCTCTACCCCTTGGAATGTGTGACATATAATTTTCTTGTTTTAGACATTGAGATGATGCAAAATGTAAGCGAGAATAATAATTATTAAAACCACCACTGCGAAAACCGTGTAATAATTAGTCATCTGGCTGTTGCAATGGGTGACATTTAAACTGTCTCCAATTGCTTTTACCTAAGGCGTCGTTCGTTTTTCCACCCACAATAGGTACCATGTATGTGTGAAAAATATTTTCTCGTTGTTTTAAATGAAAGTTGTGCAGAAAATATTTTCTATTCAACCGAAATTTTTGTCTGTAACATGCCTTGTTAGCAGCCAGCGCTTTTGACTGACACGAGAAAATGGAATTCCTTAAATGTACGATATTTTCTTTGGTCGTTTGAAAGATTCTCGACAAAGTGTAGAAAGAAGTTATTTGAAGAAAATAGAGCAACAAAAAATTATTGTTAGATAACGTGTCAATTTGGGGAAAATAGACAAAGAATTTTCATGCTTAGACATTTTTTTTCTGAGGTTGAAAAACTTTGAATGCTTTTAACGTTGGAAGTGATAAATATTTAACGCTTGTCTTTCAGTCCAAAGCTCGTTTACCGGAGGCATGCAAACACAGACGTAAAGCTTATGCAATTTAATGATTTATTTGTACTATGTGATAACTACCTGTTTCACATTGACTTAAATAATGATAATTAAGTGTAGTTTTGTTGTACTTTTACAACTTTAACATCTTTTAAACATCAGTTTCATTAAATGTTTTCTATTGAAATGAAAAAAACCTTGATAAGAATACATAAAATTGAAATTTTTATAACTTTTGAACGGTTTGGTAAATCTTGAAAGAAGATCGTTGTGAATTTTCGTTTATTTATCATGTGTTTGATTTACTTCCCATAAGTTATCTTTACAATGAACTGATTTAAGAGGAAGACCTTGGGTAATCGGTTTTATTATAATCGAGCCATGTAGATTTAAAATTATTCGGGGTTGTTCCTCCTTGCGGGAAAGTTACTCAATAATAAAACTTTAAATAGCCTGTGAAAAATATGGCTTCCAATGGTGTATCTATTTACAGTTAAATCCTTAAGAGTTTCGATTTCAAAGCAAAAAAAAAATGGCTCAAAGAGTCACTGAGCGTTCTTAAATTAAACTGACTGATTGATAACAATTTTCTTACTTAAGTATAAAAGAAAACTTTTCCAGCTATTTTGACAGATAAAGATGGTAGATGTAATTTTGGTGTCATTTCCAGGCCTTAGATCTGTAGTAAGAAATAGATTCCATAGTAAAGGGGCATAACAACCTTTAGGAAATAAGGGAATAGTATGAGGCTCCTCGAAATACCCAATTCGAGGATTTTAGATAAAAGCGGAAGCAAAAGTATTGGCCTATAGTGTGATGGATCTGTAGCAGGTTGATTGGATTTGGGGATAAGGATAGCAATAAGAAATTTGTGATAGGAAGGACTGCGTTAAAAATGGTGGTTAGGCAAACCCAGGGAGACTGAGAAGAATTTTTGTCGATCTAAGGTCATGACAGGGAGCTTTTTTTAAGGGAGATTAATTAATTAAAAATTTTATTTCAGAGGGGTGAAAAGCTTAGAAAATATTAAAAAATTATTTTAAAAGTGTTCTACATCTTAGTTTCTTTTGGTTTCTGTCTTTTTATTTATTCTTCTGCAGTTACCTATTCAAAAATATTGAATATTGACGACTATAGTTGCTACTTTTAGTTGTCTCGTGTCGTGTTAATTATTGTTTAACAAATCGTCTTTAGGTGAGTTTTATGACGTCGGTATGTTTCTTGTCCATGTCATCTACTTACTTTCTCTTCCCCTTTCTTGACGTGATAACGTTTTATAAATAACACTGGGTAGCCTGCATGAAAAAGTGTCACGTTTCGTTTGAGCTTGTGCGTACAAGCGAGAACGCGATACAAGTGATAGAGAGGTACGATATTATTGTTGAATTCTAGACAACGTGTTTTGTGTTTTTTTTCTACAATTTACTTAATAAGATTTAATTGATTTCCTTCATAATTTTCAGTCTTCATTTTAGAAAAATTGTAATTTTCAATTAACTCCTTCTTTGTATAATACAAAATAATGAAAATACAGTGATAATAATAATTCAATTCAATTCATAAAGTATACCATTCTTCATTAATGTTTCTTTATGACGTTATCACGTAAAACTATCGTCCGTAAACAAACTTTACAGACAACCAATTTTTTCTTCTATCTTTACTTCTAAAATTAGTTGTAGGGATTGTTTGATAGTCGAGAACCTCTTTCTGTATCTATGGATTTGTCTAAGAATCTTAGCATTTGTAATTTTATCAGTTCTTAGTAGGTCAACATTTTGAAAGAGTCTAAAGCAAAATTGATAACATGTTGCATCTTATCGTTTGATTTATTCACTCTTTCACACTCAGTTCTGCATTTGATTTCTTAATCAGAGTTCCAGTCAGTATACGTACCCAGCGATCCAAATGCGTGTATTAGCGTTAATTTCTCTGTTAGCTTGTTTGAATACTGTGATGATCTCATTCATGAACGATTTTTGGCTGCTGATTTTATCACACCCTTTATGTGATACATTTTTGTAGTTACTGATACTCAACAAGATATATACAGGGATATTTGTTGTTAGATTCTATCCCATAACCGAGTTCAGAATAAAGATAAAAACGTATTGGAGACAGCACACAGTCGTGTTGTACATCTGTACATATCCTTATATCTGTGGAGATTATATTTTGTTGTTTGTGCTATAAATTTATTAAAATTACCTCAAAAGCTATTTTCAAGTTTTCAGATACTATGCAACATCACTTCAAATTTCTGATGGTAATTGATCATCACTATCAACGAAATATATTCTATCATTTAAAATTGTTATACCTACGTTTTTTTGTGTGACCAATCCATCATTTACTTGGAACACAAAAGATTCGCACGTTCAAAGAATGTCTTATAACTGAACAACAACTTTCGTTGCTTTTCCCGAAGAGATTTTCCTGAAATATTATTGATTAAGTTTCTTATAAATACTACAACATTTTTGAATTTTCCACAAGACGATTGGCAATAAACATTTTTGAACCATTTTGAATAGTTCCATTATTACTTATTTAACGATAAATATTCATTATTGATGACGTCATTTAAAACTAGCCAACTTTTATCATTGTTTACCCAAGTATAAAATATATATGGTATCTCACTTTAAATTTTAAACAATCCAAATATTTAAATATTTCAGCACAGTGTCAAAAATCAGTTCAAATAAAAAATTCTAACCGTCGATAACATAAACAACTGAGCTTAAAAGCTTTTTTTATGTATATATTAATATAATATATGTTGAAAGGGGAAAGAAAATATTGTATATAAATATCAGTTCTTGAAAGGTCAAATAAAATTTAACTAAAAAAATGAGGGTAAGAATTTTATTTGAGGTTATTTACTTAGTATGAATTAATGAAAGCTTTACCCGATTTTAAACGGCAGATTTAATATTTGAGAGTTGCTGATTCGTGGAAATTTGACACTGACAAGAAGCACCCAACCGGTTGACCAATGGAAGAGGTGAACGTTTTTCGAGATAAACACCATTAATGTTATCGTCAACCCCCACAACCACGAAAAGCTCGACCCCCCCAAATCACATACTGTATATGGTGGAGATAGAAAACGAGGTTATGGATAGTCGTAAGTGGATATCGGGGCAAGTTTTGGGGAATATGGAATGACACATTTTAGTTTATATTAATAGGGTTATGTTTTAGTACAATAACGTTAATGGGATGATTAATAATTTACTGAAATGACGGGAAATTCAACGTGAAATTCACTGGGATATAGGTGGTCGATGGATCGTTGGATATGGATGGTGGGTGAGTTTATTTTATTCGGAAATCAATTCAAATTAAATCGAGACAACTTTTCCTTTCTTTTTCGTCTTCAAACTGGTATCGATTCGTGTCGAAAATTTATTTCGCTATGTATATATCAGAAATGGAACTGCCGTTGTCTCCACCAGCCAACGAAAGTCAAAGTCAGCGTTTATCAAATTTCGTATGGGTCCCACTTTCCTGTTTGTAACAGCAACAATGAGGGGACACAAATAATAAATACTCGAGACCAGTCTTAATGAAAAACTATCAAAGAAAAGAAAATAGAAGAAGTTGGAATTTATCGTAAGTTTTACAATATTACCGAGAGTAAAGATACATAATAATATGGTATATATATATATATATAAAACGTCCTGAAATAGTTTTGATGACAATGCAATTTCAACTTTTCGATTTCTTTTACGTTTGTCTTCGAAGATATTTTCGTTTAAAGAAAGAAAATCGCACGACGTCTTGTGCAGAAGCTTTACTCATATGAGAAGGCTCTACATATAGAAACTTTGAGAACCAAAAGACTCCATGTTCGTATTTAAATATCTGGAGACTCGTAGTTATGCTCCTTCTTAATTTAAATCGCCTCTCTCCTCTTCTCCAACAGTATATTTTATATATTCACCAATTTGTTGGAGACTTTTTGAAGCGCAAAACGTTTGAGAATCACTTTTGTAAATGCAAGAGTTCATTTTTGTTGTATTAATATTTTTATTACCTTCCAGGTTTGAATTTTTCAGAGCAACCTAAGATCCACAAAGCTTTGAACTAAATGTTTTGTATATGCAAACAAATCAACATGAACGTAACTAGTTTAACATATACATATACCAAATGTAATACTCGTATATAACAAAAAAAAGGGGGTTGTTATCAAAAAATTTCACCCTTATTAAAATAATGGGGTACTAAATTAACGTGTTAATCGTTGACAGAAAGGATGAAGGCTTAAATTGTTTTTCCAAAGTCATAACTTTGTGCATGAATTATTAACGTGTGCATACCTAGGTTTACTGTTGACACATTTTTTTTTTTTTTTGTTGTTAAATCAGCTGAAAATTTTATCAAAATTCTTAAAACGTGCTTTATCGAAATTAAAATCCCTAATAGAATTTTTTTTTTTGTTCAGCTCGAGAAAACATCTTTTGTACATTTTGATCAATAGCCCAGAATCACTTTCAATATTCATAATTCAAATCTTTTTATATGGTTTATGAAGTTTTATGGTTTGTTTTTCGATCAAACATTTATTTTATTTGATAGCTCCGCCACTTATAAATCTATGTAATATAACTTTATGTCGATAAATAAGTCGAATAAATCGACGTTTCCTTTGAAATTAATGAAGTTGTATATGAAAGCTTAAAAGGTAACATGCCGTAGAAAAAAGCTCCGAGTAACCATAAAACCTTCACGATTTGAGCTATAAAATGAAAAAGTTTATTTCAGGAAAAAAAATTTCTCTCAGATTTATAAAATGTTTGAAACAAAGGCACTTAAAAATTGATTTTTATTTTGGGTTTTAGTTAGTTAAAACATTTTTGTTAGTGCTTTTTCTGATTTAAATTAAATCAATGTCAGTCGGGAGATTTAATTTATTTAACACCGGCAGCAAATTGATGTGGAAAGGTTATGAAAGCCAATGAAAAATGACTCGAGTTTAAAATCTGTTTTTCGCGCCGCGAGATTAATGACTTTGTTAACTTTTTCATATAGAGCGACGGCTAATAATTCTTGACAAATGTTGAGAATAAGACTGTTTAATTTATGCAGCATCAGATTAAAATCTTTGTACGTTGTGCCACTCTCAAAGTACCACATCGTTAGTATCAGACGACAGAAAATTGACACTTCCGTATATCGGCTTTGTTGTTCGTCATTTCCAAGTTAAATAGTATGAAGCCATTTTCGTGGCAAAGTTTATCTTCCCGACATAAATTCGGGTTCTAATAGCCGTCGGCCACCATTGTCGCTTATATTGTTATTTAGTATGCATATTCATTCGTCTCACACTTTCACGATTCCAAGACTTGATTTTATGAAATTATCGTGACGTTTTCGTTTGGACCGATAAGGGATATAACGATCAATCTGTAAGCTATAAAATCCAACCGTATTGGCATCAGACATCAATGCGGACTTCGACAAACGTTTTCACGCATACATTGCTCACATATGTTCGGAATGGTACACGAAAAAGGCGTTATTAGGCTTATTTATCGGATCGATTCTTTCTCTCATTTAAGTCATAATTTGATTTTTTTTTTGTAAATAGGTTTTTGTGATTATTGAATGTTTTTGCGTTAACGGTTCGAAGGACCAACACTGTTCGATATTGTTACAATCGATTTTAATCTCCTCATTGTAGATTTTGGTATTAGAGATTGTTCCTCTCAAAAAATTTCCAAGCAATCTATGGAAAGGATAGTTTTTATTTTTTATTTATTAACCCATATACTGCTATAATAAACTGATAATTGTACCATAGAGATGCTTAATGTTAAACAATAGAAATGGTTCCACCTAAAATATTTCCTGTGTTTATGATAACTTAGAAATCTGTTAAATTATGAAAATTTTCCTTGATTACCTAATCTGATTGAATTTGACTACTTAAAATGATTTTCTTGAAATCATAGGTAATTAAAGGCCTCTGTTAGAATATTGAAAGTTGTGACCACACGGTATGTCACGTTTTGAAACAATTTTTCTTTGCGTAGCACTAAATAATTTTTGCTGATAAATAATTAACTATTGTTAAAATATTACTCACACCATAATTGGAGATAAAAACCTGACAAGAAAAACATACAAAGAAAATACAAATCGAGAAATCCTTCATCAGAAAACGGAGAAAGGCAAACATGACGAAGGTAACACGATATCAGATATTTTTCGGGTTGTATTTTCTTTTGATTTTGACGATCAAACACTATTGACACAAAGAAATACAAACGAGCATTCGACATGACAAGCAACCGATAGCACAATAATTTGACGAATAACCGCAAGAAATGAGACGGCTTTGGGAATTGGGACCACCAAACAACACATAGACAAGCCAAGCAAGAAATTATCCTTTACAAATCCTCATCGTTCATCTAGTTACAAGTGATAACATGAAATGTTTAAGTCAAGTTTCGTGCAATAAAATCACATCAAATTATAATAAAAATTAAATAAAAACGCGGAACTGACCTCGTTCAGTAGGTATATATTGACCAAAAGAGAGGTAGATCGGAAAAATTTTCCCATGAAATTTAAATGAATTCATTTTATAGACGACGCGCCTGTGACTTACAGCGTCAAGTTTCGTTAATAATTTCGACATGCGATATGGCGTCTCGATATTCTATCTAATTAAAACTAATTGAAACTATATGAAATATTTTTAATTGTGCAACTCGATTTTATACAGCATATATAAATGCATTGCTTATCATTAAACAACATCAATTATAGTTTAAATTATGGTAGCCATAATGAGGCAACCATTTCTTTACAATCAAAAAATGTTTCCATGGTTACTCAAATATCATAACCAATCATTTAAGGAATAAAACAGAAAAAATTATTTAAGTCGCATATTTCTATGACAACCAAATAAATTTAGACTTTGGTAACTATGGAAACAATTCTTAGTTGTTATGATTGGTCAGATCTACGTGACCTTTTAAAAGATGGCGAGTTTTATTAAATTTACTTTAAAAAAATCCCCTTGGATAATTTTAATACAACATCCAAGAAAGTCGTTTTGCGTTAAAAGCACAGCACCATTAGCGGCACAACAATAACATTAAAATTTCCAAAGGCTAAAAGGCCATGGACCATAACCATTTTCCAGATAGATGCTACAACGTGTAAGATAAAAGAAACAACGACTTCATAATTCTTAATTAACATTGAAACTTTTGAATTTTGATTTTCTTGGAAAAACTTTTCGACGATCCGGTACGTAAAAGCTTTGATTTGCGCCTTCGTAATTCATAATTTAAAAAACGTTCAGCTTTTATTCCACAGACAAATATCAAACGAGTTCAATTCATGATAACTTGTTAAAATGCTTCGTATTTAAACGTTGAAGCTTGAAAGACTTTCTCAGCTTTTATATATGATAACGAATATTTAGAGCTTTTCAAGTCGAAATTTAAAACCAAAGAAATGAAGATGATTTTTATGTAATGTTTTTTAATCAATTAAAACTAATGAATGAAATTTGAGATGCTTTCAATATGATTTTTTTTTAATATCAAATTACTTAGTTAGGCTTGCGTATTTCTTTTCGTTGTATATCGAGATGTTTTATTTAAGCACTGAAATGCGTGGCTAAATAAATTTTTAATGTTGAAACGAAAAAGTTTTCGGAAGCTTTTGCTTAGAAATCGCGTTAATTTTTTAGTGGGCTTTCTAAAAATAAAACGTTTCGTTTCCTCTAAAATCAATCGTGACTATACTATAGGTTAAAACGATTTACTCTGTTAATTAGTTTCGTGTATATACTGGTAAGTGTTCATATTTTGACACAGCTTTAGAGTAACTATCCATGTAACGTAGTTAACGTCAAGAAAGTTCAAGCTGATCAAATTTCATTTCACACATTGATTTTATCCAATCAACGTTAACACAGTCCAAACTTTAGCGTTGTTACTTGTCAGGAAGTGAGATTGAAGGATGAGATCCTTAGCTTATTCGATTTTTATGTATATTTGAAGAAAGTTATATCTTAATGCATTCTGCTTAGATGTGCTTATTAAAATTTACTTTCACATTTTTTTCCATTATTCTTATACTAAATCTGCTCGTTTTTATATTTATTTAGACTATGAAAATGTACGTAGAACCCTTTGCCTTATATTCGTTATAAATATTATGAGAAAAAATTTCCATTGTAAATTTTTCAGTGAAAATCTTCTCTATTATCTCTAAGTTTCTCTATTGTACAAATTTGAAAATTATGAATATAAGCAAATGGAAGCCATGTTTGTCATAGGCTACTTTTATCAAATTCGTTAATCCATTCCATATTATTGATAGATTTCTATGGAACTTTTTCGTACAGGAAAAGTCGCTAATAATCATAAATCTACAAGTCTCAAAGAGAACAATTCCGAACATTTAATTTTGTGTTTGAATTTTGTAAGTAGATCTAGTTGTGCCGCGAAGCTTTTAGCTGAAATCGGTTGACAGAAAGCCTCTTATTGGTTACATTTTCCTTGGTCAGTATTTCTCAAACAACTGATTGATAAACGATACCTCTTTATTTTCTTAACGTTTCCTTTTTTCTCTCACTTAAGTCTTATCGCGCCAAAGCTCCCCACACAACCTAGTGAAAAAAAAAAAAAACGGTGCACTGATCCATTAAAATTGGAATTTTCAACCCCAAAACAGAAAGACAAAAAAAGCAAAATACCGCACGTATCTAACCATATATATATATATGAGTTTGTTGTATCTCTTCTCCAGCGTGTCTCGAATGATATCCCGTTACTTTATTCGTTTCACGTAAATATTCCGGGAGTCACACACTTTCGTCCTTTGCCATTTCACCCATTTTAACGACTCCCTCGAAAAATAAATGGAACGTGCAAGCGAGAGAAAAAATCCGACCAATTTAATATCAGATAGCTATAGGTTTAAGTACCGCATAGGACGAGTGGGGAAATCTTTCTTCAAGATTCCAAAAACATAGAAGATAATAATAATAAAAACGGGATAAATAACAATGAAACAATGATGCCATGTTAATGGTTCGTTGTGCGAGTGAACGAGATGGTCGATGTTTGTTAATAATTTAATAGTCACGAGTAGGTAAGGAACGATAAATGTATGTTCCCGTAGGATATATACGGAAAATGTGTTTAACACGTAAGAGAGACAAACAAAGAGTTCACCTCCTCTACATTTAAGCTTTTAAAAGCTCTCGTCTACACGACATAATCATCATCAACATTATCATTATCGTTATAGGAAAATCGAAAAAAATAGTTTTGGCGGATTGTTATAGAGCAAGTTTTGTGTTCGATTTATTCGAAAAATGTCCATCACGTGAATTATGGATTTTGTGAGAGATTTAATGTATGAGGGTGGGGAGTTGTAACATCTGCGTTTTGATAACAAACCGTAGCATCAAAACTCCCCTAATGTCCTACGATTTGAAATTGTCGAAATGGCTTTTGGTCGGACCCATTGCTACTTTTTCTTGAATGAGTTTCATTCGGTTTTCAACATCACACCCCCTTCATAACTCATTTGCAACTTTTCGTCAAAGTTTTGCATTTTTTTTCGAGTGAAAAATGATTGAATCAATTTTTCGCCCGAACATTCGATTCGACCGCTAATTATTTTTTCGATGTCGACCAACTGAAAAAGCTCGGAATGCATTTATCAACAACAACGTTCGGGTAAAAACAAAACAGCCAAGTAATTAGTTCGTCTTAATTAAATCGAGTTGATTGCATCCAAATGTATCCATTTTTTTTTGGTGCATTGAAACGCGGCATTTTTTACAGTAGATTTGGTTATTTAATAATCTTGTCGCATTCATTAGGATTTTATGGGCTAATTTTTTCTAGTGGCAATCAAAATTTATTGCATTTTTTTGGTAACAGAGCTTTTTAATCGATCAACAACAAAAATCAAGTGTTTGCTTGTGGTTTTTACTAAAAAAAAAAAATGTTTTCACCTGTCTTACCTTTACTTAGTAATTAACCAAATTAAATAGCCAATCAAACGTTAATAATTTGATATCTAAGTAGTCTGAATGACTACGTCATTCATTCGGTTCCATCTGATTGGTTCTTTAAATAAACAAGTAAATCGAAGACAAAATCATCAATAAACTTATTCATTTCTTGTCTTTTTCTAACCAATTTTCGATCAATCTATTTATCTTGTAATATTGGTTTCACATGTAAGTCCTGATCGGTCCCATATGATTGGCTGTTTAAATAAATAACTAAATCAAAGTATAAGTTACTAAAAAAAAGCTTTCAAATTCCATCCTTTTCTGATTACCATTTGATCAATCTTTATATCTTTTATTAAGTTTTTCATGTGCAATGTAATAATTGAAAAGCTGGTTAATTTGTATGTGACAGTTAAATTTAAATTTGGTAAACGTTAACAATCGTTAGTTCGGTATTTTTAAAAAGTCTTTGTGTATATGTTTAGGTTCATTTAAGTTTTAATTGTCAAAATGATTTCTTTTTGAGGCCAATTTGGAAAAATTTGGTCAAAAAATGTTTATATTGGTAACAGTTGGTGATTTTCTTTTATTCAAATCAATACCATGTTGTGTTGCATACAAATGTTGTATTTGTGGGTTTTTCAAAATTTATTTTTAGAATTCATTATTTATTGATTGAGATGGAGGATCGCAATTGTTGAAATAATTAGTTTAAATATTTCATTTCATGAAAAAATGGGAGCTAATAAAAAAGCTTCCGGACTTGAGCATGGTTTATAGTTCCGTTGAGAGAGATAAAGAATACATTTACAAGTGTATGAAAAAGTGATGGGATTTGAGGTAAAAGAAAATGTACAGTAACAAAAATGGCTGATATTTCACTTGAAACTTTAAATCGATTGTTCTATGATTGAAACGAAATAGTAGACAAAATCTTTTAATTTAAAATACTTAAAGCATCACTTGTATTTTCAATTGTATCATCAATTGTATTTTTTTTTCAGATACTTGGATATTCAAAATATTAATGTTGATGATATAACGTGTTGAAAATGTCAGAGGTACATTATTTGAAAGAATGTTAAATGGTGACAAACATGGAATATAATTTACACAGGAATGTACTGTACTGTGTATATACTTTACAGTCCTGTACAAATGATCGTAAATATCCTATTTGGAAATATTGCGAATATTTACTCGTAATATGGTTGAAATGTTCATCACATATTTAAATTTTTAACCCTATCGAAGTTACGGATCTAGAATAAAAATATTTAAATACTCAAAGAGCACCTCTAATTTGTATTTCTTTTAGGTTCAAAGCCAAATAAAACTAATCGATGGTGGTTTAACATTGAACATACTACAAAATGTAAACGACTTATTATCTTGAGGAATATAAAATTGGGATAAGTATAGGTGGTAGTTTTTACATGAATGTATACAAAAGTTTTTAAATCGATTTTTGAACGATCATAACGAAAAATTTCTAACTTCCAAGATCTTTATTTACTTTTATCTTTGTAAAAACTTTCAAATACTCTAAGAACATCACATGAAATTTATTCATTTCAGGTACAATATTGAAAATATTATTGATAGTGGTTTAACATTACAAATGTCCTCAAATATTACCAGTTCATATTGTCATGAAGAAAGTGAATAAATATCAAACATGGACTACAGTTTCCACAAGAATTTACAGAGGTTTCATAGTCATAAATCTGTATTATTTCTAAATATTTTTGGCTCAGGTTGGAAAATGTGTTGTACTTTATAACTTCGACTTCATAACAAAGAGCTTTAATCACAAAACTATAACTTGTAAATGAACCTTTCATGGTTGATATTTTCTAGATTAGCATTTAATACTAATCAATATTAGGTTTATTAAGACGTTTATATCTTTATAAAAGCGTTTAAATAAGACGTTTAAAATATTTCAAGCCTCACACTGATGTCATGTTTTTCAATTACAATATTCAAAACATGATGGATTGACGTTGAAAATGTTTTCAAATGTAAACGATATATTATCTAAAATAATGGAAAATAGTGACGAGAAGGATCGGATAAAATTTCTATAAGAATGCATTGGAGCTTAACAAACGCATCTATGGTTTCCAAATATGAACTCATATAAATAAAAAGTATAACGAAATGAAAAACCGATTTCAAAATAAATAAAAAATCTTAAACAAAAATTGCGCTTAAAAGTAAAAAAATAATAAGCGTATTCTTGCAGTGTCTACAACTTACAAGTTATTAGGACACCAACTCTAAAAATAACAATAGTTGTACATTATATCATCCTTTTAAGTGCATTTTTTGTTTAAGATTTTTTATTTATTTTGAAGTCGATTTTTCATTTTGTTATAATTTTAATTTATTTCTCGATTGTTAGTGTTTTGAGGTTTGATAACTGATTTTATTTCTTTGAATATGAGTAAACCATAAACGCGGTGCTCATATGAGGCAGCGCCGTTAAATGTTAAAAGTTACTACATCATCCCTTTTTGCCCTTAAGCGTTGAAATTTTTTTCTTTTAAAGGTAATGAGAGAATTAAGTGGAATACTTTTTCCAATAGAAAAAAAGTAGTTGCGTGTACTTATGTACGCGCGTGAGAAGTTATACTTCTTTGGTATCATTAAAAATTAGTTTTTATTAATTTTATTCAAATAATCAATTTTAAAAAACTGTAATTTAATATTTAATAATAATAATAATATATATTTAAAGATATAATTATTAAAAATAAAATTAAGAGAATAATATTTTTTTTAATTTGTGTCAGTAAATAATATCCAAAGAAAGCTGCAAGACGTTTATAAAATTTGTCAGGATCATTTTTCTGGTTAACAATTCATGATGTCATGAAAACGAAGCTTCATAGAAATTGCGAAATAAAGTAAGTAGCTACTTGTCAAAGTAAATGTCTCAATCTAATTCATATCTTGTGTTACTAAATTATTATTCTAAGATGGTTGAATTATTTCAGAATCCCAGATTTTGTGATAACTAAGAATATGCATGGAATGCAGACGTCATTTTCATCATTAAATTTCAAATAGTATAACAGCTACTGCAAAATTTGAGAAAAGTAATAATTTATTTATTAATAATATGTGTCATTTGTATATATATAATTATTTTTAATTTAAATAAATAAATAAGTAAATAAGTAAATAAATACAACAAAAATTCAAATTACGCTTGCCAAGAAACCCAGTGGTTTTGCGGCTAACTTCATTTTGTTAATTTTTGTCTCAAGATGGCCGCCTATCTAAAAATTTCACTCTCATCATTTTTTCATAACGCGCCTAAAGTAGTATAACTTCAAAAACATCAAAATTCAATCACCTTAAGTTAAACGTCACTATTTATCCCCTATTTTCATCTTTAGGGGGTAGATTTTTTGCTTCAAATTTAAATATGAACAATTTAACGGTACAAGTACGATGTGCGTAATAGAAACAAAACTATCAAAATCGGGTTAGCCAGGAAAAATGTATCCCTAATTTTTAATCCTGTATGTATGGGTGGAGTTTTTTAAAAATGTAAAAATAGTTAATTTAAAATTATTAAAGAATTATCAAAATCGATTCGCCCAGTCGAAAATTCTGAAGCTACAAACAAAAAAATACAGTCAAATTGCGAACCACCCTCTTTTTTTGAAGTCGTTTAAAAATTGGTTAAATCTACAAATTATTAAACTATTAGTCGACTTTAAACGTACTTTATGATAAACATATTTAAAAGATATAAGGGGGAACAAAGGTACATTTGCGTAAATTTTCCAAAAGAGGACTTGTAAAATGTATCCTACGTTCTCTAATATCAAAATCTTAGAAAATTTTTTAAATCCATAAGCTTTAATCTTCTACAGCTGTATAAAGATGTTTCAAATACTCAAAGCACCACATTAATTGTTTACTTTTACAGGTATGAAGATATTCAAAACATTACTAATCATGGTGTAATGCTGAAAATGTCTTTGAATGTCAGTGGTACATTGTCTTGAGGAATGTAAAATGGTGACAAATGGTTCCACAGGAATGTGTACAGTGGTTTCACAACACAATGCAAGATCATAAATTCAATGAAAAGCGTTTAATATAAACACGTTTAAGACGGTTAATAAAATATTTTGATTTTTTTAGTTTTTAGTATCATTTTCCTTTTTTACTTATTTTCGAACTATTGCCTTAAAACTTGTTCAATTTTAGGTTTATTTTACCTTATAAAGACTACATTTATAAACACTTGATGATTGACATATTTAAGAGCAATACTAAATGGTAATACTTACTATTATTATCTTGAGAAAGTGCAGTTGTACCCAGGGGGGTTTCACTCAATGTAAAATGTACGGTTGAATTAGGGACCACGGCCGCAATTTCTAGTATACTCCTAGTGACTTTTTTTTATAGATTTCATCGTTTTCATTCTACTAATTCAACAATTTACAGTAACTCTATGGTCATTGGTTTTAATCTTTGATAAATAAAAGAAGTAAAAAATATATCATTAATTTCATTGATCTTTTTAGTTTATTTCTGAAATTTAAAATAAATACAGGAAATACGAAATAAATTTATAAGAATTATTTATTGATAACAAAAATTTTCTACTAATACAGACATGTGTCATACGGAAATAAGTTATTAAATAAGTGCTTAAGAATACTTGGAATACTTCAATACATAATATTTTAAAGTTAAACATTCAAAAATATAAAAGTTAACAATATATTGCACAAGTATGCACATTATTAAATTATTTGATTGCTATCTAGTTCAAAACAGCTTCAGTTTCCTCTGAATTCCGTGTATATTAATTTCTCTCTCCAGGATTACACGCCATTATAATATAACCCTTTTAAGACGGAACTGTTAATTTTTCCAACAAGTTTAGTATTCTAATAATTTCTTCTCTCTTTTTGGATGCTTCAAGACTAACCAGTTGTCGCAGTTGTCTATCAAAGTATCATCAAGAAACTAAGCATCTCTGTTTAAAATCCTATGAATCATCGCTCTTCGTTAACCTGCTCCAGTAATTTTTCCATTCTTTAACATTGTTGATTTCATTATTATTTTGTTCACTTTTTTTCCAATACTTTATTTTAAACCGCATTAAGTATTTATGTTTTTTTGTTTGTTGAGGCGCTATGTTTCATACCGATCCATTTTAACCATTTCTATCTTTTAATGGTTTTGATGATTCATCTATACGTTTTAAAATCGGCGTCTACTTGTACATTTTATCTACTGCTATTTGATCATCTTCTTTAGTTTAAAACATTTGCCAAAAGTTATGCAAAATAAAGAAATTACATCAATTTCAATACAGAGAGAAAACAAGAGTAAAAATAATTAAACATTGGTGAAAAGAGAAGTTACAACAGTTTGAACTTATTAAATGAAGTACATGACTCGTATTACCTACATACATACATATAGTAGGTACTCATATCATACATACGGTACATATATTTTATATAATATGACGTACATATGGATGATTCTCAAATAATTATGATTTTTTATGTCCTGTACTTTGTTTATTATTCTGTATTATTTTTTCCCCTAAACTATTAAGTAATTTAATAAATTTAATTATACTCTAGAATTTGCATAAGGAATTAAAACATAAATGATCACGGATTAAATATTACTTACGGAAATACACTCAAAATGTCAGTACCGTGGCATGTCTAATTCTCATTTTTCAAGCTGAGTTTATACATTTCTATTAAGATTTGTTTTGCAATTTAAAGCTAAAGCTTATCTTTTATAACTCAAGTTTAATGAATACTCCACAAAATTATATTGCAATAATACCTAGCAAATGATCGGCAAAGAGAAATAATTATCATTGATTTATGCCCAAGAATTTTATTCAATTGATGATTATTTCTATTTCGCAATCAATATGTAGGTATAGTTGCAATATAATTTTGTGGAGTATACATTAGAATTTAGTTATAAAATATAAGCTTTAGCTTTAAATTGCATAACAAATTTTTACATTCAGTTTGAAAAATGAGAATTAGATATACCACGGTACTGACATAAAAAATCACAATTAATTGAGAATTAATCAACATACTGATAAAAAGTAATTTTTAAAATATATAATGTTTATTACTTTTATATATCTTATGAATTTTATATGTCTCAAAACTGTTTGTTACTATTACAAATACACATTAATGAATAATAAGTATTTTAATAATATCATATTATTAAAAATTTAAAACTTGGAAATTAAAGTTTTTAAATGTCTCTCTCTCTTATTTCTTAATTTTTTGTTTCAAAATAGCAATAGATTGTTCGCTTCTTAGGGTTTGGGTGGATTGGATTGTGGATGGTAGTTCTGGTTGATTAGGTTAAGACGGTATAGGAATTGGATCTGTTAAGTTGTGCGTAGAAGATGATGGTAGTAGGGATGGTGTGACTGAATAAAAAAAAAACACATTATTATGAAATTCTCGTTAAAAACAATATATATGTATATGTATATTAAGGATGTTTCAAAAAAAAATATTTTTTTTTATTTTTGAATTTTTATAACATTGGAACAGTTCATCGTAACAACAATCTTAAAGAAAGGATTTGAAGAAACTTTTACGCTTTACTAAAAACGTCCTCGGAACAAAGTTCTTCAGATCAAACCGTTTCAGAGATATCAGGGTTCAAAAATAACAATATATAAAACTTTTTATAATTTTCAAACAAAACTAAAAAGAAAATTGTTGTTGTAGAGCGTGAAAATTCCTTTAAATCCCATCATTAAGATTGCTGTTTTGATGAGCTATTCCAAAGTTATGAAAATGTAAAAATAAATCAAAAATCGTGTTTTTGGAAGTTATGGTTACAAATTGCAAATTTGGATATTAATTTTTTTGATAAATATTTCTTTGATTAAAATAGACAACAAAATTTCAATGAAATTTGCTGTTAAATGTTTTCGTTGTATATTAAGCTAATATAATGTGTTTATACTAAGGTAAATATAGGTATAACGACAAACAACTAACAGCGAATTTTATTGAAATATTTGTTGAATATTTTCATCAAATATTCTTTTAAAAACTTAAGTAAAAAAAACATTTTTTAACAAAAAGAAATAAATCAATTTTGAAATAAATCAAACTCATCAATTTATGTATTATATTTTACATTTTTTTTTAATTCGAAAAAAAGTTTCACATGGTGAATATGCCCCCGGAAGATATGTAAACAATACTTGGAGGATTTGTAGGCATAAATGAAATTATAAGATCCTGAAAGTTTCAGACCCCTAACGCATTGGTTTTTGAAAAAAAGGAAAATTTGTTAAAATAAGAAAAAAATTTCTCAGGAACGCGTGGATTGATTGATCTAAATTTTGATTATTTTTTAGAAGCTGGTAGTATAGTATAGTATAGCTTTTGGGGAAAAATTAAAAACTTAATGTGTTCATAAGTTCTTTTAAAAAAATAGCGTTTTGTATTTAATTTCAATTTGTAACCATCATACAATTTTGGCACAATTATGAAATTATTATTTTTTTAATCCTCATCCATTTTTCTGTAAGATGATGAGTTTTTTAAATATTAAAAAGCGGTACGCTGTAGTTAAAAAACCACTCTGTAGCCAAATATTGACTTCATTTACCTATATATGTTTAAAGCTGTTATTTAATTTTTTAATTGCGTTAGGGGCTGAAAATTTCAGGATCTTATTATTTCATTAATTCCTACAAATCCTCCAAGTATCGTTTACATATCTTCCGCGGGCATATTCACCATACTTATACCCCTAGAGCTTTTGCAATTTGTAACCATAAGTTCCGCTAAGCATGTAAAGTTAAAAGCAAAAAGTAAACTTTAATGCCATTATGACTTCTTATTGAAAACAACCATCAAAACCATCGACTCTCCATCCTCAACTGGACTGGCGCGATCGAACGGCAGATAGGTATGTCAAGAGTGGGCGTTGGATAAGAAGAAAAAGGAGACTTCGTATTGTTCCTCCGAGACTTATCTGGCTTCCTAAAAATTAAATTCAAGCATTAAAAAGTTATAAATATTTTTACTAATATATTAACAACTATAAAATAGGCAAAATATACTTCTAAAATATGAATCCTTTTATCCATATTTTATTTAAAGTAATACAATCAAATCCCAAAAAAAAGAAATAATCATTAATACTTATGCTCATATAAACCATTTAAAAAAGGTTTAGAAAATTATAAATTGAAAATATTTCAAGCAAATTTCTTTGATAGTACAGTCCAAAGGCATCTATGATAATTTAACTTATAGAAAATAAAAATATTTAAGGACAATTTCTTTGATAGTACTGTTCAAAGGCATCTAAGATAATTTAACATATAGAAATTGAAAATATTAAATGGCATTTTTGGAAGCCACTGTCCAAAGGCATCTAAGATAATTTAACATATAGTAATTGAAAATATTAAATGGCATTTTTGGAAGCCACTGTCCAAAGGCACCTAAGATAATTTAACATATAGAAATTGAAAATATCAAATCGAATTTTTGGAAGCCACTCTCCAAGGCACCTGAGACATTTTAACATATATAAATTGAAAATATTTAAAGCGAATTTCTTTGCACTGTGCCTTTGGACAATACAAAGAAATTTGCTATAAATGTTTTCAATTTATACATGTTAAAATGTCTCAGGTGCCTTGGAGAGTGGCTTCCAAAAATTCGATTTGATATTTTCAATTTCTATATGTTAAATTATCTTAGGTGCCTTTGGACAGTGGCTTCCAAAAATGCGATTTGATATTTTCAATTTCTATATGTTAAATTATCTTAGATGCCTTTGGACAGTGGCTTCCAAAAATTCGATTTAATATTTTCAATTTTTATATGTTAAATTAAAAGATAATTAAGATAATTTAACATAATATAGTATTTTAAAAATATTAAAGATACTTACTTGATAAATTAAACGTTGAGAAAGTGTCGAAAAATAATCGACCATTTGAAGAAATAGTGCCCCTTTCAAAATGAAATTTACAAATTCAGAAATTCTCGTACGTTTCCTCACAAATGATTTTGAATTGCATTCAATCATTCTTTTGGGAAAATATATTGGCTTTTTTCCAAGATGAAAGTCGGTGATGTGGTTGTCGATCACATAAAGGCACACAGCACTTACTATTCTACTTAAATAATAAACTTTACACTAAACCATTTAAGCTAATACTATTGATAATGTTGATAATACCAATAAATGAAAAATTAGATATACGAGCGTTGTGAAATCAAGAAGGAAAATAATTAATGCGTACGTGCGAAATGTGTTATTTTCGACAATGAAAAATTAAAAAACAATAAAAGTAACTATCACAACAAAAGTAAATAAAAAACGTTAGTAACCATAAAAATAACATGTAGTGTGTATTGCAGATCACAATTGCTTTGCTAATTTTAAAATACTTTATTTAAAATTCTTTTTCTTATCCAATGCCCATACTCTTGAAATTTAACATTAATAATAATTTATTATTAACTAACTGATACCCGCTGGCCCACCACTTCATCTGCGTAGATTATTTTATTAAGTAAATAGTTTATGTACAGAGGAAAAACATTTTAAAAAATCGAAAGCAAAAGTACATTGAGTGTTGAAAAGTAATTTGATTATTGTAACGGTTGGAACCGTTATAACTATAATAATGTATTTAAATTTGTACTTAAATAATAATATAATATATTTAAGTCATTGTCAAAATAAACTATAAAGTAATAAAAAATTGTTAAAAGGTAATTACAAAGAAGCTACTAAAAAAATATTTTAAAAACTGCTAATAAAATGAATTTAAAAAATATTATGTTTATTATAATTGACCGCTATCATTTTATTTATACAGATAGATAATTCATTTTAAAATAAATTTATAAGACGAATCGTATTAAGAAAAATAAGTTCTTATATTTTGTTCTATGAGCGAAAAGAAAAGATATAAAGTGAACGCACTGATTTTTGGAAAATAGATATACTATTAGACCGTAATTTATTTTTCCTTTTATTTTTGTTATATTCTCTCCATTTTTTCAATGGGTTTCAACCTACTATAGTTTTTTTTTTCTGTTCAAAAATTATTTACCCTGGTCTATATTAGATACCAACGTATTTATTTTGATACACAAGGTTTCCACATTTTCCAATTAAACATTTGTTATGAAGGAGTACTATTTTATGAAATGATAGAGCATTTGAAAATGGGTGTTTTACTTTATCGTTACATAACTAAACGAATAATGATAGCTAAATTTATACAAAATATTTAGGCATTTTAAATGTTCATAAACTACCTCGCTTAAATCGGCAACTATCATCGATTCACATCGTGCTATATCGTCTTAGTTGTTTTTATTTACACTAGAAGCGCCTTTGTCTTTAAAATATTTAAAAAGGGTTGTGAAGTATAATAAGTGTCAACTGGTGTGAAGTAACATGCGATTAAAATTATTGTATTTTAGCAATTTAACCAACTAACATTTAGGGAAAAATTAAAGTTCTGTTGAAAATCGTCTTTCTCTCTTTGTACTTCAAAATGTATATAGCGCTATTTCGTCTACTGGTTCTAGTTGGAAAAGCCATGATTTCCTATGAAGTGAACGGTACCTGGTTGTACCTAGTGATTTACTAGAGGAGTTGATTTCAAAACTACTTGATACAAAACAAGCCAAAATAATATTTAAATGTCAAAAGTTTCATTCACTATGCAACATATCAAACCAATTGATTAAAAACAAAAATTTGTATTTTGATAAGTCCTTAGTTCTAACGAAATTGAAAGAATCAACATATTACTTTGTATTAAACGAATTTCCAATTCGAATTTGCCATCCCAAAATTATGTAAATCCAGTTCCGGATATATTATTGTTATTAAAAGCATTTTATCAATTTTTATTGTATTTTCAGATTCAACATTCAAAATAATACAAATGTTGAAAATGTGGCCTTAAATAAACAACACTTCATTGTCGGTTAGAATGTGAAATTATGATAAACATAATATGTTGGTATAATTTTCATATAGCAATGTACTGATGGTGTCAGTGGTCATAAATACCATTTCTAAATATTTACTCGTAAACTGGATTCAGGGTGAATTTAATGATGATTTTATATATAATAATAATAATTTAATGTTTAGGATGTTTGTGAGATAAATTAAAATGCCACGACACGAACAAAAATTTGTAGCAAGTTCTAATTAATGTAACATGCAGCTCTGTTAACATGAAGTCTTACGGAGATTTGTTCATTCAATAGTTTTAATTAATTTTACTATTAATTTAACTATCACAAAACTGTTTGTAATTTTCAAATTGTATCAGTGGTGAACCAGTGGTTTTAAAAATGTTGCCCTTAAGAAACCTTAAAAACATACTCCATAACGATGTAATTAAAAAAAAATTTATGCGTATAAAGAACGGTTTATGCATGAATATTGCGCACGTATAAAATCAAAAATATTGGAACTGGTTGAAAACTCCAGGCTTAAACTATATCTACTCTATTCTATAAAATTTAAATAATTTTAAAGGAAACCTCGTCGATACATAGTACAAGTTCAGCCGTTTTCGCTGTCGCTGAGATGTTTTATTTTTTTCATTTTTTTAGTTTTGGAACAATTTTTGCATGCTAAACAATGTGGGTAGTAATGATTAACCAATTTTCAATACTTTTCTTCCCGATTCTATATCTAATACATTCTTTTCATGCAGGGGCTTTTCTTTACTAAGATATTAAAACTCAATGAAGGGTATATATGAGCCGTTATAACTTTTAAATGACTTGTTCAATCATATAAAACAATTTAAACAGCACATTAAAAATTAATTTATTAACACCCTTGCAAAGTTTTGTTTGTTTACACAGCTCTATAAAAAAAAATGGTTGCCCTGAATATCTGAGAATTTGTATGCTTTCAAGTGCACAGCTTACGAATATATTTATAAAAGTAATCAATGTGCCCTATAGTCTAATGCCGCGTTCACACGGTTCAACTTGAGTTGAACGATAATTTTCAATCTTTTAGACCGTAGCGGGGTAAGTGACGCGAGAAGTGAAGTACAAGCGAGTCGAATTGGAAGCAAATTGAGCAGAATTGAAAGAAAACTGACCGGGGTCGACTCGATCGACTGGAACGACAAAATGTTTCACTCACTCGCTTGTACTTCACTTTTTGCGTCACTTACCCCGCTACGGTCTAAATTAAAGATTGAAAATTATCGTTCAACTCAAGTTGAACCCTGTGAACGCGGCATAAGATCCGAAACTTACATCGACCTTCACCGAGTTGATAATAGAATGAAAACTATTTAATCATGAATTTAGTACATAAGGAAATATATTAAAATAGGTTGGCTAAAAAAATCCGGGGCAGACTATTTTCAATTTTTTTTTAAATTATTTTTAATAAAATACTGCAATATTATATCATCATAAGCGCAATTTTTTTTAAACATGTTAACATAAGTTTGTCTGCAAAAAATCCAGTCCTATTAGGGATTAGCGAATTTCAAAGATTTAAATTTTAATAAAATTTAATTTGTGTGGAAATGTGTGACAGAGAGATCCGAGATAAGTATACCATGTATTAATAAAGGACTTAACATCGCAGTCAACTATGATCATATAAATTTTTTAAAAAAATAATTCAAAATAGTCTGCCCCGGATTTTTTTAGCCAACCCATTTTTAATATATTTCCTAATATACTAAATTCATGATTAAATAGTTTTCATTCTATTATCAACTCGGTGAAGGTCGATGTAGGTTCGGATCTTCTACTATTAGTTTTAATGATTTCAGCGTATCTAACTAATTAGTTTTGGCAAAAATGAATTAGATACTCGGAGCATTGTGTAGATTTGAAAATGGTTAAATTTTTACTTGGTCAACAAAGTGGATACACAAAATACCCTTGCTTTATATGCCTATGGGATAGTAGAGCAAAACAACTTCATTGGGAACAAGAGTTGTGGCCTTTGAGAAAGTCCTGAACTGTTGGTAGAGCCAAGTGCCCACATAGTAAAGAAGCTGTTATTAAACAGATCAAAATCATACTTCCACCATTCCATAAAAAATAATAAATAAAAATTAAACTTATAGCAAATTTTCTAAGTTCAGCATGGTAAAATTAAAAAGCGGAATATTTTATGGTCCTCAAACTCGGCAATTGATGAAAGATTTAAATTTTATCAAAGTTATGACAGTTCCGGTAAGTGAAGTTTGGGTAGATTTTATGTTTTAATTTTTTTTTTTCATATTTTTCGAATCTTCTAGTGTAAAATTAAAATAAAGATAAACCAGAACAAATCTTCTAAAATCATTGATAGTTTCATGAATTGTGAGCATAAATATTTCAGAAATCAATTTTATATTAAGGAGAACAAAATCACTGCTGACCAATGTCACCATTTCAATTTATCTCCCAAAGTTTACAAACATCCTTAAAAATTAACTAATCCAAGAGTCAGATCTTAGACAATCGATCGTTTTATATTCGAGCCTTGTAGATTTAGACATTCAAAGCTTTTCCTACTTTCGGGAAATGCATAAAGCCTTAAGTAGCCCATGAAAAAGTTTCGAATCCAATGAACAAAATCTCGGTTCGAGGAAAATAAAATGTCCTGCCTCGATAATTTTCAATATAATATATTTAATTATAAAACATTAACATTGGCCGTGTTTCGACGAGGCGCACATGTTAATGTCACAAAAAGTTTGCGTTCGTTTTTCGGGCCCGGATAAAATTTATAATAGATTGTGAGGAGAACGACGTCGCATTGGCACTAGAGAATAAGATATATGGTCGGTGGGTTCGGGGGACATTCAAGGATATACGAGGGGGGTAATAGAGAGGCCGTTTTCGCAAGGGATGTCTTTATGTAAATATTGTAGGGGATGAAGTTTGAATAATACAAGACGAGGCGTTGCAACGCAACGGAGACGATAAAGGTAGTAGGTATACGCGACGCGTACGGTTTGTTTGTCGTATAATTTTGAATTAATATTAACGACTTTTCGCGCAAAATAATTATAGGAAAATTTTCGGGGTTTAGGCATCTGGAAAACTTTTTTCATAATATATTGAACCCACAAACGTAGTTTTTGTATATATGACTAGCGCTACTCGTCATTAACGTTAATAGAAATAAAAATTTAAAACATTAAAAATAAAACAACACAAATAAAGGCTACCCGTGATTTCGTTCACGTAAAACTCGAAAGTGAAGGTCTCCTGCAATTTGGCGTGCTTAGTTTGGTAATTACTAATTGAACATTTGGAAGTTTAGGGATCAGAAAATTTTTGGTTATATCTAGTATCTATAGAAATTAATCTCGTGGTTTTAGTCATTTTCTAACTCTGATCATATGCCCAAAAAAAATTTTTGGGATACTTTGTGAAATTTCTTTGGTCGAATCCCAACCAAAAACTTTTTTAAGGGTTGCAGAAAACTTTTTTGAGTGTACTTACAATGCAATATTGATGCTCCCGACTGGGGCACTCCTTCATGGGCATATGGGTGTAATTGATGCAGGGCGTGATCGAGCCCACCCCATCGTTGTACTGGCCACATTGGAAACAGGCAAGAGCTTTGGCCGACACAAAGAAACAGGAAAAAATTGCAACAATTAAAACTACGCGTAAGCATTTAGTGAACTCCATTGTTGCTATTCGTTAAATTTATAAAAATTAAAAAAAAAATTTCTTAGAACTTTTCGTCCAAAAAAAAATGTTTCCGAACTTTTTTTTTCCTAACTCGACCCAAAAACGTTTAGATGCTAATGGAACGACTACGCGATCGCGACTGACGAAATTCAAGTGCGGAAAATGGACTCGGTGTGAATAAGGGCTGCGTCTGGCTTTTCTCGATACACATTAGCGTGTGTTGGTACGTCAAAGCTCTGTGAGTGTGTGTGTGTGTGTGTGAGGGAGTTTTCCTCAAAGCGCGCAGCGAGCGATCGACTGAATTTTTCACCAAAAACTTTTCAGTTTTCGCTTCACGTTCGCAACAAAACGAAAATCAGACAAATATCCTTTTGAAATTTTCAATTTTTCATCGTCAAGGACAGACCAAACTGTATACATATAGTCAAAAGCGAACAACGATAACAATCCAGTTTAAAGAGAGACCGGAGCTTTTAATTGAGTTCTTCGTTGCTCATTAGTTAATTTCTATTATTTGCCATAAAAAAAACTTTTCAAGTTTTATTTTTAGCGTGCGCTTTTTTAAAGGCTATAAATAGAAATGACATAGAAAAGGACGAATTGGAAATGGACGATAAATCATTCGATTCGTTTATTTTTTATTGGACAAAAAGCATAAAAAACTTTCTCTAATAATATTATTTGTGATGAGTTTTTTTTTTCAAAAGTGGATATATCTAGGGATTTGTTGCTTTTGAGATATTTTACGATAGGAATGTTCGAAACAAAGTTTGATTAAACGAAGTTGTATTGGCTTGGAAATGAAAAATCTAAAATTAAGAATTCTCCTAGAAAACTATGTAGAATAATAATTAGAAAAAGTTTTTGATTGATTAAATATATTCTTTGATGTTTTTTTATGAGATCTTAGGATTTTTGCTATTTGATCACTAAAAATTAAGCCAAGTTTTACCAATTTATACTTTCCTTTATCGTCGAATTTTCGAATTCGAGCTTTCATCGGAATTACATGTTTTGAGGTCTCAGGAGTTTAAAAAAGTGGTTTTTGGAAAAATGGCTGCGTGTCTGTGTGACAGCCATATCGTATCGAAAGCTTTATTCGAATTTCACCAAACTTGAAATTTAACCTGCATATTACATCTAGTTGTGCCGCGAAGCTTTTGGTTAAAATCGGGTATCCGGAAGCTCCACTTATTTCTAGGAGTGTTTGAGTTTTTAAAATTTTTTTCGAAAACGGCTCTAAAGATTTTCTTTAAACTTTCTATAGTTCTTAGACTCATTAGTGGCTACAACTTTTATTTGAAACTTTTTCCTGAGAAAATTTGATTAAGGACGGTTCTGGGGTGAAGATTGGGAAATCGTATATACATATTGCCTTTAGGTTGAATTTAGTTCTTTTTATATGTATTGTAACGTTTTTACGTGTTCTAAGGTTTGTGTTTAATAACGACAAATTTATTTATAACAATTGTTTATTGATTTATCTTATACTTTTTACACCTATAAATTACACTTTAACAATGATTTAGTTCACTGTCTTACTTTTCAGTTTTCATAGTCACTTATTCACTAATTGTCACTCACTATTGCACTGTTACACTTTATTTAACAATTTTCACCTTCACTATTTATTTTAAAACTGATCACTTTCACGATTTATTTTAGACTGTTGACGTTCACAATTTATTTAAGACTGACTAGCCTAGATGTTTGTCCGGGACTTATATAGGATTTCGGAATCCTTCTAGAACATTCGGTTCTATTATCTCTTAACCAAACTTTCTATATTTCTCAGAACAATTTGTTTTCAACACTTTCTATTTATTTTTTGGAACGATCGAATATGCTAGAAACTTCATCCTTTTTTAATTCACCGAGTTATCCTTTTCATCAAACCCTCGCGGCAGGTGGTCAAAAAGTTCCGTTTTCTTGAGAAAGGATGCTTGATGATGCCCCACCTGGCCACCCCCATCCCACAACAACGCCGTTCCCTCATTTGCTTGGTTAATTAGGCAGGGGATACTTCCAGACTCTCTAAATGGCGACACTTGTCCATTTTTAAGATCTTCGAATGTGACAGTATAGTTATGAAGTGCTTATAGTTCTATTAACCAACAGCGAGTTTCATAAATGAAAGTAAAAAAAAAGTACTGTGACGCCTCGCAGGAGATATTTCCTATTTCCAACAACTTTTAATTTGGATCCGAAAATTTTGTAAAATTATTATGTAAGATCAAGACCCAGACCGAATATGCAAGACTAAGACCAAATGCACAAGACAAAATTTTATGACTTCCGGTTAATATGTGAGAAAACTTTAAGAAGCAACTTTAATATATTCTGAGTTACCTATAGTTTGTTTTAATAGACTTTAACACTAGTGTTTAGCAAAATTGGTCAATTTGACACCGACCCCTGAACAGTTATAGTTTTGGTTTTACTTTGATTTTCTCTAGTTATTTCCAAATTCTATAAAATAGAAACATAAGTCATAATAAACTTAAGAGCCTTTGGTATAGCCAAAGACCTGACACCCTTAGCCTCTATCATAGACTTATTTCAAAAGAGACGCCTTGAGAGCAGTCACCAAAAGAAACATTGCTATGTGTTACTATTTTGGTACCATCAACGTTCGGAAACATCAGCTCTCGACTCTAAGTTCATTTCTTTTAATAGACAAAACGTTAGATAAAATTTGTGATTGTTTCTGAGCGGGTGAGCTTATAAATTAAATAACTTCTCATTTTATGTTGTAGGAATCTGAACCTGTGCTTAGCAGTACTCGCTTTAAGGCAGTTATCTTTGAATATCGTTAAAAAAATACCCAAAACTAATCTAAGACTCGACATACGTCCCGAAGTAAAAGCATGCAAGTTGTTTTATCGCAGCGTTAACGTACAAAAATGTCCAATGGAACGATCCTTATATTTAAGAAATTTCTACATACTTTATACAGGGAATCACTACTTGACTTAATTTCCAAGCTACTTGACTTGAAATCAAGCCAAACTAGATTCAAAAGTCCCTAAAAAGATTTATTTATTTTATTTTACCCCACCCGTGGTGATTTTTAGCACCACGTTCTGAACTTGATCAAACTTTTGCAGTTGTGCATGGCTTGCGATTATCAAAACTTCGTTTCCATTTTCCATTGCAGGTCGTACATAGGACAGGTAGGTTGTACGAAGTGTATCCTGGTTGATCGAGTTTTTCTTTTTGCTCTTGTTTCTTCTATTTGTGTCTTCCATGAAAATGTCCAGCTCAATTGTTGCACAAAATGATCAGTTACTTGACTTGATGAGTTTTTAATTGCGATGTTATGAAATTCAGCTGTCATTTACTTATGTTATGTAGTGACATACTTAAAAGTTGATCACCGAATGTAAGTCATTTTTTATAGACCACTAACGACTTTTTAACTGATTGAAGAGGAATAATTTCGAATATGTACCTACTTCTACACTTCATGAACAACATCGATTGTCCGAGGTTTGAATCTCCGATAGCTAAATCTTTATTAAGCGAGTTTTAATCTCGCATTATATGAAAAAGGAAAAACTTATTACTCAACCTTACATTTTTTCCTAGAAAAAAAAAAGTTTATTCGTATTTCGTACCTTATATAGTAAAATATTGCAGCCGCAACAGAAAAATAATAGCGAATAATTAAGGTCAAAACGCTACGAAATAATGTAGCTTTCACATAATTCTCTAAGAGAAGAGAAAAAAAAAGGTAAAAATATCAGGCAAAAAAAACAACCACCGGTTTTAATGCAGCTTTAAAAAATGCGCGTTTATTATTTTAAAAAAGGGAATAATTGAAAGCGCTATCGATCGCAAAAGCTCGACAAGACAAAAACGAGCGATGGAAAGCTTTTTGTTTTTGTTCCACTATCATTTTACCAATTATAATAGAAATTTTTTTCGGAGCTTTGCTAACATTTAACATTTAATAACTCCGTCTCAAATTTTACCATCGATATTATTATGATTTTTATTTTGGTTAAACTCGTGGTTAAATTCGGAAGGTTGTTGAATCAATAATATATTAAAAGCTTTTTCTTTCAAATATTTCTTTTAAATAATGAAGCAAATTGGGGTTATCAAAATATGAATGCAGATTAGAGGGTGATAAATTAAATATTGGTAACTTTTATATATCTAATACATGGACTGTAGGAAGGTGGACCTCAATGTCAATCCTTCTAAGACAGTGGTGCTGCCTTTTACTCGTAGGAGAAAGCTGGAAGGTTTAATGCTTCCAGTTCTGTTGGGAGAGAGGCTACAATTCTCAAAAGAATATACCAGGGCTTGACACTAGATAGTGGATTAACCTGGAGCTGACAACTTAAAAATATAGTGGCCAAGTGGCGAAAGAAATTTCATGATGACAAGAAGGGCACTTTGTCAAAGAGGGGGGACCGAAAATTATCTGATGCATACACTTCGGTAGTGAGGCTGTCCATGACATATGAATGGATGGTGTGGTGGCCCAGGTGTGAGCAGAGCGGGGCTAAGGAGGATCTGACCAAGGTCTAGCCTTGTATCACTATGAAAAGCACACTCACGGCGGCCATGGAAACTGCTGGATCTCCCTCCACTTCACAGGGATGGAGGCCCGGCTAAGCTCACATAGGCTACTACTGAATAATGCTTGGCGGTCAAGCAAGGCACGGGCATGCAAGGATAGTGGACGTTATTGCCAGCCCCCTTATGGATATGGTAAGCGACTGGATTCCTACTGTATTCAAGTGCCCCTACATGGTAACTTGATAAGGTGTAAATAGGGAGCCAAATGATGAGCTAATATGGTTCACAAATAGATCGGTTATGAACGGAGAATCTGGGGTGAGAATAGTGGAGGGAGAACCGAGGAAACGTATCTCCGTACCGCTTGAGGGTTCTGCCACTATTTTTCAGTAGGAGTTTAAGCCATTACCATATGTGGCAAAGAAAACCTAGATATGGGCTATCGTACTAGAAACATATAGATTCTCTCTGACAGTCAAGCAGCGCTAAAAGCAATCGCCAATATTACGATCAGCTTTAAGCTGCTACTGGAGTGTCGGCAACTCCTGGAGGAATATGGCAAAGCACAACCGAATCATAAGGAGGTTGAGGGAAATGAAGATACTGATACTTGCGCAAGGGCTGATAATCTTGGGCCCAGAGCCTGGAATGGGGATTACCACATCTGCTGTCAAAAGGGCGATGAAAAGTCGGCTGAGACAGCATCAAAACAAATACTGGCTAGAAATTTCCGGTTAAAATCACAGCCAAAGAATGATGGAGAGAATTTGCCCCTCTCTCTCTCACTGCTGAGGTATAACAGCTGGGAAGGAACCCACCCAAGACTGTGAGGGGATTGATAACCTGTGGACGGGGAAAGCATCTGGAAACTATTGGGGTGTTTAATCAGAACCTCAATTGCAGATTGTGTGGGGATGGGGAAGAAAAGGTGACCCATGTTATTTTTTAATGCAAAGCTCTCACAAAATGGCGACACCTATATGGGCTAGGCAGAATGCTGAACCTGGAATAAGCAAGAATTCTTGTCTAACAGGGATACCTACATGAGCAGAACAGGAGTACAATAAGCCGAAAGCTGCAGTTCGGGGGAACGAGCCCTAACCTGGTTTTCTCCTAACGGGGAAAAAAATATTTGGACAACGTTTTCTAACAATTTGTTGGTTGCACTGACCTATTTAAAGAACTTGGTGCATGAAAATAAATATTATAAAAAAATGAAAAACCGACTTCAAAATATATAAAAATTCTTAAACAAAAAATGCACTAAAAAGTAACAAAATAATGGCGTATCCTTGCAATATCTACAACTTACAAATTATTAGGATGATACAATGTACAACTATCGTTATTTTTGGAGTTGGTGTCAGCCAAGGAAATACCACTATATTGGTACTTAGAAAAAAACGAGAATACGTTATGAAAAAATTAGTTTTCAAATGAACTTTTAAACAATATACTCGAACTGTAACAATATCTAGCGACCTTTAAACTACAAAATACCAATTACCAACTAAACCTTTTTACAATTTTTACAACTTACCATTAATATTTATTTTTATGACTGACACCAACTCCAAAAATAACAATAGTTGTACATTGTATCATCCCAATAATTTGTAAGTTGTAGATACTGCAAGGATACGCCATTATTTTGTTACTTTTTAGTGCATTTTTTGTTTAAGAATTTTATATATTTTGAAGTTGGTTTTTCATTTTTTTATAATATTTATTTATTTCTCGCGTTTAAGTGATCTGAAGTTTGATAACTGATTTTATTTTCTTGAAAATGGTTAACCTTCCAAACGCGCTGCTCATATGAGGCAGCGCCGTTTAATATTAAAAGTTACTACATCATCCCTTTTTGCCTTTAAGGGTTGAAATTTTTTGCTTTTAAATGTAATGAAGAAAATAAGTGGATTACTCTTTCCAACAGAAAAAAAATTATCAAAATTCGGTTAAATGTCACTATTTCATCCCCTATTTTCATCCTTAATGGGTAGATTTTTTTTCTTCAAATTGAAATGTAAACAATTTAAAGGTACGCTGTACGTAATAGAAACAAAATTATCACAATCGGGTTAGCCAGAAAAAAAATTATAGTATTGTTTTATCTCTAATTTTTAACCCCTTATGAGTGGAGTTTTTTTTTTTAAATGGATAGGAGATTAATTTAAAGTTGTGTTCTACAAATAAAAAAAAAATTATCAAAATCGAGCTATCCAGTAAGAAGTTAATTTTCTATCCCTTAGTTTTCAACCCCTTAGAAGTGGAAAATTTCCCTCAAATTAAAACTGGACCCCATGAAAAGCCCCAGCTTTCAAATAAAAAAAGAATTATCAAAATCGAGCTATCCAATAAGAAGTTAGTATTTCATCCCTTAGTTTTCAACCCTTTAGAAGTGAACGATTTCCTTCAAATTAAAATGGGACCATTCGGGAAGCACCAGCTTTCAAATAAAAAAAAATCATCAAAATCGCTTCACCCAGTCGGAAATGCTGAGGTAACAAACATAAAAAAAAATACAGTCGAATTGAGAACCTCCTCCTTTTTTTGAAGTCGGTTAAAAATGCATTTTGGTTGTAATTTGTACGAGGAAAAATATTGCCTCGTTCGATATGTACTTATTTATATATCTAATTAAGTCATCACATCGATGATTGGTGATCAAATTATTTTTATCGACTCTGAAAATTTTCCATTTTGTGTTGTTTTTATAATTATAATTAACGGCAATTATTGATGAGTCCAATGCATATATTAACCATTTTGATAAATTATAGTTTCGAGTAATCAAAATAATTCATATCATATCATTCATATTATATGAATAGTTTATAAGTATGATGAAAAATCGGTTAGTTTAAACGGAAGACTTATTGAAAATGACAAGAAAATAACTTTTGTAATAGACCCCAAAAAAAAAAAAATAAAAAATAAAAAATCTGTGTTATTGTCGTTGTTGTTGTCTGTATAGGTATAATATAAAGTGAAAGCTTTCACTTCTCGTTTAATTTCTTCTCTTATATAACGAGTCAATATTTTTCTGTTTTTTTTATTTCTGTTTCTCCGCACTATGTTTATATTGTGTATCTCGCGCCAACAGATTAAGTAACAAAATCTACAACAAAAGCCATCATTAGCCCATCATCATCAAAAAAAATTTTAAATTACTCGATATAGGTATATCTATGCCATTTTCCACATCGCAAAAAAACCTAAACATTTCCGTAATCAACACATTTGAATCGAATTGAGCGAGACGAGAGAGGAAAAAAAAATCGTTACACATTATTAAAGTTGTATGTTACATCATCGTAATTAGATCATCATTGTCGTCATCCGACTAAATTTCCGAGAACATTACGGATCGTTTTCTCTCTTACACGTCCGTCTAGGTACGTTACGCGACAGGCAATCACAACACAACAAAGTCAACTTATTGGTATCTAAGGAATGTCAAAAAAAAATAAATATAAGTGCGTATCTGAGAGACTTTTACTCGTTTATAGTGTGTGTGTGTGTGTGTGTGTGTGTGTTACATCATATCCATCCTATGGGCTCGCCAGGCGTTATTATATCCGTCGTCTTTATCAGGTTTTCTTATTTGGAACAAATTCCTTTACTTTTCTCCTTTTCTTCGCGTTCTTTGTCTCGCTTTTCCTTGTTTCACGTTGACCCTCCGAAATTCGACCTTTAAAATTGAAATCTGAAAAATTTTAATTGAGATCACATTACATAAGGCATTGCAACGATTTCTCGTTGAAATATTTTAAGGCTGGTCAGTGGTTATGATATCGTTGATTTTGATAGTGGATCAAGTAAAATATTTCAGTTAATATTATACTATGTATATGCATACAACCTATTGTAGATACATATGTATGTATAAACGAATTTCCAACTTTCACCCCAGAACCGTTCTTATTCGAATTTTCCGAGGAAAAAGTTTCAAATAAAAGTTGTAGGCATCAATGAGTCTAAAAAATGTAGAAAGTTTAAGGAAAATCGTTAGAGCCGTTTTCGAAAAAAATTGAAAAAACTCAAAAACTCGTAGGATAAAGTAGAGCAAAAGCTTCGCAGTATATAATATGCAGGCTAAATTCTAAGTTTGGTGAAATTTGGATAAAGCTTTCGATACGGTATGGCTGTCACACACAGACATGTTTCTAAAAACCACTTTTTTGGACCTCAAAAGATGTATTTCCGGTGAAAATTCGACCCGATTACAATACTTCCTTTACTATATAGTAGTAAAAGAAAGTTATATAATATGAAACGCTAATCCTTATGTCCCTAACATCTGCTCAAAGCCACATCGCAAGCACTATCAATTGGCATTCCTATAGCACTCAAAAAAATGAAGAAAACAACGAAAATCCTTACAGAATTCCTCATACCACGACTTCTCTCTCGCCAGGTGTCAGTAGCAGGTCTCCGAACTACCACGGTACTCGACTACCTATGCGAGCACTTGTACTGTACTAGCATTCTGCCGACTTCAATCTGATTCCTCTGCAATGGGACAGGAAATCTATGAATGCCATGCATCTTGGCAACTGTCCTGCACTTGCTGCCGTAAGGGGATGTAAACGAAAACAATTAAAAACAACTACTCCAAACTTCTACTGCAGACATTTTAACTTTAAAATTAAATTACCTACAAATGCAACACTTGATTTAAGTTTAGGCCAAATTTAAGTCAAGTAACTTGAAAAGCTGAAGCAGTAAACCTCTTGTTAATATTAAAAAGAACTTTTTGGTTTCTCAACACTCCCAGATTGCATAACAAAATAAAAAAAGAAGTGCTCTATTCAGCTACCAAAGTGATCTAGATTAGATTTAATTATTTTTCGTTTTTTTTTTTTTTTTTTTTTTTTTTAGAATAAATGACGTAATTTTACCTAAATTTGTAGAATTTACAAAAAAATGTTAAAATCTTTTTTTATAAAGAGTGAAATATTTTTTGATTTAACAAAGAATGTATTTTTCATGAAAATCTATAATTTCCTAGATACCTACCTATAGACCAAATAAGATAAACATATTGTTTTAGACATCAGTCTTAATAGTTGTCTAGACATGGGTTCAAAATCAACCCTGGACCATTTTTTTTTTTTTTGATTTATCCCCAATTACTGTCTTATAACTATAAAAAATCAAATAAAGGTAAAATTAAGAGAAAAAATTTTTTTTCCTTATTTAAAGTAAAGATTAGATTTCTCCAAAACGTTTTTTCCCTCATTTTTCTGTCCCCCTGAAAGGTTTCAAATATCCCATTAAATTTTATGACCGACCAACATTTTTTTTCTCGTCTCTCCACTCGCTTGCATTTTCCAATAAAAACAGCACGACATAAAATTGGAAATTATTAAAAAAACATTTGCCATTATAAATCACGTCGACATATTTTTATTTTCTATATACAGGAGAAAAACAATTTCAAACGAAACAAAAATATTGAAATCAAAATTCAGATTTAATGAAGAATGAATGTTTTGAATTGTTGCAACATCTTGATTCTCCTATCACATTTACTTACCTGTCATCAATTGCATTTACTTCTTTCAGATTGCAAAACCGAGTAAAAGTACAAAATTCTTGCTTGAAAGAACTGTGACACTTTGTGTCCCACAACAAACTCAATGACTCCTTCAATCAAAACCCCATTTTTCATTCCACTGTGGCACAATCTCATGATTTATACCCATTTCCGTGTTACAACAATTTCATGTTGTTTGGCTCGTTGCTCGCAGCAACATTTAGATCGTGTCGATGTCGTGTGGAATGTGGAAGGTTTCAAGCCCAAAACTCGTCCACTTACAACGCCAAGACGACTTCTTCACAACACTTGCCGCAAGCCTTTTTGCAATAGAGTGCAAAAATCAGTGTAAGTGTGATCAAAAAAAAAAAAATACTAAGACCTATACCAACATAAAGTATATTAGGTTAGAAAGCAAGTGTTGCCCTAGAGGGCAAAAATTGACGAAATAAATCGAGAAGAAAAATTAAACGCCGTTTAATTGGCTCATTACAAAAATAACATTTGGTCGATCAAGTGACTTTCTTTCTTACTCGAGCATTGAAATCTCCGGCTGTCTTAATACAAATCTTTGTTATGGCTAGCGATGCAATATCGCTAAAATCAATCGATTTTTCAAGAAGGAAAATAACACCGTTAATTTTCGATTATTTTACTAATAAATATTAGTCATCGTTGATGGCTAATTGATTAAGTTACAAAATTAACCATTTATTCTTAAGGATGTTTGAAAGTAATAAGAAGAAATTCATTTATTTTATTTCCATTGAAATTTTAAAGTGTAAGCATCTCTATAATCTGTATCTTTGAGCTTCTCTATGATTTTAGTACTTTTATTGGTTAATTTTCTTATATAGAGGAAAAGCCACGAATATCTCTAAGTCTACAAATTACAGTTGTAATAATATCGCAAAATTTGAGCTTAATATTGTGATTTTAAGGGAGTTAACTTTTCTTTTAAATACCTACTTGTTTAACTTTTCCTTGAGTTTGACTTGATTTTAAGACAAATATTGGTCAAGTAGCTTGAAAATTAAGTCAAGCAGTGAGTTCATAGACATTTTAAGTGATGTGTGCGTTGTATAAAAAGGATAAAACTGTTCTATAACGTAAAGAGGATGTTAAGGAGACACAATTGGTAGTAGAAGTGAATGAATCTATCAAAGCAAATTCCTATGCATCCATATGCATTTAGTCATCACTAATTAGCCAATAAGCTTATTAACTGTTAATTACAATTTTGTAATGTAAGCATCTCTATTACTTCTTTATTTAAGCTTCTCTATGATATTCAATGAGTAGGCGTATGGATAAACTTACGACGTCATGCTTTTCATAGGCTACTTTAATCATTCGGTTAATATTTTATTTATATGTTTCCATGGAAATTTTCTTAGAGGAAATGCCTCGAACAGCTTTAACTCTACAATTCACAATGACAATTATACCGAAAAATGAACTTTCAAAGTAAACGATTTAAACATAATCATTATTTAACTAAAATATCTAAAAAAATAACTCATATACTTATACCTAAATAGTTGCTTTTAATATTGTGATGTAGAATTCGATTTCATAAACGAGCGCATTTTTATTGTTTAGGAATAAGTCTACTTATTTAAATGATTAGGTATATCTAACCGTTTTTTGACTGAAAACTAAAAAGGGTCCCAATTAAAGCTGTTTATACCAATGGTTTCATACACCTTTAGGCGTAGGAAAATTCCGTCAAACAATTCGAGACGATATGAAAACGAATAGTGACGTGCTGCTGCCGAAGAAATGGTTGGAAGACTGTGGAAAATCAGAAAGGCTGGCGGTAGCTGATTTGTTGTTGTCGTTAAATCATGTTAACGCGTTCTGGTAGTAGCCACCAGAAGAAACCACAACGACGTCAGTTCAATTTTGAAAGTTCCTCGGCAAAGAGCACAGAAAACGCATTGTCGTCGCTGTCGAGTTCAAGTCACTCACAACATGAGCCGATTATTATCTCACCAACGCGTCATTATTATTACACCTTGCCAGTGAACGTAACAAGTGATCATTAATATACCTACTAATAATAATCTGTGTCTTAAATTAGTGAAAACAGTTTTTTTTTTGAAACTACAATTTGTCGAGTATCGGGAAAAAATTCGGTGATTGATTTGAGTGAATTGCGTGTAAGTGGTTGACAAAAAAAATATATAAATGTAAGCCTCCATCTAATTTTCAATTTAAAAATATCTTCATGCGCCATCCTCGCCGATGAGAATATTTAATTGAAAATTTTAATTACTTTTTGTTCCTTATTTGTTGTGATATTGGAATAAAAAAAGAGAAAATCCGTGCATTGAACAATGGCTCGATCAATATTTTCATTATTTTTAATTTCATTTGCATGTACCTACTTATAGGTATAATGTGTTTTTGACTTTAACAAAAATTTGGAGCAAAATTGATTGAGGAAAGAGGAAACATTGTTGATTTTTAAATGTTGTCTTCTCTTGTTACCTAAATCATCATTGTTGATGACAGGATGTATCTAATATTATAAAATATTCATATGGTAATTTGCATTTCAATTATCGAATCGTTTTGCATTGAAAAGTTAATGGTGATATTAGAAAATTGATTGGTTCATTTGTATTTATGTTGGCTTGCATTTTTTTTTTAGAGGTTGTTGAGCTTATGAGTTTTTGATTCCGTACTTGATTTGATTTTCAAGCTACTTAAACTGGATTTGGCATAAAATATTTAAATGTAAGAGCAAGTCAACCAGAAGCATCTTCATCTTTATTATTTAAGAAAAAGTCCAACTCCTGAGGAATCTCTATTCTTGACATAGGTACTATAAAGAGAAGAAGGCTTTGCAATTTTCAGTGTTTTCATTCCTAACTCCTGAAAGTCTTTTAGTCAAGTCTTAAGCCCTTTTATGTAATGCACATTTTCTTTTATTTGACAGTTTATTTTTCGATCTTATTACATATGTGATATGTAGACTTAAACATATTCGAGGCTTTTCCTCTATAAAATCCATAGAGATGTATTTACAACATTAATTAATTATTTAAAGTGGGCTTTGAAAAGCATGTTAATCCATTTAACTTAATTATATTCCTATATAAGTATCATAGAGAAGCTTAAAAATTGATATTATAGAGATGCTTACATTATAAAAATTTAAATAGAAGTTCATTAAAACTACATTAAATTGTATCTCCTAAGCATCTTTAAGGATAATTTATGGTTGGTAAAGTAATTTAATTGTCAGTAAAGACCAACATGTGAGATATCTCTAATTCCATCGTATTCATGTCTTTTAGTCTACTTTTTATCTCAAAAAAATTGTTTTAATCTCATGGTGTCCAAAGTTTTATCGGGTATATAAAACCAAAATGTTGGCACTAAAACAAGGTCCTAATATCAATCAAAGTTTACTTACCTCTGGATTTTTTTTTTGAATTTTCATAGCTTTAGAACAGTTCATCAGAATAACAAGGAATTTATATAAGTAGAAGAGTTTATGCTTTACAAAAAATTATCCTTAAAACAAAGTTGAACATATAAAATGTTTTTAATTAGTGTTAGTTTTGCATTTTGCAACCTTTTTCTGAACAACTTTGTTCTAAGGACCTTTTTATAACGTTGTAACTTGGCACTTTTAGAGCCTTTTAACCATGGAAAAATTGGTCAAATTCGTCGGTTGTATTGGGGAATACCAAGACTTTGTACCACCTGAAGTCTTAAAAATGTACAACAAGCAAATACTGAAAACTAAAGTATGTACCTATATCTATTAGTAGGTATCTAAATCTTAAGTATGTAAATTGGGGGTTTTTGTTAACCTAAACAATTTCCAATTTTTCAAGCAGAGGTTCTTAAAGTTAAGTCATAATAAAGCCCTTAAATAACAACATATGAAGACTGAACAGTGAACATCAATAACGGATTAAGTGCTAAACAAAAAATTGAGTTAGACCCAAAACAGCAAGCTATCTAATGTAAGTAGTAATGTAATCAATGTCATTGCTAACAACGTAAAGCTTGCTGTTTCGGTTCTAACCAAATTTTGTTTGGCACTTAGCCTGTTGTTGATGTCCAGCTTTCATTTATAGGCTTTTACCGTGTTATTAAAGGTTAATTTACCAGGGATTTAATTTAAAATTTAATATAATAAGGATTCCCTACTATTGAAAATCAAATCATTCAATGAATTCCTATGATGAAAAATCATGTATTGGTGATTTACATTTTATTGTCAACATTTAACAGTTATTTTTGTATCTCGAAAAATATCCTGCAATTATATATCTATCAAATTACGTACATACGATATGTTTTAATATGTGTGGGAACACATTTAACCAATCAAATTTGTTCAATAATACCGTTACCATGGTTATGACTTGTGATATTCATACTATTGAATTACAATTATCGTATCTATGGAAACGTGATTATTGAAAAAATTTGATTGGTTGATTAGATTTTTCACTGATACCCTATACATTGACAGATAATTTTCAGCCATTTTCAAAGTTATAAGAGCAATCAAAGTTTTTTTTTATACATACTAATCAAATATGAAAGCTTTTGAAAGTTGCAAAGCTAATCTCAATTCGGTCATTTTTAATGATAAAAAAACTACACATTACTAACAAAATGCGGGCTTTCCCCAAACTGCTAGTGGCACTATCTCCAAAGCTCACATTTTGGTTCTACCTTTTATAACACTTGTCATGAAACATTTCACATATTTAAAAAGAGTGAAACCCAATTAAATTATCGAATTAAATTTCATGCTTCCAACCAGAATCTGGTTTGGGACATGATTAGTGTAATTTTTGGTGGGTTCAATACAAAAATGTAGGTAGATACCATTTATAATCGGGGATGAGAGAAAATAATTAATTAGAGAGGGAAACTGTAATTAGATAGATCACAAATCGGGGCTAATGGGATTTTAATGGAAAAATCACATGCAAAACGAGGCACACATTTACATGGTAGATAATTTAGTTACGTACTGTTAATATGAAAAGAAATAATTTCACTAATACCACACACATTTTTGATTGCCAAGGATTTTCTTCGTTGTTTTCATAAAAGTTTTTCCGACTAATTGCATTAGAAATTCCAACACAGATTTTCAATTAGCAACGTTTGTTATTTCAAAGATTTCCTCTCTTGATTTACGTACCTAATGTTTGTCAAGTAATTCAAGGAAGTTGTTTTTTAAAGAGGGAAAATTTTTTAAAATTCTCTTTAAAAATAAGCGAATGGAAATGTTCGAAATTAATTTTTGGTTTTGTGCCAATTCACAGGCAATTTATTAGTGGATTCTTATCGATAAATCGTTTAGAAATTGCAATGACAACGTTTCGATGACGCAACATCAAATTTTTTTCTAAGACATTCCATTGAATACCTAATCATTCACCTCCACTTTCAACGCCTCGACCAAATTAATGACAGCCAGTAGCCATTAACATTTTGATATTTGCATTTTTACAAAGATGTTTTGTAAGTTCACGTTTTGGATTTAACGTTTTTCATTCACGTGGTGATTACAAAGGAAGTTTCACGAGTGATGAAGAAGTTGAGCAATTTATCAATTCGTTTCGTTGATCGTTCATTAACTTATATCCTTTTCATTTTCTTCACTGAATAGAGGAAGAACAATCAAAAAGTTCCCACCTCTAATATTGCTCATTTAACTCCAAATCTATTGGTCACACGAAAAAATGGAAAGAACCAAAAATATTTCTAAAGATTTTTTATATAAAAAGTGTTCATTCATTAATTTGATTAACAATCACTGGTTTTGCGTAAACAGCACCAAACGTTTTCAACATTTGTACCATTGATAAATTGGTCAGTAAAGCGGAAAAATAAAAAAAAATTAAACATTCTGTTTTTAAGAATAGGAATGAACTTCCCTTATAATAAAATAGAAGTGTTCATCAATGAGGTGAATGTTTTTAACCGCTTTGAGGTTAAACATGTTTTTAGGTTTTTAATAAATTTCTTGAAAATTATGGGCTTAAAAGAAAAATGTTAAGAGTGTAAAGTTGAAGTACACTAAGTTTTCCACAAAAAAGTTCTTAGCACTTTTTCTCTGGTATCAATATTTAACGAAATATACTGAAAGAAAATGTCAACAATTAAAAATAACCTAAACATTCAGTAATATTGACAATTTCTAGATTTAAAACAAAATGTTAATTCTAACAATGAAAAACAGTAAAAAATTTATTTTCTGTATTTTTTTTTAAGAAAAATCATGGTTAATGCCTTTTTGCCTTTTCATATCTCGTTAAATTTTGATCCTACAAAAAAATGTTAAGAACTTATTTTATAGTAAATTTAATTTACATTAATTTTAATCTTTTAGTATTTTTTGTTGAAACGTGTACTTTTCAAGATATTTCAATCTTTATTGACCTTCTATAATCATCTCATCAATAAAAAGTCCTATTATAATATTCCCTAGGCTTACCCTCCTTTTTTTCATAAAACATTTTTTTTTTGTTCAATGGGTGCTCTACAGTCAGTTGTTTGATTATTGAAAACTTTGAATGTCGTTTGTTTGAAATTGGTGAGTGTTAGCCAAATTATTAATTGAAAATTTTTATCTTCTTAATTATTTCTGAGGAACCACTGGTTTTTGAGAGAAAAAATCATTTATAGAGTGCCATCGAAACGTAGTTTTTGAACAACTACTTAAGGTATGTTTCGTCAATCAAACCTTGTAAACTAACCTAGCATTTTCCGTGGAAACGCATAGTCTTAGAGATATTTAACAAAAACCTTAAGAAGGAAAATTTTCATCCCTTCATAACTTCCAACATTCGTCTCATTGATTGGAACGTCTTATTTAAGTCGCTCCTTGCCTTTTTCATGAAATTAACATTTGTTTTCTTTCTTTTATTTTTATCGTCAGTTGTTTGATTGAGGTTATGAGGGGTTGTAGAATTTTTATTTTTAAGATTTTGTTGACGTATATCTCAGACTACGAGTCTTAACGAAAAATACTTAAATAATAAAGTTCAAATAAATTAAATTTTCCACACCATTAGTTCTTATAAATTTTTCTCTAGAATCAATATTTAACGAGGTACAGAAGACTAAAAAGTTAACAAATAAACATAACCTAAATATTTATTTTTATTGACAATTTTTTACATTATCGATTGAAAAACATCGATTGTAACGGCGAAAATTTTTTTTCTGCAATTTCTTAGTAAAACTTAGCGTAAACATGCATTTAATAACGATAAGTGCATCATGTTCCATTAATGTCATTTTCCCACTTCATATCTCGGTAAATATTGACCTTAGAGAAAAAATTATCAGAACTAACGTTATGGGAAATTTAATTTACTTGAACTTTACTCTCGTAGTATTTTTCGTTAAAATCCATACTTTTTGAGATATTTTACGGAATCCTAAGGAAGGGAATATTTCAACCTCTAATAACCTTCTACAATCATTTCATTAATGAAAACTACTATCATATTATATTCTAAGCTTACTCCTACTTTTTTTAATAAAAACAATTTTTTTTAAATTTTGTTTTAATGGCTGGTCTACAATCAATTGTTTGATTATTGAAAACGTTGAATGTCGTTTGTTTGAAATTGGTGAGTGTTAGCCAAATTATTAACTGAACATTTTTTGTTTTTTTTTTTTGTAAAAAATTATAACAAATTTTTTGTTTTCTTATTTATTTCTGTGGGACCTTGGATTTTTAAGAAAAAAAAACATTTACTGTGTCCATCGAAAAGTGGCTTTTGAACAATTAACGTAGACAATTATTTGTGAAAAAATTTCCATCAAAAATTTTTTCCCTAAAACATTAATTTTGTATAGGTACTTATTGTGTCGATGATGATGCAATCAATTACGCAATATTTTGTATTTAATTTACTTTTTTTTTTGGGTAAAATAAATATAAACTAACGTAAATATTTCCGAAGAAGTACAGTAGAAAGTATTTTTCACTTTCTCATATATGAGAATTATAATGTAGATACCTACTACGTGAAGTTTAACGCACATAAACACACACACACATACATCGAGTCCCCCTTTTTTTTTTGTTCACCGCAAAACTCGATCATTCACCAATTAGCTACATATTTATAATTTCGATCGACCAAACAGAACAAAAAAAAATGTAAACAAACAAAAGTAGAAAATTTGAAATGGAAATGAGTCGTGAACATTTAAATCAAAATGCAAATTAAATCGCGCTAGAATGCGGTAATTTGCATCATTTATAAACAATAATTCAGTGGCCGATAGAAAGACTTAAGTACCTGATGGACTTTATATTGATATTGATTAGAAAGCGAAAGTGTTAAAATTGAGGCAAAGAAACGCGATTTTCTAGTCGCTGTCTTCGTTTCTGCATAACTGCATCTAGTAGTAACGCTTAACCCTTCATCAAAACGAAAATCGACCGAAGAAAATGCCGGAAAAGATAGTAACGTGATAAAGCGATCAATTATTGCTACTGGTAATTAGTAATGCACTTCGTGTGGGCGGTTTGGCTCAATTTTTTCTCTCTCGATTGGCTTCGCTCATGCAAGAAGTTCGTGTAATTGTGACTTTGTTACTTGACTTTGCATTGGATTGACAAATGCATATTAACGGTTCGCATCACCTAAAAGAAAAATCTGAACCAAGGCCGTCATCGAAGAAATTACATACAAAACGACAACAACAACAACAAACTTTCTAAAGTATATTCGGTTTTTTCTTTCTTTCATTTAAATCAAATCAAATCAACATCGCACACACAGTCGAATCGGGTCAGACAAATCGAGTTTTCTTTTTTTTTTCTGATTCAATATTTGCTTAGAACGAAGAGACAAATTCTTTCTTGGTTTTATTTTTAAAGAAAATGCCCGAGAAATTTTCTCATTTCCTGTCGTCGATGGTTCGTTTACTCATACTTGTTGTCTATGGTCAAATTGGTTTGGTTATAGGTTCAACTTTTCATGAAAATGTACGTCCATGCTTTAAGTTCATATGGTTAAAATTGAAATCTAATCAGGATTGTTGAAATATTTCTTTTAAATAAAGAGAAAAAATTTTTTTTCGTCTTATTCATGCTATACCTGAGAAATTTTAGTTGTTCTTTTATAAAGGGGGCTTTTCATGAGATCTACTTTATCGGTTATTAATTTAATAAGTTTCATTGTCGATGGAGCTTTTATTTATGCTTGTTGTCTATGGTTAAAGTTGACTTATGTTAGTTTGGTTATGGTATCAACTTTTATAAAGTGAAAATTTAGATCTTTGCGTAAATCTAATCGTTTCTTAAATAGGAACCATCGAAAAGTATGGGGGTTGATCAAATGAGGCTGATCCTTTCAAAATTAATAGCTCTACAATTTCCTACAGAAAATTTATCAATGCATAGTTTTTGTAAGCTTAACAATTTCGTAATTATCGACAATCAGAAGTCTGAAAATGAAATGAACAATGAATGTTGTTGTCTTATTCGATCTATATCTTAAAAAATAGCTCTATGTAAATTTAAAGGATTTAAAATTTCCTTCAAAAGATGTTCTTAAAAATTTTCTATAAGTTGGATAGTTTATGGAATATTGGACCATCAAAAAGCAGTTTTAAAAACACAGAATTTCTCATCTTGTCATTATTTTCAAGCTACTTGACTTGATATCAAGTTAAATTCGAGTGAATTGATATTTAAATGTAAAATTTTTACAAGTTAAAATTGCAAGCACATAATTAATTTGATGAATATCTAGAAGTATGGGGGTTGCTCAAATGGGGCTGATTTAGTTTTTCTAATGTTTCAGAGGGTATTGTGGGGGTGCATCCAGTGTTCTCTATGTATTGTCATGCGATCATCGTTCTTGTTGCTGCTAACGAGTTGCCTGTTGGTGGCGACGTCCGTATCGCATGGTCCACGTGCGGTTGACGCCGGAATTCTCGATCCGTTCGATTGGGCCCGCTCCGATCGCATCGAGGTCAACATACCCTGGTTACCTTGTACGTACCTATGCACACCAGTGCACCGTTTTTAACATAGTAGAGTGTCGAAACACACTCAACTTATAGGTATCCATTTCAAAAAAAAAAAAAAAATTAAAATTTCCTTCCTCTAGTCGAAACGAGACACGCTGCTACGACGAAATCGGATGCCTGAACATCACACGCAGCTGGTACCATTTGATCCATAGACCCTTCAACGTCTTCCCACTACCACGAGAAGTGATCAACACAAAATTTTTATTGTACACCCGCGAAAATCCCACTGAAGTAAGCCCACAAACCCCTAAAAAAATAAAAAAAAAAAACTTAATTTAAAAAATACATTTTCAGGGGCAACAAATTAAGGCTGATAATAAGACGATCGATAAATCATATTTCGATGGAACGAAACCGGTTAAGTTTATCATTCACGGCTTCATTGACACATCACTTTCGAATTGGGTAAGTGGCTCAATAACTATCATAACAACAACAAATCCATACGAAAATATTAAATCCAAAAAAATGCAGGTTTAAAATATTCATTGTTATATTTTGGGTATATTTCAGATTAGAAGACTTTTTGTCGCTATATTATAGGGGAAAATGGGGCATTTGAGAACAGTTAACTTAAAATTTTCTTAATTAATAAAACAAAATAATAATTTTAGTTGTAGTATCACGAACGGAAGTAATTGGATCTTGACTGTCATTGTTGAATTTACTAAGCGGCACATTTTCAAAGCATTCGTTAGTCCGTATCGATAAAATGGTTAATTTTGGTTATATTTGTAGATAATATGTTCCTTCGTACCTATATGTATTCTGAAAATGTTTTCTATGTTATAAAATTAATATCTGGATATATTTTAGGATATAAATTTTTTTCCGTATCTATGGTAAAACTCTTACTCTACTCTAACAATATTATTAACGTGAACACTGAACACGTAGGAAAAAAAGTAAAAAGTGACATTATCGAAGAATGTCTTTCGAAAAAACGAACATTCATAAAATATGGGTCACCATTTTAATTATTCCACTTTCTGTATCATAAAGGTAACTACCTATAAGAGTCGAGAATATTGAAATAGAAATTGCCGCATCTCTTTCTTCTGGCCAATAAAAGAAGAAAAAAATGTTTTCGAAACTTTTTTATTGATATAAATTAGTTATGCTATGGACATCGAGCTAACGAGAAAAACGTTCGTTGCTTAATTGAGGATGTGTCTTTAATATAAAATTGTATTAATAATTCATTTGACCAAAAGACAATCAAGACACGAAAAATTACTTAGTATTATTATTAATGTATATATATATATATATATATCTATGTGTACACGAGGAATGAGGAAATACTATTTTTTTAAGTTAATTGCCTTATGAAATATTTGTTAATTATTTTAAGTCAAAACAAATAGTTTGAGTAACAAAAATTATTCAATTATGTAACGAATTGGTAATTGAAATGGTTTTTATGGGTATAAAATATCTTCGTATATGATTTTATTGTAACTGAAAAAATTTGGGTCATTTTATTGGTGATTGCCTTCTTTTTAGGGCCGTTTTGTTAGTTTTAATGTACAAAACAAAAAATGATCCAAAGTCAGTCCTGAGCAGAGATCTTTGAAGTTCTACATCTTTTGGCGACATTTTTACGTTTCCAATGCATTATTTAACTCGTGAGAAATCTACTCAAAATTGAGTTTTTTTTGACTATTTTCACTTTACGTCACTAACTGACTTTCAGTTGTGTTCTTTTGCTATAAATAAATATTATAAAAAAATGAAAAACCGACTTCAAAATATATAAAAATTCTTAAACAAAAAATGCACTAAAAAGTAACAAAATAATGGCGTATCTACAACTTACAAATTATTAGGATGATACAATGTACAACTATCGTTATTTTTGGAGTTGGTGTCAGCCAAGGTAATACCACTATATTGGTACTTAGAAAAAAACGAGAAAACCTTATGAAAAAATTAGTTTTCAAATGAACTTTTAAACAATATACTCGAACTGTAACAATATCTAGCGACCTTTAAACTACAAAATACCAATACCAACTAAACCTTTTTAAAATTTTTACAAATTACTATTAATATTTATTTCCTTGGCTGACACCAACTCCAAAAATAACAATAGTTGTACATTGTATCATCCCAATAATTTGTAAGTTGTAGATACTGCAAGGATACGCCATTATTTTGTTACTTTTTAGTGCATTTTTTGTTTAAGAATTTTTATATATTTTGAAGTCGGTTTTTCATTTTTTTATAATATTTATTTATTTCTCGCGTTTTAGTGATCTGAAGTTTGATAACTGATTTTATTTTCTTAAGGTTCTCATTTTTTAATGGTTAACCTTCCAAACGCGCTGCTCATATGAGGCAGCGCCGTTTATTATTAAAAGTAACTACATCATCCCTTTTTGCTCTTAAGGGTTGAAATTTTTTGCTTTTAAATGTAATAACAAAACTAAGTAGATTATTCTTTCCAACAGAAAAAAAATTATCAAAATTCGGTTAAATGTCACTATTTCATCCCCTATTTTCATCCTTAAGAGGTGGATTTTTTTCTTCAAATTGAAATGTGAACAATTTAAAGATACGTTGTACGTAATAGAAACAAAATTATCAAAATCGGGTTAGCCAGAAAAAAATTATAATATTATTTCATCTCTAATTTTTAACCCCTCATGAGTGGAGTTTTTTTTGTTTTAAAAATGGATAGGATATTAATTTAAGGTTGTGTTCTACAAATAAAAAAAGAATTATCAAAATCGAGCTTTCCAGTAAGAAGTTAATATTTTATCCCTTAGTTTTCAACCCCTTAGAAGTAGAAGATTTCCCTCAAATTAAAACTGGACCCCACGAAAAGCACCAGCTTTCAAATAAAAAAAGAATAATCGAAATCGAGCTATCCAATAAGAAGTAAGTATTTCATCCCTTAGTTTTCAACCCCTTAGAAGTAAACGATTTCCTTCAAATTAAAATGGAGCCACACGAAAAGCACTGGCTTTCAAATAAAAAAATAATTTTCAAAATCGAGCCATCCAATAAGAAGTCAGTATTTCATCTCTTAGTTTTCAACCCCTTAGAAGTGAACGATTTCTTTCAAACTAAAATGGGACCATTCGGGAAGCATCAGCTTTCAAATAAAAAAAAATCATCAAAATCGCTTCACCCAGTCGGAAATACTGAGGTAACAAACATTAAAAAAAAAAAATACAGTCGAATTGAGAACCTCCTCCTTTTTTTGATGTCGGTTAAAAAGTAGATACTATATAGTATAAAGTATCTAATTCATTTGTCTCTTGTGTTCGGCAATTGTCCACCAACAATCCCACACCAGAAATTATTTAACTTTATATCATTAATTGTATTTAAAAATGTTCTATCACTAATAAGGCAGCCCTGCAGTCTTTTCCTTTTGATTAGTCTGTCTTGCGGTACTATTCTGGATTCTCCCTCTCTTATAAGCTAATTTTCGTGATTTTCCATAGAGTGTAGGTAACTGTACGCCTCTCTTTCTCCTCACGTTTTTCACTAATGTCCCTTCCGCATACCATGAGCCTGAGCCTAGTACATACCATGGTGCACCAGTTATCATTCGTAGCACCCGGTTCTGTATAATCTGAATACGCTTTAAATGACACAAGGCCGTCGAGCCCCCGAGACCACAAGCATATTACTAAATTGGTCGAATTAGCATCATATACATCAACCTTTTGGTGTCAAGGCTTAGCGTTGCTTGTGGGGCTAGCATAAGCTGTTTAATGCTCACGCGGAGCCTATTAACCAAAAGGTCGATGTGTTGTTTCTATCTCAGTTTACTGTCCAGATATACCTAACCCCTAGGTACTATACCGAGTATTTAACTGGCAGAACTGTTCCGTTTAGATGAACTTGTTTTCTGTACGGTTCCTTTTTGAGGGTGAATGGTACAACTGCATACTTAAGAGAGTTCATACTGACCCGCCACTGTTTGCACCACTGATTCATATCATTTAGGACCACCTGTAGCCTAATATTGGCAATCAGCTTTTTGAACTGTTGTGAGGTGTTGTGCCTATGGTATCTAATGTCTATGTCTATGTCTTTGCATATATTAGGTACACGTATAGCCCCCAAAATACTACCTTGAGGTACACCTGCTTTAATTGATTTAGAAGCAAATATTGTTTCCTTATAACGTACTGAATAAGTTCGAGAAGATTGAACTATTCGATAGCAAACGTATAACCCTGTATAATTGCATAGGATAAAAATAGAACGGTCGAAATCCATACTGATGATTTGGAATCAACTGTTTGAGGTGATTTCGGCAGAACTATTCTTTCAAACAGTTTTGTAACAGTTGGTAATAAGCCGATCGAGTGGTGATTATGCGGATCGTTTCTTCTTTTCTTTGGCTTTTTGATTAGGATTACCTGGGCATGTTTCCATTTGTATAGTATGTGCGTTGTTCTTACTACCCCATTAAATAATTGAGTAAGGAATCCTATACCTATGAAATCCTGCCCAGGAGCTTTATTGTGTGCTTATTTGCCAATGGTATTTCTTACTTCTTGAACACTAAAAAATTCGTTAACAGGACCAAGTTGTAGGGGTTCATTTCATTTTGTCTTTTTTTTAACCCTGAATATTGGTGTTTGGTCAGGGTTCAACACGAATTATTCTTCAAGGATGGTGGAGAAAAGATCCGATTTTTGTTGCGTTGTAGTGTACCACCTTTCTTGATAATATTTTAAATGAAGGATATCACAACGAGCTTTTGTCGGAGCTTATCTTCAAAGCGAAAATGTTCGTATTAAAAAACATAAATTTCCAAGAAAAACGCTAACCAATTGTTGATTTATATTTTTTAAAGAAGAAAAATCACTCAAATTCTTATAATTGAAATCTTTAAGAGCTCTAATTTTGAATTGAATCAGTCGTAGATTCAAAATATACCGCCATAACTTAAAACTATAATTCTATGATTTTAGAATTGAGATAGTTACAAATCAAATGATTGGAAGGTAGTTAACCTAGCCTACTAAACCTTTTTCATTTTAATTTATGTAAAGTGGCACTTGGTGGAGCTTTCGTGGAACACTTAAAAGTTACTAATTTAATCTAAATTAACTAATTAACTTACTTAAGAAGTGAAAATTATATAAAAACTTAAAAAAATGAATGGAAATTCAAGCAATCCTTGGTATATAGTCTTAAAATGCTTTATAGTTTAAAAAATTGGGCTAAAAAATTAAAATCTTTCAAAGAACCGTAAAAAAAACTTTTACATAAAAATACTTCAAATATTTCCATGTAAACATTTTCTTTCTCTCTTAAAATAAAATTAACATTGACCTCATCAACAACAACCTTGTTAATTATCTCAACTAAAAATTTAGTTAATTATATACTCGTACCTAATTTTTTTTTCGTTTACATTATTATGCACTCTTCTTCGTTTGAGTTCAACTTTAATTGAGCGACAATTAATTATAACATCAATATTCAATGACTCGCGTTATCATAAAACACTACGAGCACTATACCACTTTATACTTAACAATTTTACGTCTGCACAACGTAAACAAGAGCTATTAAAACCTTCGCGAATTTCTCTAGAATAATAATTTTTAGCGTTCGCTCATATTACACAACGCTCTCTCAACAAGGAAACACGTCATGTTTTCAAGATAACAAGTATCAACATTTACCTGTAGTATGATCATACGATATCGTAATTTGTGAGGATGTATAATGTTGCGAAATTTTTTAAAAGCTGAAAATCAAAATCCTTATTAAATCTTTTATCTGTCACAGGCAGTTTCCTTTGAATATTCTATAATTTACTATACTAAACTATGTTATACCTTACGCAAGGCCATGATATATTTCTAAACATCGACTCGAAGGAGTTAAAGTAAGAAATCAAATAAAATTTTTTGTCATATTTAGTAATATCTTTTATAACTGTATTGTTAATGAAGTAGTTATGATGGGAATTTCTTTAAATGTAAATTTTACTCGTTTTGACTGCGATTTTAATTTAAAATTTGAGGTTTTTATGTCAAAAGTGCTTTGACAGGAAGGATTTGTACATGTATAGGCAACCCATTATGTAGATCTGTACTAATTGACAAATTAACTTTTTGGTCGTTGCCGACTCGATAAGGGGTAGACCAAAACACATTTAATTAAATATTAATATGTTATATTGTTGCAGGTTGGCGAATTACGCACGGAATTGTTGAAAGCCGACGATACAAACGTGATTGTTGTCGATTGGGCCGGCGGCAGTTTACCGTTATATACCCAGGCGACAGCCAATACTCGACTGGTCGGCTTGGAGATTGCCCACCTAATTAAGCATTTAGAGGCAAGTATCTTTTACCCATATATTTTAACGCTCAAATTAGCCATGTTAAAAGAAAGAAAGAATGATACAAAAGAAAACACGTAATGTGGTTATGTTGTTGTGTGTTTTCTCTTAGTAAAATGATTTTATTGTGTGCTCCTTTGTGATACCATTCGTCATTATATTCTATTGCACCTACTGTGTGTGAATGGCAGAAATCAGTGAAAGTAAGTAGGTAGAGAAATCATCATATAGTCACATTTTGGATGTTTATTGTTGTGATATTTAAACTGTGCTCGGAACAGAGATACCGAAACGGAAGAAGAGAACGGTAGTCGATTCTTTATATATATATATATTTAAAAGACCATGACTAATGTTTCAATCATATGTATGTAAATTGATTGCAAAGAGTGTGCCTAGAAAGCCACCGAAATGTCACGCATAAGTTTCAAATCGTTATCACCTAAATCAATCAATCAATGAGAAAAAAATGGGCGTAGATTTTTTCCTTAGAATTCCTAAAAAAAAAAAATTAAATTCAAGTCAGATAGAAATCCGAATCACGCAAGAATGAAATCGAGAACAAATTCGATTACAAACACCATACGCCAATAATGCAACAATGGAGTGGAACGGACGGCCCGCCGCTCGACGGACCTGCATACAAATCAGTCCCGTCTCGAGCAATATTTGCACTCGACGAGCAAAAACAAAGCAAATGTCGCGATCAAAATTGCATTTGATTGCGCAAATTTACTTGCTTCGAACAATACGTGATTTTGATCGAATTCACCTGGCGATTTATATTATTAAGACCCCGTGTTGGGCATCTCTCTAAATGAAAATTTTCTTGTCAAAATCTTTTAACAACTAAATATTTTAGTAAGGATATTAACATAATCAGAAGCTTGAAATTTTCGTTAATTAATAATCATTACTTTTATTTGAACATGGCTTAGTAATTTAATATAACAATTCTATGATCATAGAATTTAAACAGACGATTTTCATTGAGTGGCACTTAGTGGAGCTTTCGTGTTACACTTGCACCTACATAATTGGCACCATTGGCACTTAAAAGTTATTAAAATCACTAGTAAAGAATGGGAACCATTTTTAAAACTAAAGAGATTATTTTAGGCTATAAGCTTATAGATTTAAACTTTTTCATGTCGAAAAACCAAATTTAAACGACCAAACATAACATAAGGACATTATATAACTAAGGAGCAATCATTTTTGATATGTGAAATTATAGAATGAACAATACTCGGGGAGGAGAATGACGACGCACTCGAACGATATATCCGGGGACACTTGTAATACAACCAATAGGTTGAAAGCGACATAATTTTTATAACAATTAAAATAGCCAAAACGTTGACATTTTTAATAATAAAACTGACATTTTATGAATTTTTTCAAATTTACCTCTAAAATTTAAAATGTAAATTATATAACCATAGAATTCAAATAGATATTATAAAGTGGCATGTGTAATAATATGAAGTTATCTGTGAACTTATCAACATACGATTTTTATTAAGTGGCACTTAGTGGAGCATTCGTGTTACACAGTGCTACACTTACCAACACTTATCGAAAAATATTTCAGTTGGCACCATCAAAGTTTTACAAAATAGCTTAAACCGCCAATAAGGAATGGGAGCCATTTTTTTTAAATAACGAGAATATTTTGGCTTTATATGCTAACTTTAATCGTTTTAATATCAATAAGACAGACAAAAAGTATCAAAATGGATGAATGTATGTATATATACTTACAAAATATACTTTATATACTGCTGTTTAAGAAATATTTATTATATACTAATATTTGTAGATTATGTATCGTGTCCACGTGGTGGCCTTTTTTTAACAATTTGTTCCATATTGCACTGGGTTAAGTGCTTACGGGATCGAACTGACATTAAATCAATCGTAGCCAGAGCTTCATATCATAGTTCTTTTAATTTGAAAAAAAATAACCCCATTAAATTGATTTACCCTACGCAGGTATAATTTAATTACATACAAAATATTATCGTTCATTTTGAAAGTAATATAAGTCAAGTTTCAAAAAATATTAATAGTTAATGGATGGTACAGAGAACAGAAAATGTCCTGAAGAAATACTTAGGATTCGAATTGCCATAGGAAACACTTTTCATCATGGAGAAATTACTACTAAAACGGCTTAAATGGATCTTAATAATGTTTTGTTAAATTAAAAGGATTTGCAGGATTTTTTTTTATTTTTAGGCTTCTAAAGTCAACTTCCCAACAAATATCAATATAAATGCTCTGACTTAGGTATTTTGGAGACAACTTATTTTGAGTTTATTTGCTTTTGTCGAATCAAAAATTTAAATTTAACCAATTTTTATCTGTTTTTCTTTGTTATAGAAATACTATAAATTAACGCCACATGATGTCCATTTGATTGGACACTCATTGGGGGCCCACACGGCCGGCTATGCCGGAGCACAAGTGGCCGGAATCGGCAGGATAACAGGACTCGATCCGGCCGAGCCATATTTCCAAGTAAGTCCCCATTACAATTAATTAAACATATGCACATACCACCTGTAATTCTAATAATAACTAATTATAGAGTACCAATGTATGATGAAACATTTTCATACCATAGATAGAGAGATTAATATAATCAAATATTAAAAATTGTGTGTCAAGGCTTTGGCAATCCTAAAAATATTCGTATATACCTACCTACGATATACCAACGACGCACTTGTCGCATTGTAATTAAAATATGGAAACATTTTGCAACTTGTACGAAATGTCAAGAGACTTAACATTATAAAGAGAGAAAGAGGGGGTTTTGGAAGATTTGTAAATGGCAAATTTTTTTTTGTGTTTTTTTCATAGGGAATGCCGTCGCATGTACGCCTCGACCCGAGCGACGCTCAGTTTGTCGACGTCATTCATACCGATGGCAAAAGCATTTTCTTTTTAGGTGAGTTTATAATAATAATTTTATGAAAGTTAAATCCAGTAACATATCGTAGCAAAAAGTACTGGAGGGTGGGTGTCTTATTCTGTCCGTACCTATCTGAGGAGATGATTGTTACTAAAAAAGGAGGTAACCCTTTACAATTACGAGAAATAAAATTTTGATTTCAGAAAGATGTCCTATTGGGGATTACTTACTATTTAAAATCGTAACAGAGTATTCTAGGTAATTCTCAGATTTTGATTGATTATTTGTGATGCCACAATGAAACTTCACATACAAGAAATCAACGTTGAGCAAAGTTTGACTTAGAGCAAGGTGAAACGTACACACAAATACACGATGAAAATGATCAATACCCATTTATTACCAATACTTTCGATATGAACAAACTTACCGAATTTCGTATCAAATGAACCAATTGAATTCCTAAGTAACTAAAGAGTTGATGAAATTTGTCAGCCTTTTAAAGGAGTGACAGTTTACTAAGTGTTAAATCCAAATAAGGAAAAGTTACGATCAAGGTCATATTTTCGTTAATATTAATCAAATTGATAATGAAAAGGTTCAAGTCAAACACCATCATTCATTTAGGAGCTCTAGTAAAATAAATAAATTGCGCCCAATAATTACCCTACTGTTTGTTTAACGTGATCTAGGCGATATATTTTAGTCGAAAGTAAGCAAGACCGCAAATGTAAAACTTTTCACCATCATCGTTCAAATCAAGCACCCCATTTTATTTAGACCACCATCGGATCGATCGACGTTTAATTCCGATTTAATCAATTTCCGAAGTGCAGGAAGCATTGCTCTCTCAAAATTCCAAAGGCACTCACCGCATATTAACACAAAATTAGTAATTAATTAAATGCACACAACGATTGATTGAATATTTATGTTGGCATAAAAAAGTGATTAAAAAGTGTAAATGAGAAATATTTGATGATGGGTTCGGGCTATGTCTTTAATTTTAATGAGACAAACTGAAAGACGCATAGTAATTGCGTGGATTATAAACTTGACTCGAGGATTATGGCGAGTTTGTGTCAAAGGAACGGATTTAATGTGTCTTAAGTCTGATATTAATTAATATTGGGGCGATTTAAGGATCAATTTCCATCGTATTTCGACCTTATGAAATATAACTTTTGGTGACATATAGGCAACTCATTATACGTTTGTGTATACGTAACTAGCGTACGTAGTAGGCTATATGTTATGTAATAAAAATTATTTTATGCGAAGCGTATGCAACCGAAATTACATTTAATATGACAAGACTGTGAATGAAAAAGTTTCATTGTGTTGAAAGGTAATTAAAATTAATAAATAATTTTATTCGCAGGTTATGGCATGTCCCAACCGTGTGGTCATCTGGATTTCTATCCAAACAATGGGAAAGAGCAACCCGGCTGTGATATAACACAAGCACCTTTGGTGCCGCTCACCTTAATCAAGTATGAACCCCAAAAAACTGTTGTTGTAAAAAATTATTTTCTATTAATTATTTAAAGAGACGGTTTAGAGGAGGCGTCGCGCGTTTTGGTCGCCTGCAATCACATTCGAGCGATTAAATTATTCATAGACAGCATTAATAGCCAGTGTCCGTACATAGGGCATCAGTGCTCGAGCTACGCACAATTTTTGTCGGGCAAATGTTTCACGTGTCGCTCGGGCGGGAGTTGTGCCGTGATGGGTTACCGGGCCGACACGGCAATGGCCCAACAAAGTGAAAATGAGGTAACACCACTGAAAGATGTCACCGTGAACGGGTCACCGGTGAATAACAAATATTTTCTGATGACGGGAAAAGATTTTCCGTACTGTCGTCGTCACTATCGCATCAGTATACAACTGGCACGGCCGCCGACTGCAGAAAATTGGGTGCAAGGCTCGATTAAAGTTACGATGCATAGCGACGCGGGAGTCATCCACGATTTGGAACTGACCAAGGGTGGATATGCGAGATTAGAACATGGAACCACCCACTCAGTGGTGGTTACTCATCCGGCTGATTTGGCGGGAAAAATGAAAAAGGTACCATCAAAAAGTTAGCTTAAATATTTTTTGTAATTTATTTTTTTTTTTGTAGGTAATAGTCAGTTGGGAATACGACATGAATGTGTTGGAACCTCGATCTTTGTGTTTGTTTTGGTGCAACGATCACTTGTATGTAAAAACTGTGACTGTTGACGAATTGGAAATGCCAGAACGAGGGTGAGTTGCCCATAGTATAATTAGTCTAAGAGGAAATCGATGAATAAGTTTCTAAACTATTTCAATATAGTTTTGTCATTTATGTTGTTCACTCTAATAAAAACTCCATATAGGAGTAGTTGTCGACTCATTCATTCATCGATTCTTTTCCTAGACTAAATCATCATTAGCATCATCAAGACAAAACTCGTTTCATCTCATTTAATTACAATCGAAAAGAAAAATCTCTGTCATTCCAACGTAATGAGCTCGTTCATTTACTTTACAGAAAACGAGACGTCGATTATTCATCTCGTTTATGCTCGCCCGGAAAACGGGATTTTGCTGATATCCCGAATCGAGGAAAAGCAGCTTTCTACGACTGTGATTATTAATACAAATGAATCTCCAAAAAAAAAAATTGAGACGGATTAATTCACAAAATAATGCTCTTGTTATTTGCCGTTGTTGTCATGCCAATTTTTTTATCATCTAGAAAAACCACCACGTATTTATATTTAAAAAAAATCGCGTTGGTTACAATGAAAATCTCCGTCTAGAGTTGTGCCTTGATTTTACCAAGTACAAAGTTTTACGACGTCTCAGATTAAAAGTTGTTCAATTTTCATTAACTATATTGCCTAGTAAAATAATGAATAACTAATGAAGTCTTACAGGTAGGTTTATATTATACAAATATCATCTTCAAAGTATTAGACGAGCTTTTATGAACTACTTATATCTCTATGTAGTTGAAAGTTGTGAAATTAATAATTCACTGATTTTATTAAGCTTGAGCTTTTCAGGTTTACGACAACACAAAGTATTTATGGCTTGTTACTATTTGAACTTCAAGACCAAGTTTTTCTTGCAAAGATGTTACCTAACACTTTTAGTTTTAATAAAAAATGTTAAATCTCAATTTTGAAATTTTTTTTTTATTTTGACCTCTGTAAACTTTTGATTCACGAGTTGACAACAAATAATGGTAAAAAAGATCGATCATATTTGAAGGGTGGATTGATAAATTAAGACAAAGCTTATTATGTGCTATATACAAGCCCCTATAACAAATTGCTTGAACTTGATAGTTCAGATATTAGACGCTAGATAGAAGGTGTTATCAGAGGAAGGCTTACTTAAAGAAGCTTTGGACTTGACCACTACAACTCACTTAAAGAAGAGAAAGGATTGATTGTATAATTAACAAAAAGGCTGAGGGATATCAAAAGCTAAAAAGCTTTCAAACTAAAATGAACTCTTGAAGTGAAATCATTGAACTGTAATAATGTTGTCCTAAATTTCCAATAGTGGGCTTTGATAGTTCATCCACTTGGCGCTAGATGGAATAATTTAGTTGTTAACTTAACAAGAGGAAAACTTATCTAAAAAGCTTTGAACTTATTTAATGTCACTAAACTCTTTTACTTAAAAAGTCTTATTCAAATCTTTTGCTTGATTTTTCTTTCTTAGTTAGATATTTACCTTTACTCATACCTAACATTTCATTACCTAAATAATGAAAACACTTTTGAACTAAGTGCAGTGATATGACAATTTTAATACCTGAAAAGAAAAAATTCTGTCAGAGATTTCATTGTAAACAACAATTTAATAATATAAAATATAATATCTATACAATTTTACTAGTGTATAATTTTAATCGTATTTGGGAAACATTTGTTATATGATTGTATATTATTGTATTGAAATTGAAAATTGATGCAATAAAATTTTTTTATTTATTACAATAAAACATCAAAAATTTGTTTTAGGTTTCGACTTACTCATTAAAATTTTATAAAATATGTAAATGGTTAAAATAAATTTCTTATAAAAAAAATCGTAAAACTCGGGGCAACCTGAACTGTTTTAGGGGAGATTTTTCATTCCATTGCATATGTTTTTTTTTTTTTTTTTGTAAAAGAATCAACGATAAGTTTTATTGTTTCATTCAGAGGCGTCTTTAAACTAAGGAGGATAGTTTTTCAGAAAAATTAAAATTGGGTTCAAAATTCGCGGTCGGTTGTTCAAAAATAGGCACTCAATTTCATGTAAATTTGTAATTTTTTAAATTTTTTTTTAATAAAAATTACTTTAGATTTGCAAAAATTATCGATACACTGGCACTAGGTAGCCTCATCAATTGATTAGCGGTCCGAAAAAAACAAATTTAAAATTTGTCGATTTTTAACAAAAATCACTGACTTATATTAATCGATGGAACTGTCCTCACGACCATTTTTGTAGAGCGTAAAATTTCCTTTTAACTATCCAATTCAGATTGATTTTACAATGAATTTTCACGTTATGAAAATAAAAAAAAAAAATAGATTGAAGCTAACTTTAATTGATTTTTGTAAGTGCTAAGAATGAAATGCCGGCCTCGCTAAAGGCATACGTTGGAAACTCGGGCAGTTGAGTACTAAATAAATCCCACTTCTGCTCTTTTCGTAAATCGGCTTGCTTTGAATGTTTATCAATGTTACAACATTAGAGTTCTACAAGTTCTTGTCGTAATTCACATTCCCAAAGCACATACCCAGATAGTAATATGTATATAAATATGTAAACAGGTGTTTTCCAGTATGAAACTTCGAAAGAGTGTTCTTCGAACAGACTTAGAGAAGACCAAAATATATATATATATATATATATACATATTTTCAGTAACGGTTTTATTTTTGTTTATATTTCCAAGGTTTAATGCAACGTTAAATGCGTTTAATGCAACCCACCTACATTTGAAGCATTCAGCTACTAATAAAATGTTGATGGATAGGCAACTCAATATTCATCAATGCTTTATGCTTAATATAAAAGTATAATTTATTGAAAATTTCATTTAGACCACTGCTAAAGCCTTTCAAAATGGTAAAAAGTTAAAAAAAATTATTTAAAATTTTTTATTGCATCATTAGAAAGTAGAGATTTTAACGAACAAAAAGCCCACTGACTTTTTTAAAAAAATAGATATTTTGAAAAATTATAAAAAAATAAAAAAACTTGGTTATTGGCATTTTTCACATACATTTTAAGGTTATGTGAAAAAAGTGTCAACACAAAAGTTGTAGAAATTCTTATTACCTACAATTTTTCCATTTAACATTTTTTCCATAGGACTTGTAGTTTTGTCGGAAATCGAGATAAACCGTTTCTACCCTTATAAACACCCCCCCCCCCTCCCCCTTTTCACTTCACCACTTTAGAACGACCGTAATTTATTTTTCCTTTCATTTTTGATATGTTCTCTTCCTTTTCTAATGGGTTTCATCCTACTATAATTTTTTTTTTGGGTTCAAAAATTAACGGCTTTGGTCTAATTATTTAATATTGAATTTTAATACTTAATGGCAGTGTAAAACATTAATTAATAATTTTTAAATTTTGCAGGAACTGTCAAAGCTATTTATTTATCAACTATATGTTGATGACGTCGCTAATCTCAGCAAGCTTAAAAAGTACGTATAAAAAAATAACCTTGGAAAAACCCAAATAAAGTCTTAATGAGCGTGTACAGGTAAACGTAAACAATCAAACGGTGGGTCAATTATTCCGCATGACTGGGTTCCAAGAATGCATTAAAATATGTGTCAATTATAACGCATCGTTGGGTCCGTGGAATGCGTTTCAGGTGCGTGTGCAATGGTCTAGAGTGAGAAAGAACGTCTCCGCTTTAAAACTACCTGATGTCTGCACCCTGACCTTACTCAACAAACTTATTGTTAGACCTTTAATATTTGTGCATTGCCTTAGACGAACTCCCACCCTTAACCCCAGAACCATTCTTATTTGAATGAAAAATACGCAAAAACCTATATATTAAAGGGGGCTTCCTGTAAACCGAATTCAACCAAAAGCTTCGTGGCACAATTAAATGTAATATGAAGGTAAAAATTAAAATTTGGTGAAATTCAGATAAAGCTTTCGATACGATATCGCTGTCACACTAATGCACACACGCTCAAGATGCAGGAGTCACGTAGATAGTTCATACCAGTATACTGGAGGAGTTTACTGAGAGTCGCCACTTGCCAGTGCTTTTCGTACAGTGTTTGAGGGCGTCGTGTGTCTTTGCGGGAATGTAGCCTATGGGAGTGCTTGCTGAGGAACGAAAGGCTTTCCAACGGCGTAAAAAAACGTCTTGGTTAGATACTGAAAAGCTGAGAGCTGAAGAATGGCAAAACAGTATTTCCCAAATGCAAGAGCTGTGGGATGTCGCAATGAAGGGCAGGTGGACATCCTGGCTTATCCCACAAGTGAATGAATAACCCAGAGACCTAGCGATTATTATCTGTAGAGAAGAGTCTCCGGAGTGTTTGATCTGTCCTAGAATTGTAGAAGATGCCGAACACGTGTTTTTCGCGTGGCCTTGTTTCAACTTGTGGCGGGGTAGTCTGGAGAGTGCCCTCAAACAGAAAATCATACCCGAGACTATGGTCGAAATGATTCTCTCATCGAGGGCTGCGTGGAGTGTAACATGTACATTTGCGACGGAGGTCCTCCAAAAACTTCACCGGATAGAAAGGCACCGAAATAGAAGTAGAACTAGAAAGGAAGGACGAAGTGGCTTCGAAAACGAGACGGAAGATAACCAGTTCAAGCCTCCCCCCGTGAGGTATTGCCTTAAGGCGGGTCTGGGGGTGAAACAGAGCCAGAAGACAGAAGAGGTTTTTAGTCGGTATGGGAATATCCGAGTCCCACATAACAAGCACAACATCTAGCCCTGATGATACGTAGAGAGACGCATATATAGGTGAGGCCAACTTCATCCAACATGCTTATTAATTTAATACCCTTTCCCATCGAGACGCACTGGAGTGTTGGATGAGTGAACGCCCCCTCTCCCCGCCGAACCGCCCAGGAGTGTTGGATGAGTGAACGCGTGTTTTCGAGTCTGTGAAATTTTCGATTGAAAGACATCGGACTTTGATAAAATCTGTGTTTTTTGCATAAATCGATATGCGTATTCATAGCGAGAAATCATATTCGATACCTTAAATGAGCGACTTAAAGAAATTATATAACATAATTTTACTCTTGAAGCTTTATATTAACTTATATAACTAATTTGAGGTGAGCCCAATTGTTGGTGAAAACAAACATATCGCAAGGGCACCTTTGGCGACAAATTCGGGTGGTCACAATCTCGTAAAGCTGCTAACATTCGACGGGAAAGTTCCTTGGGCAAACTTTTTCGCCCAGTTTGAAACTGTGGCTAAGCATAACAATTAGACAAAGGCAAAAAAGGCGACTAATCTTGTGGTGTCCTTATCCGGGGATGCACTAGATATCCTCCAGTTCTTGGCCCCAGATGACAGAAACAATTACGAGCAGCTGGTCCAACTGGAAATGCGATATGGGCAGACTCAACTCAAGCATGTGTTCCATGCACAGCTAAAGAACCGGGTCCAGAAGGCGGGAAAGTCTTTACAAGAGTTCGAAGCCGATGTGGCCCGAATGGCTTGCCTTGCTTACCCAGGAACACCGGAGAATATCGTGGAAAGATTGGCCGTCCAAGCTTTTGTCGACGGGGTACGGGACGGGGAAACCCGCCGGGCATAGGTTCTCGCTCGGCCAACCCGCCTAACGGAAGCCTTCGCCCGTGCTCTCAAAATTGAAGCGACAAATATGATCGTCTATGGAACAAGTCAGATTCACGTGATGAAAAGCCGGAAACCAGCCAAACGAAAAGCCAAGGAAGTGAGATGTGGCTGTGGAAACTTGGTGCAATCATCGACCCGAATCAAACAGACCTCAACGAAGACTAAGGAAGCGACTGTTGCCGCACTACGACACGAGCCCAGCAGTATTTTTGTCGACGGAAGTATTGATGGGGAACAACGAAAACTCCTGCTGGATACAGGAGCAACGAGGACAGTAGTAAGAAGAGACGTGGTAGCGGAAAAGCGCCTTTCACCATCACGATGGCGACTGCGAACGGCAAATGGACAAGCCACCATCGTCCACGGAGAAGTCGACGTCCTTCTTACTATCGGTACTACCAGCTTTGAACATCGAATACTCGTAGCGGACATCGACGAAGAATTCATCGTTGGAATGGACATCATCGGAAGTCGGGGCTTCACACTGGATTTCAAGCGTGGTGTGTTGAAAATAATTTCGGAAGAACTAGTACTTCATCGTCGGGATGAGACCAAATTGTCTTGGCCGAGGGTGTGTCATTACCAGAACGAAGCGAGACAATCCTAGTAGGAACTGTGGAGAATGGAGTCGCCAATGGAAACATCATGATGTTCGAGCCGAAAACCCATGATACTGAAGTCGGGAAAGGGATGATACTTGGAATATCCCTGGTTCGTGTGCTGCAAACAATTCCGTTACGGGTAATGAACACCAACTATTGCCCGATGACGATAAAGGAGGGCACCGATTTGGGCTACTGCACGCCGGTTTCATCTGTAGTCCGACAGGTCAAGACGGAAGAGAATACGGATACCAAGTTCCCAAGTGAATTGACAACGTTATTGGCAGAAACCACCCAACAAATGACGCCGGATCGGAAGACAAAAGTGCGGGAACTCCTCGGTAAATATCGGAACGTCTACGACATCGGAAATGGACAAGGAGGAAGAACCAACATCGTCAAACACAAGATCAACACGGGAAATGCCAATCCAATCCGACAACCAGCGCGAAGACTACTGTGGCGGCTGGAAATTGGAAAATGCAGTGTTTATCTCTCGCAGCTGACTTGGGAAAAATATATGATAAAACCTATATGATATGATCTGCTCTCGGCCAGCGCTGGCATATGTTATTGTATATATATTTATGTAAATAAATGTGGGTAACCACGCCCACCATTACACTACCATTGGCAAAACGTGAAGAGGCTGAAAACATCATTTCATGGAAGAAATGATGTGAAATCTGTGTTTCTATTCTATATGGGTTTTTATAGCGAGAAATCATATTCGATACCTTAAATGACCAACTAAGAGAAATTACATAACAGAATTTTCATCTTGAATCTTCATTTTAACGAAATGACGAATACATTTTTCTTTGTGGTATTTTGATTGGTGAAATTTTGGATTGAAAACTTTTGACATTGAGATAATCTGTGTTTCTATTCTTTATGGGCTTTTATAGCGGGAAATTATATTCGATACCTTAAATGAGCGACTAAGAGAAATTATATAACAGAAATTTCATCTTGAATCTTCATTTTAACGAAATGACGAATACATTTTTCTTTGTGGTATTTTGATTAGTGAAATTTTGGATTGAAAACTTTTGACATTGAGATAATCTGTGTTTCTATTATATACGGGTTTTTATAGCGAGAAGTCATATTTGATACTTTAAATGAGCGACTAGGAGAAATTATATAACAAATTTTTACTCTTGAATCTTCATTTTCTCGAATTGACAGATAGATTTTTCTTTGTGGTTTTATGCTTAGTGAAATTTTGGATTGAAAACTTTTGATATTGATATAATCTGTGTTTCTATTATATACGGGTTTTTATAGCGAGAAGTCATATTTGATACTTTAAATGAGCGACTAGGAGAAATTATATAACAAATTTTTACTCTTGAATCTTCATTTTCTCGAATTGACAGATAGATTTTTCTTTGTGGTTTTATGCTTAGTGAAATTTTGGATTGAAAACTTTTGATATTGATATAATCTGTGTTTCTCTTATATACGGGTTTTTATAGCGAGAAGTCATATTTGATACTTTAAATGAGCGACTAGGAGAAATTATATAACAAAATTTTACTCTTGAATCTTCATTTTCTCGAATTGACAGTTAGATTTTTCTTTAATGTTTTATGCTTAGTGAAATTTTGGATTGAAAACTTTTGATATTGATATAATCTGTGTTTCTATTATATACGGGTTTTTATAGCGAGAAGTCATATTTGATACTTTAAATGAGCGACTAGGAGAAATTATATAACAAATTTTTACTCTTGAATCTTCATTTTCTCGAATTGACAGATAGATTTTTCTTTGTGGTTTTATGCTTAGTGAAATTTTGGATTGAAAACTTTTGATATTGATATAATCTGTGTTTCTCTTATATACGGGTTTTTATAGCGAGAAGTCATATTTGATACTTTAAATGAGCGACTAGGAGAAATTATATAACAAAATTTTACTCTTGAATCTTCATTTTCTCGAATTGACAGTTAGATTTTTCTTTAATGTTTTATGCTTAGTGAAATTTTGGATTGAAAACTTTTGATATTGATATAATCTGTGTTTCTATTATATACGGGTTTTTATAGCGAGAAGTCATATTTGATACTTTAAATGAGCGACTAGGAGAAATTATATAACAAATTTTTACTCTTGAATCTTCATTTTCTCGAATTGACAGTTAGATTTTTCTTTAATGTTTTATGCTTAGTGAAATTTTGGATTGAAAACTTTTGATATTGATATAATCTGTGTTTCTATTATATACGGGTTTTTATAGCGAGAAGTCATATTTGATACTTTAAATGAGCGACTAGGAGAAATTATATAACAAATTTTTACTCTTGAATCTTCATTTTCTCGAATTGACAGATAGATTTTTCTTTGTGGTTTTATGCTTAGTGAAATTTTGGATTGAAAACTTTTGATATTGATAAAATCTGTGTTTCTCTTATATACGGGTTTTTATAGCGAGAAGTCATATTTGATACTTTAAATGAGCGACTAGGAGAAATTATATAACAAATTTTTACTCTTGAATCTTCATTTTCTCGAATTGACAGATAGATTTTTCTTTGTGGTTTTATGCTTAGTGAAATTTTGGATTGAAAACTTTTGATATTGATATAATCTGTGTTTCTCTTATATACGGGTTTTTATAGCGAGAAGTCATATTTGATACTTTAAATGAGCGACTAGGAGAAATTATATAACAACATTTTACTCTTGAATCTTCATTTTCTCGAATTGACAGATAGATTTTTCTTTGTGGTTTTATGCTTAGTGAAATTTTGGATTGAAAACTTTTGATATTGATATAATCTGTGTTTCTCTTATATACGGGTTTTTATAGCGAGAAGTCATATTTGATACTTTAAATGAGCGACTAGGAGAAATTATATAACAAAATTTTACTCTTGAATCTTCATTTTCTCGAATTGACAGTTAGATTTTTCTTTAATGTTTTATGCTTAGTGAAATTTTGGATTGAAAACTTTTGATATTGATATAATCTGTGTTTCTATTATATACGGGTTTTTATAGCGAGAAGTCATATTTGATACTTTAAATGAGCGACTAGGAGAAATTATATAACAAATTTTTACTCTTGAATCTTCATTTTCTCGAATTGACAGATAGATTTTTCTTTGTGGTTTTATGCTTAGTGAAATTTTGGATTGAAAACTTTTGATATTGATATAATCTGTGTTTCTCTTATATACGGGTTTTTATAGCGAGAAGTCATATTTGATACTTTAAATGAGCGACTAGGAGAAATTATATAACAAAATTTTACTCTTGAATCTTCATTTTCTCGAATTGACAGTTAGATTTTTCTTTAATGTTTTATGCTTAGTGAAATTTTGGATTGAAAACTTTTGATATTGATATAATCTGTGTTTCTATTATATACGGGTTTTTATAGCGAGAAGTCATATTTGATACTTTAAATGAGCGACTAGGAGAAATTATATAACAAATTTTTACTCTTGAATCTTCATTTTCTCGAATTGACAGTTAGATTTTTCTTTAATGTTTTATGCTTAGTGAAATTTTGGATTGAAAACTTTTGATATTGATATAATCTGTGTTTCTATTATATACGGGTTTTTATAGCGAGAAGTCATATTTGATACTTTAAATGAGCGACTAGGAGAAATTATATAACAAATTTTTACTCTTGAATCTTCATTTTCTCGAATTGACAGATAGATTTTTCTTTGTGGTTTTATGCTTAGTGAAATTTTGGATTGAAAACTTTTGATATTGATAAAATCTGTGTTTCTCTTATATACGGGTTTTTATAGCGAGAAGTCATATTTGATACTTTAAATGAGCGACTAGGAGAAATTATATAACAAATTTTTACTCTTGAATCTTCATTTTCTCGAATTGACAGATAGATTTTTCTTTGTGGTTTTATGCTTAGTGAAATTTTGGATTGAAAACTTTTGATATTGATATAATCTGTGTTTCTCTTATATACGGGTTTTTATAGCGAGAAGTCATATTTGATACTTTAAATGAGCGACTAGGAGAAATTATATAACAACATTTTACTCTTGAATCTTCATTTTCTCGAATTGACAGATAGATTTTTCTTTGTGGTTTTATGCTTAGTGAAATTTTGGATTGAAAACTTTTGATATTGATATAATCTGTGTTTCTCTTATATACGGGTTTTTATAGCGAGAAGTCATATTTGATACTTTAAATGAGCGACTAGGAGAAATTATATAACAAATTTTTACTCTTGAATCTTCATTTTCTCGAATTGACAGATAGATTTTTCTTTGTGGTTTTATGCTTAGTGAAATTTTGGATTGAAAACTTTTGATATTGATATAATCTGTGTTTCTCTTATATACGGGTTTTTATAGCGAGAAGTCATATTTGATACTTTAAATGAGCGACTAGGAGAAATTATATAACAAATTTTTACTCTTGAATCTTCATTTTCTCGAATTGACAGTTAGATTTTTCTTTAATGTTTTATGCTTAGTGAAATTTTGGATTGAAAACTTTTGATATTGATATAATCTGTGTTTCTATTATATACGGGTTTTTATAGCGAGAAGTCATATTTGATACTTTAAATGAGCGACTAGTAGAAATTATATAACAAATTTTTACTCTTGAATCTTCATTTTCTCGAATTGACAGATAGATTTTTCTTTGTGGTTTTATGCTTAGTGAAATTTTGGATTGAAAACTTTTGATATTGATATAATCTGTGTTTCTCTTATATACGGGTTTTTATAGCGAGAAGTCATATTTGATACTTTAAATGAGCGACTAGGAGAAATTATATAACAAAATTTTACTCTTGAATCTTCATTTTCTCGAATTGACAGTTAGATTTTTCTTTAATGTTTTATGCTTAGTGAAATTTTGGATTGAAAACTTTTGATATTGATATAATCTGTGTTTCTATTATATACGGGTTTTTATAGCGAGAAGTCATATTTGATACTTTAAATGAGCGACTAGGAGAAATTATATAACAAATTTTTATTCTTGAATCTTCATTTTCTCGAATTGACAGATAGATTTTTCTTTGTGGTTTTATGCTTAGTGAAATTTTGGATTGAAAACTTTTGATATTGATATAATCTGTGTTTCTCTTATATACGGGTTTTTATAGCGAGAAGTCATATTTGATACTTTAAATGAGCGACTAGGAGAAATTATATAACAAATTTTTACTCTTGAATCTTCATTTTCTCGAATTGACAGATAGATTTTTCTTTAATGTTTTATGCTTAGTGAAATTTTGGATTGAAAACTTTTGATATTGATATAATCTGTGTTTCTATTATATACGGGTTTTTATAGCGAGAAGTCATATTTGATACTTTAAATGAGCGACTAGGAGAAATTATATAACAAATTTTTACTCTTGAATCTTCATTTTCTCGAATTGACAGATAGATTTTTCTTTGTGGTTTTATGCTTAGTGAAATTTTGGATTGAAAACTTTTGATATTGATATAATCTGTGTTTCTCTTATATACGGGTTTTTATAGCGAGAAGTCATATTTGATACTTTAAATGAGCGACTAGGAGAAATTATATAACAAATTTTTACTCTTGAATCTTCATTTTCTCGAATTGACAGATAGATTTTTCTTTGTGGTTTTATGCTTAGTGAAATTTTGGATTGAAAACTTTTGATATTGATATAATCTGTGTTTCTCTTATATACGGGTTTTTATAGCGAGAAGTCATATTTGATACTTTAAATGAGCGACTAGGAGAAATTATATAACAAATTTTTACTCTTGAATCTTCATTTTCTCGAATTGACAGATAGATTTTTCTTTGTGGTTTTATGCTTAGTGAAATTTTGGATTGAAAACTTTTGATATTGATATAATCTGTGTTTCTCTTATATACGGGTTTTTATAGCGAGAAGTCATATTTGATACTTTAAATGAGCGACTAGGAGAAATTATATAACAAATTTTTACTCTTGAATCTTCATTTTCTCGAATTGACAGAGAGATTTTTCTTTAATGTTTTATGCTTAGTGAAATTTTGGATTGAAAACTTTTGATATTGATATAATCTGTGTTTCTATTATATACGGGTTTTTATAGCGAGAAGTCATATTTGATACTTTAAATGAGCGACTAGGAGAAATTATATAACAAATTTTTACTCTTGAATCTTCATTTTCTCGAATTGACAGATAGATTTTTCTTTGTGGTTTTATGCTTAGTGAAATTTTGGATTGAAAACTTTTGATATTGATATAATCTGTGTTTCTCTTATATACGGGTTTTTATAGCGAGAAGTCATATTTGATACTTTAAATGAGCGACTAGGAGAAATTATATAACAAATTTTTACTCTTGAATCTTCATTTTCTCGAATTGACAGATAGATTTTTCTTTGTGGTTTTATGCTTAGTGAAATTTTGGATTGAAAACTTTTGATATTGATATAATCTGTGTTTCTCTTATATACGGGTTTTTATAGCGAGAAGTCATATTTGATACTTTAAATGAGCGACTAGGAGAAATTATATAACAAATTTTTACTCTTGAATCTTCATTTTCTCGAATTGACAGATAGATTTTTCTTTGTGGTTTTATGCTTAGTGAAATTTTGGATTGAAAACTTTTGATATTGATATAATCTGTGTTTCTCTTATATACGGGTTTTTATAGCGAGAAGTCATATTTGATACTTTAAATGAGCGACTAGGAGAAATTATATAACAAATTTTTACTCTTGAATCTTCATTTTCTCGAATTGACAGATAGATTTTTCTTTGTGGTTTTATGCTTAGTGAAATTTTGGATTGAAAACTTTTGATATTGATATAATCTGTGTTTCTCTTATATACGGGTTTTTATAGCGAGAAGTCATATTTGATACTTTAAATGAGCGACTAGGAGAAATTATATAACAAATTTTTACTCTTGAATCTTCATTTTCTCGAATTGACAGATAGATTTTTCTTTGTGGTTTTATGCTTAGTGAAATTTTGGATTGAAAACTTTTGATATTGATATAATCTGTGTTTCTCTTATATACGGGTTTTTATAGCGAGAAGTCATATTTGATACTTTAAATGAGCGACTAGGAGAAATTATATAACAAAATTTTACTCTTGAATCTTCATTTTCTCGAATTGACAGTTAGATTTTTCTTTAATGTTTTATGCTTAGTGAAATTTTGGATTGAAAACTTTTGATATTGATATAATCTGTGTTTCTATTATATACGGGTTTTTATAGCGAGAAGTCATATTTGATACTTTAAATGAGCGACTAGGAGAAATTATATAACAAATTTTTACTCTTGAATCTTCATTTTCTCGAATTGACAGATAGATTTTTCTTTAATGTTTTATGCTTAGTGAAATTTTGGATTGAAAACTTTTGATATTGATATAATCTGTGTTTCTATTATATACGGGTTTTTATAGCGAGAAGTCATATTTGATACTTTAAATGAGCGACTAGGAGAAATTATATAACAACATTTTACTCTTGAATCTTCATTTTCTCGAATTGACAGATAGATTTTTCTTTGTGGTTTTATGCTTAGTGAAATTTTGGATTGAAAACTTTTGATATTGATATAATCTGTGTTTCTCTTATATACGGGTTTTTATAGCGAGAAGTCATATTTGATACTTTAAATGAGCGACTAGGAGAAATTATATAACAAATTTTTACTCTTGAATCTTCATTTTCTCGAATTGACAGATAGATTTTTCTTTGTGGTTTTATGCTTAGTGAAATTTTGGATTGAAAACTTTTGATATTGATATAATCTGTGTTTCTCTTATATACGGGTTTTTATAGCGAGAAGTCATATTTGATACTTTAAATGAGCGACTAGGAGAAATTATATAACAAATTTTTACTCTTGAATCTTCATTTTCTCGAATTGACAGTTAGATTTTTCTTTAATGTTTTATGCTTAGTGAAATTTTGGATTGAAAACTTTTGATATTGATATAATCTGTGTTTCTATTATATACGGGTTTTTATAGCGAGAAGTCATATTTGATACTTTAAATGAGCGACTAGGAGAAATTATATAACAAATTTTTACTCTTGAATCTTCATTTTCTCGAATTGACAGATAGATTTTTCTTTGTGGTTTTATGCTTAGTGAAATTTTGGATTGAAAACTTTTGATATTGATATAATCTGTGTTTCTCTTATATACGGGTTTTTATAGCGAGAAGTCATATTTGATACTTTAAATGAGCGACTAGGAGAAATTATATAACAAAATTTTACTCTTGAATCTTCATTTTCTCGAATTGACAGTTAGATTTTTCTTTAATGTTTTATGCTTAGTGAAATTTTGGATTGAAAACTTTTGATATTGATATAATCTGTGTTTCTCTTATATACGGGTTTTTATAGCGAGAAGTCATATTTGATACTTTAAATGAGCGACTAGGAGAAATTATATAACAAATTTTTACTCTTGAATCTTCATTTTCTCGAATTGACAGATAGATTTTTCTTTGTGGTTTTATGCTTAGTGAAATTTTGGATTGAAAACTTTTGATATTGATATAATCTGTGTTTCTCTTATATACGGGTTTTTATAGCGAGAAGTCATTTTTGATACTTTAAATGAGCGACTAGGAGAAATTATATAACAAATTTTTACTCTTGAATCTTCATTTTCTCGAATTGACAGATAGATTTTTCTTTAATGTTTTATGCTTAGTGAAATTTTGGATTGAAAACTTTTGATATTGATATAATCTGTGTTTCTATTATATACGGGTTTTTATAGCGAGAAGTCATATTTGATACTTTAAATGAGCGACTAGGAGAAATTATATAACAAATTTTTACTCTTGAATCTTCATTTTCTCGAATTGACAGATAGATTTTTCTTTAATGTTTTATGCTTAGTGAAATTTTGGATTGAAAACTTTTGATATTGATATAATCTGTGTTTCTATTATATACGGGTTTTTATAGCGAGAAGTCATATTTGATACTTTAAATGAGCGACTAGGAGAAATTATATAACAAATTTTTACTCTTGAATCTTCATTTTCTCGAATTGACAGATAGATTTTTCTTTGTGGTTTTATGCTTAGTGAAATTTTGGATTGAAAACTTTTGATATTGATAAAATCTGTGTTTCTCTTATATACGGGTTTTTATAGCGAGAAGTCATATTTGATACTTTAAATGAGCGACTAGGAGAAATTATATAACAACATTTTACTCTTGAATCTTCATTTTCTCGAATTGACAGATAGATTTTTCTTTGTGGTTTTATGCTTAGTGAAATTTTGGATTGAAAACTTTTGATATTGATATAATCTGTGTTTCTCTTATATACGGGTTTTTATAGCGAGAAGTCATATTTGATACTTTAAATGAGCGACTAGGAGAAATTATATAACAAATTTTTACTCTTGAATCTTCATTTTCTCGAATTGACAGATAGATTTTTCTTTGTGGTTTTATGCTTAGTGAAATTTTGGATTGAAAACTTTTGATATTGATATAATCTGTGTTTCTCTTATATACGGGTTTTTATAGCGAGAAGTCATATTTGATACTTTAAATGAGCGACTAGGAGAAATTATATAACAAATTTTTACTCTTGAATCTTCATTTTCTCGAATTGACAGTTAGATTTTTCTTTAATGTTTTATGCTTAGTGAAATTTTGGATTGAAAACTTTTGATATTGATATAATCTGTGTTTCTATTATATACGGGTTTTTATAGCGAGAAGTCATATTTGATACTTTAAATGAGCGACTAGGAGAAATTATATAACAAATTTTTACTCTTGAATCTTCATTTTCTCGATTTGACAGATAGATTTTTCTTTGTGGTTTTATGCTTAGTGAAATTTTGGATTGAAAACTTTTGATATTGATATAATCTGTGTTTCTCTTATATACGGGTTTTTATAGCGAGAAGTCATATTTGATACTTTAAATGAGCGACTAGGAGAAATTATATAACAAAATTTTACTCTTGAATCTTCATTTTCTCGAATTGACAGTTAGATTTTTCTTTAATGTTTTATGCTTAGTGAAATTTTGGATTGAAAACTTTTGATATTGATATAATCTGTGTTTCTATTATATACGGGTTTTTATAGCGAGAAGTCATATTTGATACTTTAAATGAGCGACTAGGAGAAATTATATAACAAATTTTTACTCTTGAATCTTCATTTTCTCGAATTGACAGTTAGATTTTTCTTTAATGTTTTATGCTTAGTGAAATTTTGGATTGAAAACTTTTGATATTGATATAATCTGTGTTTCTATTATATACGGGTTTTTATAGCGAGAAGTCATATTTGATACTTTAAATGAGCGACTAGGAGAAATTATATAACAAATTTTTACTCTTGAATCTTCATTTTCTCGAATTGACAGATAGATTTTTCTTTGTGGTTTTATGCTTAGTGAAATTTTGGATTGAAAACTTTTGATATTGATATAATCTGTGTTTCTCTTATATACGGGTTTTTATAGCGAGAAGTCATATTTGATACTTTAAATGAGCGACTAGGAGAAATTATATAACAAAATTTTACTCTTGAATCTTCATTTTCTCGAATTGACAGTTAGATTTTTCTTTAATGTTTTATGCTTAGTGAAATTTTGGATTGAAAACTTTTGATATTGATATAATCTGTGTTTCTATTATATACGGGTTTTTATAGCGAGAAGTCATATTTGATACTTTAAATGAGCGACTAGGAGAAATTATATAACAAATTTTTACTCTTGAATCTTCATTTTCTCGAATTGACAGATAGATTTTTCTTTGTGGTTTTATGCTTAGTGAAATTTTGGATTGAAAACTTTTGATATTGATATAATCTGTGTTTCTCTTATATACGGGTTTTTATAGCGAGAAGTCATATTTGATACTTTAAATGAGCGACTAGGAGAAATTATATAACAAATTTTTACTCTTGAATCTTCATTTTCTCGAATTGACAGATAGATTTTTCTTTGTGGTTTTATGCTTAGTGAAATTTTGGATTGAAAACTTTTGATATTGATATAATCTGTGTTTCTCTTATATACGGGTTTTTATAGCGAGAAGTCATATTTGATACTTTAAATGAGCGACTAGGAGAAATTATATAACAAAATTTTACTCTTGAATCTTCATTTTCTCGAATTGACAGTTAGATTTTTCTTTAATGTTTTATGCTTAGTGAAATTTTGGATTGAAAACTTTTGATATTGATATAATCTGTGTTTCTATTATATACGGGTTTTTATAGCGAGAAGTCATATTTGATACTTTAAATGAGCGACTAGGAGAAATTATATAACAAATTTTTACTCTTGAATCTTCATTTTCTCGAATTGACAGTTAGATTTTTCTTTAATGTTTTATGCTTAGTGAAATTTTGGATTGAAAACTTTTGATATTGATATAATCTGTGTTTCTATTATATACGGGTTTTTATAGCGAGAAGTCATATTTGATACTTTAAATGAGCGACTAGGAGAAATTATATAACAAATTTTTACTCTTGAATCTTCATTTTCTCGAATTGACAGATAGATTTTTCTTTGTGGTTTTATGCTTAGTGAAATTTTGGATTGAAAACTTTTGATATTGATATAATCTGTGTTTCTCTTATATACGGGTTTTTATAGCGAGAAGTCATATTTGATACTTTAAATGAGCGACTAGGAGAAATTATATAACAAATTTTTACTCTTGAATCTTCATTTTCTCGAATTGACAGTTAGATTTTTCTTTAATGTTTTATGCTTAGTGAAATTTTGGATTGAAAACTTTTGATATTGATATAATCTGTGTTTCTATTATATACGGGTTTTTATAGCGAGAAGTCATATTTGATACTTTAAATGAGCGACTAGGAGAAATTATATAACAAATTTTTACTCTTGAATCTTCATTTTCTCGAATTGACAGATAGATTTTTCTTTGTGGTTTTATGCTTAGTGAAATTTTGGATTGAAAACTTTTGATATTGATATAATCTGTGTTTCTCTTATATACGGGTTTTTATAGCGAGAAGTCATATTTGATACTTTAAATGAGCGACTAGGAGAAATTATATAACAAATTTTTACTCTTGAATCTTCATTTTCTCGAATTGACAGTTAGATTTTTCTTTAATGTTTTATGCTTAGTGAAATTTTGGATTGAAAACTTTTGATATTGATATAATCTGTGTTTCTATTATATACGGGTTTTTATAGCGAGAAGTCATATTTGATACTTTAAATGAGCGACTAGGAGAAATTATATAACAAAATTTTACTCTTGAATCTTCATTTTCTCGAATTGACAGTTAGATTTTTCTTTAATGTTTTATGCTTAGTGAAATTTTGGATTGAAAACTTTTGATATTGATATAATCTGTGTTTCTATTATATACGGGTTTTTATAGCGAGAAGTCATATTTGATACTTTAAATGAGCGACTAGGAGAAATTATATAACAAATTTTTACTCTTGAATCTTCATTTTCTCGAATTGACAGTTAGATTTTTCTTTAATGTTTTATGCTTAGTGAAATTTTGGATTGAAAACTTTTGATATTGATATAATCTGTGTTTCTATTATATACGGGTTTTTATAGCGAGAAGTCATATTTGATACTTTAAATGAGCGACTAGGAGAAATTATATAACAAATTTTTACTCTTGAATCTTCATTTTCTCGAATTGACAGATAGATTTTTCTTTGTGGTTTTATGCTTAGTGAAATTTTGGATTGAAAACTTTTGATATTGATATAATCTGTGTTTCTCTTATATACGGGTTTTTATAGCGAGAAGTCATATTTGATACTTTAAATGAGCGACTAGGAGAAATTATATAACAAATTTTTACTCTTGAATCTTCATTTTCTCGAATTGACAGATAGATTTTTCTTTGTGGTTTTATGCTTAGTGAAATTTTGGATTGAAAACTTTTGATATTGATATAATCTGTGTTTCTCTTATATACGGGTTTTTATAGCGAGAAGTCATATTTGATACTTTAAATGAGCGACTAGGAGAAATTATATAACAAATTTTTACTCTTGAATCTTCATTTTCTCGAATTGACAGATAGATTTTTCTTTGTGGTTTTATGCTTAGTGAAATTTTGGATTGAAAACTTTTGATATTGATATAATCTGTGTTTCTCTTATATACGGGTTTTTATAGCGAGAAGTCATATTTGATACTTTAAATGAGCGACTAGGAGAAATTATATAACAAATTTTTACTCTTGAATCTTCATTTTCTCGAATTGACAGATAGATTTTTCTTTGTGGTTTTATGCTTAGTGAAATTTTGGATTGAAAACTTTTGATATTGATATAATCTGTGTTTCTATTATATACGGGTTTTTATAGCGAGAAGTCATATTTGATACTTTAAATGAGCGACTAGGAGAAATTATATAACAACATTTTACTCTTGAATCTTCATTTTCTCGAATTGACAGATAGATTTTTCTTTGTGGTTTTATGCTTAGTGAAATTTTGGATTGAAAACTTTTGATATTGATATAATCTGTGTTTCTCTTATATACGGGTTTTTATAGCGAGAAGTCATATTTGATACTTTAAATGAGCGACTAGGAGAAATTATATAACAAATTTTTACTCTTGAATCTTCATTTTCTCGAATTGACAGATAGATTTTTCTTTGTGGTTTTATGCTTAGTGAAATTTTGGATTGAAAACTTTTGATATTGATATAATCTGTGTTTCTCTTATATACGGGTTTTTATAGCGAGAAGTCATATTTGATACTTTAAATGAGCGACTAGGAGAAATTATATAACAAATTTTTACTCTTGAATCTTCATTTTCTCGAATTGACAGTTAGATTTTTCTTTAATGTTTTATGCTTAGTGAAATTTTGGATTGAAAACTTTTGATATTGATATAATCTGTGTTTCTATTATATACGGGTTTTTATAGCGAGAAGTCATATTTGATACTTTAAATGAGCGACTAGGAGAAATTATATAACAAATTTTTACTCTTGAATCTTCATTTTCTCGAATTGACAGATAGATTTTTCTTTGTGGTTTTATGCTTAGTGAAATTTTGGATTGAAAACTTTTGATATTGATATAATCTGTGTTTCTCTTATATACGGGTTTTTATAGCGAGAAGTCATATTTGATACTTTAAATGAGCGACTAGGAGAAATTATATAACAAAATTTTACTCTTGAATCTTCATTTTCTCGAATTGACAGTTAGATTTTTCTTTAATGTTTTATGCTTAGTGAAATTTTGGATTGAAAACTTTTGATATTGATATAATCTGTGTTTCTATTATATACGGGTTTTTATAGCGAGAAGTCATATTTGATACTTTAAATGAGCGACTAGGAGAAATTATATAACAAATTTTTACTCTTGAATCTTCATTTTCTCGAATTGACAGATAGATTTTTCTTTGTGGTTTTATGCTTAGTGAAATTTTGGATTGAAAACTTTTGATATTGATATAATCTGTGTTTCTCTTATATACGGGTTTTTATAGCGAGAAGTCATATTTGATACTTTAAATGAGCGACTAGGAGAAATTATATAACAAAATTTTACTCTTGAATCTTCATTTTCTCGAATTGACAGTTAGATTTTTCTTTAATGTTTTATGCTTAGTGAAATTTTGGATTGAAAACTTTTGATATTGATATAATCTGTGTTTCTATTATATACGGGTTTTTATAGCGAGAAGTCATATTTGATACTTTAAATGAGCGACTAGGAGAAATTATATAACAAATTTTTACTCTTGAATCTTCATTTTCTCGAATTGACAGATAGATTTTTCTTTGTGGTTTTATGCTTAGTGAAATTTTGGATTGAAAACTTTTGATATTGATATAATCTGTGTTTCTCTTATATACGGGTTTTTATAGCGAGAAGTCATATTTGATACTTTAAATGAGCGACTAGGAGAAATTATATAACAAATTTTTACTCTTGAATCTTCATTTTCTCGAATTGACAGATAGATTTTTCTTTGTGGTTTTATGCTTAGTGAAATTTTGGATTGAAAACTTTTGATATTGATATAATCTGTGTTTCTCTTATATACGGGTTTTTATAGCGAGAAGTCATATTTGATACTTTAAATGAGCGACTAGGAGAAATTATATAACAAATTTTTACTCTTGAATCTTCATTTTCTCGAATTGACAGATAGATTTTTCTTTGTGGTTTTATGCTTAGTGAAATTTTGGATTGAAAACTTTTGATATTGATATAATCTGTGTTTCTATTATATACGGGTTTTTATAGCGAGAAGTCATATTTGATACTTTAAATGAGCGACTAGGAGAAATTATATAACAACATTTTACTCTTGAATCTTCATTTTCTCGAATTGACAGATAGATTTTTCTTTGTGGTTTTATGCTTAGTGAAATTTTGGATTGAAAACTTTTGATATTGATATAATCTGTGTTTCTCTTATATACGGGTTTTTATAGCGAGAAGTCATATTTGATACTTTAAATGAGCGACTAGGAGAAATTATATAACAAATTTTTACTCTTGAATCTTCATTTTCTCGAATTGACAGATAGATTTTTCTTTGTGGTTTTATGCTTAGTGAAATTTTGGATTGAAAACTTTTGATATTGATATAATCTGTGTTTCTCTTATATACGGGTTTTTATAGCGAGAAGTCATATTTGATACTTTAAATGAGCGACTAGGAGAAATTATATAACAAATTTTTACTCTTGAATCTTCATTTTCTCGAATTGACAGATAGATTTTTCTTTGTGGTTTTATGCTTAGTGAAATTTTGGATTGAAAACTTTTGATATTGATATAATCTGTGTTTCTCTTATATACGGGTTTTTATAGCGAGAAGTCATATTTGATACTTTAAATGAGCGACTAGGAGAAATTATATAACAAATTTTTACTCTTGAATCTTCATTTTCTCGAATTGACAGATAGATTTTTCTTTGTGGTTTTATGCTTAGTGAAATTTTGGATTGAAAACTTTTGATATTGATATAATCTGTGTTTCTATTATATACGGGTTTTTATAGCGAGAAGTCATATTTGATACTTTAAATGAGCGACTAGGAGAAATTATATAACAACATTTTACTCTTGAATCTTCATTTTCTCGAATTGACAGATAGATTTTTCTTTGTGGTTTTATGCTTAGTGAAATTTTGGATTGAAAACTTTTGATATTGATATAATCTGTGTTTCTCTTATATACGGGTTTTTATAGCGAGAAGTCATATTTGATACTTTAAATGAGCGACTAGGAGAAATTATATAACAAATTTTTACTCTTGAATCTTCATTTTCTCGAATTGACAGATAGATTTTTCTTTGTGGTTTTATGCTTAGTGAAATTTTGGATTGAAAACTTTTGATATTGATATAATCTGTGTTTCTCTTATATACGGGTTTTTATAGCGAGAAGTCATATTTGATACTTTAAATGAGCGACTAGGAGAAATTATATAACAACATTTTACTCTTGAATCTTCATTTTCTCGAATTGACAGATAGATTTTTCTTTGTGGTTTTATGCTTAGTGAAATTTTGGATTGAAAACTTTTGATATTGATATAATCTGTGTTTCTCTTATATACGGGTTTTTATAGCGAGAAGTCATATTTGATACTTTAAATGAGCGACTAGGAGAAATTATATAACAAATTTTTACTCTTGAATCTTCATTTTCTCGAATTGACAGATAGATTTTTCTTTGTGGTTTTATGCTTAGTGAAATTTTGGATTGAAAACTTTTGATATTGATATAATCTGTGTTTCTCTTATATACGGGTTTTTATAGCGAGAAGTCATTTTTGATACTTTAAATGAGCGACTAGGAGAAATTATATAACAACATTTTACTCTTGAATCTTCATTTTCTCGAATTGACAGATAGATTTTTCTTTGTGGTTTTATGCTTAGTGAAATTTTGGATTGAAAACTTTTGATATTGATATAATCTGTGTTTCTCTTATATACGGGTTTTTATAGCGAGAAGTCATATTTGATACTTTAAATGAGCGACTAGGAGAAATTATATAACAAATTTTTACTCTTGAATCTTCATTTTCTCGAATTGACAGATAGATTTTTCTTTGTGGTTTTATGCTTAGTGAAATTTTGGATTGAAAACTTTTGATATTGATATAATCTGTGTTTCTATTATATACGGGTTTTTATAGCGAGAAGTCATATTTGATACTTTAAATGAGCGACTAGGAGAAATTATATAACAACATTTTACTCTTGAATCTTCATTTTCTCGAATTGACAGATAGATTTTTCTTTGTGGTTTTATGCTTAGTGAAATTTTGGATTGAAAACTTTTGATATTGATATAATCTGTGTTTCTCTTATATACGGGTTTTTATAGCGAGAAGTCATTTTTGATACTTTAAATGAGCGACTAGGAGAAATTATATAACAACATTTTACTCTTGAATCTTCATTTTCTCGAATTGACAGATAGATTTTTCTTTGTGGTTTTATGCTTAGTGAAATTTTGGATTGAAAACTTTTGATATTGATATAATCTGTGTTTCTCTTATATACGGGTTTTTATAGCGAGAAGTCATATTTGATACTTTAAATGAGCGACTAGGAGAAATTATATAACAAATTTTTACTCTTGAATCTTCATTTTCTCGAATTGACAGATAGATTTTTCTTTGTGGTTTTATGCTTAGTGAAATTTTGGATTGAAAACTTTTGATATTGATATAATCTGTGTTTCTCTTATATACGGGTTTTTATAGCGAGAAGTCATATTTGATACTTTAAATGAGCGACTAGGAGAAATTATATAACAAAATTTTACTCTTGAATCTTCATTTTCTCGAATTGACAGTTAGATTTTTCTTTAATGTTTTATGCTTAGTGAAATTTTGGATTGAAAACTTTTGATATTGATATAATCTGTGTTTCTATTATATACGGGTTTTTATAGCGAGAAGTCATATTTGATACTTTAAATGAGCGACTAGGAGAAATTATATAACAAATTTTTACTCTTGAATCTTCATTTTCTCGAATTGACAGATAGATTTTTCTTTGTGGTTTTATGCTTAGTGAAATTTTGGATTGAAAACTTTTGATATTGATATAATCTGTGTTTCTCTTATATACGGGTTTTTATAGCGAGAAGTCATATTTGATACTTTAAATGAGCGACTAGGAGAAATTATATAACAACATTTTACTCTTGAATCTTCATTTTCTCGAATTGACAGATAGATTTTTCTTTGTGGTTTTATGCTTAGTGAAATTTTGGATTGAAAACTTTTGATATTGATATAATCTGTGTTTCTCTTATATACGGGTTTTTATAGCGAGAAGTCATATTTGATACTTTAAATGAGCGACTAGGAGAAATTATATAACAAATTTTTACTCTTGAATCATCATTTTCTCGAATTGACAGATAGATTTTTCTTTGTGGTTTTATGCTTAGTGAAATTTTGGATTGAAAACTTTTGATATTGATATAATCTGTGTTTCTCTTATATACGGGTTTTTATAGCGAGAAGTCATATTTGATACTTTAAATGAGCGACTAGGAGAAATTATATAACAACATTTTACTCTTGAATCTTCATTTTCTCGAATTGACAGATAGATTTTTCTTTGTGGTTTTATGCTTAGTGAAATTTTGGATTGAAAACTTTTGATATTGATATAATCTGTGTTTCTCTTATATACGGGTTTTTATAGCGAGAAGTCATATTTGATACTTTAAATGAGCGACTAGGAGAAATTATATAACAAATTTTTACTCTTGAATCTTCATTTTCTCGAATTGACAGATAGATTTTTCTTTGTGGTTTTATGCTTAGTGAAATTTTGGATTGAAAACTTTTGATATTGATATAATCTGTGTTTCTATTATATACGGGTTTTTATAGCGAGAAGTCATATTTGATACTTTAAATGAGCGACTAGGAGAAATTATATAACAAATTTTTACTCTTGAATCTTCATTTTCTCGAATTGACAGATAGATTTTTCTTTGTGGTTTTATGCTTAGTGAAATTTTGGATTGAAAACTTTTGATATTGATATAATCTGTGTTTCTCTTATATACGGGTTTTTATAGCGAGAAGTCATATTTGATACTTTAAATGAGCGACTAGGAGAAATTATATAACAAATTTTTACTCTTGAATCTTCATTTTCTCGAATTGACAGATAGATTTTTCTTTGTGGTTTTATGCTTAGTGAAATTTTGGATTGAAAACTTTTGATATTGATATAATCTGTGTTTCTCTTATATACGGGTTTTTATAGCGAGAAGTCATATTTGATACTTTAAATGAGCGACTAGGAGAAATTATATAACAACATTTTACTCTTGAATCTTCATTTTCTCGAATTGACAGATAGATTTTTCTTTGTGGTTTTATGCTTAGTGAAATTTTGGATTGAAAACTTTTGATATTGATATAATCTGTGTTTCTCTTATATACGGGTTTTTATAGCGAGAAGTCATATTTGATACTTTAAATGAGCGACTAGGAGAAATTATATAACAAATTTTTACTCTTGAATCTTCATTTTCTCGAATTGACAGATAGATTTTTCTTTGTGGTTTTATGCTTAGTGAAATTTTGGATTGAAAACTTTTGATATTGATATAATCTGTGTTTCTATTATATACGGGTTTTTATAGCGAGAAGTCATATTTGATACTTTAAATGAGCGACTAGGAGAAATTATATAACAAATTTTTACTCTTGAATCTTCATTTTCTCGAATTGACAGATAGATTTTTCTTTGTGGTTTTATGCTTAGTGAAATTTTGGATTGAAAACTTTTGATATTGATATAATCTGTGTTTCTCTTATATACGGGTTTTTATAGCGAGAAGTCATATTTGATACTTTAAATGAGCGACTAGGAGAAATTATATAACAAATTTTTACTCTTGAATCTTCATTTTCTCGAATTGACAGATAGATTTTTCTTTGTGGTTTTATGCTTAGTGAAATTTTGGATTGAAAACTTTTGATATTGATATAATCTGTGTTTCTATTATATACGGGTTTTTATAGCGAGAAGTCATATTTGATACTTTAAATGAGCGACTAGGAGAAATTATATAACAAATTTTTACTCTTGAATCTTCATTTTCTCGAATTGACAGATAGATTTTTCTTTGTGGTTTTATGCTTAGTGAAATTTTGGATTGAAAACTTTTGATATTGATATAATCTGTGTTTCTCTTATATACGGGTTTTTATAGCGAGAAGTCATATTTGATACTTTAAATGAGCGACTAGGAGAAATTATATAACAACATTTTACTCTTGAATCTTCATTTTCTCGAATTGACAGATAGATTTTTCTTTGTGGTTTTATGCTTAGTGAAATTTTGGATTGAAAACTTTTGATATTGATATAATCTGTGTTTCTCTTATATACGGGTTTTTATAGCGAGAAGTCATATTTGATACTTTAAATGAGCGACTAGGAGAAATTATATAACAAATTTTTACTCTTGAATCTTCATTTTCTCGAATTGACAGATAGATTTTTCTTTGTGGTTTTATGCTTAGTGAAATTTTGGATTGAAAACTTTTGATATTGATATAATCTGTGTTTCTCTTATATACGGGTTTTTATAGCGAGAAGTCATTTTTGATACTTTAAATGAGCGACTAGGAGAAATTATATAACAACATTTTACTCTTGAATCTTCATTTTCTCGAATTGACAGATAGATTTTTCTTTGTGGTTTTATGCTTAGTGAAATTTTGGATTGAAAACTTTTGATATTGATATAATCTGTGTTTCTCTTATATACGGGTTTTTATAGCGAGAAGTCATATTTGATACTTTAAATGAGCGACTAGGAGAAATTATATAACAAATTTTTACTCTTGAATCTTCATTTTCTCGAATTGACAGATAGATTTTTCTTTGTGGTTTTATGCTTAGTGAAATTTTGGATTGAAAACTTTTGATATTGATATAATCTGTGTTTCTCTTATATACGGGTTTTTATAGCGAGAAGTCATATTTGATACTTTAAATGAGCGACTAGGAGAAATTATATAACAACATTTTACTCTTGAATCTTCATTTTCTCGAATTGACAGATAGATTTTTCTTTGTGGTTTTATGCTTAGTGAAATTTTGGATTGAAAACTTTTGATATTGATATAATCTGTGTTTCTCTTATATACGGGTTTTTATAGCGAGAAGTCATATTTGATACTTTAAATGAGCGACTAGGAGAAATTATATAACAAATTTTTACTCTTGAATTTTCATTTTCTCGAATTGACAGATAGATTTTTCTTTGTGGTTTTATGCTTAGTGAAATTTTGGATTGAAAACTTTTGATATTGATATAATCTGTGTTTCTATTATATACGGGTTTTTATAGCGAGAAGTCATATTTGATACTTTAAATGAGCGACTAGGAGAAATTATATAACAAATTTTTACTCTTGAATCTTCATTTTCTCGAATTGACAGATAGATTTTTCTTTGTGGTTTTATGCTTAGTGAAATTTTGGATTGAAAACTTTTGATATTGATATAATCTGTGTTTCTCTTATATACGGGTTTTTATAGCGAGAAGTCATATTTGATACTTTAAATGAGCGACTAGGAGAAATTATATAACAAATTTTTACTCTTGAATCTTCATTTTCTCGAATTGACAGATAGATTTTTCTTTGTGGTTTTATGCTTAGTGAAATTTTGGATTGAAAACTTTTGATATTGATATAATCTGTGTTTCTATTATATACGGGTTTTTATAGCGAGAAGTCATATTTGATACTTTAAATGAGCGACTAGGAGAAATTATATAACAAATTTTTACTCTTGAATCTTCATTTTCTCGAATTGACAGATAGATTTTTCTTTGTGGTTTTATGCTTAGTGAAATTTTGGATTGAAAACTTTTGATATTGATATAATCTGTGTTTCTCTTATATACGGGTTTTTATAGCGAGAAGTCATATTTGATACTTTAAATGAGCGACTAGGAGAAATTATATAACAACATTTTACTCTTGAATCTTCATTTTCTCGAATTGACAGATAGATTTTTCTTTGTGGTTTTATGCTTAGTGAAATTTTGGATTGAAAACTTTTGATATTGATATAATCTGTGTTTCTCTTATATACGGGTTTTTATAGCGAGAAGTCATATTTGATACTTTAAATGAGCGACTAGGAGAAATTATATAACAAATTTTTACTCTTGAATCTTCATTTTCTCGAATTGACAGATAGATTTTTCTTTGTGGTTTTATGCTTAGTGAAATTTTGGATTGAAAACTTTTGATATTGATATAATCTGTGTTTCTCTTATATACGGGTTTTTATAGCGAGAAGTCATTTTTGATACTTTAAATGAGCGACTAGGAGAAATTATATAACAACATTTTACTCTTGAATCTTCATTTTCTCGAATTGACAGATAGATTTTTCTTTGTGGTTTTATGCTTAGTGAAATTTTGGATTGAAAACTTTTGATATTGATATAATCTGTGTTTCTATTATATACGGGTTTTTATAGCGAGAAGTCATATTTGATACTTTAAATGAGCGACTAGGAGAAATTATATAACAAATTTTTACTCTTGAATCTTCATTTTCTCGAATTGACAGATAGATTTTTCTTTGTGGTTTTATGCTTAGTGAAATTTTGGATTGAAAACTTTTGATATTGATATAATCTGTGTTTCTCTTATATACGGGTTTTTATAGCGAGAAGTCATATTTGATACTTTAAATGAGCGACTAGGAGAAATTATATAACAAATTTTTACTCTTGAATCTTCATTTTCTCGAATTGACAGATAGATTTTTCTTTGTGGTTTTATGCTTAGTGAAATTTTGGATTGAAAACTTTTGATATTGATATAATCTGTGTTTCTCTTATATACGGGTTTTTATAGCGAGAAGTCATATTTGATACTTTAAATGAGCGACTAGGAGAAATTATATAACAAATTTTTACTCTTGAATCTTCATTTTCTCGAATTGACAGATAGATTTTTCTTTGTGGTTTTATGCTTAGTGAAATTTTGGATTGAAAACTTTTGATATTGATATAATCTGTGTTTCTATTATATACGGGTTTTTATAGCGAGAAGTCATATTTGATACTTTAAATGAGCGACTAGGAGAAATTATATAACAAATTTTTACTCTTGAATCTTCATTTTCTCGAATTGACAGATAGATTTTTCTTTGTGGTTTTATGCTTAGTGAAATTTTGGATTGAAAACTTTTGATATTGATATAATCTGTGTTTCTCTTATATACGGGTTTTTATAGCGAGAAGTCATATTTGATACTTTAAATGAGCGACTAGGAGAAATTATATAACAACATTTTACTCTTGAATCTTCATTTTCTCGAATTGACAGATAGATTTTTCTTTGTGGTTTTATGCTTAGTGAAATTTTGGATTGAAAACTTTTGATATTGATATAATCTGTGTTTCTCTTATATACGGGTTTTTATAGCGAGAAGTCATATTTGATACTTTAAATGAGCGACTAGGAGAAATTATATAACAAATTTTTACTCTTGAATCTTCATTTTCTCGAATTGACAGATAGATTTTTCTTTGTGGTTTTATGCTTAGTGAAATTTTGGATTGAAAACTTTTGATATTGATATAATCTGTGTTTCTCTTATATACGGGTTTTTATAGCGAGAAGTCATATTTGATACTTTAAATGAGCGACTAGGAGAAATTATATAACAACATTTTACTCTTGAATCTTCATTTTCTCGAATTGACAGATAGATTTTTCTTTGTGGTTTTATGCTTAGTGAAATTTTGGATTGAAAACTTTTGATATTGATATAATCTGTGTTTCTCTTATATACGGGTTTTTATAGCGAGAAGTCATATTTGATACTTTAAATGAGCGACTAGGAGAAATTATATAACAAATTTTTACTCTTGAATCTTCATTTTCTCGAATTGACAGATAGATTTTTCTTTGTGGTTTTATGCTTAGTGAAATTTTGGATTGAAAACTTTTGATATTGATATAATCTGTGTTTCTCTTATATACGGGTTTTTATAGCGAGAAGTCATATTTGATACTTTAAATGAGCGACTAGGAGAAATTATATAACAACATTTTACTCTTGAATCTTCATTTTCTCGAATTGACAGATAGATTTTTCTTTGTGGTTTTATGCTTAGTGAAATTTTGGATTGAAAACTTTTGATATTGATATAATCTGTGTTTCTCTTATATACGGGTTTTTATAGCGAGAAGTCATATTTGATACTTTAAATGAGCGACTAGGAGAAATTATATAACAAATTTTTACTCTTGAATCTTCATTTTCTCGAATTGACAGATAGATTTTTCTTTGTGGTTTTATGCTTAGTGAAATTTTGGATTGAAAACTTTTGATATTGATATAATCTGTGTTTCTATTATATACGGGTTTTTATAGCGAGAAGTCATATTTGATACTTTAAATGAGCGACTAGGAGAAATTATATAACAAATTTTTACTCTTGAATCTTCATTTTCTCGAATTGACAGATAGATTTTTCTTTGTGGTTTTATGCTTAGTGAAATTTTGGATTGAAAACTTTTGATATTGATATAATCTGTGTTTCTCTTATATACGGGTTTTTATAGCGAGAAGTCATATTTGATACTTTAAATGAGCGACTAGGAGAAATTATATAACAAATTTTTACTCTTGAATCTTCATTTTCTCGAATTGACAGATAGATTTTTCTTTGTGGTTTTATGCTTAGTGAAATTTTGGATTGAAAACTTTTGATATTGATATAATCTGTGTTTCTATTATATACGGGTTTTTATAGCGAGAAGTCATATTTGATACTTTAAATGAGCGACTAGGAGAAATTATATAACAAATTTTTACTCTTGAATCTTCATTTTCTCGAATTGACAGATAGATTTTTCTTTGTGGTTTTATGCTTAGTGAAATTTTGGATTGAAAACTTTTGATATTGATATAATCTGTGTTTCTCTTATATACGGGTTTTTATAGCGAGAAGTCATATTTGATACTTTAAATGAGCGACTAGGAGAAATTATATAACAACATTTTACTCTTGAATCTTCATTTTCTCGAATTGACAGATAGATTTTTCTTTGTGGTTTTATGCTTAGTGAAATTTTGGATTGAAAACTTTTGATATTGATATAATCTGTGTTTCTCTTATATACGGGTTTTTATAGCGAGAAGTCATATTTGATACTTTAAATGAGCGACTAGGAGAAATTATATAACAAATTTTTACTCTTGAATCTTCATTTTCTCGAATTGACAGATAGATTTTTCTTTGTGGTTTTATGCTTAGTGAAATTTTGGATTGAAAACTTTTGATATTGATATAATCTGTGTTTCTCTTATATACGGGTTTTTATAGCGAGAAGTCATTTTTGATACTTTAAATGAGCGACTAGGAGAAATTATATAACAACATTTTACTCTTGAATCTTCATTTTCTCGAATTGACAGATAGATTTTTCTTTGTGGTTTTATGCTTAGTGAAATTTTGGATTGAAAACTTTTGATATTGATATAATCTGTGTTTCTCTTATATACGGGTTTTTATAGCGAGAAGTCATATTTGATACTTTAAATGAGCGACTAGGAGAAATTATATAACAAATTTTTACTCTTGAATCTTCATTTTCTCGAATTGACAGATAGATTTTTCTTTGTGGTTTTATGCTTAGTGAAATTTTGGATTGAAAACTTTTGATATTGATATAATCTGTGTTTCTCTTATATACGGGTTTTTATAGCGAGAAGTCATATTTGATACTTTAAATGAGCGACTAGGAGAAATTATATAACAACATTTTACTCTTGAATCTTCATTTTCTCGAATTGACAGATAGATTTTTCTTTGTGGTTTTATGCTTAGTGAAATTTTGGATTGAAAACTTTTGATATTGATATAATCTGTGTTTCTCTTATATACGGGTTTTTATAGCGAGAAGTCATATTTGATACTTTAAATGAGCGACTAGGAGAAATTATATAACAAATTTTTACTCTTGAATCTTCATTTTCTCGAATTGACAGATAGATTTTTCTTTGTGGTTTTATGCTTAGTGAAATTTTGGATTGAAAACTTTTGATATTGATATAATCTGTGTTTCTCTTATATACGGGTTTTTATAGCGAGAAGTCATTTTTGATACTTTAAATGAGCGACTAGGAGAAATTATATAACAACATTTTACTCTTGAATCTTCATTTTCTCGAATTGACAAATAGATTTTTCTTTGTGGTTTTATGCTTAGTGAAATTTTGGATTGAAAACTTTTGATATTGATATAATCTGTGTTTCTCTTATATACGGGTTTTTATAGCGAGAAGTCATTTTTGATACTTTAAATGAGCGACTAGGAGAAATTATATAACAACATTTTACTCTTGAATCTTCATTTTCTCGAATTGACAGATAGATTTTTCTTTGTGGTTTTATGCTTAGTGAAATTTTGGATTGAAAACTTTTGATATTGATATAATCTGTGTTTCTCTTATATACGGGTTTTTATAGCGAGAAGTCATATTTGATACTTTAAATGAGCGACTAGGAGAAATTATATAACAAATTTTTACTCTTGAATCTTCATTTTCTCGAATTGACAGATAGATTTTTCTTTGTGGTTTTATGCTTAGTGAAATTTTGGATTGAAAACTTTTGATATTGATATAATCTGTGTTTCTCTTATATACGGGTTTTTATAGCGAGAAGTCATATTTGATACTTTAAATGAGCGACTAGGAGAAATTATATAACAAAATTTTACTCTTGAATCTTCATTTTCTCGAATTGACAGTTAGATTTTTCTTTAATGTTTTATGCTTAGTGAAATTTTGGATTGAAAACTTTTGATATTGATATAATCTGTGTTTCTATTATATACGGGTTTTTATAGCGAGAAGTCATATTTGATACTTTAAATGAGCGACTAGGAGAAATTATATAACAACATTTTTACTCTTGAATCTTCATTTTCTCGAATTGACAGATAGATTTTTCTTTGTGGTTTTATGCTTAGTGAAATTTTGGATTGAAAACTTTTGATATTGATATAATCTGTGTTTCTCTTATATACGGGTTTTTATAGCGAGAAGTCATATTTGATACTTTAAATGAGCGACTAGGAGAAATTATATAACAAAATTTTACTCTTGAATCTTCATTTACTCGAATTGACAGTTAGATTTTTCTTTAATGTTTTATGCTTAGTGAAATTTTGGATTGAAAACTTTTGATATTGATATAATCTGTGTTTCTCTTATATACGGGTTTTTATAGCGAGAAGTCATATTTGATACTTTAAATGAGCGACTAGGAGAAATTATATAACAAATTTTTACTCTTGAATCTTCATTTTCTCGAATTGACAGATAGATTTTTCTTTGTGGTTTTATGCTTAGTGAAATTTTGGATTGAAAACTTTTGATATTGATATAATCTGTGTTTCTCTTATATACGGGTTTTTATAGCGAGAAGTCATATTTGATACTTTAAATGAGCGACTAGGAGAAATTATATAACAAAATTTTACTCTTGAATCTTCATTTTCTCGAATTGACAGTTAGATTTTTCTTTAATGTTTTATGCTTAGTGAAATTTTGGATTGAAAACTTTTGATATTGATATAATCTGTGTTTCTATTATATACGGGTTTTTATAGCGAGAAGTCATATTTGATACTTTAAATGAGCGACTAGGAGAAATTATATAACAAATTTTTACTCTTGAATCTTCATTTTCTCGAATTGACAGATAGATTTTTCTTTGTGGTTTTATGCTTAGTGAAATTTTGGATTGAAAACTTTTGATATTGATATAATCTGTGTTTCTCTTATATACGGGTTTTTATAGCGAGAAGTCATATTTGATACTTTAAATGAGCGACTAGGAGAAATTATATAACAAAATTTTACTCTTGAATCTTCATTTTCTCGAATTGACAGTTAGATTTTTCTTTAATGTTTTATGCTTAGTGAAATTTTGGATTGAAAACTTTTGATATTGATATAATCTGTGTTTCTATTATATACGGGTTTTTATAGCGAGAAGTCATATTTGATACTTTAAATGAGCGACTAGGAGAAATTATATAACAAATTTTTACTCTTGAATCTTCATTTTCTCGAATTGACAGATAGATTTTTCTTTGTGGTTTTATGCTTAGTGAAATTTTGGATTGAAAACTTTTGATATTGATATAATCTGTGTTTCTCTTATATACGGGTTTTTATAGCGAGAAGTCATATTTGATACTTTAAATGAGCGACTAGGAGAAATTATATAACAAATTTTTACTCTTGAATCTTCATTTTCTCGAATTGACAGATAGATTTTTCTTTGTGGTTTTATGCTTAGTGAAATTTTGGATTGAAAACTTTTGATATTGATATAATCTGTGTTTCTCTTATATACGGGTTTTTATAGCGAGAAGTCATATTTGATACTTTAAATGAGCGACTAGGAGAAATTATATAACAACATTTTACTCTTGAATCTTCATTTTCTCGAATTGACAGATAGATTTTTCTTTGTGGTTTTATGCTTAGTGAAATTTTGGATTGAAAACTTTTGATATTGATATAATCTGTGTTTCTCTTATATACGGGTTTTTATAGCGAGAAGTCATATTTGATACTTTAAATGAGCGACTAGGAGAAATTATATAACAAATTTTTACTCTTGAATCTTCATTTTCTCGAATTGACAGATAGATTTTTCTTTGTGGTTTTATGCTTAGTGAAATTTTGGATTGAAAACTTTTGATATTGATATAATCTGTGTTTCTCTTATATACGGGTTTTTATAGCGAGAAGTCATATTTGATACTTTAAATGAGCGACTAGGAGAAATTATATAACAACATTTTACTCTTGAATCTTCATTTTCTCGAATTGACAGATAGATTTTTCTTTGTGGTTTTATGCTTAGTGAAATTTTGGATTGAAAACTTTTGATATTGATATAATCTGTGTTTCTCTTATATACGGGTTTTTATAGCGAGAAGTCATATTTGATACTTTAAATGAGCGACTAGGAGAAATTATATAACAAATTTTTACTCTTGAATCTTCATTTTCTCGAATTGACAGATAGATTTTTCTTTGTGGTTTTATGCTTAGTGAAATTTTGGATTGAAAACTTTTGATATTGATATAATCTGTGTTTCTCTTATATACGGGTTTTTATAGCGAGAAGTCATTTTTGATACTTTAAATGAGCGACTAGGAGAAATTATATAACAACATTTTACTCTTGAATCTTCATTTTCTCGAATTGACAAATAGATTTTTCTTTGTGGTTTTATGCTTAGTGAAATTTTGGATTGAAAACTTTTGATATTGATATAATCTGTGTTTCTCTTATATACGGGTTTTTATAGCGAGAAGTCATTTTTGATACTTTAAATGAGCGACTAGGAGAAATTATATAACAACATTTTACTCTTGAATCTTCATTTTCTCGAATTGACAGATAGATTTTTCTTTGTGGTTTTATGCTTAGTGAAATTTTGGATTGAAAACTTTTGATATTGATATAATCTGTGTTTCTCTTATATACGGGTTTTTATAGCGAGAAGTCATATTTGATACTTTAAATGAGCGACTAGGAGAAATTATATAACAAATTTTTACTCTTGAATCTTCATTTTCTCGAATTGACAGATAGATTTTTCTTTGTGGTTTTATGCTTAGTGAAATTTTGGATTGAAAACTTTTGATATTGATATAATCTGTGTTTCTCTTATATACGGGTTTTTATAGCGAGAAGTCATATTTGATACTTTAAATGAGCGACTAGGAGAAATTATATAACAAAATTTTACTCTTGAATCTTCATTTTCTCGAATTGACAGTTAGATTTTTCTTTAATGTTTTATGCTTAGTGAAATTTTGGATTGAAAACTTTTGATATTGATATAATCTGTGTTTCTATTATATACGGGTTTTTATAGCGAGAAGTCATATTTGATACTTTAAATGAGCGACTAGGAGAAATTATATAACAAATTTTTACTCTTGAATCTTCATTTTCTCGAATTGACAGATAGATTTTTCTTTGTGGTTTTATGCTTAGTGAAATTTTGGATTGAAAACTTTTGATATTGATATAATCTGTGTTTCTCTTATATACGGGTTTTTATAGCGAGAAGTCATATTTGATACTTTAAATGAGCGACTAGGAGAAATTATATAACAAAATTTTACTCTTGAATCTTCATTTTCTCGAATTGACAGTTAGATTTTTCTTTAATGTTTTATGCTTAGTGAAATTTTGGATTGAAAACTTTTGATATTGATATAATCTGTGTTTCTATTATATACGGGTTTTTATAGCGAGAAGTCATATTTGATACTTTAAATGAGCGACTAGGAGAAATTATATAACAAATTTTTACTCTTGAATCTTCATTTTCTCGAATTGACAGATAGATTTTTCTTTGTGGTTTTATGCTTAGTGAAATTTTGGATTGAAAACTTTTGATATTGATATAATCTGTGTTTCTCTTATATACGGGTTTTTATAGCGAGAAGTCATATTTGATACTTTAAATGAGCGACTAGGAGAAATTATATAACAAAATTTTACTCTTGAATCTTCATTTACTCGAATTGACAGTTAGATTTTTCTTTAATGTTTTATGCTTAGTGAAATTTTGGATTGAAAACTTTTGATATTGATATAATCTGTGTTTCTCTTATATACGGGTTTTTATAGCGAGAAGTCATATTTGATACTTTAAATGAGCGACTAGGAGAAATTATATAACAAATTTTTACTCTTGAATCTTCATTTTCTCGAATTGACAGATAGATTTTTCTTTGTGGTTTTATGCTTAGTGAAATTTTGGATTGAAAACTTTTGATATTGATATAATCTGTGTTTCTCTTATATACGGGTTTTTATAGCGAGAAGTCATATTTGATACTTTAAATGAGCGACTAGGAGAAATTATATAACAAAATTTTACTCTTGAATCTTCATTTACTCGAATTGACAGTTAGATTTTTCTTTAATGTTTTATGCTTAGTGAAATTTTGGATTGAAAACTTTTGATATTGATATAATCTGTGTTTCTATTATATACGGGTTTTTATAGCGAGAAGTCATATTTGATACTTTAAATGAGCGACTAGGAGAAATTATATAACAAATTTTTACTCTTGAATCTTCATTTTCTCGAATTGACAGATAGATTTTTCTTTGTGGTTTTATGCTTAGTGAAATTTTGGATTGAAAACTTTTGATATTGATATAATCTGTGTTTCTATTATATACGGGTTTTTATAGCGAGAAGTCATATTTGATACTTTAAATGAGCGACTAGGAGAAATTATATAACAAATTTTTACTCTTGAATCTTCATTTTCTCGAATTGACAGATAGATTTTTCTTTGTGGTTTTATGCTTAGTGAAATTTTGGATTGAAAACTTTTGATATTGATATAATCTGTGTTTCTCTTATATACGGGTTTTTATAGCGAGAAGTCATATTTGATACTTTAAATGAGCGACTAGGAGAAATTATATAACAAAATTTTACTCTTGAATCTTCATTTACTCGAATTGACAGTTAGATTTTTCTTTAATGTTTTATGCTTAGTGAAATTTTGGATTGAAAACTTTTGATATTGATATAATCTGTGTTTCTATTATATACGGGTTTTTATAGCGAGAAGTCATATTTGATACTTTAAATGAGCGACTAGGAGAAATTATATAACAAATTTTTACTCTTGAATCTTCATTTTCTCGAATTGACAGATAGATTTTTCTTTGTGGTTTTATGCTTAGTGAAATTTTGGATTGAAAACTTTTGATATTGATATAATCTGTGTTTCTCTTATATACGGGTTTTTATAGCGAGAAGTCATATTTGATACTTTAAATGAGCGACTAGGAGAAATTATATAACAAAATTTTACTCTTGAATCTTCATTTACTCGAATTGACAGTTAGATTTTTCTTTAATGTTTTATGCTTAGTGAAATTTTGGATTGAAAACTTTTGATATTGATATAATCTGTGTTTCTATTATATACGGGTTTTTATAGCGAGAAGTCATATTTGATACTTTAAATGAGCGACTAGGAGAAATTATATAACAAATTTTTACTCTTGAATCTTCATTTTCTCGAATTGACAGATAGATTTTTCTTTGTGGTTTTATGCTTAGTGAAATTTTGGATTGAAAACTTTTGATATTGATATAATCTGTGTTTCTCTTATATACGGGTTTTTATAGCGAGAAGTCATATTTGATACTTTAAATGAGCGACTAGGAGAAATTATATAACAAAATTTTACTCTTGAATCTTCATTTTCTCGAATTGACAGTTAGATTTTTCTTTAATGTTTTATGCTTAGTGAAATTTTGGATTGAAAACTTTTGATATTGATATAATCTGTGTTTCTATTATATACGGGTTTTTATAGCGAGAAGTCATATTTGATACTTTAAATGAGCGACTAGGAGAAATTATATAACAAATTTTTACTCTTGAATCTTCATTTTCTCGAATTGACAGATAGATTTTTCTTTGTGGTTTTATGCTTAGTGAAATTTTGGATTGAAAACTTTTGATATTGATATAATCTGTGTTTCTCTTATATACGGGTTTTTATAGCGAGAAGTCATATTTGATACTTTAAATGAGCGACTAGGAGAAATTATATAACAAAATTTTACTCTTGAATCTTCATTTACTCGAATTGACAGTTAGATTTTTCTTTAATGTTTTATGCTTAGTGAAATTTTGGATTGAAAACTTTTGATATTGATATAATCTGTGTTTCTATTATATACGGGTTTTTATAGCGAGAAGTCATATTTGATACTTTAAATGAGCGACTAGGAGAAATTATATAACAAATTTTTACTCTTGAATCTTCATTTTCTCGAATTGACAGATAGATTTTTCTTTGTGGTTTTATGCTTAGTGAAATTTTGGATTGAAAACTTTTGATATTGATATAATCTGTGTTTCTCTTATATACGGGTTTTTATAGCGAGAAGTCATATTTGATACTTTAAATGAGCGACTAGGAGAAATTATATAACAAAATTTTACTCTTGAATCTTCATTTTCTCGAATTGACAGTTAGATTTTTCTTTAATGTTTTATGCTTAGTGAAATTTTGGATTGAAAACTTTTGATATTGATATAATCTGTGTTTCTATTATATACGGGTTTTTATAGCGAGAAGTCATATTTGATACTTTAAATGAGCGACTAGGAGAAATTATATAACAACATTTTACTCTTGAATCTTCATTTTCTCGAATTGACAGATAGATTTTTCTTTGTGGTTTTATGCTTAGTGAAATTTTGGATTGAAAACTTTTGATATTGATATAATCTGTGTTTCTATTATATACGGGTTTTTATAGCGAGAAGTCATATTTGATACTTTAAATGAGCGACTAGGAGAAATTATATAACAAATTTTTACTCTTGAATCTTCATTTTCTCGAATTGACAGATAGATTTTTCTTTGTGGTTTTATGCTTAGTGAAATTTTGGATTGAAAACTTTTGATATTGATATAATCTGTGTTTCTCTTATATACGGGTTTTTATAGCGAGAAGTCATATTTGATACTTTAAATGAGCGACTAGGAGAAATTATATAACAAATTTTTACTCTTGAATCTTCATTTTCTCGAATTGACAGATAGATTTTTCTTTGTGGTTTTATGCTTAGTGAAATTTTGGATTGAAAACTTTTGATATTGATATAATCTGTGTTTCTCTTATATACGGGTTTTTATAGCGAGAAGTCATTTTTGATACTTTAAATGAGCGACTAGGAGAAATTATATAACAACATTTTACTCTTGAATCTTCATTTTCTCGAATTGACAGATAGATTTTTCTTTGTGGTTTTATGCTTAGTGAAATTTTGGATTGAAAACTTTTGATATTGATATAATCTGTGTTTCTCTTATATACGGGTTTTTATAGCGAGAAGTCATATTTGATACTTTAAATGAGCGACTAGGAGAAATTATATAACAACATTTTACTCTTGAATCTTCATTTTCTCGAATTGACAGATAGATTTTTCTTTGTGGTTTTATGCTTAGTGAAATTTTGGATTGAAAACTTTTGATATTGATATAATCTGTGTTTCTCTTATATACGGGTTTTTATAGCGAGAAGTCATATTTGATACTTTAAATGAGTGACTAGGAGAAATTATATAACAACATTTTACTCTTGAATCTTCATTTTCTCGAATTGACAGATAGATTTTTCTTTGTGGTTTTATCCTTAGTGAAATTTTGGATTGAAAACTTTTGATATTGATATAATCTGTGTTTCTCTTATATACGGGTTTTTATAGCGAGAAGTCATATTTGATACTTTAAATGAGCGACTAGGAGAAATTATATAACAAATTTTTACTCTTGAATCTTCATTTTCTCGAATTGACAGATAGATTTTTCTTTGTGGTTTTATGCTTAGTGAAATTTTGGATTGAAAACTTTTGATATTGATATAATCTGTGTTTCTCTTATATACGGGTTTTTATAGCGAGAAGTCATATTTGATACTTTAAATGAGCGACTAGGAGAAATTATATAACAACATTTTACTCTTGAATCTTCATTTTCTCGAATTGACAGATAGATTTTTCTTTGTGGTTTTATGCTTAGTGAAATTTTGGATTGAAAACTTTTGATATTGATATAATCTGTGTTTCTCTTATATACGGGTTTTTATAGCGAGAAGTCATATTTGATACTTTAAATGAGTGACTAGGAGAAATTATATAACAACATTTTACTCTTGAATCTTCATTTTCTCGAATTGACAGATAGATTTTTCTTTGTGGTTTTATCCTTAGTGAAATTTTGGATTGAAAACTTTTGATATTGATATAATCTGTGTTTCTCTTATATACGGGTTTTTATAGCGAGAAGTCATATTTGATACTTTAAATGAGTGACTAGGAGAAATTATATAACAACATTTTACTCTTGAATCTTCATTTTCTCGAATTGACAGATAGATTTTTCTTTGTGGTTTTATGCTTAGTGAAATTTTGGATTGAAAACTTTTGATATTGATATAATCTGTGTTTCTCTTATATACGGGTTTTTATAGCGAGAAGTCATATTTGATACTTTAAATGAGCGACTAGGAGAAATTATATAACAAATTTTTACTCTTGAATCTTCATTTTCTCGAATTGACAGATAGATTTTTCTTTGTGGTTTTATGCTTAGTGAAATTTTGGATTGAAAACTTTTGATATTGATATAATCTGTGTTTCTCTTATATACGGGTTTTTATAGCGAGAAGTCATTTTTGATACTTTAAATGAGCGACTAGGAGAAATTATATAACAACATTTTACTCTTGAATCTTCATTTTCTCGAATTGACAGATAGATTTTTCTTTGTGGTTTTATGCTTAGTGAAATTTTGGATTGAAAACTTTTGATATTGATATAATCTGTGTTTCTCTTATATACGGGTTTTTATAGCGAGAAGTCATATTTGATACTTTAAATGAGCGACTAGGAGAAATTATATAACAAATTTTTACTCTTGAATCTTCATTTTCTCGAATTGACAGATAGATTTTTCTTTGTGGTTTTATGCTTAGTGAAATTTTGGATTGAAAACTTTTGATATTGATATAATCTGTGTTTCTCTTATATACGGGTTTTTATAGCGAGAAGTCATATTTGATACTTTAAATGAGCGACTAGGAGAAATTATATAACAAATTTTTACTCTTGAATCTTCATTTTCTCGAATTGACAGATAGATTTTTCTTTGTGGTTTTATGCTTAGTGAAATTTTGGATTGAAAACTTTTGATATTGATATAATCTGTGTTTCTCTTATATACGGGTTTTTATAGCGAGAAGTCATTTTTGATACTTTAAATGAGCGACTAGGAGAAATTATATAACAACATTTTACTCTTGAATCTTCATTTTCTCGAATTGACAGATAGATTTTTCTTTGTGGTTTTATGCTTAGTGAAATTTTGGATTGAAAACTTTTGATATTGATATAATCTGTGTTTCTCTTATATACGGGTTTTTATAGCGAGAAGTCATATTTGATACTTTAAATGAGCGACTAGGAGAAATTATATAACAAATTTTTACTCTTGAATCTTCATTTTCTCGAATTGACAGATAGATTTTTCTTTGTGGTTTTATGCTTAGTGAAATTTTGGATTGAAAACTTTTGATATTGATATAATCTGTGTTTCTCTTATATACGGGTTTTTATAGCGAGAAGTCATATTTGATACTTTAAATGAGCGACTAGGAGAAATTATATAACAACATTTTACTCTTGAATCTTCATTTTCTCGAATTGACAGATAGATTTTTCTTTGTGGTTTTATGCTTAGTGAAATTTTGGATTGAAAACTTTTGATATTGATATAATCTGTGTTTCTCTTATATACGGGTTTTTATAGCGAGAAGTCATATTTGATACTTTAAATGAGTGACTAGGAGAAATTATATAACAACATTTTACTCTTGAATCTTCATTTTCTCGAATTGACAGATAGATTTTTCTTTGTGGTTTTATCCTTAGTGAAATTTTGGATTGAAAACTTTTGATATTGATATAATCTGTGTTTCTCTTATATACGGGTTTTTATAGCGAGAAGTCATATTTGATACTTTAAATGAGTGACTAGGAGAAATTATATAACAACATTTTACTCTTGAATCTTCATTTTCTCGAATTGACAGATAGATTTTTCTTTGTGGTTTTATGCTTAGTGAAATTTTGGATTGAAAACTTTTGATATTGATATAATCTGTGTTTCTCTTATATACGGGTTTTTATAGCGAGAAGTCATATTTGATACTTTAAATGAGCGACTAGGAGAAATTATATAACAAATTTTTACTCTTGAATCTTCATTTTCTCGAATTGACAGATAGATTTTTCTTTGTGGTTTTATGCTTAGTGAAATTTTGGATTGAAAACTTTTGATATTGATATAATCTGTGTTTCTCTTATATACGGGTTTTTATAGCGAGAAGTCATTTTTGATACTTTAAATGAGCGACTAGGAGAAATTATATAACAACATTTTACTCTTGAATCTTCATTTTCTCGAATTGACAGATAGATTTTTCTTTGTGGTTTTATGCTTAGTGAAATTTTGGATTGAAAACTTTTGATATTGATATAATCTGTGTTTCTCTTATATACGGGTTTTTATAGCGAGAAGTCATATTTGATACTTTAAATGAGCGACTAGGAGAAATTATATAACAAATTTTTACTCTTGAATCTTCATTTTCTCGAATTGACAGATAGATTTTTCTTTGTGGTTTTATGCTTAGTGAAATTTTGGATTGAAAACTTTTGATATTGATATAATCTGTGTTTCTCTTATATACGGGTTTTTATAGCGAGAAGTCATATTTGATACTTTAAATGAGTGACTAGGAGAAATTATATAACAACATTTTACTCTTGAATCTTCATTTTCTCGAATTGACAGATAGATTTTTCTTTGTGGTTTTATGCTTAGTGAAATTTTGGATTGAAAACTTTTGATATTGATATAATCTGTGTTTCTCTTATATACGGGTTTTTATAGCGAGAAGTCATATTTGATACTTTAAATGAGCGACTAGGAGAAATTATATAACAAATTTTTACTCTTGAATCTTCATTTTCTCGAATTGACAGATAGATTTTTCTTTGTGGTTTTATGCTTAGTGAAATTTTGGATTGAAAACTTTTGATATTGATATAATCTGTGTTTCTCTTATATACGGGTTTTTATAGCGAGAAGTCATTTTTGATACTTTAAATGAGCGACTAGGAGAAATTATATAACAACATTTTACTCTTGAATCTTCATTTTCTCGAATTGACAGATAGATTTTTCTTTGTGGTTTTATGCTTAGTGAAATTTTGGATTGAAAACTTTTGATATTGATATAATCTGTGTTTCTCTTATATACGGGTTTTTATAGCGAGAAGTCATATTTGATACTTTAAATGAGCGACTAGGAGAAATTATATAACAACATTTTACTCTTGAATCTTCATTTTCTCGAATTGACAGATAGATTTTTCTTTGTGGTTTTATGCTTAGTGAAATTTTGGATTGAAAACTTTTGATATTGATATAATCTGTGTTTCTCTTATATACGGGTTTTTATAGCGAGAAGTCATATTTGATACTTTAAATGAGCGACTAGGAGAAATTATATAACAAGTTTTTACTCTTGAATCTTCATTTTCTCGAATTGACAGATAGATTTTTCTTTAATGTTTTATGCTTAGTGAAATTTTGGATTGAAAACTTTTGATATTGATATAATCTGTGTTTCTATTATATACGGGTTTTTATAGCGAGAAGTCATATTTGATACTTTAAATGAGCGACTAGGAGAAATTATATAACAACATTTTACTCTTGAATCTTCATTTTCTCGAATTGACAGATAGATTTTTCTTTGTGGTTTTATGCTTAGTGAAATTTTGGATTGAAAACTTTTGATATTGATATAATCTGTGTTTCTCTTATATACGGGTTTTTATAGCGAGAAGTCATATTTGATACTTTAAATGAGCGACTAGGAGAAATTATATAACAAATTTTTACTCTTGAATCTTCATTTTCTCGAATTGACAGATAGATTTTTCTTTGTGGTTTTATGCTTAGTGAAATTTTGGATTGAAAACTTTTGATATTGATATAATCTGTGTTTCTCTTATATACGGGTTTTTATAGCGAGAAGTCATTTTTGATACTTTAAATGAGCGACTAGGAGAAATTATATAACAACATTTTACTCTTGAATCTTCATTTTCTCGAATTGACAGATAGATTTTTCTTTGTGGTTTTATGCTTAGTGAAATTTTGGATTGAAAACTTTTGATATTGATATAATCTGTGTTTCTCTTATATACGGGTTTTTATAGCGAGAAGTCATATTTGATACTTTAAATGAGCGACTAGGAGAAATTATATAACAACATTTTACTCTTGAATCTTCATTTTCTCGAATTGACAGATAGATTTTTCTTTGTGGTTTTATGCTTAGTGAAATTTTGGATTGAAAACTTTTGATATTGATATAATCTGTGTTTCTCTTATATACGGGTTTTTATAGCGAGAAGTCATATTTGATACTTTAAATGAGCGACTAGGAGAAATTATATAACAAGTTTTTACTCTTGAATCTTCATTTTCTCGAATTGACAGATAGATTTTTCTTTAATGTTTTATGCTTAGTGAAATTTTGGATTGAAAACTTTTGATATTGATATAATCTGTGTTTCTATTATATACGGGTTTTTATAGCGAGAAGTCATATTTGATTCTTTAAATGAGCGACTAGGAGAAATTATATAACAACATTTTACTCTTGAATCTTCATTTTCTCGAATTGACAGATAGATTTTTCTTTGTGGTTTTATGCTTAGTGAAATTTTGGATTGAAAACTTTTGATATTGATATAATCTGTGTTTCTCTTATATACGGGTTTTTATAGCGAGAAGTCATATTTGATACTTTAAATGAGCGACTAGGAGAAATTATATAACAAATTTTTACTCTTGAATCTTCATTTTCTCGAATTGACAGATAGATTTTTCTTTGTGGTTTTATGCTTAGTGAAATTTTGGATTGAAAACTTTTGATATTGATATAATCTGTGTTTCTCTTATATACGGGTTTTTATAGCGAGAAGTCATATTTGATACTTTAAATGAGCGACTAGGAGAAATTATATAACAACATTTTACTCTTGAATCTTCATTTTCTCGAATTGACAGATAGATTTTTCTTTGTGGTTTTATGCTTAGTGAAATTTTGGATTGAAAACTTTTGATATTGATATAATCTGTGTTTCTCTTATATACGGGTTTTTATAGCGAGAAGTCATATTTGATACTTTAAATGAGCGACTAGGAGAAATTATATAACAAATTTTTACTCTTGAATCTTCATTTTCTCGAATTGACAGATAGATTTTTCTTTGTGGTTTTATGCTTAGTGAAATTTTGGATTGAAAACTTTTGATATTGATATAATCTGTGTTTCTCTTATATACGGGTTTTTATAGCGAGAAGTCATTTTTGATACTTTAAATGAGCGACTAGGAGAAATTATATAACAACATTTTACTCTTGAATCTTCATTTTCTCGAATTGACAGATAGATTTTTCTTTGTGGTTTTATGCTTAGTGAAATTTTGGATTGAAAACTTTTGATATTGATATAATCTGTGTTTCTCTTATATACGGGTTTTTATAGCGAGAAGTCATATTTGATACTTTAAATGAGCGACTAGGAGAAATTATATAACAACATTTTACTCTTGAATCTTCATTTTCTCGAATTGACAGATAGATTTTTCTTTGTGGTTTTATGCTTAGTGAAATTTTGGATTGAAAACTTTTGATATTGATATAATCTGTGTTTCTCTTATATACGGGTTTTTATAGCGAGAAGTCATATTTGATACTTTAAATGAGCGACTAGGAGAAATTATATAACAAATTTTTACTCTTGAATCTTCATTTTCTCGAATTGACAGATAGATTTTTCTTTAATGTTTTATGCTTAGTGAAATTTTGGATTGAAAACTTTTGATATTGATATAATCTGTGTTTCTATTATATACGGGTTTTTATAGCGAGAAGTCATATTTGATACTTTAAATGAGCGACTAGGAGAAATTATATAACAACATTTTACTCTTGAATCTTCATTTTCTCGAATTGACAGATAGATTTTTCTTTGTGGTTTTATGCTTAGTGAAATTTTGGATTGAAAACTTTTGATATTGATATAATCTGTGTTTCTCTTATATACGGGTTTTTATAGCGAGAAGTCATATTTGATACTTTAAATGAGCGACTAGGAGAAATTATATAACAAATTTTTACTCTTGAATCTTCATTTTCTCGAATTGACAGATAGATTTTTCTTTGTGGTTTTATGCTTAGTGAAATTTTGGATTGAAAACTTTTGATATTGATATAATCTGTGTTTCTCTTATATACGGGTTTTTATAGCGAGAAGTCATTTTTGATACTTTAAATGAGCGACTAGGAGAAATTATATAACAACATTTTACTCTTGAATCTTCATTTTCTCGAATTGACAGATAGATTTTTCTTTGTGGTTTTATGCTTAGTGAAATTTTGGATTGAAAACTTTTGATATTGATATAATCTGTGTTTCTCTTATATACGGGTTTTTATAGCGAGAAGTCATATTTGATACTTTAAATGAGCGACTAGGAGAAATTATATAACAAATTTTTACTCTTGAATCTTCATTTTCTCGAATTGACAGATAGATTTTTCTTTGTGGTTTTATGCTTAGTGAAATTTTGGATTGAAAACTTTTGATATTGATATAATCTGTGTTTCTCTTATATACGGGTTTTTATAGCGAGAAGTCATATTTGATACTTTAAATGAGCGACTAGGAGAAATTATATAACAAATTTTTACTCTTGAATCTTCATTTTCTCGAATTGACAGATAGATTTTTCTTTGTGGTTTTATCCTTAGTGAAATTTTGGATTGAAAACTTTTGATATTGATATAATCTGTGTTTCTCTTATATACGGGTTTTTATAGCGAGAAGTCATATTTGATACTTTAAATGAGCGACTAGGAGAAATTATATAACAACATTTTACTCTTGAATCTTCATTTTCTCGAATTGACAGATAGATTTTTCTTTGTGGTTTTATGCTTAGTGAAATTTTGGATTGAAAACTTTTGATATTGATATAATCTGTGTTTCTCTTATATACGGGTTTTTATAGCGAGAAGTCATATTTGATACTTTAAATGAGCGACTAGGAGAAATTATATAACAAATTTTTACTCTTGAATCTTCATTTTCTCGAATTGACAGATAGATTTTTCTTTGTGGTTTTATGCTTAGTGAAATTTTGGATTGAAAACTTTTGATATTGATATAATCTGTGTTTCTCTTATATACGGGTTTTTATAGCGAGAAGTCATATTTGATACTTTAAATGAGCGACTAGGAGAAATTATATAACAAATTTTTACTCTTGAATCTTCATTTTCTCGAATTGACAGATAGATTTTTCTTTGTGGTTTTATGCTTAGTGAAATTTTGGATTGAAAACTTTTGATATTGATATAATCTGTGTTTCTCTTATATACGGGTTTTTATAGCGAGAAGTCATATTTGATACTTTAAATGAGCGACTAGGAGAAATTATATAACAACATTTTACTCTTGAATCTTCATTTTCTCGAATTGACAGATAGATTTTTCTTTGTGGTTTTATGCTTAGTGAAATTTTGGATTGAAAACTTTTGATATTGATATAATCTGTGTTTCTCTTATATACGGGTTTTTATAGCGAGAAGTCATATTTGATACTTTAAATGAGCGACTAGGAGAAATTATATAACAAATTTTTACTCTTGAATCTTCATTTTCTCGAATTGACAGATAGATTTTTCTTTGTGGTTTTATGCTTAGTGAAATTTTGGATTGAAAACTTTTGATATTGATATAATCTGTGTTTCTCTTATATACGGGTTTTTATAGCGAGAAGTCATATTTGATACTTTAAATGAGCGACTAGGAGAAATTATATAACAACATTTTACTCTTGAATCTTCATTTTCTCGAATTGACAGATAGATTTTTCTTTGTGGTTTTATGCTTAGTGAAATTTTGGATTGAAAACTTTTGATATTGATATAATCTGTGTTTCTCTTATATACGGGTTTTTATAGCGAGAAGTCATATTTGATACTTTAAATGAGCGACTAGGAGAAATTATATAACAAATTTTTACTCTTGAATCTTCATTTTCTCGAATTGACAGATAGATTTTTCTTTGTGGTTTTATGCTTAGTGAAATTTTGGATTGAAAACTTTTGATATTGATATAATCTGTGTTTCTCTTATATACGGGTTTTTATAGCGAGAAGTCATATTTGATACTTTAAATGAGCGACTAGGAGAAATTATATAACAACATTTTACTCTTGAATCTTCATTTTCTCGAATTGACAGATAGATTTTTCTTTGTGGTTTTATGCTTAGTGAAATTTTGGATTGAAAACTTTTGATATTGATATAATCTGTGTTTCTCTTATATACGGGTTTTTATAGCGAGAAGTCATATTTGATACTTTAAATGAGCGACTAGGAGAAATTATATAACAAATTTTTACTCTTGAATCTTCATTTTCTCGAATTGACAGATAGATTTTTCTTTGTGGTTTTATGCTTAGTGAAATTTTGGATTGAAAACTTTTGATATTGATATAATCTGTGTTTCTCTTATATACGGGTTTTTATAGCGAGAAGTCATTTTTGATACTTTAAATGAGCGACTAGGAGAAATTATATAACAACATTTTACTCTTGAATCTTCATTTTCTCGAATTGACAGATAGATTTTTCTTTGTGGTTTTATGCTTAGTGAAATTTTGGATTGAAAACTTTTGATATTGATATAATCTGTGTTTCTCTTATATACGGGTTTTTATAGCGAGAAGTCATATTTGATACTTTAAATGAGCGACTAGGAGAAATTATATAACAAATTTTTACTCTTGAATCTTCATTTTCTCGAATTGACAGATAGATTTTTCTTTGTGGTTTTATGCTTAGTGAAATTTTGGATTGAAAACTTTTGATATTGATATAATCTGTGTTTCTCTTATATACGGGTTTTTATAGCGAGAAGTCATATTTGATACTTTAAATGAGCGACTAGGAGAAATTATATAACAAATTTTTACTCTTGAATCTTCATTTTCTCGAATTGACAGATAGATTTTTCTTTGTGGTTTTATCCTTAGTGAAATTTTGGATTGAAAACTTTTGATATTGATATAATCTGTGTTTCTCTTATATACGGGTTTTTATAGCGAGAAGTCATATTTGATACTTTAAATGAGCGACTAGGAGAAATTATATAACAACATTTTACTCTTGAATCTTCATTTTCTCGAATTGACAGATAGATTTTTCTTTGTGGTTTTATGCTTAGTGAAATTTTGGATTGAAAACTTTTGATATTGATATAATCTGTGTTTCTCTTATATACGGGTTTTTATAGCGAGAAGTCATATTTGATACTTTAAATGAGCGACTAGGAGAAATTATATAACAAATTTTTACTCTTGAATCTTCATTTTCTCGAATTGACAGATAGATTTTTCTTTGTGGTTTTATGCTTAGTGAAATTTTGGATTGAAAACTTTTGATATTGATATAATCTGTGTTTCTCTTATATACGGGTTTTTATAGCGAGAAGTCATATTTGATACTTTAAATGAGCGACTAGGAGAAATTATATAACAAATTTTTACTCTTGAATCTTCATTTTCTCGAATTGACAGATAGATTTTTCTTTGTGGTTTTATGCTTAGTGAAATTTTGGATTGAAAACTTTTGATATTGATATAATCTGTGTTTCTCTTATATACGGGTTTTTATAGCGAGAAGTCATATTTGATACTTTAAATGAGCGACTAGGAGAAATTATATAACAACATTTTACTCTTGAATCTTCATTTTCTCGAATTGACAGATAGATTTTTCTTTGTGGTTTTATGCTTAGTGAAATTTTGGATTGAAAACTTTTGATATTGATATAATCTGTGTTTCTCTTATATACGGGTTTTTATAGCGAGAAGTCATATTTGATACTTTAAATGAGCGACTAGGAGAAATTATATAACAAATTTTTACTCTTGAATCTTCATTTTCTCGAATTGACAGATAGATTTTTCTTTGTGGTTTTATGCTTAGTGAAATTTTGGATTGAAAACTTTTGATATTGATATAATCTGTGTTTCTCTTATATACGGGTTTTTATAGCGAGAAGTCATATTTGATACTTTAAATGAGCGACTAGGAGAAATTATATAACAAATTTTTACTCTTGAATCTTCATTTTCTCGAATTGACAGATAGATTTTTCTTTGTGGTTTTATGCTTAGTGAAATTTTGGATTGAAAACTTTTGATATTGATATAATCTGTGTTTCTCTTATATACGGGTTTTTATAGCGAGAAGTCATATTTGATACTTTAAATGAGCGACTAGGAGAAATTATATAACAACATTTTACTCTTGAATCTTCATTTTCTCGAATTGACAGATAGATTTTTCTTTGTGGTTTTATGCTTAGTGAAATTTTGGATTGAAAACTTTTGATATTGATATAATCTGTGTTTCTCTTATATACGGGTTTTTATAGCGAGAAGTCATATTTGATACTTTAAATGAGCGACTAGGAGAAATTATATAACAAATTTTTACTCTTGAATCTTCATTTTCTCGAATTGACAGATAGATTTTTCTTTGTGGTTTTATGCTTAGTGAAATTTTGGATTGAAAACTTTTGATATTGATATAATCTGTGTTTCTCTTATATACGGGTTTTTATAGCGAGAAGTCATATTTGATACTTTAAATGAGCGACTAGGAGAAATTATATAACAAATTTTTACTCTTGAATCTTCATTTTCTCGAATTGACAGATAGATTTTTCTTTGTGGTTTTATGCTTAGTGAAATTTTGGATTGAAAACTTTTGATATTGATATAATCTGTGTTTCTCTTATATACGGGTTTTTATAGCGAGAAGTCATATTTGATACTTTAAATGAGCGACTAGGAGAAATTATATAACAACATTTTACTCTTGAATCTTCATTTTCTCGAATTGACAGATAGATTTTTCTTTGTGGTTTTATGCTTAGTGAAATTTTGGATTGAAAACTTTTGATATTGATATAATCTGTGTTTCTCTTATATACGGGTTTTTATAGCGAGAAGTCATATTTGATACTTTAAATGAGCGACTAGGAGAAATTATATAACAAATTTTTACTCTTGAATCTTCATTTTCTCGAATTGACAGATAGATTTTTCTTTGTGGTTTTATGCTTAGTGAAATTTTGGATTGAAAACTTTTGATATTGATATAATCTGTGTTTCTCTTATATACGGGTTTTTATAGCGAGAAGTCATATTTGATACTTTAAATGAGCGACTAGGAGAAATTATATAACAACATTTTACTCTTGAATCTTCATTTTCTCGAATTGACAGATAGATTTTTCTTTGTGGTTTTATGCTTAGTGAAATTTTGGATTGAAAACTTTTGATATTGATATAATCTGTGTTTCTCTTATATACGGGTTTTTATAGCGAGAAGTCATTTTTGATACTTTAAATGAGCGACTAGGAGAAATTATATAACAACATTTTACTCTTGAATCTTCATTTTCTCGAATTGACAGATAGATTTTTCTTTGTGGTTTTATGCTTAGTGAAATTTTGGATTGAAAACTTTTGATATTGATATAATCTGTGTTTCTCTTATATACGGGTTTTTATAGCGAGAAGTCATATTTGATACTTTAAATGAGCGACTAGGAGAAATTATATAACAAATTTTTACTCTTGAATCTTCATTTTCTCGAATTGACAGATAGATTTTTCTTTGTGGTTTTATGCTTAGTGAAATTTTGGATTGAAAACTTTTGATATTGATATAATCTGTGTTTCTCTTATATACGGGTTTTTATAGCGAGAAGTCATATTTGATACTTTAAATGAGCGACTAGGAGAAATTATATAACAACATTTTACTCTTGAATCTTCATTTTCTCGAATTGACAGATAGATTTTTCTTTGTGGTTTTATGCTTAGTGAAATTTTGGATTGAAAACTTTTGATATTGATATAATCTGTGTTTCTCTTATATACGGGTTTTTATAGCGAGAAGTCATATTTGATACTTTAAATGAGCGACTAGGAGAAATTATATAACAAATTTTTACTCTTGAATCTTCATTTTCTCGAATTGACAGATAGATTTTTCTTTGTGGTTTTATGCTTAGTGAAATTTTGGATTGAAAACTTTTGATATTGATATAATCTGTGTTTCTCTTATATACGGGTTTTTATAGCGAGAAGTCATATTTGATACTTTAAATGAGCGACTAGGAGAAATTATATAACAACATTTTACTCTTGAATCTTCATTTTCTCGAATTGACAGATAGATTTTTCTTTGTGGTTTTATGCTTAGTGAAATTTTGGATTGAAAACTTTTGATATTGATATAATCTGTGTTTCTCTTATATACGGGTTTTTATAGCGAGAAGTCATTTTTGATACTTTAAATGAGCGACTAGGAGAAATTATATAACAACATTTTACTCTTGAATCTTCATTTTCTCGAATTGACAGATAGATTTTTCTTTGTGGTTTTATGCTTAGTGAAATTTTGGATTGAAAACTTTTGATATTGATATAATCTGTGTTTCTCTTATATACGGGTTTTTATAGCGAGAAGTCATATTTGATACTTTAAATGAGCGACTAGGAGAAATTATATAACAAATTTTTACTCTTGAATCTTCATTTTCTCGAATTGACAGATAGATTTTTCTTTGTGGTTTTATCCTTAGTGAAATTTTGGATTGAAAACTTTTGATATTGATATAATCTGTGTTTCTCTTATATACGGGTTTTTATAGCGAGAAGTCATATTTGATACTTTAAATGAGCGACTAGGAGAAATTATATAACAACATTTTACTCTTGAATCTTCATTTTCTCGAATTGACAGATAGATTTTTCTTTGTGGTTTTATGCTTAGTGAAATTTTGGATTGAAAACTTTTGATATTGATATAATCTGTGTTTCTCTTATATACGGGTTTTTATAGCGAGAAGTCATTTTTGATACTTTAAATGAGCGACTAGGAGAAATTATATAACAACATTTTACTCTTGAATCTTCATTTTCTCGAATTGACAGATAGATTTTTCTTTGTGGTTTTATGCTTAGTGAAATTTTGGATTGAAAACTTTTGATATTGATATAATCTGTGTTTCTCTTATATACGGGTTTTTATAGCGAGAAGTCATATTTGATACTTTAAATGAGCGACTAGGAGAAATTATATAACAAATTTTTACTCTTGAATCTTCATTTTCTCGAATTGACAGATAGATTTTTCTTTGTGGTTTTATGCTTAGTGAAATTTTGGATTGAAAACTTTTGATATTGATATAATCTGTGTTTCTCTTATATACGGGTTTTTATAGCGAGAAGTCATTTTTGATACTTTAAATGAGCGACTAGGAGAAATTATATAACAACATTTTACTCTTGAATCTTCATTTTCTCGAATTGACAGATAGATTTTTCTTTGTGGTTTTATGCTTAGTGAAATTTTGGATTGAAAACTTTTGATATTGATATAATCTGTGTTTCTCTTATATACGGGTTTTTATAGCGAGAAGTCATATTTGATACTTTAAATGAGCGACTAGGAGAAATTATATAACAAATTTTTACTCTTGAATCTTCATTTTCTCGAATTGACAGATAGATTTTTCTTTGTGGTTTTATGCTTAGTGAAATTTTGGATTGAAAACTTTTGATATTGATATAATCTGTGTTTCTCTTATATACGGGTTTTTATAGCGAGAAGTCATATTTGATACTTTAAATGAGCGACTAGGAGAAATTATATAACAAATTTTTACTCTTGAATCTTCATTTTCTCGAATTGACAGATAGATTTTTCTTTGTGGTTTTATGCTTAGTGAAATTTTGGATTGAAAACTTTTGATATTGATATAATCTGTGTTTCTCTTATATACGGGTTTTTATGGCGAGAAGTCATATTTGATACTTTAAATGAGCGACTAGGAGAAATTATATAACAACATTTTACTCTTGAATCTTCATTTTCTCGAATTGACAGATAGATTTTTCTTTGTGGTTTTATGCTTAGTGAAATTTTGGATTGAAAACTTTTGATATTGATATAATCTGTGTTTCTCTTATATACGGGTTTTTATAGCGAGAAGTCATATTTGATACTTTAAATGAGCGACTAGGAGAAATTATATAACAAATTTTTACTCTTGAATCTTCATTTTCTCGAATTGACAGATAGATTTTTCTTTGTGGTTTTATGCTTAGTGAAATTTTGGATTGAAAACTTTTGATATTGATATAATCTGTGTTTCTCTTATATACGGGTTTTTATAGCGAGAAGTCATATTTGATACTTTAAATGAGCGACTAGGAGAAATTATATAACAAATTTTTACTCTTGAATCTTCATTTTCTCGAATTGACAGATAGATTTTTCTTTGTGGTTTTATGCTTAGTGAAATTTTGGATTGAAAACTTTTGATATTGATATAATCTGTGTTTCTCTTATATACGGGTTTTTATAGCGAGAAGTCATATTTGATACTTTAAATGAGCGACTAGGAGAAATTATATAACAACATTTTACTCTTGAATCTTCATTTTCTCGAATTGACAGATAGATTTTTCTTTGTGGTTTTATGCTTAGTGAAATTTTGGATTGAAAACTTTTGATATTGATATAATCTGTGTTTCTCTTATATACGGGTTTTTATAGCGAGAAGTCATATTTGATACTTTAAATGAGCGACTAGGAGAAATTATATAACAAATTTTTACTCTTGAATCTTCATTTTCTCGAATTGACAGATAGATTTTTCTTTGTGGTTTTATGCTTAGTGAAATTTTGGATTGAAAACTTTTGATATTGATATAATCTGTGTTTCTCTTATATACGGGTTTTTATAGCGAGAAGTCATATTTGATACTTTAAATGAGCGACTAGGAGAAATTATATAACAACATTTTACTCTTGAATCTTCATTTTCTCGAATTGACAGATAGATTTTTCTTTGTGGTTTTATGCTTAGTGAAATTTTGGATTGAAAACTTTTGATATTGATATAATCTGTGTTTCTCTTATATACGGGTTTTTATAGCGAGAAGTCATTTTTGATACTTTAAATGAGCGACTAGGAGAAATTATATAACAACATTTTACTCTTGAATCTTCATTTTCTCGAATTGACAGATAGATTTTTCTTTGTGGTTTTATGCTTAGTGAAATTTTGGATTGAAAACTTTTGATATTGATATAATCTGTGTTTCTCTTATATACGGGTTTTTATAGCGAGAAGTCATATTTGATACTTTAAATGAGCGACTAGGAGAAATTATATAACAAATTTTTACTCTTGAATCTTCATTTTCTCGAATTGACAGATAGATTTTTCTTTGTGGTTTTATCCTTAGTGAAATTTTGGATTGAAAACTTTTGATATTGATATAATCTGTGTTTCTCTTATATACGGGTTTTTATAGCGAGAAGTCATATTTGATACTTTAAATGAGCGACTAGGAGAAATTATATAACAACATTTTACTCTTGAATCTTCATTTTCTCGAATTGACAGATAGATTTTTCTTTGTGGTTTTATGCTTAGTGAAATTTTGGATTGAAAACTTTTGATATTGATATAATCTGTGTTTCTCTTATATACGGGTTTTTATAGCGAGAAGTCATTTTTGATACTTTAAATGAGCGACTAGGAGAAATTATATAACAACATTTTACTCTTGAATCTTCATTTTCTCGAATTGACAGATAGATTTTTCTTTGTGGTTTTATGCTTAGTGAAATTTTGGATTGAAAACTTTTGATATTGATATAATCTGTGTTTCTCTTATATACGGGTTTTTATAGCGAGAAGTCATATTTGATACTTTAAATGAGCGACTAGGAGAAATTATATAACAAATTTTTACTCTTGAATCTTCATTTTCTCGAATTGACAGATAGATTTTTCTTTGTGGTTTTATGCTTAGTGAAATTTTGGATTGAAAACTTTTGATATTGATATAATCTGTGTTTCTCTTATATACGGGTTTTTATAGCGAGAAGTCATTTTTGATACTTTAAATGAGCGACTAGGAGAAATTATATAACAACATTTTACTCTTGAATCTTCATTTTCTCGAATTGACAGATAGATTTTTCTTTGTGGTTTTATGCTTAGTGAAATTTTGGATTGAAAACTTTTGATATTGATATAATCTGTGTTTCTCTTATATACGGGTTTTTATAGCGAGAAGTCATATTTGATACTTTAAATGAGCGACTAGGAGAAATTATATAACAAATTTTTACTCTTGAATCTTCATTTTCTCGAATTGACAGATAGATTTTTCTTTGTGGTTTTATGCTTAGTGAAATTTTGGATTGAAAACTTTTGATATTGATATAATCTGTGTTTCTCTTATATACGGGTTTTTATAGCGAGAAGTCATATTTGATACTTTAAATGAGCGACTAGGAGAAATTATATAACAAATTTTTACTCTTGAATCTTCATTTTCTCGAATTGACAGATAGATTTTTCTTTGTGGTTTTATGCTTAGTGAAATTTTGGATTGAAAACTTTTGATATTGATATAATCTGTGTTTCTCTTATATACGGGTTTTTATGGCGAGAAGTCATATTTGATACTTTAAATGAGCGACTAGGAGAAATTATATAACAACATTTTACTCTTGAATCTTCATTTTCTCGAATTGACAGATAGATTTTTCTTTGTGGTTTTATGCTTAGTGAAATTTTGGATTGAAAACTTTTGATATTGATATAATCTGTGTTTCTCTTATATACGGGTTTTTATAGCGAGAAGTCATATTTGATACTTTAAATGAGCGACTAGGAGAAATTATATAACAAATTTTTACTCTTGAATCTTCATTTTCTCGAATTGACAGATAGATTTTTCTTTGTGGTTTTATCCTTAGTGAAATTTTGGATTGAAAACTTTTGATATTGATATAATCTGTGTTTCTCTTATATACGGGTTTTTATAGCGAGAAGTCATATTTGATACTTTAAATGAGCGACTAGGAGAAATTATATAACAAATTTTTACTCTTGAATCTTCATTTTCTCGAATTGACAGATAGATTTTTCTTTGTGGTTTTATGCTTAGTGAAATTTTGGATTGAAAACTTTTGATATTGATATAATCTGTGTTTCTCTTATATACGGGTTTTTATAGCGAGAAGTCATATTTGATACTTTAAATGAGCGACTAGGAGAAATTATATAACAACATTTTACTCTTGAATCTTCATTTTCTCGAATTGACAGATAGATTTTTCTTTGTGGTTTTATGCTTAGTGAAATTTTGGATTGAAAACTTTTGATATTGATATAATCTGTGTTTCTCTTATATACGGGTTTTTATAGCGAGAAGTCATATTTGATACTTTAAATGAGCGACTAGGAGAAATTATATAACAAATTTTTACTCTTGAATCTTCATTTTCTCGAATTGACAGATAGATTTTTCTTTGTGGTTTTATGCTTAGTGAAATTTTGGATTGAAAACTTTTGATATTGATATAATCTGTGTTTCTCTTATATACGGGTTTTTATAGCGAGAAGTCATATTTGATACTTTAAATGAGCGACTAGGAGAAATTATATAACAAATTTTTACTCTTGAATCTTCATTTTCTCGAATTGACAGATAGATTTTTCTTTGTGGTTTTATGCTTAGTGAAATTTTGGATTGAAAACTTTTGATATTGATATAATCTGTGTTTCTCTTATATACGGGTTTTTATAGCGAGAAGTCATATTTGTTACTTTAAATGAGCGACTAGGAGAAATTATATAACAACATTTTACTCTTGAATCTTCATTTTCTCGAATTGACAGATAGATTTTTCTTTGTGGTTTTATGCTTAGTGAAATTTTGGATTGAAAACTTTTGATATTGATATAATCTGTGTTTCTCTTATATACGGGTTTTTATAGCGAGAAGTCATATTTGATACTTTAAATGAGCGACTAGGAGAAATTATATAACAAATTTTTACTCTTGAATCTTCATTTTCTCGAATTGACAGATAGATTTTTCTTTGTGGTTTTATCCTTAGTGAAATTTTGGATTGAAAACTTTTGATATTGATATAATCTGTGTTTCTCTTATATACGGGTTTTTATAGCGAGAAGTCATATTTGATACTTTAAATGAGCGACTAGGAGAAATTATATAACAACATTTTACTCTTGAGTCTTCATTTTCTCGAATTGACAGATAGATTTTTCTTTGTGGTTTTATGCTTAGTGAAATTTTGGATTGAAAACTTTTGATATTGATATAATCTGTGTTTCTCTTATATACGGGTTTTTATAGCGAGAAGTCATATTTGATACTTTAAATGAGCGACTAGGAGAAATTATATAACAAATTTTTACTCTTGAATCTTCATTTTCTCGAATTGACAGATAGATTTTTCTTTGTGGTTTTATGCTTAGTGAAATTTTGGATTGAAAACTTTTGATATTGATATAATCTGTGTTTCTCTTATATACGGGTTTTTATAGCGAGAAGTCATTTTTGATACTTTAAATGAGCGACTAGGAGAAATTATATAACAACATTTTACTCTTGAATCTTCATTTTCTCGAATTGACAGATAGATTTTTCTTTGTGGTTTTATGCTTAGTGAAATTTTGGATTGAAAACTTTTGATATTGATATAATCTGTGTTTCTCTTATATACGGGTTTTTATAGCGAGAAGTCATATTTGATACTTTAAATGAGCGACTAGGAGAAATTATATAACAAATTTTTACTCTTGAATCTTCATTTTCTCGAATTGACAGATAGATTTTTCTTTGTGGTTTTATGCTTAGTGAAATTTTGGATTGAAAACTTTTGATATTGATATAATCTGTGTTTCTCTTATATACGGGTTTTTATAGCGAGAAGTCATATTTGATACTTTAAATGAGCGACTAGGAGAAATTATATAACAAATTTTTACTCTTGAATCTTCATTTTCTCGAATTGACAGTTAGATTTTTCTTTGTGGTTTTATGCTTAGTGAAATTTTGGATTGAAAACTTTTGATATTGATATAATCTGTGTTTCTCTTATATACGGGTTTTTATAGCGAGAAATCATATTTGATACTTTAAATGAGCGACTAGGAGAAATTATATAACAAATTTTTACTCTTGAATCTTCATTTTCTCGAATTGACAGTTAGATTTTTCTTTGTGGTTTTATGCTTAGTGAAATTTTGGATTGAAAACTTTTGATATTGATATAATCTGTGTTTCTCTTATATACGGGTTTTTATAGCGAGAAGTCATATTTGATACTTTAAATGAGCGACTAGGAGAAATTATATAACAACATTTTACTCTTGAATCTTCATTTTCTCGAATTGACAGATAGATTTTTCTTTGTGGTTTTATGCTTAGTGAAATTTTGGATTGAAAACTTTTGATATTGATATAATCTGTGTTTCTCTTATATACGGGTTTTTATAGCGAGAAGTCATATTTGATACTTTAAATGAGCGACTAGGAGAAATTATATAACAACATTTTACTCTTGAATCTTCATTTTCTCGAATTGACAGATAGATTTTTCTTTGTGGTTTTATGCTTAGTGAAATTTTGGATTGAAAACTTTTGATATTGATATAATCTGTGTTTCTCTTATATACGGGTTTTTATAGCGAGAAGTCATTTTTGATACTTTAAATGAGCGACTAGGAGAAATTATATAACAACATTTTACTCTTGAATCTTCATTTTCTCGAATTGACAGATAGATTTTTCTTTGTGGTTTTATGCTTAGTGAAATTTTGGATTGAAAACTTTTGATATTGATATAATCTGTGTTTCTCTTATATACGGGTTTTTATAGCGAGAAGTCATATTTGATACTTTAAATGAGCGACTAGGAGAAATTATATAACAAATTTTTACTCTTGAATCTTCATTTTCTCGAATTGACAGATAGATTTTTCTTTGTGGTTTTATGCTTAGTGAAATTTTGGATTGAAAACTTTTGATATTGATATAATCTGTGTTTCTCTTATATACGGGTTTTTATAGCGAGAAGTCATTTTTGATACTTTAAATGAGCGACTAGGAGAAATTATATAACAACATTTTACTCTTGAATCTTCATTTTCTCGAATTGACAGATAGATTTTTCTTTGTGGTTTTATGCTTAGTGAAATTTTGGATTGAAAACTTTTGATATTGATATAATCTGTGTTTCTCTTATATACGGGTTTTTATAGCGAGAAGTCATATTTGATACTTTAAATGAGCGACTAGGAGAAATTATATAACAAATTTTTACTCTTGAATCTTCATTTTCTCGAATTGACAGTTAGATTTTTCTTTGTGGTTTTATGCTTAGTGAAATTTTGGATTGAAAACTTTTGATATTGATATAATCTGTGTTTCTCTTATATACGGGTTTTTATATCGAGAAGTCATTTTTGATACTTTAAATGAGCGACTAGGAGAAATTATATAACAACATTTTACTCTTGAATCTTCATTTTCTCGAATTGACAGATAGATTTTTCTTTGTGGTTTTATGCTTAGTGAAATTTTGGATTGAAAACTTTTGATATTGATATAATCTGTGTTTCTCTTATATACGGGTTTTTATAGCGAGAAGTCATATTTGATACTTTAAATGAGCGACTAGGAGAAATTATATAACAAATTTTTACTCTTGAATCTTCATTTTCTCGAATTGACAGATAGATTTTTCTTTGTGGTTTTATGCTTAGTGAAATTTTGGATTGAAAACTTTTGATATTGATATAATCTGTGTTTCTCTTATATACGGGTTTTTATAGCGAGAAGTCATTTTTGATACTTTAAATGAGCGACTAGGAGAAATTATATAACAACATTTTACTCTTGAATCTTCATTTTCTCGAATTGACAGATAGATTTTTCTTTGTGGTTTTATGCTTAGTGAAATTTTGGATTGAAAACTTTTGATATTGATATAATCTGTGTTTCTCTTATATACGGGTTTTTATAGCGAGAAGTCATATTTGATACTTTAAATGAGCGACTAGGAGAAATTATATAACAAATTTTTACTCTTGAATCTTCATTTTCTCGAATTGACAGATAGATTTTTCTTTGTGGTTTTATGCTTAGTGAAATTTTGGATTGAAAACTTTTGATATTGATATAATCTGTGTTTCTCTTATATACGGGTTTTTATAGCGAGAAGTCATATTTGATACTTTAAATGAGCGACTAGGAGAAATTATATAACAAATTTTTACTCTTGAATCTTCATTTTCTCGAATTGACAGATAGATTTTTCTTTGTGGTTTTATGCTTAGTGAAATTTTGGATTGAAAACTTTTGATATTGATATAATCTGTGTTTCTCTTATATACGGGTTTTTATAGCGAGAAGTCATTTTTGATACTTTAAATGAGCGACTAGGAGAAATTATATAACAACATTTTACTCTTGAATCTTCATTTTCTCGAATTGACAGATAGATTTTTCTTTGTGGTTTTATGCTTAGTGAAATTTTGGATTGAAAACTTTTGATATTGATATAATCTGTGTTTCTCTTATATACGGGTTTTTATAGCGAGAAGTCATATTTGATACTTTAAATGAGCGACTAGGAGAAATTATATAACAAATTTTTACTCTTGAATCTTCATTTTCTCGAATTGACAGATAGATTTTTCTTTGTGGTTTTATGCTTAGTGAAATTTTGGATTGAAAACTTTTGATATTGATATAATCTGTGTTTCTCTTATATACGGGTTTTTATAGCGAGAAGTCATATTTGATACTTTAAATGAGCGACTAGGAGAAATTATATAACAAATTTTTACTCTTGAATCTTCATTTTCTCGAATTGACAGATAGATTTTTCTTTGTGGTTTTATGCTTAGTGAAATTTTGGATTGAAAACTTTTGATATTGATATAATCTGTGTTTCTCTTATATACGGGTTTTTATAGCGAGAAGTCATATTTGATACTTTAAATGAGCGACTAGGAGAAATTATATAACAACATTTTACTCTTGAATCTTCATTTTCTCGAATTGACAGATAGATTTTTCTTTGTGGTTTTATGCTTAGTGAAATTTTGGATTGAAAACTTTTGATATTGATATAATCTGTGTTTCTCTTATATACGGGTTTTTATAGCGAGAAGTCATATTTGATACTTTAAATGAGCGACTAGGAGAAATTATATAACAAATTTTTACTCTTGAATCTTCATTTTCTCGAATTGACAGATAGATTTTTCTTTGTGGTTTTATGCTTAGTGAAATTTTGGATTGAAAACTTTTGATATTGATATAATCTGTGTTTCTCTTATATACGGGTTTTTATAGCGAGAAGTCATATTTGATACTTTAAATGAGCGACTAGGAGAAATTATATAACAAATTTTTACTCTTGAATCTTCATTTTCTCGAATTGACAGATAGATTTTTCTTTGTGGTTTTATGCTTAGTGAAATTTTGGATTGAAAACTTTTGATATTGATATAATCTGTGTTTCTCTTATATACGGGTTTTTATAGCGAGAAGTCATATTTGATACTTTAAATGAGCGACTAGGAGAAATTATATAACAACATTTTACTCTTGAATCTTCATTTTCTCGAATTGACAGATAGATTTTTCTTTGTGGTTTTATGCTTAGTGAAATTTTGGATTGAAAACTTTTGATATTGATATAATCTGTGTTTCTCTTATATACGGGTTTTTATAGCGAGAAGTCATATTTGATACTTTAAATGAGCGACTAGGAGAAATTATATAACAAATTTTTACTCTTGAATCTTCATTTTCTCGAATTGACAGATAGATTTTTCTTTGTGGTTTTATGTTTAGTGAAATTTTGGATTGAAAACTTTTGATATTGATATAATCTGTGTTTCTCTTATATACGGGTTTTTATAGCGAGAAGTCATATTTGATACTTTAAATGAGCGACTAGGAGAAATTATATAACAACATTTTACTCTTGAATCTTCATTTTCTCGAATTGACAGATAGATTTTTCTTTGTGGTTTTATGCTTAGTGAAATTTTGGATTGAAAACTTTTGATATTGATATAATCTGTGTTTCTCTTATATACGGGTTTTTATAGCGAGAAGTCATATTTGATACTTTAAATGAGCGACTAGGAGAAATTATATAACAAATTTTTACTCTTGAATCTTCATTTTCTCGAATTGACAGATAGATTTTTCTTTGTGGTTTTATGCTTAGTGAAATTTTGGATTGAAAACTTTTGATATTGATATAATCTGTGTTTCTCTTATATACGGGTTTTTATAGCGAGAAGTCATTTTTGATACTTTAAATGAGCGACTAGGAGAAATTATATAACAACATTTTACTCTTGAATCTTCATTTTCTCGAATTGACAGATAGATTTTTCTTTGTGGTTTTATGCTTAGTGAAATTTTGGATTGAAAACTTTTGATATTGATATAATCTGTGTTTCTCTTATATACGGGTTTTTATAGCGAGAAGTCATATTTGATACTTTAAATGAGCGACTAGGAGAAATTATATAACAAATTTTTACTCTTGAATCTTCATTTTCTCGAATTGACAGATAGATTTTTCTTTGTGGTTTTATGCTTAGTGAAATTTTGGATTGAAAACTTTTGATATTGATATAATCTGTGTTTCTCTTATATACGGGTTTTTATAGCGAGAAGTCATATTTGATACTTTAAATGAGCGACTAGGAGAAATTATATAACAAAATTTTACTCTTGAATCTTCATTTTCTCGAATTGACTGTTAGATTTTTCTTTAATGTTTTATGCTTAGTGAAATTTTGGATTGAAAACTTTTGATATTGATATAATCTGTGTTTCTATTATATACGGGTTTTTATAGCGAGAAGTCATATTTGATACTTTAAATGAGCGACTAGGAGAAATTATATAACAACATTTTACTCTTGAATCTTCATTTTCTCGAATTGACAGATAGATTTTTCTTTGTGGTTTTATGCTTAGTGAAATTTTGGATTGAAAACTTTTGATATTGATATAATCTGTGTTTCTCTTATATACGGGTTTTTATAGCGAGAAGTCATATTTGATACTTTAAATGAGCGACTAGGAGAAATTATATAACAACATTTTACTCTTGAATCTTCATTTTCTCGAATTGACAGATAGATTTTTCTTTGTGGTTTTATGCTTAGTGAAATTTTGGATTGAAAACTTTTGATATTGATATAATCTGTGTTTCTCTTATATACGGGTTTTTATAGCGAGAAGTCATTTTTGATACTTTAAATGAGCGACTAGGAGAAATTATATAACAACATTTTACTCTTGAATCTTCATTTTCTCGAATTGACAGATAGATTTTTCTTTGTGGTTTTATGCTTAGTGAAATTTTGGATTGAAAACTTTTGATATTGATATAATCTGTGTTTCTCTTATATACGGGTTTTTATAGCGAGAAGTCATATTTGATACTTTAAATGAGCGACTAGGAGAAATTATATAACAAATTTTTACTCTTGAATCTTCATTTTCTCGAATTGACAGATAGATTTTTCTTTGTGGTTTTATGCTTAGTGAAATTTTGGATTGAAAACTTTTGATATTGATATAATCTGTGTTTCTCTTATATACGGGTTTTTATAGCGAGAAGTCATATTTGATACTTTAAATGAGCGACTAGGAGAAATTATATAACAAAATTTTACTCTTGAATCTTCATTTTCTCGAATTGACTGTTAGATTTTTCTTTAATGTTTTATGCTTAGTGAAATTTTGGATTGAAAACTTTTGATATTGATATAATCTGTGTTTCTATTATATACGGGTTTTTATAGCAAGAAGTCATTTTTGATACTTTAAATGAGCGACTAGGAGAAATTATATAACAACATTTTACTCTTGAATCTTCATTTTCTCGAATTGACAGATAGATTTTTCTTTGTGGTTTTATGCTAAGTGAAATTTTGGATTGAAAACTTTTGATATTGATATAATCTGTGTTTCTCTTATATACGGGTTTTTATAGCGAGAAGTCATTTTTGATACTTTAAATGAGCGACTAGGAGAAATTATATAACAACATTTTACTCTTGAATCTTCATTTTCTCGAATTGACAGATAGATTTTTCTTTGTGGTTTTATGCTTAGTGAAATTTTGGATTGAAAACTTTTGATATTGATATAATCTGTGTTTCTCTTATATACGGGTTTTTATAGCGAGAAGTCATATTTGATACTTTAAATGAGCGACTAGGAGAAATTATATAACAACATTTTACTCTTGAATCTTCATTTTCTCGAATTGACAGATAGATTTTTCTTTGTGGTTTTATGCTTAGTGAAATTTTGGATTGAAAACTTTTGATATTGATATAATCTGTGTTTCTCTTATATACGGGTTTTTATAGCGAGAAGTCATATTTGATACTTTAAATGAGCGACTAGGAGAAATTATATAACAAATTTTTACACTTGAATCTTCATTTTCTCGAATTGACAGATAGATTTTTCTTTGTGGTTTTATGCTTAGTGAAATTTTGGATTGAAAACTTTTGATATTGATATAATCTGTGTTTCTCTTATATACGGGTTTTTATAGCGAGAAGTCATTTTTGATACTTTAAATGAGCGACTAGGAGAAATTATATAACAACATTTTACTCTTGAATCTTCATTTTCTCGAATTGACAGATAGATTTTTCTTTGTGGTTTTATGCTTAGTGAAATTTTGGATTGAAAACTTTTGATATTGATATAATCTGTGTTTCTCTTATATACGGGTTTTTATAGCGAGAAGTCATATTTGATACTTTAAATGAGCGACTAGGAGAAATTATATAACAACATTTTACTCTTAAATCTTCATTTTCTCGAATTGACAGATAGATTTTTCTTTGTGGTTTTATGCTTAGTGAAATTTTGGATTGAAAACTTTTGATATTGATATAATCTGTGTTTCTCTTATATACGGGTTTTTATAGCGAGAAGTCATATTTGATACTTTAAATGAGCGACTAGGAGAAATTATATAACAACATTTTTACTCTTGAATCTTCATTTTCTCGAATTGACAGATAGATTTTTCTTTGTGGTTTTATGTTTAGTGAAATTTTGGATTGAAAACTTTTGATATTGATATAATCTGTGTTTCTCTTATATACGGGTTTTTATAGCGAGAAGTCATATTTGATACTTTAAATGAGCGACTAGGAGAAATTATATAACAACATTTTACTCTTGAATCTTCATTTTCTCGAATTGACAGATAGATTTTTCTTTGTGGTTTTATGTTTAGTGAAATTTTGGATTGAAAACTTTTGATATTGATATAATCTGTGTTTCTCTTATATACGGGTTTTTATAGCGAGAAGTCATATTTGATACTTTAAATGAGCGACTAGGAGAAATTATATAACAACATTTTACTCTTAAATCTTCATTTTCTCGAATTGACAGATAGATTTTTCTTTGTGGTTTTATGCTTAGTGAAATTTTGGATTGAAAACTTTTGATATTGATATAATCTGTGTTTCTCTTATATACGGGTTTTTATAGCGAGAAGTCATATTTGATACTTTAAATGAGCGACTAGGAGAAATTATATAACAACATTTTTACTCTTGAATCTTCATTTTCTCGAATTGACAGATAGATTTTTCTTTGTGGTTTTATGTTTAGTGAAATTTTGGATTGAAAACTTTTGATATTGATATAATCTGTGTTTCTCTTATATACGGGTTTTTATAGCGAGAAGTCATATTTGATACTTTAAATGAGCGACTAGGAGAAATTATATAACAAATTTTTACTCTTGAATCTTCATTTTCTCGAATTGACAGATAGATTTTTCTTTGTGGTTTTATGCTTAGTGAAATTTTGGATTGAAAACTTTTGATATTGATATAATCTGTGTTTCTCTTATATACGGGTTTTTATAGCGAGAAGTCATATTTGATACTTTAAATGAGCGACTAGGAGAAATTATATAACAACATTTTACTCTTAAATCTTCATTTTCTCGAATTGACAGATAGATTTTTCTTTGTGGTTTTATGTTTAGTGAAATTTTGGATTGAAAACTTTTGATATTGATATAATCTGTGTTTCTCTTATATACGGGTTTTTATAGCGAGAAGTCATATTTGATACTTTAAATGAGCGACTAGGAGAAATTATATAACAACATTTTACTCTTGAATCTTCATTTTCTCGAATTGACAGATAGATTTTTCTTTGTGGTTTTATGTTTAGTGAAATTTTGGATTGAAAACTTTTGATATTGATATAATCTGTGTTTCTCTTATATACGGGTTTTTATAGCGAGAAGTCATATTTGATACTTTAAATGAGCGACTAGGAGAAATTATATAACAACATTTTACTCTTAAATCTTCATTTTCTCGAATTGACAGATAGATTTTTCTTTGTGGTTTTATGCTTAGTGAAATTTTGGATTGAAAACTTTTGATATTGATATAATCTGTGTTTCTCTTATATACGGGTTTTTATAGCGAGAAGTCATATTTGATACTTTAAATGAGCGACTAGGAGAAATTATATAACAACATTTTTACTCTTGAATCTTCATTTTCTCGAATTGACAGATAGATTTTTCTTTGTGGTTTTATGTTTAGTGAAATTTTGGATTGAAAACTTTTGATATTGATATAATCTGTGTTTCTCTTATATACGGGTTTTTATAGCGAGAAGTCATATTTGATACTTTAAATGAGCGACTAGGAGAAATTATATAACAAATTTTTACTCTTGAATCTTCATTTTCTCGAATTGACAGATAGATTTTTCTTTGTGGTTTTATGCTTAGTGAAATTTTGGATTGAAAACTTTTGATATTGATATAATCTGTGTTTCTCTTATATACGGGTTTTTATAGCGAGAAGTCATATTTGATACTTTAAATGAGCGACTAGGAGAAATTATATAACAACATTTTTACTCTTGAATCTTCATTTTCTCGAATTGACAGATAGATTTTTCTTTGTGGTTTTATGTTTAGTGAAATTTTGGATTGAAAACTTTTGATATTGATATAATCTGTGTTTCTCTTATATACGGGTTTTTATAGCGAGAAGTCATATTTGATACTTTAAATGAGCGACTAGGAGAAATTATATAACAACATTTTACTCTTGAATCTTCATTTTCTCGAATTGACAGATAGATTTTTCTTTGTGGTTTTATGTTTAGTGAAATTTTGGATTGAAAACTTTTGATATTGATATAATCTGTGTTTCTCTTATATACGGGTTTTTATAGCGAGAAGTCATATTTGATACTTTAAATGAGCGACTAGGAGAAATTATATAACAACATTTTACTCTTAAATCTTCATTTTCTCGAATTGACAGATAGATTTTTCTTTGTGGTTTTATGCTTAGTGAAATTTTGGATTGAAAACTTTTGATATTGATATAATCTGTGTTTCTCTTATATACGGGTTTTTATAGCGAGAAGTCATATTTGATACTTTAAATGAGCGACTAGGAGAAATTATATAACAACATTTTTACTCTTGAATCTTCATTTTCTCGAATTGACAGATAGATTTTTCTTTGTGGTTTTATGTTTAGTGAAATTTTGGATTGAAAACTTTTGATATTGATATAATCTGTGTTTCTCTTATATACGGGTTTTTATAGCGAGAAGTCATATTTGATACTTTAAATGAGCGACTAGGAGAAATTATATAACAAATTTTTACTCTTGAATCTTCATTTTCTCGAATTGACAGATAGATTTTTCTTTGTGGTTTTATGCTTAGTGAAATTTTGGATTGAAAACTTTTGATATTGATATAATCTGTGTTTCTCTTATATACGGGTTTTTATAGCGAGAAGTCATATTTGATACTTTAAATGAGCGACTAGGAGAAATTATATAACAACATTTTACTCTTAAATCTTCATTTTCTCGAATTGACAGATAGATTTTTCTTTGTGGTTTTATGCTTAGTGAAATTTTGGATTGAAAACTTTTGATATTGATATAATCTGTGTTTCTCTTATATACGGGTTTTTATAGCGAGAAGTCATATTTGATACTTTAAATGAGCGACTAGGAGAAATTATATAACAACATTTTTACTCTTGAATCTTCATTTTCTCGAATTGACAGATAGATTTTTCTTTGTGGTTTTATGTTTAGTGAAATTTTGGATTGAAAACTTTTGATATTGATATAATCTGTGTTTCTCTAATATACGGGTTTTTATAGCGAGAAGTCATATTTGATACTTTAAATGAGCGGCGAGGAGAAATTATATAACAACATTTTACTCTTGAATCTTCATTTTCTCGAATTGACAGATAGATTTTTCTTTGTGGTTTTATGTTTAGTGAAATTTTGGATTGAAAACTTTTGATATTGATATAATCTGTGTTTCTCTTATATACGGGTTTTTATAGCGAGAAGTCATATTTGATACTTTAAATGAGCGACTAGGAGAAATTATATAACAACATTTTACTCTTGAATCTTCATTTTCTCGAATTGACAGATAGATTTTTCTTTGTGGTTTTATGCTTAGTGAAATTTTGGATTGAAAACTTTTGATATTGATATAATCTGTGTTTCTCTTATATACGGGTTTTTATAGCGAGAAGTCATATTTGATACTTTAAATGAGCGACTAGGAGAAATTATATAACAAATTTTTACTCTTGAATCTTCATTTTCTCGAATTGACAGATAGATTTTTCTTTGTGGTTTTATGCTTAGTGAAATTTTGGATTGAAAACTTTTGATATTGATATAATCTGTGTTTCTCTTATATACGGGTTTTTATAGCGAGAAGTCATATTTGATACTTTAAATGAGCGACTAGGAGAAATTATATAACAACATTTTACTCTTAAATCTTCATTTTCTCGAATTGACAGATAGATTTTTCTTTGTGGTTTTATGCTTAGTGAAATTTTGGATTGAAAACTTTTGATATTGATATAATCTGTGTTTCTCTTATATACGGGTTTTTATAGCGAGAAGTCATATTTGATACTTTAAATGAGCGACTAGGAGAAATTATATAACAAATTTTTACTCTTGAATCTTCATTTTCTCGAATTGACAGATAGATTTTTCTTTGTGGTTTTATGCTTAGTGAAATTTTGGATTGAAAACTTTTGATATTGATATAATCTGTGTTTCTCTTATATACGGGTTTTTATAGCGAGAAGTCATATTTGATACTTTAAATGAGCGACTAGGAGAAATTATATAACAACATTTTACTCTTGAATCTTCATTTTCTCGAATTGACAGATAGATTTTTCTTTGTGGTTTTATGCTTAGTGAAATTTTGGATTGAAAACTTTTGATATTGATATAATCTGTGTTTCTCTTATATACGGGTTTTTATAGCGAGAAGTCATATTTGATACTTTAAATGAGCGACTAGGAGAAATTATATAACAAATTTTTACTCTTGAATCTTCATTTTCTCGAATTGACAGATAGATTTTTCTTTGTGGTTTTATGCTTAGTGAAATTTTGGATTGAAAACTTTTGATATTGATATAATCTGTGTTTCTCTTATATACGGGTTTTTATAGCGAGAAGTCATATTTGATACTTTAAATGAGCGACTAGGAGAAATTATATAACAACATTTTACTCTTGAATCTTCATTTTCTCGAATTGACAGATAGATTTTTCTTTGTGGTTTTATGCTTAGTGAAATTTTGGATTGAAAACTTTTGATATTGATATAATCTGTGTTTCTCTTATATACGGGTTTTTATAGCGAGAAGTCATATTTGATACTTTAAATGAGCGACTAGGAGAAATTATATAACAAATTTTTACTCTTGAATCTTCATTTTCTCGAATTGACAGATAGATTTTTCTTTGTGGTTTTATGCTTAGTGAAATTTTGGATTGAAAACTTTTGATATTGATATAATCTGTGTTTCTCTTATATACGGGTTTTTATAGCGAGAAGTCATATTTGATACTTTAAATGAGCGACTAGGAGAAATTATATAACAAAATTTTACTCTTGAATCTTCATTTTTTCGAATTGACAGTTAGATTTTTCTTTAATGTTTTATGCTTAGTGAAATTTTGGATTGAAAACTTTTGATATTGATATAATCTGTGTTTCTATTATATACGGGTTTTTATAGCGAGAAGTCATATTTGATACTTTAAATGAGCGACTAGGAGAAATTATATAACAAATTTTTACTCTTGAATCTTCATTTTCTCGAATTGACAGATAGATTTTTCTTTGTGGTTTTATGCTTAGTGAAATTTTGGATTGAAAACTTTTGATATTGATATAATCTGTGTTTCTCTTATATACGGGTTTTTATAGCGAGAAGTCATATTTGATACTTTAAATGAGCGACTAGGAGAAATTATATAAAAACATTTTACTCTTAAATCTTCATTTTCTCGAATTGACAGATAGATTTTTCTTTGTGGTGTTATGTTTAGTGAAATTTTGGATTGAAAACTTTTGATATTGATATAATCTGTGTTTCTCTTATATACGGGTTTTTATAGCGAGAAGTCATATTTGATACTTTAAATGAGCGACTAGGAGAAATTATATAACAACATTTTACTCTTGAATCTTCATTTTCTCGAATTGACAGATAGATTTTTCTTTGTGGTTTTATGCTTAGTGAAATTTTGGATTGAAAACTTTTGATATTGATATAATCTGTGTTTCTCTTATATACGGGTTTTTATAGCGAGAAGTCATATTTGATACTTTAAATGAGCGACTAGGAGAAATTATATAACAAATTTTTACACTTGAATCTTCATTTTCTCGAATTGACAGATAGATTTTTCTTTGTGGTTTTATGCTTAGTGAAATTTTGGATTGAAAACTTTTGATATTGATATAATCTGTGTTTCTCTTATATACGGGTTTTTATAGCGAGAAGTCATTTTTGATACTTTAAATGAGCGACTAGGAGAAATTATATAACAAATTTTTACTCTTGAATCTTCATTTTCTCGAATTGACAGATAGATTTTTCTTTGTGGTTTTATGCTTAGTGAAATTTTGGATTGAAAACTTTTGATATTGATATAATCTGTGTTTCTCTTATATACGGGTTTTTATAGCGAGAAGTCATATTTGATACTTTAAATGAGCGACTAGGAGAAATTATATAACAACATTTTACTCTTAAATCTTCATTTTCTCGAATTGACAGATAGATTTTTCTTTGTGGTTTTATGCTTAGTGAAATTTTGGATTGAAAACTTTTGATATTGATATAATCTGTGTTTCTCTTATATACGGGTTTTTATAGCGAGAAGTCATATTTGATACTTTAAATGAGCGACTAGGAGAAATTATATAACAACATTTTTACTCTTGAATCTTCATTTTCTCGAATTGACAGATAGATTTTTCTTTGTGGTTTTATGTTTAGTGAAATTTTGGATTGAAAACTTTTGATATTGATATAATCTGTGTTTCTCTTATATACGGGTTTTTATAGCGAGAAGTCATATTTGATACTTTAAATGAGCGACTAGGAGAAATTATATAACAACATTTTACTCTTGAATCTTCATTTTCTCGAATTGACAGATAGATTTTTCTTTGTGGTTTTATGCTTAGTGAAATTTTGGATTGAAAACTTTTGATATTGATATAATCTGTGTTTCTCTTATATACGGGTTTTTATAGCGAGAAGTCATATTTGATACTTTAAATGAGCGACTAGGAGAAATTATATAACAAAATTTTACTCTTGAATCTTCATTTTTTCGAATTGACAGTTAGATTTTTCTTTAATGTTTTATGCTTAGTGAAATTTTGGATTGAAAACTTTTGATATTGATATAATCTGTGTTTCTATTATATACGGGTTTTTATAGCGAGAAGTCATATTTGATACTTTAAATGAGCGACTAGGAGAAATTATATAACAAATTTTTACTCTTGAATCTTCATTTTCTCGAATTGACAGATAGATTTTTCTTTGTGGTTTTATGCTTAGTGAAATTTTGGATTGAAAACTTTTGATATTGATATAATCTGTGTTTCTCTTATATACGGGTTTTTATAGCGAGAAGTCATATTTGATACTTTAAATGAGCGACTAGGAGAAATTATATAACAACATTTTACTCTTGAATCTTCATTTTCTCGAATTGACAGATAGATTTTTCTTTGTGGTTTTATGCTTAGTGAAATTTTGGATTGAAAACTTTTGATATTGATATAATCTGTGTTTCTCTTATATACGGGTTTTTATAGCGAGAAGTCATATTTGATACTTTAAATGAGCGACTAGGAGAAATTATATAACAACATTTTTACTCTTGAATCTTCATTTTCTCGAATTGACAGATAGATTTTTCTTTGTGGTTTTATGTTTAGTGAAATTTTGGATTGAAAACTTTTGATATTGATATAATCTGTGTTTCTATTATATACGGGTTTTTATAGCGAGAAGTCATATTTGATACTTTAAATGAGCGACTAGGAGAAATTATATAACAAATTTTTACTCTTGAATCTTCATTTTCTCGAATTGACAGATAGATTTTTCTTTGTGGTTTTATGCTTAGTGAAATTTTGGATTGAAAACTTTTGATATTGATATAATCTGTGTTTCTCTTATATACGGGTTTTTATAGCGAGAAGTCATATTTGATACTTTAAATGAGCGACTAGGAGAAATTATATAACAACATTTTACTCTTGAATCTTCATTTTCTCGAATTGACAGATAGATTTTTCTTTGTGGTTTTATGCTTAGTGAAATTTTGGATTGAAAACTTTTGATATTGATATAATCTGTGTTTCTCTTATATACGGGTTTTTATAGCGAGAAGTCATATTTGATACTTTAAATGAGCGACTAGGAGAAATTATATAACAACATTTTTACTCTTGAATCTTCATTTTCTCGAATTGACAGATAGATTTTTCTTTGTGGTTTTATGTTTAGTGAAATTTTGGATTGAAAACTTTTGATATTGATATAATCTGTGTTTCTCTTATATACGGGTTTTTATAGCGAGAAGTCATATTTGATACTTTAAATGAGCGACTAGGAGAAATTATATAACAACATTTTACTCTTGAATCTTCATTTTCTCGAATTGACAGATAGATTTTTCTTTGGGGTTTTATGCTTAGTGAAATTTTGGATTGAAAACTTTTGATATTGATATAATCTGTGTTTCTCTTATATACGGGTTTTTATAGCGAGAAGTCATATTTGATACTTTAAATGAGCGACTAGGAGAAATTATATAACAAATTTTTACTCTTGAATCTTCATTTTCTCGAATTGACAGATAGATTTTTCTTTGTGGTTTTATGCTTAGTGAAATTTTGGATTGAAAACTTTTGATATTGATATAATCTGTGTTTCTCTTATATACGGGTTTTTATAGCGAGAAGTCATATTTGATACTTTAAATGAGCGACTAGGAGAAATTATATAACAAAATTTTACTCTTGAATCTTCATTTTTTCGAATTGACAGTTAGATTTTTCTTTAATGTTTTATGCTTAGTGAAATTTTGGATTGAAAACTTTTGATATTGATATAATCTGTGTTTCTATTATATACGGGTTTTTATAGCGAGAAGTCATATTTGATACTTTAAATGAGCGACTAGGAGAAATTATATAACAAATTTTTACTCTTGAATCTTCATTTTCTCGAATTGACAGATAGATTTTTCTTTGTGGTTTTATGCTTAGTGAAATTTTGGATTGAAAACTTTTGATATTGATATAATCTGTGTTTCTCTTATATACGGGTTTTTATAGCGAGAAGTCATATTTGATACTTTAAATGAGCGACTAGGAGAAATTATATAACAACATTTTACTCTTGAATCTTCATTTTCTCGAATTGACAGATAGATTTTTCTTTGTGGTTTTATGCTTAGTGAAATTTTGGATTGAAAACTTTTGATATTGATATAATCTGTGTTTCTCTTATATACGGGTTTTTATAGCGAGAAGTCATATTTGATACTTTAAATGAGCGACTAGGAGAAATTATATAACAAATTTTTACTCTTGAATCTTCATTTTCTCGAATTGACAGATAGATTTTTCTTTGTGGTTTTATGTTTAGTGAAATTTTGGATTGAAAACTTTTGATATTGATATAATCTGTGTTTCTCTTATATACGGGTTTTTATAGCGAGAAGTCATATTTGATACTTTAAATGAGCGACTAGGAGAAATTATATAACAACATTTTACTCTTGAATCTTCATTTTCTCGAATTGACAGATAGATTTTTCTTTGTGGTTTTATGCTTAGTGAAATTTTGGATTGAAAACTTTTGATATTGATATAATCTGTGTTTCTCTTATATACGGGTTTTTATAGCGAGAAGTCATATTTGATACTTTAAATGAGCGACTAGGAGAAATTATATAACAAATTTTTACTCTTGAATCTTCATTTTCTCGAATTGACAGATAGATTTTTCTTTGTGGTTTTATGCTTAGTGAAATTTTGGATTGAAAACTTTTGATATTGATATAATCTGTGTTTCTCTTATATACGGGTTTTTATAGCGAGAAGTCATTTTTGATACTTTAAATGAGCGACTAGGAGAAATTATATAACAACATTTTACTCTTGAATCTTCATTTTCTCGAATTGACAGATAGATTTTTCTTTGTGGTTTTATGCTTAGTGAAATTTTGGATTGAAAACTTTTGATATTGATATAATCTGTGTTTCTCTTATATACGGGTTTTTATAGCGAGAAGTCATTTTTGATACTTTAAATGAGCGACTAGGAGAAATTATATAACAACATTTTACTCTTGAATCTTCATTTTCTCGAATTGACAGATAGATTTTTCTTTGTGGTTTTATGCTTAGTGAAATTTTGGATTGAAAACTTTTGATATTGATATAATCTGTGTTTCTCTTATATACGGGTTTTTATAGCGAGAAGTCATATTTGATACTTTAAATGAGCGACTAGGAGAAATTATATAACAACATTTTACTCTTGAATCTTCATTTTCTCGAATTGACAGATAGATTTTTCTTTGTGGTTTTATGCTTAGTGAAATTTTGGATTGAAAACTTTTGATATTGATATAATCTGTGTTTCTCTTATATACGGGTTTTTATAGCGAGAAGTCATATTTGATACTTTAAATGAGCGACTATGAGAAATTATATAACAAATTTTTACACTTGAATCTTCATTTTCTCGAATTGACAGATAGATTTTTCTTTGTGGTTTTATGCTTAGTGAAATTTTGGATTGAAAACTTTTGATATTGATATAATCTGTGTTTCTCTTATATACGGGTTTTTATAGCGAGAAGTCATTTTTGATACTTTAAATGAGCGACTAGGAGAAATTATATAACAACATTTTACTCTTGAATCTTCATTTTCTCGAATTGACAGATAGATTTTTCTTTGTGGTTTTATGCTTAGTGAAATTTTGGATTGAAAACTTTTGATATTGATATAATCTGTGTTTCTCTTATATACGGGTTTTTATAGCGAGAAGTCATATTTGATACTTTAAATGAGCGACTAGGAGAAATTATATAACAAATTTTTACTCTTGAATCTTCATTTTCTCGAATTGACAGATAGATTTTTCTTTGTGGTTTTATGCTTAGTGAAATTTTGGATTGAAAACTTTTGATATTGATATAATCTGTGTTTCTCTTATATACGGGTTTTTATAGCGAGAAGTCATATTTGATACTTTAAATGAGCGACTAGGAGAAATTATATAACAAAATTTTACTCTTGAATCTTCATTTTTTCGAATTGACAGTTAGATTTTTCTTTAATGTTTTATGCTTAGTGAAATTTTGGATTGAAAACTTTTGATATTGATATAATCTGTGTTTCTATTATATACGGGTTTTTATAGCGAGAAGTCATATTTGATACTTTAAATGAGCGACTAGGAGAAATTATATAACAAATTTTTACTCTTGAATCTTCATTTTCTCGAATTGACAGATAGATTTTTCTTTGTGGTTTTATGCTTAGTGAAATTTTGGATTGAAAACTTTTGATATTGATATAATCTGTGTTTCTCTTATATACGGGTTTTTATAGCGAGAAGTCATATTTGATACTTTAAATGAGCGACTAGGAGAAATTATATAACAACATTTTACTCTTGAATCTTCATTTTCTCGAATTGACAGATAGATTTTTCTTTGTGGTTTTATGCTTAGTGAAATTTTGGATTGAAAACTTTTGATATTGATATAATCTGTGTTTCTCTTATATACGGGTTTTTATAGCGAGAAGTCATTTTTGATACTTTAAATGAGCGACTAGGAGAAATTATATAACAACATTTTACTCTTGAATCTTCATTTTCTCGAATTGACAGATAGATTTTTCTTTGTGGTTTTATGCTTAGTGAAATTTTGGATTGAAAACTTTTGATATTGATATAATCTGTGTTTCTCTTATATACGGGTTTTTATAGCGAGAAGTCATATTTGATACTTTAAATGAGCGACTAGGAGAAATTATATAACAAATTTTTACACTTGAATCTTCATTTTCTCGAATTGACAGATAGATTTTTCTTTGTGGTTTTATGCTTAGTGAAATTTTGGATTGAAAACTTTTGATATTGATATAATCTGTGTTTCTCTTATATACGGGTTTTTATAGCGAGAAGTCATTTTTGATACTTTAAATGAGCGACTAGGAGAAATTATATAACAACATTTTACTCTTGAATCTTCATTTTCTCGAATTGACAGATAGATTTTTCTTTGTGGTTTTATGCTTAGTGAAATTTTGGATTGAAAACTTTTGATATTGATATAATCTGTGTTTCTCTTATATACGGGTTTTTATAGCGAGAAGTCATATTTGATACTTTAAATGAGCGACTAGGAGAAATTATATAACAAAATTTTACTCTTGAATCTTCATTTTCTCGAATTGACAGTTAGATTTTTCTTTAATGTTTTATGCTTAGTGAAATTTTGGATTGAAAACTTTTGATATTGATATAATCTGTGTTTCTCTTATATACGGGTTTTTATAGCGAGAAGTCATATTTGATACTTTAAATGAGCGACTAGGAGAAATTATATAACAAAATTTTACTCTTGAATCTTCATTTTCTCGAATTGACAGTTAGATTTTTCTTTAATGTTTTATGCTTAGTGAAATTTTGGATTGAAAACTTTTGATATTGATATAATCTGTGTTTCTATTATATACGGGTTTTTATAGCGAGAAGTCATATTTGATACTTTAAATGAGCGACTAGGAGAAATTATATAACAAATTTTTACTCTTGAATCTTCATTTTCTCGAATTGACAATAAGATTTTCCTTTGTGGTTTTATGCTTAGTGAAATTTTGGATTGAAAACTTTTGATATTGATATAATCTGTGTTTCTCTTATATACGGGTTTTTATAGCGAGAAGTCATATTTGATACTTTAAATGAGCGACTAGGAGAAATTATATAACAAATTTTTACTCTTGAATCTTCATTTTCTCGAATTGACAGATAGATTTTTCTTTGTGGTTTTATGCTTAGTGAAATTTTGGATTGAAAACTTTTGATATTGATATAATCTGTGTTTCTCTTATATACGGGTTTTTATAGCGAGAAGTCATATTTGATACTTTAAATGAGCGACTAGGAGAAATTATATAACAAATTTTTACTCTTGAATCTTCATTTTCTCGAATTGACAGATAGATTTTTCTTTAATGTTTTATGCTTAGTGAAATTTTGGATTGAAAACTTTTGATATTGATATAATCTGTGTTTCTATTATATACGGGTTTTTATAGCGAGAAGTCATTTTTGATACTTTAAATGAGCGACTAGGAGAAATTATATAACAACATTTTACTCTTGAATCTTCATTTTCTCGAATTGACAGATAGATTTTTCTTTGTGGTTTTATGCTTAGTGAAATTTTGGATTGAAAACTTTTGATATTGATATAATCTGTGTTTCTCTTATATACGGGTTTTTATAGCGAGAAGTCATATTTGATACTTTAAATGAGCGACTAGGAGAAATTATATAACAAAATTTTACTCTTGAATCTTCATTTTCTCGAATTGACAGTTAGATTTTTCTTTAATGTTTTATGCTTAGTGAAATTTTGGATTGAAAACTTTTGATATTGATATAATCTGTGTTTCTCTTATATACGGGTTTTTATAGCGAGAAGTCATATTTGATACTTTAAATGAGCGACTAGGAGAAATTATATAACAAAATTTTACTCTTGAATCTTCATTTTCTCGAATTGACAGTTAGATTTTTCTTTAATGTTTTATGCTTAGTGAAATTTTGGATTGAAAACTTTTGATATTGATATAATCTGTGTTTCTCTTATATACGGGTTTTTATAGCGAGAAGTCATATTTGATACTTTAAATGAGCGACTAGGAGAAATTATATAACAAATTTTTACTCTTGAATCTTCATTTTCTCGAATTGACAGATAGATTTTTCTTTGTGGTTTTATGCTTAGTGAAATTTTGGATTGAAAACTTTTGATATTGATATAATCTGTGTTTCTCTTATATACGGGTTTTTATAGCGAGAAGTCATATTTGATACTTTAAATGAGCGACTAGGAGAAATTATATAACAAATTTTTACTCTTGAATCTTCATTTTCCCGAATTGGCAGATAGATTTTTCTTTGTGGTTTTATGCTTAGTAAAATTTTGGATTGAAAACTTTTGATATTGATATAATCTGTGTTTCTCTTATATACGGGTTTTTATAGCGAGAAGTCATATTTGATACTTTAAATGAGCGACTAGGAGAAATTATATAACAAATTTTTACTCTTGAATCTTCATTTTCTCGAATTGACAGATAGATTTTTCTTTGTGGTTTTATGCTTAGTGAAATTTTGGATTGAAAACTTTTGATATTGATATAATCTGTGTTTCTCTTATATACGGGTTTTTATAGCGAGAAGTCATATTTGATACTTTAAATGAGCGACTAGGAGAAATTATATAACAAATTTTTACTCTTGAATCTTCATTTTCTCGAATTGACAGATAGATTTTTCTTTGTGGTTTTATGCTTAGTGAAATTTTGGATTGAAAACTTTTGATATTGATATAATCTGTGTTTCTCATATATACGGGTTTTTATAGCGAGAAGTCATATTTGATACTTTAAATGAGCGACTAGGAGAAATTTTATAACAAATTTTTACTCTTGAATCTTCATTTTCTCGAATTGACAGATAGATTTTTCTTTGTGGTTTTATGCTTAGTGAAATTTTGGATTGAAAACTTTTGATATTGATATAATCTGTGTTTCTCTTATATACGGGTTTTTATAGCGAGAAGTCATATTTGATACTTTAAATGAGCGACTAGGAGAAATTATATAACAAAATTTTACTCTTGAATCTTCATTTTCTCGAATTGACAGTTAGATTTTTCTTTAATGTTTTATGCTTAGTGAAATTTTGGATTGAAAACTTTTGATATTGATATAATCTGTGTTTCTCTTATATACGGGTTTTTATAGCGAGAAGTCATATTTGATACTTTAAATGAGCGACTAGGAGAAATTATATAACAAATTTTTACTCTTGAATCTTCATTTTCTCGAATTGACAGATAGATTTTTCTTTGTGGTTTTATGCTTAGTGAAATTTTGGATTGAAAACTTTTGATATTGATATAATCTGTGTTTCTCTTATATACGGGTTTTTATAGCGAGAAGTCATATTTGATACTTTAAATGAGCGACTAGGAGAAATTATATAACAAATTTTTACTCTTGAATCTTCATTTTCTCGAATTGGCAGATAGATTTTTCTTTGTGGTTTTATGCTTAGTGAAATTTTGGATTGAAAACTTTTGATATTGATATAATCTGTGTTTCTCTTATATACGGGTTTTTATAGCGAGAAGTCATATTTGATACTTTAAATGAGCGACTAGGAGAAATTATATAACAAATTTTTACTCTTGAATCTTCATTTTCTCGAATTGACAGATAGATTTTTCTTTGTGGTTTTATGCTTAGTGAAATTTTGGATTGAAAACTTTTGATATTGATATAATCTGTGTTTCTCTTATATACGGGTTTTTATAGCGAGAAGTCATATTTGATACTTTAAATGAGCGACTAGGAGAAATTATATAACAAAATTTTACTCTTGAATCTTCATTTTCTCGAATTGACAGTTAGATTTTTCTTTAATGTTTTATGCTTAGTGAAATTTTGGATTGAAAACTTTTGATATTGATATAATCTGTGTTTCTATTATATACGGGTTTTTATAGCGAGAAGTCATATTTGATACTTTAAATGAGCGACTAGGAGAAATTATATAACAAATTTTTACTCTTGAATCTTCATTTTCTCGAATTGGCAGATAGATTTTTCTTTGTGGTTTTATGCTTAGTGAAATTTTGGATTGAAAACTTTTGATATTGATATAATCTGTGTTTCTCTTATATACGGGTTTTTATAGCGAGAAGTCATATTTGATACTTTAAATGAGCGACTAGGAGAAATTATATAACAAATTTTTACTCTTGAATCTTCATTTTCTCGAATTGACAGATAGATTTTTCTTTGTGGTTTTATGCTTAGTGATATTTTGGATTGAAAACTTTTGATATTGATATAATCTGTGTTTCTCTTATATACGGGTTTTTATAGCGAGAAGTCATATTTGATACTTTAAATGAGCGACTAGGAGAAATTATATAACAAAATTTTACTCTTGAATCTTCATTTTCTCGAATTGACAGTTAGATTTTTCTTTAATGTTTTATGCTTAGTGAAATTTTGGATTGAAAACTTTTGATATTGATATAATCTGTGTTTCTATTATATACGGGTTTTTATAGCGAGAAGTCATATTTGATACTTTAAATGAGCGACTAGGAGAAATAATATAACAAATTTTTACTCTTGAATCTTCATTTTCTCGAATTGGCAGATAGATTTTTCTTTGTGGTTTTATGCTTAGTGAAATTTTGGATTGAAAACTTTTGATATTGATATAATCTGTGTTTCTCTTATATACGGGTTTTTATAGCGAGAAGTCATATTTGATACTTTAAATGAGCGACTAGGAGAAATTATATAACAAAATTTTACTCTTGAATCTTCATTTTCTCGAATTGACAGTTAGATTTTTCTTTAATGTTTTATGCTTAGTGAAATTTTGGATTGAAAACTTTTGATATTGATATAATCTGTGTTTCTCTTATATACGGGTTTTTATAGCGAGAAGTCATATTTGATACTTTAAATGAGCGACTAGGAGAAATTATATAACAAATTTTTACTCTTGAATCTTCATTTTCTCGAATTGACAGATAGATTTTTCTTTGTGGTTTTATGCTTAGTGAAATTTTGGATTGAAAACTTTTGATATTGATATAATCTGTGTTTCTCTTATATACGGGTTTTTATAGCGAGAAGTCATATTTGATACTTTAAATGAGCGACTAGGAGAAATTATATAACAAATTTTTACTCTTGAATCTTCATTTTCTCGAATTGACAGATAGATTTTTCTTTGTGGTTTTATGCTTAGTGAAATTTTGGATTGAAAACTTTTGATATTGATATAATCTGTGTTTCTCTTATATACGGGTTTTTATAGCGAGAAGTCATATTTGATACTTTAAATGAGCGACTAGGAGAAATTATATAACAAATTTTTACTCTTGAATCTTCATTTTCTCGAATTGACAGATAGATTTTTCTTTGTGGTTTTATGCTTAGTGAAATTTTGGATTGAAAACTTTTGATATTGATATAATCTGTGTTTCTCTTATATACGGGTTTTTATAGCGAGAAGTCATATTTGATACTTTAAATGAGCGACTAGGAGAAATTATATAACAAAATTTTACTCTTGAGTCTTCATTTTCTCGAATTGACAGTTAGATTTTTCTTTAATGTTTTATGCTTAGTGAAATTTTGGATTGAAAACTTTTGATATTGATATAATCTGTGTTTCTATTATATACGGGTTTTTATAGCGAGAAGTCATATTTGATACTTTAAATGAGCGACTAGGAGAAATTATATAACAAATTTTTACTCTTGAATCTTCATTTTCTCGAATTGACAGATAGATTTTTCTTTGTGGTTTTATGCTTAGTGAAATTTTGGATTGAAAACTTTTGATATTGATATAATCTGTGTTTCTCTTATATACGGGTTTTTATAGCGAGAAGTCATATTTGATACTTTAAATGAGCGACTAGGAGAAATTATATAACAAATTTTTACTCTTGAATCTTCATTTTCTCGAATTGACAGATAGATTTTTCTTTGTGGTTTTATGCTTAGTGAAATTTTGGATTGAAAACTTTTGATATTGATATAATCTGTGTTTCTCTTATATACGGGTTTTTATAGCGAGAAGTCATATTTGATACTTTAAATGAGCGACTAGGAGAAATTATATAACAAATTTTTACTCTTGAATCTTCATTTTCTCGAATTGACAGATAGATTTTTCTTTAATGTTTTATGCTTAGTGAAATTTTGGATTGAAAACTTTTGATATTGATATAATCTGTGTTTCTATTATATACGGGTTTTTATAGCGAGAAGTCATTTTTGATACTTTAAATGAGCGACTAGGAGAAATTATATAACAACATTTTACTCTTGAATCTTCATTTTCTCGAATTGACAGATAGATTTTTCTTTGTGGTTTTATGCTTAGTGAAATTTTGGATTGAAAACTTTTGATATTGATATAATCTGTGTTTCTCTTATATACGGGTTTTTATAGCGAGAAGTCATATTTGATACTTTAAATGAGCGACTAGGAGAAATTATATAACAAATTTTTACTCTTGAATCTTCATTTTCTCGAATTGACAGATAGATTTTTCTTTAATGTTTTATGCTTAGTGAAATTTTGGATTGAAAACTTTTGATATTGATATAATCTGTGTTTCTATTATATACGGGTTTTTATAGCGAGAAGTCATTTTTGATACTTTAAATGAGCGACTAGGAGAAATTATATAACAACATTTTACTCTTGAATCTTCATTTTCTCGAATTGACAGATAGATTTTTCTTTGTGGTTTTATGCTTAGTGAAATTTTGGATTGAAAACTTTTGATATTGATATAATCTGTGTTTCTCTTATATACGGGTTTTTATAGCGAGAAGTCATATTTGATACTTTAAATGAGCGACTAGGAGAAATTATATAACAAAATTTTACTCTTGAATCTTCATTTTCTCGAATTGACAGATAGATTTTTCTTTGTGGTTTTATGCTTAGTGAAATTTTGGATTGAAAACTTTTGATATTGATATAATCTGTGTTTCTCTTATATACGGGTTTTTATAGCGAGAAGTCATATTTGATACTTTAAATGAGCGACTAGGAGAAATTATATAACAAATTTTTACTCTTGAATCTTCATTTTCTCGAATTGACAGATAGATTTTTCTTTGTGGTTTTATGCTTAGTGAAATTTTGGATTGAAAACTTTTGATATTGATATAATCTGTGTTTCTCTTATATACGGGTTTTTATAGCGAGAAGTCATATTTGATACTTTAAATGAGCGACTAGGAGAAATTATATAACAAAATTTTACTCTTGAATCTTCATTTTCTCGAATTGACAGTTAGATTTTTCTTTAATGTTTTATGCTTAGTGAAATTTTGGATTGAAAACTTTTGATATTGATATAATCTGTGTTTCTATTATATACGGGTTTTTATAGCGAGAAGTCATTTTTGATACTTTAAATGAGCGACTAGGAGAAATTATATAACAACATTTTACTCTTGAATCTTCATTTTCTCGAATTGACAGATAGATTTTTCTTTGTGGTTTTATGCTTAGTGAAATTTTGGATTGAAAACTTTTGATATTGATATAATCTGTGTTTCTCTTATATACGGGTTTTTATAGCGAGAAGTCATATTTGATACTTTAAATGAGCGACTAGGAGAAATTATATAACAAATTTTTACTCTTGAATCTTCATTTTCTCGAATTGACAGATAGATTTTTCTTTGTGGTTTTATGCTTAGTGAAATTTTGGATTGAAAACTTTTGATATTGATATAATCTGTGTTTCTCTTATATACGGGTTTTTATAGCGAGAAGTCATATTTGATACTTTAAATGAGCGACTAGGAGAAATTATATAACAAAATTTTACTCTTGAATCTTCATTTTCTCGAATTGACAGTTAGATTTTTCTTTAATGTTTTATGCTTAGTGAAATTTTGGATTGAAAACTTTTGATATTGATATAATCTGTGTTTCTATTATATACGGGTTTTTATAGCGAGAAGTCATTTTTGATACTTTAAATGAGCGACTAGGAGAAATTATATAACAAAATTTTACTCTTGAATCTTCATTTTCTCGAATTGACAGTTAGATTTTTCTTTAATGTTTTATGCTTAGTGAAATTTTGGATTGAAAACTTTTGATATTGATATAATCTGTGTTTCTATTATATACGGGTTTTTATAGCGAGAAGTCATATTTGATACTTTAAATGAGCGACTAGGAAAAATTATATAACAAATTTTTACTCTTGAATCTTCATTTTCTCGAATTGACAGATAGATTTTTCTTTGTGGTTTTATGCTTAGTGAAATTTTGGATTGAAAACTTTTGATATTGATATAATCTGTGTTTCTCTTATATACGGGTTTTTATAGCGAGAAGTCATATTTGATACTTTAAATGAGCGACTAGGAGAAATTATATAACAAATTTTTACTCTTGAATCTTCATTTTCTCGAATTGGCAGATAGATTTTTCTTTGTGGTTTTATGCTTAGTGAAATTTTGGATTGAAAACTTTTGATATTGATATAATCTGTGTTTCTCTTATATACGGGTTTTTATAGCGAGAAGTCATATTTGATACTTTAAATGAGCGACTAGGAGAAATTATATAACAAATTTTTACTCTTGAATCTTCATTTTCTCGAATTGACAGATAGATTTTTCTTTGTGGTTTTATGCTTAGTGAAATTTTGGATTGAAAACTTTTGATATTGATATAATCTGTGTTTCTCTTATATACGGGTTTTTATAGCGAGAAGTCATATTTGATACTTTAAATGAGCGACTAGGAGAAATTATATAACAAAATTTTACTCTTGAGTCTTCATTTTCTCGAATTGACAGTTAGATTTTTCTTTAATGTTTTATGCTTAGTGAAATTTTGGATTGAAAACTTTTGATATTGATATAATCTGTGTTTCTATTATATACGGGTTTTTATAGCGAGAAGTCATATTTGATACTTTAAATGAGCGACTAGGAGAAATTATATAACAAATTTTTACTCTTGAATCTTCATTTTCTCGAATTGACAGATAGATTTTTCTTTGTGGTTTTATGCTTAGTGAAATTTTGGATTGAAAACTTTTGATATTGATATAATCTGTGTTTCTCTTATATACGGGTTTTTATAGCGAGAAGTCATATTTGATACTTTAAATGAGCGACTAGGAGAAATTATATAACAAATTTTTACTCTTGAATCTTCATTTTCTCGAATTGACAGATAGATTTTTCTTTGTGGTTTTATGCTTAGTGAAATTTTGGATTGAAAACTTTTGATATTGATATAATCTGTGTTTCTCTTATATACGGGTTTTTATAGCGAGAAGTCATATTTGATACTTTAAATGAGCGACTAGGAGAAATTATATAACAAATTTTTACTCTTGAATCTTCATTTTCTCGAATTGACAGATAGATTTTTCTTTAATGTTTTATGCTTAGTGAAATTTTGGATTGAAAACTTTTGATATTGATATAATCTGTGTTTCTATTATATACGGGTTTTTATAGCGAGAAGTCATTTTTGATACTTTAAATGAGCGACTAGGAGAAATTATATAACAACATTTTACTCTTGAATCTTCATTTTCTCGAATTGACAGATAGATTTTTCTTTGTGGTTTTATGCTTAGTGAAATTTTGGATTGAAAACTTTTGATATTGATATAATCTGTGTTTCTCTTATATACGGGTTTTTATAGCGAGAAGTCATATTTGATACTTTAAATGAGCGACTAGGAGAAATTATATAACAAATTTTTACTCTTGAATCTTCATTTTCTCGAATTGACAGATAGATTTTTCTTTAATGTTTTATGCTTAGTGAAATTTTGGATTGAAAACTTTTGATATTGATATAATCTGTGTTTCTATTATATACGGGTTTTTATAGCGAGAAGTCATTTTTGATACTTTAAATGAGCGACTAGGAGAAATTATATAACAACATTTTACTCTTGAATCTTCATTTTCTCGAATTGACAGATAGATTTTTCTTTGTGGTTTTATGCTTAGTGAAATTTTGGATTGAAAACTTTTGATATTGATATAATCTGTGTTTCTCTTATATACGGGTTTTTATAGCGAGAAGTCATATTTGATACTTTAAATGAGCGACTAGGAGAAATTATATAACAAAATTTTACTCTTGAATCTTCATTTTCTCGAATTGACAGATAGATTTTTCTTTGTGGTTTTATGCTTAGTGAAATTTTGGATTGAAAACTTTTGATATTGATATAATCTGTGTTTCTCTTATATACGGGTTTTTATAGCGAGAAGTCATATTTGATACTTTAAATGAGCGACTAGGAGAAATTATATAACAAATTTTTACTCTTGAATCTTCATTTTCTCGAATTGACAGATAGATTTTTCTTTGTGGTTTTATGCTTAGTGAAATTTTGGATTGAAAACTTTTGATATTGATATAATCTGTGTTTCTCTTATATACGGGTTTTTATAGCGAGAAGTCATATTTGATACTTTAAATGAGCGACTAGGAGAAATTATATAACAAAATTTTACTCTTGAATCTTCATTTTCTCGAATTGACAGTTAGATTTTTCTTTAATGTTTTATGCTTAGTGAAATTTTGGATTGAAAACTTTTGATATTGATATAATCTGTGTTTCTATTATATACGGGTTTTTATAGCGAGAAGTCATTTTTGATACTTTAAATGAGCGACTAGGAGAAATTATATAACAACATTTTACTCTTGAATCTTCATTTTCTCGAATTGACAGATAGATTTTTCTTTGTGGTTTTATGCTTAGTGAAATTTTGGATTGAAAACTTTTGATATTGATATAATCTGTGTTTCTCTTATATACGGGTTTTTATAGCGAGAAGTCATATTTGATACTTTAAATGAGCGACTAGGAGAAATTATATAACAAATTTTTACTCTTGAATCTTCATTTTCTCGAATTGACAGATAGATTTTTCTTTGTGGTTTTATGCTTAGTGAAATTTTGGATTGAAAACTTTTGATATTGATATAATCTGTGTTTCTCTTATATACGGGTTTTTATAGCGAGAAGTCATATTTGATACTTTAAATGAGCGACTAGGAGAAATTATATAACAAAATTTTACTCTTGAATCTTCATTTTCTCGAATTGACAGTTAGATTTTTCTTTAATGTTTTATGCTTAGTGAAATTTTGGATTGAAAACTTTTGATATTGATATAATCTGTGTTTCTATTATATACGGGTTTTTATAGCGAGAAGTCATTTTTGATACTTTAAATGAGCGACTAGGAGAAATTATATAACAAAATTTTACTCTTGAATCTTCATTTTCTCGAATTGACAGTTAGATTTTTCTTTAATGTTTTATGCTTAGTGAAATTTTGGATTGAAAACTTTTGATATTGATATAATCTGTGTTTCTATTATATACGGGTTTTTATAGCGAGAAGTCATATTTGATACTTTAAATGAGCGACTAGGAAAAATTATATAACAAATTTTTACTCTTGAATCTTCATTTTCTCGAATTGACAGATAGATTTTTCTTTGTGGTTTTATGCTTAGTGAAATTTTGGATTGAAAACTTTTGATATTGATATAATCTGTGTTTCTCTTATATACGGGTTTTTATAGCGAGAAGTCATATTTGATACTTTAAATGAGCGACTAGGAGAAATTATATAACAAAATTTTACTCTTGAATCTTCATTTTCTCGAATTGACAGTTAGATTTTTCTTTAATGTTTTATGCTTAGTGAAATTTTGGATTGAAAACTTTTGATATTGATATAATCTGTGTTTCTATTATATAAGGGTTTTTATAGCGAGAAGTCATATTTGATACTTTAAATGAGCGACTAGGAGAAATTATATAACAAATTTTTACTCTTGAATCTTCATTTTCTCGAATTGACAGATAGATTTTTCTTTGTGGTTTTATGCTTAGTGAAATTTTGGATTGAAAACTTTTGATATTGATATAATCTGTGTTTCTCTTATATACGGGTTTTTATAGCGAGAAGTCATATTTGATACTTTAAATGAGCGACTAGGAGAAATTATATAACAAATTTTTACTCTTGAATCTTCATTTTCTCGAATTGACAGATAGATTTTTCTTTGTGGTTTTATGCTTAGTGAAATTTTGGATTGAAAACTTTTGATATTGATATAATCTGTGTTTCTCTTATATACGGGTTTTTATAGCGAGAAGTCATATTTGATACTTTAAATGAGCGACTAGGAGAAATTATATAACAAATTTTTACTCTTGAATCTTCATTTTCTCGAATTGACAGATAGATTTTTCTTTAATGTTTTATGCTTAGTGAAATTTTGGATTGAAAACTTTTGATATTGATATAATCTGTGTTTCTATTATATACGGGTTTTTATAGCGAGAAGTCATTTTTGATACTTTAAATGAGCGACTAGGAGAAATTATATAACAACATTTTACTCTTGAATCTTCATTTTCTCGAAATGACAGATAGATTTTTCTTTGTGGTTTTATGCTTAGTGAAATTTTGGATTGAAAACTTTTGATATTGATATAATCTGTGTTTCTCTTATATACGGGTTTTTATAGCGAGAAGTCATATTTGATACTTTAAATGAGCGACTAGGAGAAATTATATAACAAATTTTTACTCTTGAATCTTCATTTTCTCGAATTGACAGATAGATTTTTCTTTAATGTTTTATGCTTAGTGAAATTTTGGATTGAAAACTTTTGATATTGATATAATCTGTGTTTCTATTATATACGGGTTTTTATAGCGAGAAGTCATTTTTGATACTTTAAATGAGCGACTAGGAGAAATTATATAACAACATTTTACTCTTGAATCTTCATTTTCTCGAATTGACAGATAGATTTTTCTTTGTGGTTTTATGCTTAGTGAAATTTTGGATTGAAAACTTTTGATATTGATATAATCTGTGTTTCTCTTATATACGGGTTTTTATAGCGAGAAGTCATATTTGATACTTTAAATGAGCGACTAGGAGAAATTATATAACAAAATTTTACTCTTGAATCTTCATTTTCTCGAATTGACAGATAGATTTTTCTTTGTGGTTTTATGCTTAGTGAAATTTTGGATTGAAAACTTTTGATATTGATATAATCTGTGTTTCTCTTATATACGGGTTTTTATAGCGAGAAGTCATATTTGATACTTTAAATGAGCGACTAGGAGAAATTATATAACAAATTTTTACTCTTGAATCTTCATTTTCTCGAATTGACAGATAGATTTTTCTTTGTGATTTATGCTTAGTGAAATTTTGGATTGAAAACTTTTGATATTGATATAATCTGTGTTTCTCTTATATACGGGTTTTTATAGCGAGAAGTCATATTTGATACTTTAAATGAGCGACTAGGAGAAATTATATAACAAAATTTTACTCTTGAATCTTCATTTTCTCGAATTGACAGTTAGATTTTTCTTTAATGTTTTATGCTTAGTGAAATTTTGGATTGAAAACTTTTGATATTGATATAATCTGTGTTTCTATTATATACGGGTTTTTATAGCGAGAAGTCATTTTTGATACTTTAAATGAGCGACTAGGAGAAATTATATAACAACATTTTACTCTTGAATCTTCATTTTCTCGAATTGACAGATAGATTTTTCTTTGTGGTTTTATGCTTAGTGAAATTTTGGATTGAAAACTTTTGATATTGATATAATCTGTGTTTCTCTTATATACGGGTTTTTATAGCGAGAAGTCATATTTGATACTTTAAATGAGCGACTAGGAGAAATTATATAACAAATTTTTACTCTTGAATCTTCATTTTCTCGAATTGACAGATAGATTTTTCTTTAATGTTTTATGCTTAGTGAAATTTTGGATTGAAAACTTTTGATATTGATATAATCTGTGTTTCTATTATATACGGGTTTTTATAGCGAGAAGTCATTTTTGATACTTTAAATGAGCGACTAGGAGAAATTATATAACAACATTTTACTCTTGAATCTTCATTTTCTCGAATTGACAGATAGATTTTTCTTTGTGGTTTTATGCTTAGTGAAATTTTGGATTGAAAACTTTTGATATTGATATAATCTGTGTTTCTCTTATATACGGGTTTTTATAGCGAGAAGTCATATTTGATACTTTAAATGAGCGACTAGGAGAAATTATATAACAAATTTTTACTCTTGAATCTTCATTTTCTCGAATTGACAGATAGATTTTTCTTTGTGGTTTTATGCTTAGTGAAATTTTGGATTGAAAACTTTTGATATTGATATAATCTGTGTTTCTCTTATATACGGGTTTTTATAGCGAGAAGTCATTTTTGATACTTTAAATGAGCGACTAGGAGAAATTATATAACAAATTTTTACTCTTGAATCTTCATTTTCTCGAATTGACAGATAGATTTTTCTTTGTGATTTATGCTTAGTGAAATTTTGGATTGAAAACTTTTGATATTGATATAATCTGTGTTTCTCTTATATACGGGTTTTTATAGCGAGAAGTCATATTTGATACTTTAAATGAGCGACTAGGAGAAATTATATAACAAAATTTTACTCTTGAATCTTCATTTTCTCGAATTGACAGTTAGATTTTTCTTTAATGTTTTATGCTTAGTGAAATTTTGGATAGAAAACTTTTGATATTGATATAATCTGTGTTTCTATTATATACGGGTTTTTATAGCGAGAAGTCATTTTTGATACTTTAAATGAGCGACTAGAAGAAATTATATAACAACATTTTACTCTTGAATCTTCATTTTCTCGAATTGACAGATAGATTTTTCTTTGTGGTTTTATGCTTAGTGAAATTTTGGATTGAAAACTTTTGATATTGATATAATCTGTGTTTCTCTTATATACGGGTTTTTATAGCGAGAAGTCATATTTGATACTTTAAATGAGCGACTAGGAGAAATTATATAACAAATTTTTACTCTTGAATCTTCATTTTCTCGAATTGACAGATAGATTTTTCTTTGTGGTTTTATGCTTAGTGAAATTTTGGATTGAAAACTTTTGATATTGATATAATCTGTGTTTCTCTTATATACGGGTTTTTATAGCGAGAAGTCATATTTGATACTTTAAATGAGCGACTAGGAGAAATTATATAACAAATTTTTACTCTTGAATCTTCATTTTCTCGAATTGACAGATAGATTTTTCTTTGTGGTTTTATGCTTAGTGAAATTTTGGATTGAAAACTTTTGATATTGATATAATCTGTGTTTCTCTTATATACGGGTTTTTATAGCGAGAAGTCATATTTGATACTTTAAATGAGCGACTAGGAGAAATTATATAACAACATTTTACTCTTGAATCTTCATTTTCTCGAATTGACAGTTAGATTTTTCTTTAATGTTTTATGCTTAGTGAAATTTTGGATTGAAAACTTTTGATATTGATATAATCTGTGTTTCTCTTATATACGGGTTTTTATAGCGAGAAGTCATATTTGATACTTTAAATGAGCGACTAGGAGAAATTATATAACAAAATTTTACTCTTGAATCTTCATTTTCTCGAATTGACAGTTAGATTTTTCTTTAATGTTTTATGCTTAGTGAAATTTTGGATTGAAAACTTTTGATATTGATATAATCTGTGTTTCTCTTATATACGGGTTTTTATAGCGAGAAGTCATATTTGATACTTTAAATGAGCGACTAGGAGAAATTATATAACAAATTTTTACTCTTGAATCTTCATTTTCTCGAATTGACAGATAGATTTTTCTTTGTGGTTTTATGCTTAGTGAAATTTTGGATTGAAAACTTTTGATATTGATATAATCTGTGTTTCTCTTATATACGGGTTTTTATAGCGAGAAGTCATATTTGATACTTTAAATGAGCGACTAGGAGAAATTATATAACAAATTTTTACTCTTGAATCTTCATTTTCTCGAATTGACAGATAGATTTTTCTTTGTGGTTTTATGCTTAGTGAAATTTTGGATTGAAAACTTTTGATATTGATATAATCTGTGTTTCTCTTATATACGGGTTTTTATAGCGAGAAGTCATATTTGATACTTTAAATGAGCGACTAGGAGAAATTATATAACAAAATTTTACTCTTGAATCTTCATTTTCTCGAATTGACAGTTAGATTTTTCTTTAATGTTTTATGCTTAGTGAAATTTTGGATTGAAAACTTTTGATATTGATATAATCTGTGTTTCTCTTATATACGGGTTTTTATAGCGAGAAGTCATATTTGATACTTTAAATGAGCGACTAGGAGAAATTATATAACAAATTTTTACTCTTGAATCTTCATTTTCTCGAATTGACAGATAGATTTTTCTTTGTGGTTTTATGCTTAGTGAAATTTTGGATTGAAAACTTTTGATATTGATATAATCTGTGTTTCTATTATATACGGGTTTTTATAGCGAGAAGTCATATTTGATACTTTAAATGAGCGACTAGGAGAAATTATATAACAAATTTTTACTCTTGAATCTTCATTTTCTCGAATTGACAGATAGATTTTTCTTTGTGGTTTTATGCTTAGTGAAATTTTGGATTGAAAACTTTTGATATTGATATAATCTGTGTTTCTATTATATACGGGTTTTTATAGCGAGAAGTCATTTTTGATACTTTAAATGAGCGACTAGAAGAAATTATATAACAACATTTTACTCTTGAATCATCATTTTCTCGAATTGACAGATAGATTTTTCTTTGTGGTTTTATGCTTAGTGAAATTTTGGATTGAAAACTTTTGATATTGATATAATCTGTGTTTCTCTTATATACGGGTTTTTATAGCGAGAAGTCATATTTGATACTTTAAATGAGCGACTAGGAGAAATTATATAACAAATTTTTACTCTTGAATCTTCATTTTCTCGAATTGACAGATAGATTTTTCTTTGTGGTTTTATGCTTAGTGAAATTTTGGATTGAAAACTTTTGATATTGATATAATCTGTGTTTCTCTTATATACGGGTTTTTATAGCGAGAAGTCATATTTGATACTTTAAATGAGCGACTAGGAGAAATTATATAACAAATTTTTACTCTTGAATCTTCATTTTCTCGAATTGACAGATAGATTTTTCTTTGTGGTTTTATGCTTAGTGAAATTTTGGATTGAAAACTTTTGATATTGATATAATCTGTGTTTCTCTTATATACGGGTTTTTATAGCGAGAAGTCATATTTGATACTTTAAATGAGCGACTAGGAGAAATTATATAACAAAATTTTACTCTTGAATCTTCATTTTCTCGAATTGACAGTTAGATTTTTCTTTAATGTTTTATGCTTAGTGAAATTTTGGATTGAAAACTTTTGATATTGATATAATCTGTGTTTCTCTTATATACGGGTTTTTATAGCGAGAAGTCATATTTGATACTTTAAATGAGCGACTAGGAGAAATTATATAACAAAATTTTACTCTTGAATCTTCATTTTCTCGAATTGACAGTTAGATTTTTCTTTAATGTTTTATGCTTAGTGAAATTTTGGATTGAAAACTTTTGATATTGATATAATCTGTGTTTCTATTATATACGGGTTTTTATAGCGAGAAGTCATTTTTGATACTTTAAATGAGCGACTAGGAGAAATTATATAACAAAATTTTACTCTTGAATCTTCATTTTCTCGAATTGACAGTTAGATTTTTCTTTAATGTTTTATGCTTAGTGAAATTTTGGATTGAAAACTTTTGATATTGATATAATCTGTGTTTCTATTATATACGGGTTTTTATAGCGAGAAGTCATATTTGATACTTTAAATGAGCGACTAGGAGAAATTATATAACAAATTTTTACTCTTGAATCTTCATTTTCTCGAATTGACAGATAGATTTTTCTTTGTGGTTTTATGCTTAGTGAAATTTTGGATTGAAAACTTTTGATATTGATATAATCTGTGTTTCTCTTATATACGGGTTTTTATAGCGAGAAGTCATATTTGATACTTTAAATGAGCGACTAGGAGAAATTATATAACAAATTTTTACTCTTGAATCTTCATTTTCTCGAATTGACAGATAGATTTTTCTTTGTGGTTTTATGCTTAGTGAAATTTTGGATTGAAAACTTTTGATATTGATATAATCTGTGTTTCTCTTATATACGGGTTTTTATAGCGAGAAGTCATATTTGATACTTTAAATGAGCGACTAGGAGAAATTATATAACAACATTTTACTCTTGAATCTTCATTTTCTCGAATTGACAGATAGATTTTTCTTTGTGGTTTTATGCTTAGTGAAATTTTGGATTGAAAACTTTTGATATTGATATAATCTGTGTTTCTCTTATATACGGGTTTTTATAGCGAGAAGTCATATTTGATACTTTAAATGAGCGACTAGGAGAAATTATATAACAAATTTTTACTCTTGAATCTTCATTTTCTCGAATTGACAGATAGATTTTTCTTTGTGGTTTTATGCTTAGTGAAATTTTGGATTGAAAACTTTTGATATTGATATAATCTGTGTTTCTCTTATATACGGGTTTTTATAGCGAGAAGTCATATTTGATACTTTAAATGAGCGACTAGGAGAAATTATATAACAAATTTTTACTCTTGAATCTTCATTTTCTCGAATTGACAGATAGATTTTTCTTTGTGGTTTTATGCTTAGTGAAATTTTGGATTGAAAACTTTTGATATTGATATAATCTGTGTTTCTCTTATATACGGGTTTTTATAGCGAGAAGTCATTTTTGATACTTTAAATGAGCGACTAGGAGAAATTATATAACAAATTTTTACTCTTGAATCTTCATTTTCTCGAATTGACAGATAGATTTTTCTTTGTGGTTTTATGCTTAGTGAAATTTTGGATTGAAAACTTTTGATATTGATATAATCTGTGTTTCTCTTATATACGGGTTTTTATAGCGAGAAGTCATTTTTGATACTTTAAATGAGCGACTAGGAGAAATTATATAACAAATTTTTACTCTTGAATCTTCATTTTCTCGAATTGACAGATAGATTTTTCTTTGTGGTTTTATGCTTAGTGAAATTTTGGATTGAAAACTTTTGATATTGATATAATCTGTGTTTCTCTTATATACGGGTTTTTATAGCGAGAAGTCATTTTTGATACTTTAAATGAGCGACTAGGAGAAATTATATAACAAATTTTTACTCTTGAATCTTCATTTTCTCGAATTGACAGATAGATTTTTCTTTGTGGTTTTATGCTTAGTGAAATTTTGGATTGAAAACTTTTGATATTGATATAATCTGTGTTTCTCTTATATACGGGTTTTTATAGCGAGAAGTCATTTTTGATACTTTAAATGAGCGACTAGGAGAAATTATATAACAAATTTTTACTCTTGAATCTTCATTTTCTCGAATTGACAGATAGATTTTTCTTTGTGGTTTTATGCTTAGTGAAATTTTGGATTGAAAACTTTTGATATTGATATAATCTGTGTTTCTCTTATATACGGGTTTTTATAGCGAGAAGTCATATTTGATACTTTAAATGAGCGACTAGGAGAAATTATATAACAAATTTTTACTCTTGAATCTTCATTTTCTCGAATTGACAGATAGATTTTTCTTTGTGGTTTTATGCTTAGTGAAATTTTGGATTGAAAACTTTTGATATTGATATAATCTGTGTTTCTCTTATATACGGGTTTTTATAGCGAGAAGTCATATTTGATACTTTAAATGAGCGACTAGGAGAAATTATATAACAACATTTTACTCTTGAATCTTCATTTTCTCGAATTGACAGATAGATTTTTCTTTGTGGTTTTATGCTTAGTGAAATTTTGGATTGAAAACTTTTGATATTGATATAATCTGTGTTTCTCTTATATACGGGTTTTTATAGCGAGAAGTCATATTTGATACTTTAAATGAGCGACTAGGAGAAATTATATAACAAATTTTTACTCTTGAATCTTCATTTTCTCGAATTGACAGATAGATTTTTCTTTGTGGTTTTATGCTTAGTGAAATTTTGGATTGAAAACTTTTGATATTGATATAATCTGTGTTTCTCTTATATACGGGTTTTTATAGCGAGAAGTCATTTTTGATACTTTAAATGAGCGACTAGGAGAAATTATATAACAAATTTTTACTCTTGAATCTTCATTTTCTCGAATTGACAGATAGATTTTTCTTTGTGGTTTTATGCTTAGTGAAATTTTGGATTGAAAACTTTTGATATTGATATAATCTGTGTTTCTCTTATATACGGGTTTTTATAGCGAGAAGTCATATTTGATACTTTAAATGAGCGACTAGGAGAAATTATATAACAACATTTTACTCTTGAATCTTCATTTTCTCGAATTGACAGATAGATTTTTCTTTGTGGTTTTATGCTTAGTGAAATTTTGGATTGAAAACTTTTGATATTGATATAATCTGTGTTTCTCTTATATACGGGTTTTTATAGCGAGAAGTCATTTTTGATACTTTAAATGAGCGACTAGGAGAAATTATATAACAAATTTTTACTCTTGAATCTTCATTTTCTCGAATTGACAGATAGATTTTTCTTTGTGGTTTTATGCTTAGTGAAATTTTGGATTGAAAACTTTTGATATTGATATAATCTGTGTTTCTCTTATATACGGGTTTTTATAGCGAGAAGTCATATTTGATACTTTAAATGAGCGACTAGGAGAAATTATATAACAAATTTTTACTCTTGAATCTTCATTTTCTCGAATTGACAGATAGATTTTTCTTTGTGGTTTTATGCTAAGTGAAATTTTGGATTGAAAACTTTTGATATTGATATAATCTGTGTTTCTCTTATATACGGGTTTTTATAGCGAGAAGTCATTTTTGATACTTTAAATGAGCGACTAGGAGAAATTATATAACAAATTTTTACTCTTGAATCTTCATTTTCTCGAATTGACAGATAGATTTTTCTTTGTGGTTTTATGCTTAGTGAAATTTTGGATTGAAAACTTTTGATATTGATATAATCTGTGTTTCTCTTATATACGGGTTTTTATAGCGAGAAGTCATATTTGATACTTTAAATGAGCGACTAGGAGAAATTATATAACAACATTTTACTCTTGAATCTTCATTTTCTCGAATTGACAGTTAGATTTTTCTTTAATGTTTTATGCTTAGTGAAATTTTGGATTGAAAACTTTTGATATTGATATAATCTGTGTTTCTCTTATATACGGGTTTTTATAGCGAGAAGTCATATTTGATACTTTAAATGAGCGACTAGGAGAAATTATATAACAAATTTTTACTCTTGAATCTTCATTTTCTCGAATTGACAGATAGATTTTTCTTTGTGGTTTTATGCTTAGTGAAATTTTGGATTGAAAACTTTTGATATTGATATAATCTGTGTTTCTCTTATATACGGGTTTTTATAGCGAGAAGTCATATTTGATACTTTAAATGAGCGACTAGGAGAAATTATATAACAAATTTTTACTCTTGAATCTTCATTTTCTCGAATTGACAGATAGATTTTTCTTTGTGGTTTTATGCTTAGTGAAATTTTGGATTGAAAACTTTTGATATTGATATAATCTGTGTTTCTCTTATATACGGGTTTTTATAGCGAGAAGTCATATTTGATACTTTAAATGAGCGACTAGGAGAAATTATATAACAACATTTTACTCTTGAATCTTCATTTTCTCGAATTGACAGATAGATTTTTCTTTGTGGTTTTATGCTTAGTGAAATTTTGGATTGAAAACTTTTGATATTGATATAATCTGTGTTTCTCTTATATACGGGTTTTTATAGCGAGAAGTCATTTTTGATACTTTAAATGAGCGACTAGGAGAAATTATATAACAAATTTTTACTCTTGAATCTTCATTTTCTCGAATTGACAGATAGATTTTTCTTTGTGGTTTTATGCTTAGTGAAATTTTGGATTGAAAACTTTTGATATTGATATAATCTGTGTTTCTCTTATATACGGGTTTTTATAGCGAGAAGTCATATTTGATACTTTAAATGAGCGACTAGGAGAAATTATATAACAAATTTTTACTCTTGAATCTTCATTTTCTCGAATTGACAGATAGATTTTTCTTTGTGGTTTTATGCTAAGTGAAATTTTGGATTGAAAACTTTTGATATTGATATAATCTGTGTTTCTCTTATATACGGGTTTTTATAGCGAGAAGTCATTTTTGATACTTTAAATGAGCGACTAGGAGAAATTATATAACAAATTTTTACTCTTGAATCTTCATTTTCTCGAATTGACAGATAGATTTTTCTTTGTGGTTTTATGCTTAGTGAAATTTTGGATTGAAAACTTTTGATATTGATATAATCTGTGTTTCTCTTATATACGGGTTTTTATAGCGAGAAGTCATTTTTGATACTTTAAATGAGCGACTAGGAGAAATTATATAACAAATTTTTACTCTTGAATCTTCATTTTCTCGAATTGACAGATAGATTTTTCTTTGTGGTTTTATGCTTAGTGAAATTTTGGATTGAAAACTTTTGATATTGATATAATCTGTGTTTCTCTTATATACGGGTTTTTATAGCGAGAAGTCATATTTGATACTTTAAATGAGCGACTAGGAGAAATTATATAACAACATTTTACTCTTGAATCTTCATTTTCTCGAATTGACAGATAGATTTTTCTTTGTGGTTTTATGCTTAGTGAAATTTTGGATTGAAAACTTTTGATATTGATATAATCTGTGTTTCTCTTATATACGGGTTTTTATAGCGAGAAGTCATATTTGATACTTTAAATGAGCGACTAGGAGAAATTATATAACAAATTTTTACTCTTGAATCTTCATTTTCTCGAATTGACAGATAGATTTTTCTTTGTGGTTTTATGCTTAGTGAAATTTTGGATTGAAAACTTTTGATATTGATATAATCTGTGTTTCTCTTATATACGGGTTTTTATAGCGAGAAGTCATTTTTGATACTTTAAATGAGCGACTAGGAGAAATTATATAACAAATTTTTACTCTTGAATCTTCATTTTCTCGAATTGACAGATAGATTTTTCTTTGTGGTTTTATGCTTAGTGAAATTTTGGATTGAAAACTTTTGATATTGATATAATCTGTGTTTCTCTTATATACGGGTTTTTATAGCGAGAAGTCATTTTTGATAATTTAAATGAGCGACTAGGAGAAATTATATAACAAATTTTTACTCTTGAATCTTCATTTTCTCGAATTGACAGATAGATTTTTCTTTGTGGTTTTATGCTTAGTGAAATTTTGGATTGAAAACTTTTGATATTGATATAATCTGTGTTTCTCTTATATACGGGTTTTTATAGCGAGAAGTCATATTTGATACTTTAAATGAGCGACTAGGAGAAATTATATAACAAATTTTTACTCTTGAATCTTCATTTTCTCGAATTGACAGATAGATTTTTCTTTGTGGTTTTATGCTTAGTGAAATTTTGGATTGAAAACTTTTGATATTGATATAATCTGTGTTTCTCTTATATACGGGTTTTTATAGCGAGAAGTCATTTTTGATACTTTAAATGAGCGACTAGGAGAAATTATATAACAAATTTTTACTCTTGAATCTTCATTTTCTCGAATTGACAGATAGATTTTTCTTTGTGGTTTTATGCTTAGTGAAATTTTGGATTGAAAACTTTTGATATTGATATAATCTGTGTTTCTCTTATATACGGGTTTTTATAGCGAGAAGTCATTTTTGATACTTTAAATGAGCGACTAGGAGAAATTATATAACAAATTTTTACTCTTGAATCTTCATTTTCTCGAATTGACAGATAGATTTTTCTTTGTGGTTTTATGCTTAGTGAAATTTTGGATTGAAAACTTTTGATATTGATATAATTTGTGTTTCTCTTATATACGGGTTTTTATAGCGAGAAGTCATATTTGATACTTTAAATGAGCGACTAGGAGAAATTATATAACAACATTTTACTCTTGAATCTTCATTTTCTCGAATTGACAGATAGATTTTTCTTTGTGGTTTTATGCTTAGTGAAATTTTGGATTGAAAACTTTTGATATTGATATAATCTGTGTTTCTCTTATATACGGGTTTTTATAGCGAGAAGTCATATTTGATACTTTAAATGAGCGACTAGGAGAAATTATATAACAAATTTTTACTCTTGAATCTTCATTTTCTCGAATTGACAGATAGATTTTTCTTTGTGGTTTTATGCTTAGTGAAATTTTGGATTGAAAACTTTTGATATTGATATAATCTGTGTTTCTCTTATATACGGGTTTTTATAGCGAGAAGTCATTTTTGATACTTTAAATGAGCGACTAGGAGAAATTATATAACAAATTTTTACTCTTGAATCTTCATTTTCTCGAATTGACAGATAGATTTTTCTTTGTGGTTTAATGCTTAGTGAAATTTTGGATTGAAAACTTTTGATATTGATATAATCTGTGTTTCTCTTATATACGGGTTTTTATAGCGAGAAGTCATATTTGATACTTTAAATGAGCGACTAGGAGAAATTATATAACAACATTTTACTCTTGAATCTTCATTTTCTCGAATTGACAGATAGATTTTTCTTTGTGGTTTTATGCTTAGTGAAATTTTGGATTGAAAACTTTTGATATTGATATAATCTGTGTTTCTCTTATATACGGGTTTTTATAGCGAGAAGTCATATTTGATACTTTAAATGAGCGACTAGGAGAAATTATATAACAAATTTTTACTCTTGAATCTTCATTTTCTCGAATTGACAGATAGATTTTTCTTTGTGGTTTTATGCTTAGTGAAATTTTGGATTGAAAACTTTTGATATTGATATAATCTGTGTTTCTCTTATATACGGGTTTTTATAGCGAGAAGTCATATTTGATACTTTAAATGAGCGACTAGGAGAAATTATATAACAAATTTTTACTCTTGAATCTTCATTTTCTCGAATTGACAGATAGATTTTTCTTTGTGGTTTTATGCTTAGTGAAATTTTGGATTGAAAACTTTTGATATTGATATAATCTGTGTTTCTCTTATATACGGGTTTTTATAGCGAGAAGTCATATTTGATACTTTAAATGAGCGACTAGGAGAAATTATATAACAACATTTTACTCTTGAATCTTCATTTTCTCGAATTGACAGATAGATTTTTCTTTGTGGTTTTATGCTTAGTGAAATTTTGGATTGAAAACTTTTGATATTGATATAATCTGTGTTTCTCTTATATACGGGTTTTTATAGCGAGAAGTCATATTTGATACTTTAAATGAGCGACTAGGAGAAATTATATAACAAATTTTTACTCTTGAATCTTCATTTTCTCGAATTGACAGATAGATTTTTCTTTGTGGTTTTATGCTTAGTGAAATTTTGGATTGAAAACTTTTGATATTGATATAATCTGTGTTTCTCTTATATACGGGTTTTTATAGCGAGAAGTCATTTTTGATACTTTAAATGAGCGACTAGGAGAAATTATATAACAAATTTTTACTCTTGAATCTTCATTTTCTCGAATTGACAGATAGATTTTTCTTTGTGGTTTTATGCTTAGTGAAATTTTGGATTGAAAACTTTTGATATTGATATAATCTGTGTTTCTCTTATATACGGGTTTTTATAGCGAGAAGTCATATTTGATACTTTAAATGAGCGACTAGGAGAAATTATATAACAACATTTTACTCTTGAATCTTCATTTTCTCGAATTGACAGATAGATTTTTCTTTGTGGTTTTATGCTTAGTGAAATTTTGGATTGAAAACTTTTGATATTGATATAATCTGTGTTTCTCTTATATACGGGTTTTTATAGCGAGAAGTCATATTTGATACTTTAAATGAGCGACTAGGAGAAATTATATAACAAATTTTTACTCTTGAATCTTCATTTTCTCGAATTGACAGATAGATTTTTCTTTGTGGTTTTATGCTTAGTGAAATTTTGGATTGAAAACTTTTGATATTGATATAATCTGTGTTTCTCTTATATACGGGTTTTTATAGCGAGAAGTCATATTTGATACTTTAAATGAGCGACTAGGAGAAATTATATAACAAATTTTTACTCTTGAATCTTCATTTTCTCGAATTGACAGTTAGATTTTTCTTTAATGTTTTAAGCTTAGTGAAATTTTGGATTGAAAACTTTTGATATTGATATAATCTGTGTTTCTCTTATATACGGGTTTTTATAGCGAGAAGTCATATTTGATACTTTAAATGAGCGACTAGGAGAAATTATATAACAACATTTTACTCTTGAATCTTCATTTTCTCGAATTGACAGATAGATTTTTCTTTGTGGTTTTATGCTTAGTGAAATTTTGGATTGAAAACTTTTGATATTGATATAATCTGTGTTTCTCTTATATACGGGTTTTTATAGCGAGAAGTCATATTTGATACTTTAAATGAGCGACTAGGAGAAATTATATAACAAATTTTTACTCTTGAATCTTCATTTTCTCGAATTGACAGATAGATTTTTCTTTGTGGTTTTATGCTTAGTGAAATTTTGGATTGAAAACTTTTGATATTGATATAATCTGTGTTTCTCTTATATACGGGTTTTTATAGCGAGAAGTCATTTTTGATACTTTAAATGAGCGACTAGGAGAAATTATATAACAAATTTTTACTCTTGAATCTTCATTTTCTCGAATTGACAGATAGATTTTTCTTTGTGGTTTTATGCTTAGTGAAATTTTGGATTGAAAACTTTTGATATTGATATAATCTGTGTTTCTCTTATATACGGGTTTTTATAGCGAGAAGTCATATTTGATACTTTAAATGAGCGACTAGGAGAAATTATATAACAAAATTTTACTCTTGAATCTTCATTTTCTCGAATTGACAGTTAGATTTTTCTTTAATGTTTTATGCTTAGTGAAATTTTGGATTGAAAACTTTTGATATTGATATAATCTGTGTTTCTCTTATATACGGGTTTTTATAGCGAGAAGTCATTTTTGATACTTTAAATGAGCGACTAGGAGAAATTATATAACAAATTTTTACTCTTGAATCTTCATTTTCTCGAATTGACAGATAGATTTTTCTTTGTGGTTTTATGCTTAGTGAAATTTTGGATTGAAAACTTTTGATATTGATATAATCTGTGTTTCTCTTATATACGGGTTTTTATAGCGAGAAGTCATATTTGATACTTTAAATGAGCGACTAGGAGAAATTATATAACAACATTTTACTCTTGAATCTTCATTTTCTCGAATTGACAGTTAGATTTTTCTTTAATGTTTTATGCTTAGTGAAATTTTGGATTGAAAACTTTTGATATTGATATAATCTGTGTTTCTCTTATATACGGGTTTTTATAGCGAGAAGTCATATTTGATACTTTAAATGAGCGACTAGGAGAAATTATATAACAAATTTTTACTCTTGAATCTTCATTTTCTCGAATTGACAGTTAGATTTTTCTTTGTGGTTTTATGCTTAGTGAAATTTTGGATTGAAAACTTTTGATATTGATATAATCTGTGTTTCTCTTATATACGGGTTTTTATAGCGAGAAGTCATTTTTGATACTTTAAATGAGCGACTAGGAGAAATTATATAACAACATTTTACTCTTGAATCTTCATTTTCTCGAATTGACAGTTAGATTTTTCTTTAATGTTTTATGCTTAGTGAAATTTTGGATTGAAAACTTTTGATATTGATATAATCTGTGTTTCTCTTATATACGGGTTTTTATAGCGAGAAGTCATTTTTGATACTTTAAATGAGCGACTAGGAGAAATTATATAACAAATTTTTACTCTTGAATCTTCATTTTCTCGAATTGACAGATAGATTTTTCTTTGTGGTTTTATGCTTAGTGAAATTTTGGATTGAAAACTTTTGATATTGATATAATCTGTGTTTCTCTTATATACGGGTTTTTATAGCGAGAAGTCATATTTGATACTTTAAATGAGCGACTAGGAGAAATTATATAACAACATTTTACTCTTGAATCTTCATTTTCTCGAATTGACAGTTAGATTTTTCTTTAATGTTTTATGCTTAGTGAAATTTTGGATTGAAAACTTTTGATATTGATATAATCTGTGTTTCTCTTATATACGGGTTTTTATAGCGAGAAGTCATTTTTGATACTTTAAATGAGCGACTAGGAGAAATTATATAACAAATTTTTACTCTTGAATCTTCATTTTCTCGAATTGACAGATAGATTTTTCTTTGTGGTTTTATGCTTAGTGAAATTTTGGATTGAAAACTTTTGATATTGATATAATCTGTGTTTCTCTTATATACGGGTTTTTATAGCGAGAAGTCATATTTGATACTTTAAATGAGCGACTAGGAGAAATTATATAACAACATTTTACTCTTGAATCTTCATTTTCTCGAATTGACAGTTAGATTTTTCTTTAATGTTTTATGCTTAGTGAAATTTTGGATTGAAAACTTTTGATATTGATATAATCTGTGTTTCTCTTATATACGGGTTTTTATAGCGAGAAGTCATATTTGATACTTTAAATGAGCGTCTAGGAGAAATTATATAACAAATTTTTACTCTTGAATCTTCATTTTCTCGAATTGACAGATAGATTTTTCTTTGTGGTTTTATGCTTAGTGAAATTTTGGATTGAAAACTTTTGATATTGATATAATCTGTGTTTCTCTTATATACGGGTTTTTATAGCGAGAAGTCATATTTGATACTTTAAATGAGCGACTAGGAGAAATTATATAACAACATTTTACTCTTGAATCTTCATTTTCTCGAATTGACAGTTAGATTTTTCTTTAATGTTTTATGCTTAGTGAAATTTTGGATTGAAAACTTTTGATATTGATATAATCTGTGTTTCTCTTATATACGGGTTTTTATAGCGAGAAGTCATATTTGATACTTTAAATGAGCGACTAGGAGAAATTATATAACAAAATTTTACTCTTGAATCTTCATTTTCTCGAATTGACAGTTAGATTTTTCTTTGTGGTTTTATGCTTAGTGAAATTTTGGATTGAAAACTTTTGATATTGATATAATCTGTGTTTCTCTTATATACGGGTTTTTATAGCGAGAAGTCATATTTGATACTTTAAATGAGCGACTAGGAGAAATTATATAACAAATTTTTACTCTTGAATCTTCATTTTCTCGAATTGACAGATAGATTTTTCTTTGTGGTTTTATGCTTAGTGAAATTTTGGATTGAAAACTTTTGATATTGATATAATCTGTGTTTCTCTTATATACGGGTTTTTATAGCGAGAAGTCATATTTGATACTTTAAATGAGCGACTAGGAGAAATTATATAACAAATTTTTACTCTTGAATCTTCATTTTCTCGAATTGACAGATAGATTTTTCTTTGTGGTTTTATGCTTAGTGAAATTTTGGATTGAAAACTTTTGATATTGATATAATCTGTGTTTCTCTTATATACGGGTTTTTATAGCGAGAAGTCATATTTGATACTTTAAATGAGCGACTAGGAGAAATTATATAACAAAATTTTACTCTTGAATCTTCATTTTCTCGAATTGACAGTTAGATTTTTCTTTGTGGTTTTATGCTTAGTGAAATTTTGGATTGAAAACTTTTGATATTGATATAATCTGTGTTTCTCTTATATACGGGTTTTTATAGCGAGAAGTCATATTTGATACTTTAAATGAGCGACTAGGAGAAAATATATAACAAATTTTTACTCTTAAATCTTCATTTTCTCGAATTGACAGTTAGATTTTTCTTTAATGTTTTATGCTTAGTGAAATTTTGGATTGAAAACTTTTGATATTGATATAATCTGTGTTTCTCTTATATACGGGTTTTTATAGCGAGAAGTCATATTTGATACTTTAAATGAGCGACTAGGAGAAATTATATAACAACATTTTACTCTTGAATCTTCATTTTCTCGAATTGACAGTTAGATTTTTCTTTAATGTTTTATGCTTAGTGAAATTTTGGATTGAAAACTTTTGATATTGATATAATCTGTGTTTCTCTTATATACGGGTTTTTATAGCGAGAAGTCATATTTGATACTTTAAATGAGCGACTAGGAGAAATTATATAACAACATTTTACTCTTGAATCTTCATTTTCTCGAATTGACAGTTAGATTTTTCTTTAATGTTTTATGCTTAGTGAAATTTTGGATTGAAAACTTTTGATATTGATATAATCTGTGTTTCTATTATATACGGGTTTTTATAGCGAGAAGTCATATTTGATACTTTAAATGAGCGACTAGGAGAAATTATATAACAAATTTTTACTCTTGAATCTTCATTTTCTCGACTTGACAGATAGATTTTTCTTTGTGGTTTTATACTTAGTGAAATTTTGTATTGAAAACTTTTGATATTGATATAATCTGTGTTTCTCTTATATACGGGTTTTTATAGCGAGAAGTCATATTTGATACTTTAAATGAGCGACTAGGAGAAATTATATAACAACATTTTACTCTTGAATCTTCATTTTCTCGAATTGACAGTTAGATTTTTCTTTAATGTTTTATGCTTAGTGAAATTTTGGATTGAAAACTTTTGATATTGATATAATCTGTGTTTCTCTTATATACGGGTTTTTATAGCGAGAAGTCATATTTGATACTTTAAATGAGCGTCTAGGAGAAATTATATAACAAATTTTTACTCTTGAATCTTCATTTTCTCGAATTGACAGATAGATTTTTCTTTGTGGTTTTATGCTTAGTGAAATTTTGGATTGAAAACTTTTGATATTGATATAATCTGTGTTTCTCTTATATACGGGTTTTTATAGCGAGAAGTCATATTTGATACTTTAAATGAGCGACTAGGAGAAATTATATAACAACATTTTACTCTTGAATCTTCATTTTCTCGAATTGACAGTTAGATTTTTCTTTAATGTTTTATGCTTAGTGAAATTTTGGATTGAAAACTTTTGATATTGATATAATCTGTGTTTCTCTTATATACGGGTTTTTATAGCGAGAAGTCATATTTGATACTTTAAATGAGCGACTAGGAGAAATTATATAACAAAATTTTACTCTTGAATCTTCATTTTCTCGAATTGACAGTTAGATTTTTCTTTGTGGTTTTATGCTTAGTGAAATTTTGGATTGAAAACTTTTGATATTGATATAATCTGTGTTTCTCTTATATACGGGTTTTTATAGCGAGAAGTCATATTTGATACTTTAAATGAGCGACTAGGAGAAATTATATAACAAATTTTTACTCTTGAATCTTCATTTTCTCGAATTGACAGATAGATTTTTCTTTGTGGTTTTATGCTTAGTGAAATTTTGGATTGAAAACTTTTGATATTGATATAATCTGTGTTTCTCTTATATACGGGTTTTTATAGCGAGAAGTCATATTTGATACTTTAAATGAGCGACTAGGAGAAATTATATAACAAATTTTTACTCTTGAATCTTCATTTTCTCGAATTGACAGATAGATTTTTCTTTGTGGTTTTATGCTTAGTGAAATTTTGGATTGAAAACTTTTGATATTGATATAATCTGTGTTTCTCTTATATACGGGTTTTTATAGCGAGAAGTCATATTTGATACTTTAAATGAGCGACTAGGAGAAATTATATAACAAAATTTTACTCTTGAATCTTCATTTTCTCGAATTGACAGTTAGATTTTTCTTTGTGGTTTTATGCTTAGTGAAATTTTGGATTGAAAACTTTTGATATTGATATAATCTGTGTTTCTCTTATATACGGGTTTTTATAGCGAGAAGTCATATTTGATACTTTAAATGAGCGACTAGGAGAAAATATATAACAAATTTTTACTCTTAAATCTTCATTTTCTCGAATTGACAGTTAGATTTTTCTTTAATGTTTTATGCTTAGTGAAATTTTGGATTGAAAACTTTTGATATTGATATAATCTGTGTTTCTCTTATATACGGGTTTTTATAGCGAGAAGTCATATTTGATACTTTAAATGAGCGACTAGGAGAAATTATATAACAACATTTTACTCTTGAATCTTCATTTTCTCGAATTGACAGTTAGATTTTTCTTTAATGTTTTATGCTTAGTGAAATTTTGGATTGAAAACTTTTGATATTGATATAATCTGTGTTTCTCTTATATACGGGTTTTTATAGCGAGAAGTCATATTTGATACTTTAAATGAGCGACTAGGAGAAATTATATAACAACATTTTACTCTTGAATCTTCATTTTCTCGAATTGACAGTTAGATTTTTCTTTAATGTTTTATGCTTAGTGAAATTTTGGATTGAAAACTTTTGATATTGATATAATCTGTGTTTCTATTATATACGGGTTTTTATAGCGAGAAGTCATATTTGATACTTTAAATGAGCGACTAGGAGAAATTATATAACAAATTTTTACTCTTGAATCTTCATTTTCTCGACTTGACAGATAGATTTTTCTTTGTGGTTTTATACTTAGTGAAATTTTGTATTGAAAACTTTTGATATTGATATAATCTGTGTTTCTCTTATATACGGGTTTTTATAGCGAGAAGTCATATTTGATACTTTAAATGAGCGACTAGGAGAAATTATATAACAAATTTTTACTCTTGAATCTTCATTTTCTCGAATTGACAGTTAGATTTTTCTTTAATGTTTTATGCTTAGTGAAATTTTGGATTGAAAACTTTTGATATTGATATAATCTGTGTTTCTCTTATATACGGGTTTTTATAGCGAGAAGTCATATTTGATACTTTAAATGAGCGACTAGGAGAAATTATATAACAAATTTTTACTCTTAAATCTTCATTTTCTCGAATTGACAGATAGATTTTTCTTTGTGGTTTTATGCTTAGTGAAATTTTGGATTGAAAACTTTTGATATTGATATAATCTGTGTTTCTCTTATATACGGGTTTTTATAGCGAGAAGTCATATTTGATACTTTAAATGAGCGACTAGGAGAAATTATATAACAAATTTTTACTCTTGAATCTTCATTTTCTCGAATTGACAGTTAGATTTTTCTTTAATGTTTTATGCTTAGTGAAATTTTGGATTGAAAACTTTTGATATTGATATAATCTGTGTTTCTCTTATATACGGGTTTTTATAGCGAGAAGTCATATTTGATACTTTAAATGAGCGACTAGGAGAAATTATATAACAAATTTTTACTCTTGAATCTTCATTTTCTCGAATTGACAGTTAGATTTTTCTTTAATGTTTTAAGCTTAGTGAAATTTTGGATTGAAAACTTTTGATATTGATATAATCTGTGTTTCTCTTATATACGGGTTTTTATAGCGAGAAGTCATATTTGATACTTTAAATGAGCGACTAGGAGAAATTATATAACAACATTTTACTCTTGAATCTTCATTTTCTCGAATTGACAGTTAGATTTTTCTTTAATGTTTTATGCTTAGTGAAATTTTGGATTGAAAACTTTTGATATTGATATAATCTGTGTTTCTCTTATATACGGGTTTTTATAGCGAGAAGTCATATTTGATACTTTAAATGAGCGACTAGGAGAAATTATATAACAAATTTTTACTCTTGAATCTTCATTTTCTCGACTTGACAGATAGATTTTTCTTTGTGGTTTTATACTTAGTGAAATTTTGTATTGAAAACTTTTGATATTGATATAATCTGTGTTTCTCTTATATACGGGTTTTTATAGCGAGAAGTCATATTTGATACTTTAAATGAGCGACTAGGAGAAATTATATAACAAATTTTTACTCTTGAATCTTCATTTTCTCGAATTGACAGATAGATTTTTCTTTGTGGTTTTATGCTTAGTGAAATTTTGGATTGAAAACTTTTGATATTGATATAATCTGTGTTTCTCTTATATACGGGTTTTTATAGCGAGAAGTCATATTTGATACTTTAAATGAGCGACTAGGAGAAATTATATAACAACATTTTACTCTTGAATCTTCATTTTCTCGAATTGACAGTTAGATTTTTCTTTAATGTTTTATGCTTAGTGAAATTTTGGATTGAAAACTTTTGATATTGATATAATCTGTGTTTCTCTTATATACGGGTTTTTATAGCGAGAAGTCATATTTGATACTTTAAATGAGCGACTAGGAGAAATTATATAACAACATTTTACTCTTGAATCTTCATTTTCTCGAATTGACAGTTAGATTTTTCTTTAATGTTTTATGCTTAGTGAAATTTTGGATTGAAAACTTTTGATATTGATATAATCTGTGTTTCTCTTATATACGGGTTTTTATAGCGAGAAGTCATATTTGATACTTTAAATGAGCGACTAGGAGAAATTATATAACAACATTTTACTCTTGAATCTTCATTTCCTCGAATTGACAGTTAGATTTTTCTTTAATGTTTTATGCTTAGTGAAATTTTGGATTGAAAACTTTTGATATTGATATAATCTGTGTTTCTCTTATATACGGGTTTTTATAGCGAGAAGTCATATTTGATACTTTAAATGAGCGACTAGGAGAAATTATATAACAAATTTTTACTCTTGAATCTTCATTTTCTCGACTTGACAGATAGATTTTTCTTTGTGGTTTTATACTTAGTGAAATTTTGTATTGAAAACTTTTGATATTGATATAATCTGTGTTTCTCTTATATACGGGTTTTTATAGCGAGAAGTCATATTTGATACTTTAAATGAGCGACTAGGAGAAATTATATAACAAATTTTTACTCTTGAATCTTCATTTTCTCGAATTGACAGATAGATTTTTCTTTGTGGTTTTATGCTTAGTGAAATTTTGGATTGAAAACTTTTGATATTGATATAATCTGTGTTTCTCTTATATACGGGTTTTTATAGCGAGAAGTCATATTTGATACTTTAAATGAGCGACTAGGAGAAATTATATAACAACATTTTACTCTTGAATCTTCATTTTCTCGAATTGACAGTTAGATTTTTCTTTAATGTTTTATGCTTAGTGAAATTTTGGATTGAAAACTTTTGATATTGATATAATCTGTGTTTCTCTTATATACGGGTTTTTATAGCGAGAACTCATATTTGATACTTTAAATGAGCGACTAGGAGAAATTATATAACAACATTTTACTCTTGAATCTTCATTTTCTCGAATTGACAGTTAGATTTTTCTTTAATGTTTTATGCTTAGTGAAATTTTGGATTGAAAACTTTTGATATTGATATAATCTGTGTTTCTCTTATATACGGGTTTTTATAGCGAGAAGTCATATTTGATACTTTAAATGAGCGACTAGGAGAAATTATATAACAACATTTTACTCTTGAATCTTCATTTTCTCGAATTGACAGTTAGATTTTTCTTTAATGTTTTATGCTTAGTGAAATTTTGGATTGAAAACTTTTGATATTGATATAATCTGTGTTTCTCTTATATACGGGTTTTTATAGCGAGAAGTCATATTTGATACTTTAAATGAGCGACTAGGAGAAATTATATAACAAATTTTTACTCTTGAATCTTCATTTTCTCGAATTGACAGTTAGATTTTTCTTTAATGTTTTATGCTTAGTGAAATTTTGGATTGAAAACTTTTGATATTGATATAATCTGTGTTTCTCTTATATACGGGTTTTTATAGCGAGAAGTCATATTTGATACTTTAAATGAGCGACTAGGAGAAATTATATAACAAATTTTTACTCTTGAATCTTCATTTTCTCGAATTGACAGATAGATTTTTCTTTGTGGTTTTATGCTTAGTGAAATTTTGGATTGAAAACTTTTGATATTGATATAATCTGTGTTTCTCTTATATACGGGTTTTTATAGCGAGAAGTCATATTTGATACTTTAAATGAGCGACTAGGAGAAATTATATAACAAATTTTTACTCTTGAATCTTCATTTTCTCGAATTGACAGTTAGATTTTTCTTTAATGTTTTATGCTTAGTGAAATTTTGGATTGAAAACTTTTGATATTGATATAATCTGTGTTTCTCTTATATACGGGTTTTTATAGCGAGAAGTCATATTTGATACTTTAAATGAGCGACTAGGAGAAATTATATAACAACATTTTACTCTTGAATCTTCATTTTCTCGAATTGACAGTTAGATTTTTCTTTAATGTTTTATGCTTAGTGAAATTTTGGATTGAAAACTTTTGATATTGATATAATCTGTGTTTCTATTATATACGGGTTTTTATAGCGAGAAGTCATATTTGATACTTTAAATGAGCGACTAGGAGAAATTATATAACAAATTTTTACTCTTGAATCTTCATTTTCTCGACTTGACAGATAGATTTTTCTTTGTGGTTTTATACTTAGTGAAATTTTGTATTGAAAACTTTTGATATTGATATAATCTGTGTTTCTCTTATATACGGGTTTTTATAGCGAGAAGTCATATTTGATACTTTAAATGAGCGACTAGGAGAAATTATATAACAAATTTTTACTCTTGAATCTTCATTTTCTCGAATTGACAGTTAGATTTTTCTTTAATGTTTTATGCTTAGTGAAATTTTGGATTGAAAACTTTTGATATTGATATAATCTGTGTTTCTCTTATATACGGGTTTTTATAGCGAGAAGTCATATTTGATACTTTAAATGAGCGACTAGGAGAAATTATATAACAAATTTTTACTCTTGAATCTTCATTTTCTCGAATTGACAAATAGATTTTTCTTTGTGGTTTTATGCTTAGTGAAATTTTGGATTGAAAACTTTTGATATTGATATAATCTGTGTTTCTCTTATATACGGGTTTTTATAGCGAGAAGTCATATTTGATACTTTAAATGAGCGACTAGGAGAAATTATATAACAAATTTTTACTCTTGAATCTTCATTTTCTCGAATTGACAGTTAGATTTTTCTTTAATGTTTTATGCTTAGTGAAATTTTGGATTGAAAACTTTTGATATTGATATAATCTGTGTTTCTATTATATACGGGTTTTTATAGCGAGAAGTCATATTTGATACTTTAAATGAGCGACTAGGAGAAATTATATAACAAATTTTTACTCTTGAATCTTCATTTTCTCGACTTGACAGATAGATTTTTCTTTGTGGTTTTATACTTAGTGAAATTTTGTATTGAAAACTTTTGATATTGATATAATCTGTGTTTCTCTTATATACGGGTTTTTATAGCGAGAAGTCATATTTGATACTTTAAATGAGCGACTAGGAGAAATTATATAACAAATTTTTACTCTTGAATCTTCATTTTCTCGAATTGACAGTTAGATTTTTCTTTAATGTTTTATGCTTAGTGAAATTTTGGATTGAAAACTTTTGATATTGATATAATCTGTGTTTCTCTTATATACGGGTTTTTATAGCGAGAAGTCATATTTGATACTTTAAATGAGCGACTAGGAGAAATTATATAACAAATTTTTACTCTTGAATCTTCATTTTCTCGAATTGACAGATAGATTTTTCTTTGTGGTTTTATGCTTAGTGAAATTTTGGATTGAAAACTTTTGATATTGATATAATCTGTGTTTCTCTTATATACGGGTTTTTATAGCGAGAAGTCATATTTGATACTTTAAATGAGCGACTAGGAGAAATTATATAACAAATTTTTACTCTTGAATCTTCATTTTCTCGAATTGACAGTTAGATTTTTCTTTAATGTTTTATGCTTAGTGAAATTTTGGATTGAAAACTTTTGATATTGATATAATCTGTGTTTCTCTTATATACGGGTTTTTATAGCGAGAAGTCATATTTGATACTTTAAATGAGCGACTAGGAGAAATTATATAACAAATTTTTACTCTTGAATCTTCATTTTCTCGAATTGACAGTTAGATTTTTCTTTAATGTTTTATGCTTAGTGAAATTTTGGATTGAAAACTTTTGATATTGATATAATCTGTGTTTCTCTTATATACGGGTTTTTATAGCGAGAAGTCATATTTGATACTTTAAATGAGCGACTAGGAGAAATTATATAACAAATTTTTACTCTTGAATCTTCATTTTCTCGAATTGACAAATAGATTTTTCTTTGTGGTTTTATGCTTAGTGAAATTTTGGATTGAAAACTTTTGATATTGATATAATCTGTGTTTCTCTTATATACGGGTTTTTATAGCGAGAAGTCATATTTGATACTTTAAATGAGCGACTAGGAGAAATTATATAACAAATTTTTACTCTTGAATCTTCATTTTCTCGAATTGACAGTTAGATTTTTCTTTAATGTTTTATGCTTAGTGAAATTTTGGATTGAAAACTTTTGATATTGATATAATCTGTGTTTCTATTATATACGGGTTTTTATAGCGAGAAGTCATATTTGATACTTTAAATGAGCGACTAGGAGAAATTATATAACAAATTTTTACTCTTGAATCTTCATTTTCTCGACTTGACAGATAGATTTTTCTTTGTGGTTTTATACTTAGTGAAATTTTGTATTGAAAACTTTTGATATTGATATAATCTGTGTTTCTCTTATATACGGGTTTTTATAGCGAGAAGTCATATTTGATACTTTAAATGAGCGACTAGGAGAAATTATATAACAAATTTTTACTCTTGAATCTTCATTTTCTCGAATTGACAGTTAGATTTTTCTTTAATGTTTTATGCTTAGTGAAATTTTGGATTGAAAACTTTTGATATTGATATAATCTGTGTTTCTCTTATATACGGGTTTTTATAGCGAGAAGTCATATTTGATACTTTAAATGAGCGACTAGGAGAAATTATATAACAAATTTTTACTCTTGAATCTTCATTTTCTCGAATTGACAAATAGATTTTTCTTTGTGGTTTTATGCTTAGTGAAATTTTGGATTGAAAACTTTTGATATTGATATAATCTGTGTTTCTCTTATATACGGGTTTTTATAGCGAGAAGTCATATTTGATACTTTAAATGAGCGACTAGGAGAAATTATATAACAAATTTTTACTCTTGAATCTTCATTTTCTCGAATTGACAGTTAGATTTTTCTTTAATGTTTTATGCTTAGTGAAATTTTGGATTGAAAACTTTTGATATTGATATAATCTGTGTTTCTCTTATATACGGGTTTTTATAGCGAGAAGTCATATTTGATACTTTAAATGAGCGACTAGGAGAAATTATATAACAAATTTTTACTCTTGAATCTTCATTTTCTCGAATTGACAGTTAGATTTTTCTTTAATGTTTTATGCTTAGTGAAATTTTGGATTGAAAACTTTTGATATTGATATAATCTGTGTTTCTCTTATATACGGGTTTTTATAGCGAGAAGTCATATTTGATACTTTAAATGAGCGACTAGGAGAAATTATATAACAAATTTTTACTCTTGAATCTTCATTTTCTCGAATTGACAAATAGATTTTTCTTTGTGGTTTTATGCTTAGTGAAATTTTGGATTGAAAACTTTTGATATTGATATAATCTGTGTTTCTCTTATATACGGGTTTTTATAGCGAGAAGTCATATTTGATACTTTAAATGAGCGACTAGGAGAAATTATATAACAAATTTTTACTCTTGAATCTTCATTTTCTCGAATTGACAGTTAGATTTTTCTTTAATGTTTTATGCTTAGTGAAATTTTGGATTGAAAACTTTTGATATTGATATAATCTGTGTTTCTATTATATACGGGTTTTTATAGCGAGAAGTCATATTTGATACTTTAAATGAGCGACTAGGAGAAATTATATAACAAATTTTTACTCTTGAATCTTCATTTTCTCGACTTGACAGATAGATTTTTCTTTGTGGTTTTATACTTAGTGAAATTTTGTATTGAAAACTTTTGATATTGATATAATCTGTGTTTCTCTTATATACGGGTTTTTATAGCGAGAAGTCATATTTGATACTTTAAATGAGCGACTAGGAGAAATTATATAACAAATTTTTACTCTTGAATCTTCATTTTCTCGAATTGACAGTTAGATTTTTCTTTAATGTTTTATGCTTAGTGAAATTTTGGATTGAAAACTTTTGATATTGATATAATCTGTGTTTCTCTTATATACGGGTTTTTATAGCGAGAAGTCATATTTGATACTTTAAATGAGCGACTAGGAGAAATTATATAACAAATTTTTACTCTTGAATCTTCATTTTCTCGACTTGACAGATAGATTTTTCTTTGTGGTTTTATACTTAGTGAAATTTTGTATTGAAAACTTTTGATATTGATATAATCTGTGTTTCTCTTATATACGGGTTTTTATAGCGAGAAGTCATATTTGATACTTTAAATGAGCGACTAGGAGAAATTATATAACAAATTTTTACTCTTGAATCTTCATTTTCTCGAATTGACAGTTAGATTTTTCTTTAATGTTTTATGCTTAGTGAAATTTTGGATTGAAAACTTTTGATATTGATATAATCTGTGTTTCTCTTATATACGGGTTTTTATAGCGAGAAGTCATATTTGATACTTTAAATGAGCGACTAGGAGAAATTATATAACAAATTTTTACTCTTGAATCTTCATTTTCTCGAATTGACAGTTAGATTTTTCTTTAATGTTTTATGCTTAGTGAAATTTTGGATTGAAAACTTTTGATATTGATATAATCTGTGTTTCTCTTATATACGGGTTTTTATAGCGAGAAGTCATATTTGATACTTTAAATGAGCGACTAGGAGAAATTATATAACAAATTTTTACTCTTGAATCTTCATTTTCTCGAATTGACAGATAGATTTTTCTTTGTGGTTTTATGCTTAGTGAAATTTTGGATTGAAAACTTTTGATATTGATATAATCTGTGTTTCTCTTATATACGGGTTTTTATAGCGAGAAGTCATATTTGATACTTTAAATGAGCGACTAGGAGAAATTATATAACAAATTTTTACTCTTGAATCTTCATTTTCTCGAATTGACAGTTAGATTTTTCTTTAATGTTTTATGCTTAGTGAAATTTTGGATTGAAAACTTTTGATATTGATATAATCTGTGTTTCTATTATATACGGGTTTTTATAGCGAGAAGTCATATTTGATACTTTAAATGAGCGACTAGGAGAAATAATATAACAAATTTTTACTCTTGAATCTTCATTTTCTCGACTTGACAGATAGATTTTTCTTTGTGGTTTTATACTTAGTGAAATTTTGTATTGAAAACTTTTGATATTGATATAATCTGTGTTTCTCTTATATACGGGTTTTTATAGCGAGAAGTCATATTTGATACTTTAAATGAGCGACTAGGAGAAATTATATAACAAATTTTTACTCTTGAATCTTCATTTTCTCGAATTGACAGTTAGATTTTTCTTTAATGTTTTATGCTTAGTGAAATTTTGGATTGAAAACTTTTGATATTGATATAATCTGTGTTTCTCTTATATACGGGTTTTTATAGCGAGAAGTCATATTTGATACTTTAAATGAGCGACTAGGAGAAATTATATAACAAATTTTTACTCTTGAATCTTCATTTTCTCGAATTGACAGATAGATTTTTCTTTGTGGTTTTATGCTTAGTGAAATTTTGGATTGAAAACTTTTGATATTGATATAATCTGTGTTTCTCTTATATACGGGTTTTTATAGCGAGAAGTCATATTTGATACTTTAAATGAGCGACTAGGAGAAATTATATAACAAATTTTTACTCTTGAATCTTCATTTTCTCGAATTGACAGTTAGATTTTTCTTTAATGTTTTATGCTTAGTGAAATTTTGGATTGAAAACTTTTGATATTGATATAATCTGTGTTTCTATTATATACGGGTTTTTATAGCGAGAAGTCATATTTGATACTTTAAATGAGCGACTAGGAGAAATTATATAACAAATTTTTACTCTTGAATCTTCATTTTCTCGACTTGACAGATAGATTTTTCTTTGTGGTTTTATACTTAGTGAAATTTTGTATTGAAAACTTTTGATATTGATATAATCTGTGTTTCTCTTATATACGGGTTTTTATAGCGAGAAGTCATATTTGATACTTTAAATGAGCGACTAGGAGAAATTATATAACAAATTTTTACTCTTGAATCTTCATTTTCTCGAAATGACAGATAGATTTTTCTTTGTGGTTTTATGCTTAGTGAAATTTTGGATTGAAAACTTTTGATATTGATATAATCTGTGTTTCTCTTATATACGGGTTTTTATAGCGAGAAGTCATATTTGATACTTTAAATGAGCGACTAGGAGAAATTATATAACAAATTTTTACTCTTGAATCTTCATTTTCTCGAATTGACAGTTAGATTTTTCTTTAATGTTTTATGCTTAGTGAAATTTTGGATTGAAAACTTTTGATATTGATATAATCTGTGTTTCTCTTATATACGGGTTTTTATAGCGAGAAGTCATATTTGATACTTTAAATGAGCGACTAGGAGAAATTATATAACAAATTTTTACTCTTGAATCTTCATTTTCTCGAATTGACAGTTAGATTTTTCTTTAATGTTTTAAGCTTAGTGAAATTTTGGATTGAAAACTTTTGATATTGATATAATCTGTGTTTCTCTTATATACGGGTTTTTATAGCGAGAAGTCATATTTGATACTTTAAATGAGCGACTAGGAGAAATTATATAACAACATTTTACTCTTGAATCTTCATTTTCTCGAATTGACAGTTAGATTTTTCTTTAATGTTTTATGCTTAGTGAAATTTTGGATTGAAAACTTTTGATATTGATATAATCTGTGTTTCTCTTATATACGGGTTTTTATAGCGAGAAGTCATATTTGATACTTTAAATGAGCGACTAGGAGAAATTATATAACAAATTTTTACTCTTGAATCTTCATTTTCTCGACTTGACAGATAGATTTTTCTTTGTGGTTTTATACTTAGTGAAATTTTGTATTGAAAACTTTTGATATTGATATAATCTGTGTTTCTCTTATATACGGGTTTTTATAGCGAGAAGTCATATTTGATACTTTAAATGAGCGACTAGGAGAAATTATATAACAAATTTTTACTCTTGAATCTTCATTTTCTCGAATTGACAGATAGATTTTTCTTTGTGGTTTTATGCTTAGTGAAATTTTGGATTGAAAACTTTTGATATTGATATAATCTGTGTTTCTCTTATATACGGGTTTTTATAGCGAGAAGTCATATTTGATACTTTAAATGAGCGACTAGGAGAAATTATATAACAACATTTTACTCTTGAATCTTCATTTTCTCGAATTGACAGTTAGATTTTTCTTTAATGTTTTATGCTTAGTGAAATTTTGGATTGAAAACTTTTGATATTGATATAATCTGTGTTTCTCTTATATACGGGTTTTTATAGCGAGAAGTCATATTTGATACTTTAAATGAGCGACTAGGAGAAATTATATAACAACATTTTACTCTTGAATCTTCATTTTCTCGAATTGACAGTTAGATTTTTCTTTAATGTTTTATGCTTAGTGAAATTTTGGATTGAAAACTTTTGATATTGATATAATCTGTGTTTCTCTTATATACGGGTTTTTATAGCGAGAAGTCATATTTGATACTTTAAATGAGCGACTAGGAGAAATTATATAACAAATTTTTACTCTTGAATCTTCATTTTCTCGAATTGACAGTTAGATTTTTCTTTAATGTTTTATGCTTAGTGAAATTTTGGATTGAAAACTTTTGATATTGATATAATCTGTGTTTCTCTTATATACGGGTTTTTATAGCGAGAAGTCATATTTGATACTTTAAATGAGCGACTAGGAGAAATTATATAACAAATTTTTACTCTTGAATCTTCATTTTCTCGAATTGACAGATAGATTTTTCTTTAATGTTTTATGCTTAGTGAAATTTTGGATTGAAAACTTTTGATATTGATATAATCTGTGTTTCTATTATATACGGGTTTTTATAGCGAGAAGTCATTTTTGATACTTTAAATGAGCGACTAGGAGAAATTATATAACAACATTTTACTCTTGAATCTTCATTTTCTCGAATTGACAGTTAGATTTTTCTTTAATGTTTTATGCTTAGTGAAATTTTGGATTGAAAACTTTTGATATTGATATAATCTGTGTTTCTCTTATATACGGGTTTTTATAGCGAGAAGTCATTTTTGATACTTTAAATGAGCGACTAGGAGAAATTATATAACAAATTTTTACTCTTGAATCTTCATTTTCTCGAATTGACAGATAGATTTTTCTTTGTGGTTTTATGCTTAGTGAAATTTTGGATTGAAAACTTTTGATATTGATATAATCTGTGTTTCTCTTATATACGGGTTTTTATAGCGAGAAGTCATATTTGATACTTTAAATGAGCGACTAGGAGAAATTATATAACAACATTTTACTCTTGAATCTTCATTTTCTCGAATTGACAGTTAGATTTTTCTTTAATGTTTTATGCTTAGTGAAATTTGGATTGAAAACTTTTGATATTGATATAATCTGTGTTTCTCTTATATACGGGTTTTTATAGCGAGAAGTCATATTTGATACTTTAAATGAGCGACTAGGAGAAATTATATAACAACATTTTACTCTTGAATCTTCATTTTCTCGAATTGACAGTTAGATTTTTCTTTAATGTTTTATGCTTAGTGAAATTTTGGATTGAAAACTTTTGATATTGATATAATCTGTGTTTCTCTTATATACGGGTTTTTATAGCGAGAAGTCATATTTGATACTTTAAATGAGCGACTAGGAGAAATTATATAACAACATTTTACTCTTGAATCTTCATTTTCTCGAATTGACAGTTAGATTTTTCTTTAATGTTTTATGCTTAGTGAAATTTTGGATTGAAAACTTTTGATATTGATATAATCTGTGTTTCTCTTATATACGGGTTTTTATAGCGAGAAGTCATATTTGATACTTTAAATGAGCGACTAGGAGAAATTATATAACAAATTTTTACTCTTGAATCTTCATTTTCTCGAATTGACAGTTAGATTTTTCTTTAATGTTTTATGCTTAGTGAAATTTTGGATTGAAAACTTTTGATATTGATATAATCTGTGTTTCTCTTATATACGGGTTTTTATAGCGAGAAGTCATATTTGATACTTTAAATGAGCGACTAGGAGAAATTATATAACAAATTTTTACTCTTGAATCTTCATTTTCTCGAATTGACAGATAGATTTTTCTTTAATGTTTTATGCTTAGTGAAATTTTGGATTGAAAACTTTTGATATTGATATAATCTGTGTTTCTATTATATACGGGTTTTTATAGCGAGAAGTCATATTTGATACTTTAAATGAGCGACTAGGAGAAATTATATAACAAATTTTTACTCTTGAATCTTCATTTTCTCGACTTGACAGATAGATTTTTCTTTGTGGTTTTATACTTAGTGAAATTTTGTATTGAAAACTTTTGATATTGATATAATCTGTGTTTCTCTTATATACGGGTTTTTATAGCGAGAAGTCATATTTGATACTTTAAATGAGCGACTAGGAGAAATTATATAACAAATTTTTACTCTTGAATCTTCATTTTCTCGAATTGACAGTTAGATTTTTCTTTAATGTTTTATGCTTAGTGAAATTTTGGATTGAAAACTTTTGATATTGATATAATCTGTGTTTCTCTTATATACGGGTTTTTATAGCGAGAAGTCATATTTGATACTTTAAATGAGCGACTAGGAGAAATTATATAACAAATTTTTACTCTTGAATCTTCATTTTCTCGAATTGACAGATAGATTTTTCTTTGTGGTTTTATGCTTAGTGAAATTTTGGATTGAAAACTTTTGATATTGATATAATCTGTGTTTCTCTTATATACGGGTTTTTATAGCGAGAAGTCATATTTGATACTTTAAATGAGCGACTAGGAGAAATTATATAACAAATTTTTACTCTTGAATCTTCATTTTCTCGAATTGACAGTTAGATTTTTCTTTAATGTTTTATGCTTAGTGAAATTTTGGATTGAAAACTTTTGATATTGATATAATCTGTGTTTCTCTTATATACGGGTTTTTATAGCGAGAAGTCATATTTGATACTTTAAATGAGCGACTAGGAGAAATTATATAACAAATTTTTACTCTTGAATCTTCATTTTCTCGAATTGACAGTTAGATTTTTCTTTAATGTTTTAAGCTTAGTGAAATTTTGGATTGAAAACTTTTGATATTGATATAATCTGTGTTTCTCTTATATACGGGTTTTTATAGCGAGAAGTCATATTTGATACTTTAAATGAGCGACTAGGAGAAATTATATAACAACATTTTACTCTTGAATCTTCATTTTCTCGAATTGACAGTTAGATTTTTCTTTAATGTTTTATGCTTAGTGAAATTTTGGATTGAAAACTTTTGATATTGATATAATCTGTGTTTCTCTTATATACGGGTTTTTATAGCGAGAAGTCATATTTGATACTTTAAATGAGCGACTAGGAGAAATTATATAACAAATTTTTACTCTTGAATCTTCATTTTCTCGACTTGACAGATAGATTTTTCTTTGTGGTTTTATACTTAGTGAAATTTTGTATTGAAAACTTTTGATATTGATATAATCTGTGTTTCTCTTATATACGGGTTTTTATAGCGAGAAGTCATATTTGATACTTTAAATGAGCGACTAGGAGAAATTATATAACAACATTTTACTCTTGAATCTTCATTTTCTCGAATTGACAGTTAGATTTTTCTTTAATGTTTTATGCTTAGTGAAATTTTGGATTGAAAACTTTTGATATTGATATAATCTGTGTTTCTCTTATATACGGGTTTTTATAGCGAGAAGTCATATTTGATACTTTAAATGAGCGACTAGGAGAAATTATATAACAACATTTTACTCTTGAATCTTCATTTTCTCGAATTGACAGTTAGATTTTTCTTTAATGTTTTATGCTTAGTGAAATTTTGGATTGAAAACTTTTGATATTGATATAATCTGTGTTTCTCTTATATACGGGTTTTTATAGCGAGAAGTCATATTTGATACTTTAAATGAGCGACTAGGAGAAATTATATAACAACATTTTACTCTTGAATCTTCATTTTCTCGAATTGACAGTTAGATTTTTCTTTAATGTTTTATGCTTAGTGAAATTTTGGATTGAAAACTTTTGATATTGATATAATCTGTGTTTCTCTTATATACGGGTTTTTATAGCGAGAAGTCATATTTGATACTTTAAATGAGCGACTAGGAGAAATTATATAACAACATTTTACTCTTGAATCTTCATTTTCTCGAATTGACAGTTAGATTTTTCTTTAATGTTTTATGCTTAGTGAAATTTTGGATTGAAAACTTTTGATATTGATATAATCTGTGTTTCTCTTATATACGGGTTTTTATAGCGAGAAGTCATATTTGATACTTTAAATGAGCGACTAGGAGAAATTATATAACAAATTTTTACTCTTGAATCTTCATTTTCTCGAATTGACAGTTAGATTTTTCTTTAATGTTTTATGCTTAGTGAAATTTTGGATTGAAAACTTTTGATATTGATATAATCTGTGTTTCTCTTATATACGGGTTTTTATAGCGAGAAGTCATATTTGATACTTTAAATGAGCGACTAGGAGAAATTATATAACAAATTTTTACTCTTGAATCTTCATTTTCTCGAATTGACAGATAGATTTTTCTTTGTGGTTTTATGCTTAGTGAAATTTTGGATTGAAAACTTTTGATATTGATATAATCTGTGTTTCTCTTATATACGGGTTTTTATAGCGAGAAGTCATATTTGATACTTTAAATGAGCGACTAGGAGAAATTATATAACAAATTTTTACTCTTGAACCTTCATTTTCTCGAATTGACAGTTAGATTTTTCTTTAATGTTTTATGCTTAGTGAAATTTTGGATTGAAAACTTTTGATATTGATATAATCTGTGTTTCTCTTATATACGGGTTTTTATAGCGAGAAGTCATATTTGATACTTTAAATGAGCGACTAGGAGAAATTATATAACAACATTTTACTCTTGAATCTTCATTTTCTCGAATTGACAGTTAGATTTTTCTTTAATGTTTTATGCTTAGTGAAATTTTGGATTGAAAACTTTTGATATTGATATAATCTGTGTTTCTATTATATACGGGTTTTTATAGCGAGAAGTCATATTTGATACTTTAAATGAGCGACTAGGAGAAATTATATAACAAATTTTTACTCTTGAATCTTCATTTTCTCGACTTGACGGATAGATTTTTCTTTGTGGTTTTATACTTAGTGAAATTTTGTATTGAAAACTTTTGATATTGATATAATCTGTGTTTCTCTTATATACGGGTTTTTATAGCGAGAAGTCATATTTGATACTTTAAATGAGCGACTAGGAGAAATTATATAACAAATTTTTACTCTTGAATCTTCATTTTCTCGAATTGACAGTTAGATTTTTCTTTAATGTTTTATGCTTAGTGAAATTTTGGATTGAAAACTTTTGATATTGATATAATCTGTGTTTCTCTTATATACGGGTTTTTATAGCGAGAAGTCATATTTGATACTTTAAATGAGCGACTAGGAGAAATTATATAACAACATTTTACTCTTGAATCTTCATTTTCTCGAATTGACAGTTAGATTTTTCTTTAATGTTTTATGCTTAGTGAAATTTTGGATTGAAAACTTTTGATATTGATATAATCTGTGTTTCTATTATATACGGGTTTTTATAGCGAGAAGTCATATTTGATACTTTAAATGAGCGACTAGGAGAAATTATATAACAAATTTTTACTCTTGAATCTTCATTTTCGCGAATTGACAGATAGATTTTTCTTTAATGTTTTATGCTTAGTGAAATTTTGGATTGAAAACTTTTGATATTGATATAATCTGTGTTTCTCTTATATACGGGTTTTTATAGCGAGAAGTCATATTTGATACTTTAAATGAGCGACTAGGAGAAATTATATAACAACATTTTACTCTTGAATCTTCATTTTCTCGAATTGACAGTTAGATTTTTCTTTAATGTTTTATGCTTAGTGAAATTTTGGATTGAAAACTTTTGATATTGATATAATCTGTGTTTCTCTTATATACGGGTTTTTATAGCGAGAAGTCATATTTGATACTTTAAATGAGCGACTAGGAGAAATTATATAACAACATTTTACTCTTGAATCTTCATTTTCTCGAATTGACAGATAGATATTTCTTTGTGGTTTTATGCTTAGTGAAATTTTGGATTGAAAACTTTTGATATTGATATAATCTGTGTTTCTCTTATATACGGGTTTTTATAGCGAGAAGTCATATTTGATACTTTAAATGAGCGACTAGGAGAAATTATATAACAAATTTTTACTCTTGAATCTTCATTTTCTCGAATTGACAGATAGATTTTTCTTTGTGGTTTTATGCTTAGTGAAATTTTGGATTGAAAACTTTTGATATTGATATAATCTGTGTTTCTCTTATATACGGGTTTTTATAGCGAGAAGTCATATTTGATACTTTAAATGAGCGACTAGGAGAAATTATATAACAAATTTTTACTCTTGAATCTTCATTTTCTCGAATTGACAGATAGATTTTTCTTTGTGGTTTTATGCTTAGTGAAATTTTGGATTGAAAACTTTTGATATTGATATAATCTGTGTTTCTCTTATATACGGGTTTTTATAGCGAGAAGTCATATTTGATACTTTAAATGAGCGACTAGGAGAAATTATATAACAACATTTTACTCTTGAATCTTCATTTTCTCGAATTGACAGTTAGATTTTTCTTTAATGTTTTATGCTTAGTGAAATTTTGGATTGAAAACTTTTGATATTGATATAATCTGTGTTTCTCTTATATACGGGTTTTTATAGCGAGAAGTCATATTTGATACTTTAAATGAGCGACTAGGAGAAATTATATAACAACATTTTACTCTTGAATCTTCATTTTCTCGAATTGACAGTTAGATTTTTCTTTAATGTTTTATGCTTAGTGAAATTTTGGATTGAAAACTTTTGATATTGATATAATCTGTGTTTCTATTATATACGGGTTTTTATAGCGAGAAGTCATATTTGATACTTTAAATGAGCGACTAGGAGAAATTATATAACAAATTTTTACTCTTGAATCTTCATTTTCTCGACTTGACAAATAGATTTTTCTTTGTGGTTTTATACTTAGTGAAATTTTGTATTGAAAACTTTTGATATTGATATAATCTGTGTTTCTCTTATATACGGGTTTTTATAGCGAGAAGTCATATTTGATACTTTAAATGAGCGACTAGGAGAAATTATATAACAAATTTTTACTCTTGAATCTTCATTTTCTCGAATTGACAGTTAGATTTTTCTTTAATGTTTTATGCTTAGTGAAATTTTGGATTGAAAACTTTTGATATTGATATAATCTGTGTTTCTCTTATATACGGGTTTTTATAGCGAGAAGTCATATTTGATACTTTAAATGAGCGACTAGGAGAAATTATATAACAAATTTTTACTCTTGAATCTTCATTTTCTCGAATTGACAAATAGATTTTTCTTTGTGGTTTTATGCTTAGTGAAATTTTGGATTGAAAACTTTTGATATTGATATAATCTGTGTTTCTCTTATATACGGGTTTTTATAGCGAGAAGTCATATTTGATACTTTAAATGAGCGACTAGGAGAAATTATATAACAAATTTTTACTCTTGAATCTTCATTTTCTCGAATTGACAGTTAGATTTTTCTTTAATGTTTTAAGCTTAGTGAAATTTTGGATTGAAAACTTTTGATATTGATATAATCTGTGTTTCTCTTATATACGGGTTTTTATAGCGAGAAGTCATATTTGATACTTTAAATGAGCGACTAGGAGAAATTATATAACAAATTTTTACTCTTGAATCTTCATTTTCTCGACTTGACAGATAGATTTTTCTTTGTGGTTTTATACTTAGTGAAATTTTGTATTGAAAACTTTTGATATTGATATAATCTGTGTTTCTCTTATATACGGGTTTTTATAGCGAGAAGTCATATTTGATACTTTAAATGAGCGACTAGGAGAAATTATATAACAAATTTTTACTCTTGAATCTTCATTTTCTCGAATTGACAGTTAGATTTTTCTTTAATGTTTTATGCTTAGTGAAATTTTGGATTGAAAACTTTTGATATTGATATAATCTGTGTTTCTCTTATATACGGGTTTTTATAGCGAGAAGTCATATTTGATACTTTAAATGAGCGACTAGGAGAAATTATATAACAAATTTTTACTCTTGAATCTTCATTTTCTCGACTTGACAGATAGATTTTTCTTTGTGGTTTTATACTTAGTGAAATTTTGTATTGAAAACTTTTGATATTGATATAATCTGTGTTTCTCTTATATACGGGTTTTTATAGCGAGAAGTCATATTTGATACTTTAAATGAGCGACTAGGAGAAATTATATAACAAATTTTTACTCTTGAATCTTCATTTTCTCGAATTGACAGTTAGATTTTTCTTTAATGTTTTATGCTTGGTGAAATTTTGGATTGAAAACTTTTGATATTGATATAATCTGTGTTTCTCTTATATACGGGTTTTTATAGCGAGAAGTCATATTTGATACTTTAAATGAGCGACTAGGAGAAATTATATTACAAATTTTTACTCTTGAATCTTCATTTTCTCGAATTGACAGTTAGATTTTTCTTTAATGTTTTAAGCTTAGTGAAATTTTGGATTGAAAACTTTTGATATTGATATAATCTGTGTTTCTCTTATATACGGGTTTTTATAGCGAGAAGTCATATTTGATACTTTAAATGAGCGACTAGGAGAAATTATATAACAAATTTTTACTCTTGAATCTTCATTTTCTCGACTTGACAGATAGATTTTTCTTTGTGGTTTTATACTTAGTGAAATTTTGTATTGAAAACTTTTGATATTGATATAATCTGTGTTTCTCTTATATACGGGTTTTTATAGCGAGAAGTCATATTTGATACTTTAAATGAGCGACTAGGAGAAATTATATAACAAATTTTTACTCTTGAATCTTCATTTTCTCGAATTGACAGATAGATTTTTCTTTGTGGTTTTATGCTTAGTGAAATTTTGGATTGAAAACTTTTGATATTGATATAATCTGTGTTTCTCTTATATACGGGTTTTTATAGCGAGAAGTCATATTTGATACTTTAAATGAGCGACTAGGAGAAATTATATAACAACATTTTACTCTTGAATCTTCATTTTCTCGAATTGACAGTTAGATTTTTCTTTAATGTTTTATGCTTAGTGAAATTTTGGATTGAAAACTTTTGATATTGATATAATCTGTGTTTCTCTTATATACGGGTTTTTATAGCGAGAAGTCATATTTGATACTTTAAATGAGCGACTAGGAGAAATTATATAACAACATTTTACTCTTGAATCTTCATTTTCTCGAATTGACAGTTAGATTTTTCTTTAATGTTTTATGCTTAGTGAAATTTTGGATTGAAAACTTTTGATATTGATATAATCTGTGTTTCTATTATATACGGGTTTTTATAGCGAGAAGTCATATTTGATACATTAAATGAGCGACTAGGAGAAATTATATAACAAATTTTTACTCTTGAATCTTCATTTTCTCGACTTGACAGATAGATTTTTCTTTGTGGTTTTATACTTAGTGAAATTTTGTATTGAAAACTTTTGATATTGATATAATCTGTGTTTCTCTTATATACGGGTTTTTATAGCGAGAAGTCATATTTGATACTTTAAATGAGCGACTAGGAGAAATTATATAACAAATTTTTACTCTTGAATCTTCATTTTCTCGAATTGACAGTTAGATTTTTCTTTAATGTTTTATGCTTAGTGAAATTTTGGATTGAAAACTTTTGATATTGATATAATCTGTGTTTCTCTTATATACGGGTTTTTATAGCGAGAAGTCATATTTGATACTTTAAATGAGCGACTAGGAGAAATTATATAACAAATTTTTACTCTTGAATCTTCATTTTCTCGAATTGACAGATAGATTTTTCTTTGTGGTTTTATGCTTAGTGAAATTTTGGATTGAAAACTTTTGATATTGATATAATCTGTGTTTCTCTTATATACGGGTTTTTATAGCGAGAAGTCATATTTGATACTTTAAATGAGCGACTAGGAGAAATAATATAACAACATTTTACTCTTGAATCTTCATTTTCTCGAATTGACAGTTAGATTTTTCTTTAATGTTTTATGCTTAGTGAAATTTTGGATTGAAAACTTTTGATATTGATATAATCTGTGTTTCTCTTATATACGGGTTTTTATAGCGAGAAGTCATATTTGATACTTTAAATGAGCGACTAGGAGAAATTATATAACAAATTTTTACTCTTGAATCTTCATTTTCTCGAATTGACAGATAGATTTTTCTTTGTGGTTTTATGCTTAGTGAAATTTTGGATTGAAAACTTTTGATATTGATATAATCTGTGTTTCTCTTAAATACGGGTTTTTATAGCGAGAAGTCATATTTGATACTTTAAATGAGCGACTAGGAGAAATTATATAACAAATTTTTACTCTTGAATCTTCATTTTCTCGAATTGACAGTTAGATTTTTCTTTAATGTTTTATGCTTAGTGAAATTTTGGATTGAAAACTTTTGATATTGATATAATCTGTGTTTCTCTTATATACGGGTTTTTATAGCGAGAAGTCATATTTGATACTTTAAATGAGCGACTAGGAGAAATTATATAACAAATTTTTACTCTTGAATCTTCATTTTCTCGAATTGACAGTTAGATTTTTCTTTAATGTTTTAAGCTTAGTGAAATTTTGGATTGAAAACTTTTGATATTGATATAATCTGTGTTTCTCTTATATACGGGTTTTTATAGCGAGAAGTCATATTTGATACTTTAAATGAGCGACTAGGAGAAATTATATAACAACATTTTACTCTTGAATCTTCATTTTCTCGAATTGACAGTTAGATTTTTCTTTAATGTTTTATGCTTAGTGAAATTTTGGATTGAAAACTTTTGATATTGATATAATCTGTGTTTCTCTTATATACGGGTTTTTATAGCGAGAAGTCATATTTGATACTTTAAATGAGCGACTAGGAGAAATTATATAACAACATTTTACTCTTGAATCTTCATTTTCTCGAATTGACAATTAGATTTTTCTTTAATGTTTTATGCTTAGTGAAATTTTGGATTGAAAACTTTTGATATTGATATAATCTGTGTTTCTCTTATATACGGGTTTTTATAGCGAGAAGTCATATTTGATACTTTAAATGAGCGACTAGGAGAAATTATATAACAAAATTTTACTCTTGAATCTTCATTCTCTCGAATTGTAAGATAGATTTTTCTTTGTGGTTTTATGATTAGTGAAATTTTGGATTGAAAACTTTTGATATTGAGATAATCTGTGTTTCTATTATATATGGGTTTTTATAGCGAGAAATCATATTTGATACTTTAAATGAGCGACTAGGAGAAATTATATAACAAAATTTTACTCTTGAATCTTCATTCTCTCGAATTGTAAGATAGATTTTTCTTTGTGGTTTTATGATTAGTGAAATTTTGGATTGAAAACTTTTGATATTGAGATAATCTGTGTTTCTATTATATACGGGTTTTTATAGCGAGAAGTCATATTTGATACTTTTATTGAGCGACTAGGAGAAATTATATAACAAATTTTTATTCTTGAATCTTCATTTTCTCGAATTGACAGATAGATTTTTCTTTGTGGTTTTATGCTTAGTGAAATTTTGGATTGAAAACTTTTGATATTGATATAATCTGTGTTTCTCTTATATACGGGTTTTTATAGCGAGAAGTCATATTTGATACTTTAAATGAGCGACTAGGAGAAATTATATAACAAATTTTTACTCTTGAATCTTCATTTTCTCGAATTGACAGATAGATTTTTCTTTGTGGTTTTATGCTTAGTGAAATTTTGGATTGAAAACTTTTGATATTGATATAATCTGTGTTTCTCTTATATACGGGTTTTTATAGCGAGAAGTCATATTTGATACTTTAAATGAGCGACTAGGAGAAATTATATAACAACATTTTACTCTTGAATCTTCATTTTCTCGAATTGACAGTTAGATTTTTCTTTAATGTTTTATGCTTAGTGAAATTTTGGATTGAAAACTTTTGATATTGATATAATCTGTGTTTCTCTTATATACGGGTTTTTATAGCGAGAAGTCATATTTGATACTTTAAATGAGCGACTAGGAGAAATTATATAACAACATTTTACTCTTGAATCTTCATTTTCTCGAATTGACAGTTAGATTTTTCTTTAATGTTTTATGCTTAGTGAAATTTTGGATTGAAAACTTTTGATATTGATATAATCTGTGTTTCTATTATATACGGGTTTTTATAGCGAGAAGTCATATTTGATACTTTAAATGAGCGACTAGGAGAAATTATATAACAAATTTTTACTCTTGAATCTTCATTTTCTCGAATTGACAGTTAGATTTTTCTTTAATGTTTTATGCTTAGTGAAATTTTGGATTGAAAACTTTTGATATTGATATAATCTGTGTTTCTCTTATATACGGGTTTTTATAGCGAGAAGTCATATTTGATACTTTAAATGAGCGACTAGGAGAAATTATATAACAACATTTTACTCTTGAATCTTCATTTTCTCGAATTGATAGTTAGATTTTTCTTTAATGTTTTATGCTTAGTGAAATTTTGGATTGAAAACTTTTGATATTGATATAATCTGTGTTTCTCTTATATACGGGTTTTTATAGCGAGAAGTCATATTTGATACTTTAAATGAGCGACTAGGAGAAATTATATAACAACATTTTACTCTTGAATCTTCATTTTCTCGAATTGACAGTTAGATTTTTCTTTAATGTTTTATGCTTAGTGAAATTTTGGATTGAAAACTTTTGATATTGATATAATCTGTGTTTCTCTTATATACGGGTTTTTATAGCGAGAAGTCATATTTGATACTTTAAATGAGCGACTAGGAGAAATTATATAACAACATTTTACTCTTGAATCTTCATTTTCTCGAATTGACAGTTAGATTTTTCTTTAATGTTTTATGCTTAGTGAAATTTTGGATTGAAAACTTTTGATATTGATATAATCTGCGTTTCTATTATATACGGGTTTTTATAGCGAGAAGTCATATTTGATACTTTAAATGAGCGACTAGGAGAAATTATATAACAAATTTTTACTCTTGAATCTTCATTTTCTCGAATTGACAGATAGATTTTTCTTTGTGGTTTTATGCTTAGTGAAATTTTGGATTGAAAACTTTTGATATTGATATAATCTGTGTTTCTCTTATATACGGGTTTTTATAGCGAGAAGTCATATTTGATACTTTAAATGAGCGACTAGGAGAAATTATATAACAACATTTTACTCTTGAATCTTCATTTTCTCGAATTGACAGTTAGATTTTTCTTTAATGTTTTATGCTTAGTGAAATTTTGGATTGAAAACTTTTGATATTGATATAATCTGTGTTTCTCTTATATACGGGTTTTTATAGCGAGAAGTCATATTTGATACTTTAAATGAGCGACTAGGAGAAATTATATAACAACATTTTACTCTTGAATCTTCATTTTCTCGAATTGACAGTTAGATTTTTCTTTAATGTTTTATGCTTAGTGACATTTTGGATTGAAAACTTTTGATATTGATATAATCTGTGTTTCTCTTATATACGGGTTTTTATAGCGAGAAGTCATATTTGATACTTTAAATGAGCGACTAGGAGAAATTATATAACAACATTTTACTCTTGAATCTTCATTTTCTCGAATTGATAGTTAGATTTTTCTTTAATGTTTTATGCTTAGTGAAATTTTGGATTGAAAACTTTTGATATTGATATAATCTGTGTTTCTCTTATATACGGGTTTTTATAGCGAGAAGTCATATTTGATACTTTAAATGAGCGACTAGGAGAAATTATATAACAACATTTTACTCTTGAATCTTCATTTTCTCGAATTGACAGTTAGATTTTTCTTTAATGTTTTATGCTTAGTGAAATTTTGGATTGAAAACTTTTGATATTGATATAATCTGTGTTTCTCTTATATACGGGTTTTTATAGCGAGAAGTCATATTTGATACTTTAAATGAGCGACTAGGAGAAATTATATAACAACATTTTACTCTTGAATCTTCATTTTCTCGAATTGACAGTTAGATTTTTCTTTAATGTTTTATGCTTAGTGAAATTTTGGATTGAAAACTTTTGATATTGATATAATCTGTGTTTCTCTTATATACGGGTTTTTATAGCGAGAAGTCATATTTGATACTTTAAATGAGCGACTAGGAGAAATTATATAACAACATTTTACTCTTGAATCTTCATTTTCTCGAATTGATAGTTAGATTTTTCTTTAATGTTTTATGCTTAGTGAAATTTTGGATTGAAAACTTTTGATATTGATATAATCTGTGTTTCTCTTATATACGGGTTTTTATAGCGAGAAGTCATATTTGATACTTTAAATGAGCGACTAGGAGAAATTATATAACAACATTTTACTCTTGAATCTTCATTTTCTCGAATTGACAGTTAGATTTTTCTTTAATGTTTTATGCTTAGTGAAATTTTGGATTGAAAACTTTTGATATTGATATAATCTGTGTTTCTCTTATATACGGGTTTTTATAGCGAGAAGTCATATTTGATACTTTAAATGAGCGACTAGGAGAAATTATATAACAACATTTTACTCTTGAATCTTCATTTTCTCGAATTGACAGTTAGATTTTTCTTTAATGTTTTATGCTTAGTGAAATTTTGGATTGAAAACTTTTGATATTGATATAATCTGCGTTTCTATTATATACGGGTTTTTATAGCGAGAAGTCATATTTGATACTTTAAATGAGCGACTAGGAGAAATTATATAACAAATTTTTACTCTTGAATCTTCATTTTCTCGAATTGACAGATAGATTTTTCTTTGTGGTTTTATGCTTAGTGAAATTTTGGATTGAAAACTTTTGATATTGATATAATCTGTGTTTCTCTTATATACGGGTTTTTATAGCGAGAAGTCATATTTGATACTTTAAATGAGCGACTAGGAGAAATTATATAACAACATTTTACTCTTGAATCTTCATTTTCTCGAATTGACAGTTAGATTTTTCTTTAATGTTTTATGCTTAGTGAAATTTTGGATTGAAAACTTTTGATATTGATATAATCTGTGTTTCTCTTATATACGGGTTTTTATAGCGAGAAGTCATATTTGATACTTTAAATGAGCGACTAGGAGAAATTATATAACAACATTTTACTCTTGAATCTTCATTTCCTCGAATTGACAGTTAGATTTTTCTTTAATGTTTTATGCTTAGTGAAATTTTGGATTGAAAACTTTTGATATTGATATAATCTGCGTTTCTATTATATACGGGTTTTTATAGCGAGAAGTCATATTTGATACTTTAAATGAGCGACTAGGAGAAATTATATAACAAATTTTTACTCTTGAATCTTCTCTTTTTCGAATTGACAGATAGATTTTTCTTTGTGGTTTTATGCTTAGTGAAATTTTGGATTGAAAACTTTTGATATTGATATAATCTGTGTTTCTCTTATATACGGGTTTTTATAGCGAGAAGTCATATTTGATACTTTAAATGAGCGACTAGGAGAAATTATATAACAACATTTTACTCTTGAATCTTCATTTTCTCGAATTGACAGTTAGATTTTTCTTTAATGTTTTATGCTTAGTGAAATTTTGGATTGAAAACTTTTGATATTGATATAATCTGTGTTTCTCTTATATACGGGTTTTTATAGCGAGAAGTCATATTTGATACTTTAAATGAGCGACTAGGAGAAATTATATAACAAATTTTTACTCTTGAATCTTCATTTTCTCGAATTGACAGATAGATTTTTCTTTGTGGTTTTATGCTTAGTGAAATTTTGGATTGAAAACTTTTGATATTGATATAATCTGTGTTTCTCTTATATACGGGTTTTTATAGCGAGAAGTCATATTTGATACTTTAAATGAGCGACTAGGAGAAATTATATAACAAATTTTTACTCTTGAATCTTCATTTTCTCGAATTGACAGTTAGATTTTTCTTTAATGTTTTATGCTTAGTGAAATTTTGGATTGAAAACTTTTGATATTGATATAATCTGTGTTTCTCTTATATACCGGTTTTTATAGCGAGAAGTCATATTTGATACTTTAAATGAGCGACTAGGAGAAATTATATAACAAATTTTTACTCTTGAATCTTCATTTTCTCGAATTGACAGTTAGATTTTTCTTTAATGTTTTAAGCTTAGTGAAATTTTGGATTGAAAACTTTTGATATTGATATAATCTGTGTTTCTCTTATATACGGGTTTTTATAGCGAGAAGTCATATTTGATACTTTAAATGAGCGACTAGGAGAAATTATATAACAACATTTTACTCTTGAATCTTCATTTTCTCGAATTGACAGTTAGATTTTTCTTTAATGTTTTATGCTTAGTGAAATTTTGGATTGAAAACTTTTGATATTGATATAATCTGTGTTTCTCTTATATACGGGTTTTTATAGCGAGAAGTCATATTTGATACTTTAAATGAGCGACTAGGAGAAATTATATAACAACATTTTACTCTTGAATCTTCATTTTCTCGAATTGACAGTTAGATTTTTCTTTAATGTTTTATGCTTAGTGAAATTTTGGATTGAAAACTTTTGATATTGATATAATCTGCGTTTCTATTATATACGGGTTTTTATAGCGAGAAGTCATATTTGATACTTTAAATGAGCGACTAGGAGAAATTATATAACAAATTTTTACTCTTGAATCTTCATTTTCTCGAATTGACAGTTAGATTTTTCTTTAATGTTTTATGCTTAGTGAAATTTTGGATTGAAAACTTTTGATATTGATATAATCTGTGTTTCTCTTATATACGGGTTTTTATAGCGAGAAGTCATATTTGATACTTTAAATGAGCGACTAGGAGAAATTATATAACAACATTTTACTCTTGAATCTTCATTTTCTCGAATTGACAGTTAGATTTTTCTTTAATGTTTTATGCTTAGTGAAATTTTGGATTGAAAACTTTTGATATTGATATAATCTGCGTTTCTATTATATACGGGTTTTTATAGCGAGAAGTCATATTTGATACTTTAAATGAGCGACTAGGAGAAATTATATAACAAATTTTTACTCTTGAATCTTCATTTTCTCGAATTGACAGTTAGATTTTTCTTTAATGTTTTATGCTTAGTGAAATTTTGGATTGAAAACTTTTGATATTGATATAATCTGTGTTTCTCTTATATACCGGTTTTTATAGCGAGAAGTCATATTTGATACTTTAAATGAGCGACTAGGAGAAATTATATAACAAATTTTTACTCTTGAATCTTCATTTTCTCGAATTGACAGTTAGATTTTTCTTTAATGTTTTAAGCTTAGTGAAATTTTGGATTGAAAACTTTTGATATTGATATAATCTGTGTTTCTCTTATATACGGGTTTTTATAGCGAGAAGTCATATTTGATACTTTAAATGAGCGACTAGGAGAAATTATATAACAACATTTTACTCTTGAATCTTCATTTTCTCGAATTGACAGTTAGATTTTTCTTTAATGTTTTATGCTTAGTGAAATTTTGGATTGAAAACTTTTGATATTGATATAATCTGTGTTTCTCTTATATACGGGTTTTTATAGCGAGAAGTCATATTTGATACTTTAAATGAGCGACTAGGAGAAATTATATAACAAATTTTTACTCTTGAATCTTCATTTTCTCGAATTGACAGATAGATTTTTCTTTGTGGTTTTATGCTTAGTGAAATTTTGGATTGAAAACTTTTGATATTGATATAATCTGTGTTTCTCTTATATACGGGTTTTTATAGCGAGAAGTCATATTTGATACTTTAAATGAGCGACTAGGAGAAATTATATAACAAATTTTTACTCTTTAATCTTCATTTTCTCGAATTGACAGTTAGATTTTTCTTTAATGTTTTATGCTTAGTGAAATTTTGGATTGAAAACTTTTGATATTGATATAATCTGTGTTTCTATTATATACGGGTTTTTATAGCGAGAAGTCATATTTGATACTTTAAATGAGCGACTAGGAGAAATTATATAACAAATTTTTACTCTTGAATCTTCATTTTCTCGACTTGACAGATAGATTTTTCTTTGTGGTTTTATGCTTAGTGAAATTTTGGATTGAAAACTTTTGATATTGATATAATCTGTGTTTCTCTTATATACGGGTTTTTATAGCGAGAAGTCATATTTGATACTTTAAATGAGCGACTAGGAGAAATTATATAACAACATTTTACTCTTGAATCTTCATTTTCTCGAATTGACAGTTAGATTTTTCTTTAATGTTTTATGCTTAGTGAAATTTTGGATTGAAAACTTTTGATATTGATATAATCTGTGTTTCTATTATATACGGGTTTTTATAGCGTGAAGTCATATTTGATACTTTAAATGAGCGACTAGGAAAAATTATATAACAAATTTTTACTCTTGAATCTTCATTTTCTCGAATTGACAGATAGATTTTTCTTTGTGGTTTTATGCTTAGTGAAATTTTGGATTGAAAACTTTTGATATTGATATAATCTGTGTTTCTCTTATATACGGGTTTTTATAGCGAGAAGTCATATTTGATACTTTAAATGAGCGACTAGGAGAAATTATATAACAACATTTTACTCTTGAATCTTCATTTTCTCGAATTGACAGTTAGATTTTTCTTTAATGTTTTATGCTTAGTGAAATTTTGGATTGAAAACTTTTGATATTGATATAATCTGTGTTTCTCTTATATACGGGTTTTTATAGCGAGAAGTCATATTTGATACTTTAAATGAGCGACTAGGAGAAATTATATAACAACATTTTACTCTTGAATCTTCATTTTCTCGAATTGACAGTTAGATTTTTCTTTAATGTTTTATGCTTAGTGAAATTTTGGATTGAAAACTTTTGATATTGATATAATCTGTGTTTCTATTATATACGGGTTTTTATAGCAAGAAGTCATATTTGATACTTTAAATGAGCGACTAGGAGAAATTATATAACAAATTTTTACTCTTGAATCTTCATTTTCTCGAATTGACAGATAGATTTTTCTTTGTGGTTTTATGCTTAGTGAAATTTTGGATTGAAAACTTTTGATATTGATATAATCTGTGTTTCTCTTATATACGGGTTTTTATAGCGAGAAGTCATATTTGATACTTTAAATGAGCGACTAGGAGAAATTATATAACAACATTTTACTCTTGAATCTTCATTTTCTCGAATTGACAGTTAGATTTTTCTTTAATGTTTTATGCTTAGTGAAATTTTGGATTGAAAACTTTTGATATTGATATAATCTGTGTTTCTCTTATATACGGGTTTTTATAGCGAGAAGTCATATTTGATACTTTAAATGAGCGACCAGGAGAAATTATATAACAACATTTTACTCTTGAATCTTCATTTTCTCGAATTGACAGTTAGATTTTTCTTTAATGTTTTATGCTTAGTGAAATTTTGGATTGAAAACTTTTGATATTGATATAATCTGTGTTTCTCTTATATACGGGTTTTTATAGCGAGAAGTCATATTTGATACTTTAAATGAGCGACTAGGAGAAATTATATAACAACATTTTACTCTTGAATCTTCATTTTCTCGAATTGACAGTTAGATTTTTCTTTATGTTTTATGCTTAGTGAAATTTTGGATTGAAAACTTTTGATATTGATATAATCTGTGTTTCTCTTATATACGGGTTTTTATAGCGAGAAGTCATATTTGATACTTTAAATGAGCGACTAGGAGAAATTATATAACAACATTTTACTCTTGAATCTTCATTTTCTCGAATTGACAGTTAGATTTTTCTTTAATGTTTTATGCTTAGTGAAATTTTGGATTGAAAACTTTTGATATTGATATAATCTGTGTTTCTCTTATATACGGGTTTTTATAGCGAGAAGTCATATTTGATACTTTAAATGAGCGACTAGGAGAAATTATATAACAACATTTTACTCTTGAATCTTCATTTTCTCGAATTGACAGTTAGATTTTTTTTAATGTTTTATGCTTAGTGAAATTTTGGATTGAAAACTTTTGATATTGATATAATCTGTGTTTCTCTTATATACGGGTTTTTATAGCGAGAAGTCATATTTGATACTTTAAATGAGCGACTAGGAGAAATTATATAACAACATTTTACTCTTGAATCTTCATTTTCTCGAATTGACAGTTAGATTTTTCTTTAATGTTTTATGCTTAGTGAAATTTTGGATTGAAAACTTTTGATATTGATATAATCTGTGTTTCTATTATATACGGGTTTTTATAGCGAGAAGTCATATTTGATACTTTAAATGAGCGACTAGGAGAAATTATATAACAAATTTTTACTCTTGAATCTTCATTTTCTCGACTTGACAGATAGATTTTTCTTTGTGGTTTTATGCTTAGTGAAATTTTGGATTGAAAACTTTTGATATTGATATAATCTGTGTTTCTCTTATATACGGGTTTTTATAGCGAGAAGTCATATTTGATACTTTAAATGAGCGACTAGGAGAAATTATATAACAACATTTTACTCTTGAATCTTCATTTTCTCGAATTGACAGTTAGGTTTTTCTTTAATGTTTTATGCTTAGTGAAATTTTGGATTGAAAACTTTTGATATTGATATAATCTGTGTTTCTCTTATATACGGGTTTTTATAGCGAGAAGTCATATTTGATACTTTAAATGAGCGACTAGGAGAAATTATATAACAACATTTTACTCTTGAATCTTCATTTTCTCGAATTGACAGTTAGATTTTTCTTTAATGTTTTATGCTTAGTGAAATTTTGGATTGAAAACTTTTGATATTGATATAATCTGTGTTTCTCTTATATACGGGTTTTTATAGCGAGAAGTCATATTTGATACTTTAAATGAGCGACTAGGAGAAATTATATAACAACATTTTACTCTTGAATCTTCATTTTCTCGAATTGACAGTTAGATTTTTTTTAATGTTTTATGCTTAGTGAAATTTTGGATTGAAAACTTTTGATATTGATATAATCTGTGTTTCTCTTATATACGGGTTTTTATAGCGAGAAGTCATATTTGATACTTTAAATGAGCGACTAGGAGAAATTATATAACAACATTTTACTCTTGAATCTTCATTTTCTCGAATTGACAGTTAGATTTTTCTTTAATGTTTTATGCTTAGTGAAATTTTGGATTGAAAACTTTTGATATTGATATAATCTGTGTTTCTATTATATACGGGTTTTTATAGCGAGAAGTCATATTTGATACTTTAAATGAGCGACTAGGAGAAATTATATAACAAATTTTTACTCTTGAATCTTCATTTTCTCGACTTGACAGATAGATTTTTCTTTGTGGTTTTATGCTTAGTGAAATTTTGGATTGAAAACTTTTGATATTGATATAATCTGTGTTTCTCTTATATACGGGTTTTTATAGCGAGAAGTCATATTTGATACTTTAAATGAGCGACTAGGAGAAATTATATAACAACATTTTACTCTTGAATCTTCATTTTCTCGAATTGACAGTTAGATTTTTCTTTAATGTTTTATGCTTAGTGAAATTTTGGATTGAAAACTTTTGATATTGATATAATCTGTGTTTCTCTTATATACGGGTTTTTATAGCGAGAAGTCATATTTGATACTTTAAATGAGCGACTAGGAGAAATTATATAACAACATTTTACTCTTGAATCTTCATTTTCTCGAATTGACAGTTAGATTTTTCTTTAATGTTTTATGCTTAGTGAAATTTTGGATTGAAAACTTTTGATATTGATATAATCTGTGTTTCTCTTATATACGGGTTTTTATAGCGAGAAGTCATATTTGATACTTTAAATGAGCGACTAGGAGAAATTATATAACAACATTTTACTCTTGAATCTTCATTTTCTCGAATTGACAGTTAGATTTTTCTTTAATGTTTTATGCTTAGTGAAATTTTGGATTGAAAACTTTTGATATTGATATAATCTGTGTTTCTCTTATATACGGGTTTTTATAGCGAGAAGTCATATTTGATACTTTAAATGAGCGACTAGGAGAAATTATATAACAACATTTTACTCTTGAATCTTCATTTTCTCGAATTGACAGTTAGATTTTTCTTTAATGTTTTATGCTTAGTGAAATTTTGGATTGAAAACTTTTGATATTGATATAATCTGTGTTTCTCTTATATACGGGTTTTTATAGCGAGAAGTCATATTTGATACTTTAAATGAGCGACTAGGAGAAATTATATAACAACATTTTACTCTTGAATCTTCATTGTCTCGAATTGACAGTTAGATTTTTCTTTAATGTTTTATGCTTAGTGAAATTTTGGATTGAAAACTTTTGATATTGATATAATCTGTGTTTCTATTATATACGGGTTTTTATAGCGAGAAGTCATATTTGATACTTTAAATGAGCGACTAGGAGAAATTATATAACAAATTTTTACTCTTGAATCTTCATTTTCTCGAATTGACAGATAGATTTTTCTTTGTGGTTTTATGCTTAGTGAAATTTTGGATTGAAAACTTTTGATATTGATATAATCTGTGTTTCTCTTATATACGGGTTTTTATAGCGAGAAGTCATATTTGATACTTTAAATGAGCGACTAGGAGAAATTATATAACAACATTTTACTCTTGAATCTTCATTTTCTCGAATTGACAGTTAGATTTTTCTTTAATGTTTTATGCTTAGTGAAATTTTGGATTGAAAACTTTTGATATTGATATAATCTGTGTTTCTCTTATATACGGGTTTTTATAGCGAGAAGTCATATTTGATACTTTAAATGAGCGACTAGGAGAAATTATATAACAACATTTTACTCTTGAATCTTCATTTTCTCGAATTGACAGTTAGATTTTTCTTTAATGTTTTATGCTTAGTGAAATTTTGGATTGAAAACTTTTGATATTGATATAATCTGTGTTTCTCTTATATACGGGTTTTTATAGCGAGAAGTCATATTTGATACTTTAAATGAGCGACTAGGAGAAATTATATAACAACATTTTACTCTTGAATCTTCATTTTCTCGAATTGACAGTTAGATTTTTCTTTAATGTTTTATGCTTAGTGAAATTTTGGATTGAAAACTTTTGATATTGATATAATCTGTGTTTCTCTTATATACGGGTTTTTATAGCGAGAAGTCATATTTGATACTTTAAATGAGCGACTAGGAGAAATTATATAACAACATTTTACTCTTGAATCTTCATTTTCTCGAATTGACAGTTAGATTTTTCTTTAATGTTTTATGCTTAGTGAAATTTTGGATTGAAAACTTTTGATATTGATATAATCTGTGTTTCTCTTATATACGGGTTTTTATAGCGAGAAGTCATATTTAATACTTTAAATGAGCGACTAGGAGAAATTATATAACAACATTTTACTCTTGAATCTTCATTTTCTCGAATTGACAGTTAGATTTTTCTTTAATGTTTTATGCTTAGTGAAATTTTGGATTGAAAACTTTTGATATTGATATAATCTGTGTTTCTCTTATATACGGGTTTTTATAGCGAGAAGTCATATTTGATACTTTAAATGAGCGACTAGGAGAAATTATATAACAACATTTTACTCTTGAATCTTCATTTTCTCGAATTGACAGTTAGATTTTTCTTTAATGTTTTATGCTTAGTGAAATTTTGGATTGAAAACTTTTGATATTGATATAATCTGTGTTTCTATTATATACGGGTTTTTATAGCGAGAAGTCATATTTGATACTTTAAATGAGCGACTAGGAGAAATTATATAACAAATTTTTACTCTTGAATCTTCATTTTCTCGAATTGACAGATAGATTTTTCTTTGTGGTTTTATGCTTAGTGAAATTTTGGATTGAAAACTTTTGATATTGATATAATCTGTGTTTCTCTTATATACGGGGTTTTATAGCGAGAAGTCATATTTGATACTTTAAATGAGCGACTAGGAGAAATTATATAACAACATTTTACTCTTGAATCTTCATTTTCTCGAATTGACAGTTAGATTTTTCTTTAATGTTTTATGCTTAGTGAAATTTTGGATTGAAAACTTTTGATATTGATATAATCTGTGTTTCTCTTATATACGGGTTTTTATAGCGAGAAGTCATATTTGATACTTTAAATGAGCGACTAGGAGAAATTATATAACAACATTTTACTCTTGAATCTTTATTTTCTCGAATTGACAGTTAGATTTTTCTTTAATGTTTTATGCTTAGTGAAATTTTGGATTGAAAACTTTTGATATTGATATAATCTGTGTTTCTCTTATATACGGGTTTTTATAGCGAGAAGTCATATTTGATACTTTAAATGAGCGACTAGGAGAAATTATATAACAACATTTTACTCTTGAATCTTCATTTTCTCGAATTGACAGTTAGATTTTTCTTTGTGGTTTTATGCTTAGTGAAATTTTGGATTGAAAACTTTTGATATTGATATAATCTGTGTTTCTCTTATATACGGGTTTTTATAGCGAGAAGTCATATTTGATACTTTAAATGAGCGACTAGGAGAAATTATATAACAACATTTTACTCTTGAATCTTCATTTTCTCGAATTGACAGTTAGATTTTTCTTTGTGGTTTTATGCTTAGTGAAATTTTGGATTGAAAACTTTTGATATTGATATAATCTGTGTTTCTCTTATATACGGGTTTTTATAGCGAGAAGTCATATTTGATACTTTAAATGAGCGACTAGGAGAAATTATATAACAAATTTTTACTCTTGAATCTTCATTTTCTCGAATTGACAGATAGATTTTTCTTTGTGGTTTTATGCTTAGTGAAATTTTGGATTGAAAACTTTTGATATTGATATAATCTGTGTTTCTCTTATATACGGGTTTTTATAGCGAGAAGTCATATTTGATACTTTAAATGAGCGACTAGGAGAAATTATATAACAAATTTTTACTCTTAAATCTTCATTTTCTCGAATTGACGGATAGATTTTTCTTTGTGGTTTTATGCTTAGTGAAATTTTGGATTGAAAACTTTTGATATTGATATAATCTGTGTTTCTCTTATATACGGGTTTTTATAGCGAGAAGTCATATTTGATACTTTAAATGAGCGACTAGGAGAAATTATATAACAAATTTTTACTCTTGAATCTTCATTTTCTCGAATTGACAGTTAGATTTTTCTTTAATGTTTTATGCTTAGTGAAATTTTGGATTGAAAACTTTTGATATTGATATAATCTGTGTTTCTCTTATATACGGGTTTTTATAGCGAGAAGTCATATTTGATACTTTAAATGAGCAACTAGGAGAAATTATATAACAACATTTTACTCTTGAATCTTCATTTTCTCGAATTGACAGTTAGATTTTTCTTTAATGTTTTATGCTTAGTGAAATTTTGGATTGAAAACTTTTGATATTGATATAATCTGCGTTTCTATTATATACGGGTTTTTATAGCGAGAAGTCATATTTGATACTTTAAATGAGCGACTAGGAGAAATTATATAACAACATTTTACTCTTGAATCTTCATTTTCTCGAATTGACAGTTAGATTTTTCTTTAATGTTTTATGCTTAGTGAAATTTTGGATTGAAAACTTTTGATATTGATATAATCTGTGTTTCTATTATATACGGGTTTTTATAGCGAGAAGTCATATTTGATACTTTAAATGAGCGACTAGGAGAAATTATATAACAAATTTTTACTCTTGAATCTTCATTTTCTCGAATTGACAGATAGATTTTTCTTTGTGGTTTTATGCTTAGTGAAATTTTGGATTGAAAACTTTTGATATTGATATAATCTGTGTTTCTCTTATATACGGGTTTTTATAGCGAGAAGTCATATTTGATACTTTAAATGAGCGACTAGGAGAAATTATATAACAAATTTTTACTCTTGAATCTTCATTTTCTCGAATTGACAGATAGATTTTTCTTTAATGTTTTATGCTTAGTGAAATTTTGGATTGAAAACTTTTGATATTGATATAATCTGTGTTTCTATTATATACGGGTTTTTATAGCGAGAAGTCATATTTGATACTTTAAATGAGCGACTAGGAGAAATTATATAACAACATTTTACTCTTGAATCTTCATTTTCTCGAATTGACAGTTAGATTTTTCTTTAATGTTTTATGCTTAGTGAAATTTTGGATTGAAAACTTTTGATATTGATATAATCTGTGTTTCTATTATATACGGGTTTTTATAGCGAGAAGTCATATTTGATACTTTAAATGAGCGACTAGGAGAAATTATATAACAAATTTTTACTCTTGAATCTTCATTTTCTCGAATTGACAGATAGATTTTTCTTTGTGGTTTTATGCTTAGTGAAATTTTGGATTGAAAACTTTTGATATTGATATAATCTGTGTTTCTCTTATATACGGGTTTTTATAGCGAGAAGTCATATTTGATACTTTAAATGAGCGACTAGGAGAAATTATATAACAAATTTTTACTCTTGAATCTTCATTTTCTCGAATTGACAGTTAGATTTTTCTTTAATGTTTTATGCTTAGTGAAATTTTGGATTGAAAACTTTTGATATTGATATAATCTGTGTTTCTATTATATACGGGTTTTTATAGCGAGAAGTCATATTTGATACTTTAAATGAGCGACTAGGAGAAATTATATAACAAATTTTTACTCTTGAATCTTCATTTTCTCGAATTGACAGATAGATTTTTCTTTGTGGTTTTATGCTTAGTGAAATTTTGGATTGAAAACTTTTGATATTGATATAATCTGTGTTTCTCTTATATACGGGTTTTTATAGCGAGAAGTCATATTTGATACTTTAAATGAGCGACTAGGAGAAATTATATAACAAATTTTTACTCTTGAATCTTCATTTTCTCGAATTGACAGTTAGATTTTTCTTTAATGTTTTATGCTTAGTGAAATTTTGGATTGAAAACTTTTGATATTGATATAATCTGTGTTTCTATTATATACGGGTTTTTATAGCGAGAAGTCATATTTGATACTTTAAATGAGCGACTAGGAGAAATTATATAACAAATTTTTACTCTTGAATCTTCATTTTCTCGAATTGACAGATAGATTTTTCTTTGTGGTTTTATGCTTAGTGAAATTTTGGATTGAAAACTTTTGATATTGATATAATCTGTGTTTCTCTTATATACGGGTTTTTATAGCGAGAAGTCATATTTGATACTTTAAATGAGCGACTAGGAGAAATTATATAACAACATTTTACTCTTGAAACTTCATTTTCTCGAATTGACAGTTAGATTTTTCTTTAATGTTTTATGCTTAGTGAAATTTTGGATTGAAAACTTTTGATATTGATATAATCTGCGTTTCTATTATATACGGGTTTTTATAGCGAGAAGTCATATTTGATACTTTAAATGAGCGACTAGGAGAAATTATATAACAAATTTTTACTCTTAAATCTTCATTTTCTCGAATTGACAGATAGATTTTTCTTTGTGGTTTTATGCTTAGTGAAATTTTGGATTGAAAACTTTTGATATTGATATAATCTGTGTTTCTCTTATATACGGGTTTTTATAGCGAGAAGTCATATTTGATACTTTAAATGAGCGACTAGGAGAAATTATATAACAAATTTTTACTCTTGAATCTTCATTTTCTCGAATTGACAGATAGATTTTTCTTTGTGGTTTTATGCTTAGTGAAATTTTGGATTGAAAACTTTTGATATTGATATAATCTGTGTTTCTCTTATATACGGGTTTTTATAGCGAGAAGTCATATTTGATACTTTAAATGAGCGACTAGGAGAAATTATATAACAAATTTTTACTCTTAAATCTTCATTTTCTCGAATTGACAGATAGATTTTTCTTTGTGGTTTTATGCTTAGTGAAATTTTGGATTGAAAACTTTTGATATTGATATAATCTGTGTTTCTCTTATATACGGGTTTTTATAGCGAGAAGTCATATTTGATACTTTAAATGAGCGACTAGGAGAAATTATATAACAAATTTTTACTCTTGAATCTTCATTTTCTCGAATTGACAGTTAGATTTTTCTTTAATGTTTTATGCTTAGTGAAATTTTGGATTGAAAACTTTTGATATTGATATAATCTGTGTTTCTCTTATATACGGGTTTTTATAGCGAGAAGTCATATTTGATACTTTAAATGAGCAACTAGGAGAAATTATATAACAACATTTTACTCTTGAATCTTCATTTTCTCGAATTGACAGTTAGATTTTTCTTTAATGTTTTATGCTTAGTGAAATTTTGGATTGAAAACTTTTGATATTGATATAATCTGCGTTTCTATTATATACGGGTTTTTATAGCGAGAAGTCATATTTGATACTTTAAATGAGCGACTAGGAGAAATTATATAACAAATTTTTACTCTTGAATCTTCATTTTCTCGAATTGACAGATAGATTTTTCTTTAATGTTTTATGCTTAGTGAAATTTTGGATTGAAAACTTTTGATATTGATATAATCTGTGTTTCTATTATATACGGGTTTTTATAGCGAGAAGTCATATTTGATACTTTAAATGAGCGACTAGGAGAAATTATATAACAACATTTTACTCTTGAATCTTCATTTTCTCGAATTGACAGTTAGATTTTTCTTTAATGTTTTATGCTTAGTGAAATTTTGGATTGAAAACTTTTGATATTGATATAATCTGTGTTTCTATTATATACGGGTTTTTATAGCGAGAAGTCATATTTGATACTTTAAATGAGCGACTAGGAGAAATTATATAACAAATTTTTACTCTTGAATCTTCATTTTCTCGAATTGACAGATAGATTTTTCTTTGTGGTTTTATGCTTAGTGAAATTTTGGATTGAAAACTTTTGATATTGATATAATCTGTGTTTCTCTTATATACGGGTTTTTATAGCGAGAAGTCATATTTGATACTTTAAATGAGCGACTAGGAGAAATTATATAACAAATTTTTACTCTTGAATCTTCATTTTCTCGAATTGACAGTTAGATTTTTCTTTAATGTTTTATGCTTAGTGAAATTTTGGATTGAAAACTTTTGATATTGATATAATCTGTGTTTCTATTATATACGGGTTTTTATAGCGAGAAGTCATATTTGATACTTTAAATGAGCGACTAGGAGAAATTATATAACAAATTTTTACTCTTGAATCTTCATTTTCTCGAATTGACAGATAGATTTTTCTTTGTGGTTTTATGCTTAGTGAAATTTTGGATTGAAAACTTTTGATATTGATATAATCTGTGTTTCTCTTATATACGGGTTTTTATAGCGAGAAGTCATATTTGATACTTTAAATGAGCGACTAGGAGAAATTATATAACAACATTTTACTCTTGAATCTTCATTTTCTCGAATTGACAGTTAGATTTTTCTTTAATGTTTTATGCTTAGTGAAATTTTGGATTGAAAACTTTTGATATTGATATAATCTGTGTTTCTATTATATACGGGTTTTTATAGCGAGAAGTCATATTTGATACTTTAAATGAGCGACTAGGAGAAATTATATAACAAATTTTTACTCTTGAATCTTCATTTTCTCGAATTGACAGATAGATTTTTCTTTGTGGTTTTATGCTTAGTGAAATTTTGGATTGAAAACTTTTGATATTGATATAATCTGTGTTTCTCTTATATACGGGTTTTTATAGCGAGAAGTCATATTTGATACTTTAAATGAGCGACTAGGAGAAATTATATAACAACATTTTACTCTTGAATCTTCATTTTCTCGAATTGACAGTTAGATTTTTCTTTAATGTTTTATGCTTAGTGAAATTTTGGATTGAAAACTTTTGATATTGATATAATCTGTGTTTCTCTTATATACGGGTTTTTATAGCGAGAAGTCATATTTGATACTTTAAATGAGCGACTAGGAGAAATTATATAACAATATTTTACTCTTGAATCTTCATTTTCTCGAATTGACAGTTAGATTTTTCTTTAATGTTTTATGCTTAGTGAAATTTTGGATTGAAAACTTTTGATATTGATATAATCTGTGTTTCTATTATATACGGGTTTTTATAGCGAGAAGTCATATTTGATACTTTAAATGAGCGACTAGGAGAAATTATATAACAAATTTTTACTCTTGAATCTTCATTTTCTCGAATTGACAGATAGATTTTTCTTTGTGGTTTTATGCTTAGTGAAATTTTGGATTGAAAACTTTTGATATTGATATAATCTGTGTTTCTCTTATATACGGGTTTTTATAGCGAGAAGTCATATTTGATACTTTAAATGAGCGACTAGGAGAAATTATATAACAACATTTTACTCTTGAATCTTCATTTTCTCGAATTGACAGTTAGATTTTTCTTTAATGTTTTATGCTTAGTGAAATTTTGGATTGAAAACTTTTGATATTGATATAATCTGTGTTTCTATTATATACGGGTTTTTATAGCGAGAAGTCATATTTGATACTTTAAATGAGCGACTAGGAGAAATTATATAACAAATTTTTACTCTTGAATCTTCATTTTCTCGAATTGACAGTTAGATTTTTCTTTAATGTTTTATGCTTAGTGAAATTTTGGATTGAAAACTTTTGATATTGATATAATCTGTGTTTCTATTATATACGGGTTTTTATAGCGAGAAGTCATATTTGATACTTTAAATGAGCGACTAGGAGAAATTATATAACAACATTTTACTCTTGAATCTTCATTTTCTCGAATTGACAGTTAGATTTTTCTTTAATGTTTTATGCTTAGTGAAATTTTGGATTGAAAACTTTTGATATTGATATAATCTGTGTTTCTCTTATTTACGGGTTTTTATAGCGAGAAGTCATATTTGATACTTTAAATGAGCGACTAGGAGAAATTATATAACATCATTTTACTCTTGAATCTTCATTTTCTCGAATTGACAGATAGATTTTTCTTTGTGGTTTTATGCTTAGTGAAATTTTGGATTGAAAACTTTTGATATTGATATAATCTGTGTTTCTCTTATATACGGGTTTTTATAGCGAGAAGTCATATTTGATACTTTAAATGAGCGACTAGGAGAAATTATATAACAAATTTTTACTCTTGAATCTTCATTTTCTCGAATTGACAGATAGATTTTTCTTTGTGGTTTTATGCTTAGTGAAATTTTGGATTGAAAACTTTTGATATTGATATAATCTGTGTTTCTCTTATATACGGGTTTTTATAGCGAGAAGTCATATTTGATACTTTAAATGAGCGACTAGGAGAAATTATATAACAAATTTTTACTCTTGAATCTTCATTTTCTCGAATTGACAGTTAGATTTTTCTTTAATGTTTTATGCTTAGTGAAATTTTGGATTGAAAACTTTTGATATTGATATAATCTGTGTTTCTATTATATACGGGTTTTTATAGCGAGAAGTCATATTTGATACTTTAAATGAGCGACTAGGAGAAATTATATAACAAATTTTTACTCTTGAATCTTCATTTTCTCGAATTGACAGATAGATTTTTCTTTGTGGTTTTATGCTTAGTGAAATTTTGGATTGAAAACTTTTGATATTGATATAATCTGTGTTTCTCTTATATACGGGTTTTTATAGCGAGAAGTCATATTTGATACTTTAAATGAGCGACTAGGAGAAATTATATAACAACATTTTACTCTTGAATCTTCATTTTCTCGAATTGACAGTTAGATTTTTCTTTAATGTTTTATGCTTAGTGAAATTTTGGATTGAAAACTTTTGATATTGATATAATCTGTGTTTCTCTTATATACGGGTTTTTATAGCGAGAAGTCATATTTGATACTTTAAATGAGCGACTAGGAGAAATTATATAACAACATTTTACTCTTGAATCTTCATTTTCTCGAATTGACAGTTAGATTTTTCTTTAATGTTTTATGCTTAGTGAAATTTTGGATTGAAAACTTTTGATATTGATATAATCTGTGTTTCTCTTATATACGGGTTTTTATAGCGAGAAGTCATATTTGATACTTTAAATGAGCGACTAGGAGAAATTATATAACAATATTTTACTCTTGAATCTTCATTTTCTCGAATTGACAGTTAGATTTTTCTTTAATGTTTTATGCTTAGTGAAATTTTGGATTGAAAACTTTTGATATTGATATAATCTGTGTTTCTATTATATACGGGTTTTTATAGCGAGAAATCATATTTGATACTTTAAATGAGCGACTAGGAGAAATTATATAACAACATTTTACTCTTGAATCTTCATTTTCTCGAATTGACAGTTAGATTTTTCTTTAATGTTTTATGCTTAGTGAAATTTTGGATTGAAAACTTTTGATATTGATATAATCTGTGTTTCTCTTATATACGGGTTTTTATAGCGAGAAGTCATATTTGATACTTTAAATGAGCGACTAGGAGAAATTATATAACAATATTTTACTCTTGAATCTTCATTTTCTCGAATTGACAGTTAGATTTTTCTTTAATGTTTTATGCTTAGTGAAATTTTGGATTGAAAACTTTTGATATTGATATAATCTGTGTTTCTATTATATACGGGTTTTTATAGCGAGAAGTCATATTTGATACTTTAAATGAGCGACTAGGAGAAATTATATAACAAATTTTTACTCTTGAATCTTCATTTTCTCGAATTGACAGATAGATTTTTCTTTGTGGTTTTATGCTTAGTGAAATTTTGGATTGAAAACTTTTGATATTGATATAATCTGTGTTTCTCTTATATACGGGTTTTTATAGCGAGAAGTCATATTTGATACTTTAAATGAGCGACTAGGAGAAATTATATAACAACATTTTACTCTTGAATCTTCATTTTCTCGAATTGACAGTTAGATTTTTCTTTAATGTTTTATGCTTAGTGAAATTTTGGATTGAAAACTTTTGATATTGATATAATCTGTGTTTCTCTTATATACGGGTTTTTATAGCGAGAAGTCATATTTGATACTTTAAATGAGCGACTAGGAGAAATTATATAACAATATTTTACTCTTGAATCTTCATTTTCTCGAATTGACAGTTAGATTTTTCTTTAATGTTTTATGCTTAGTGAAATTTTGGATTGAAAACTTTTGATATTGATATAATCTGTGTTTCTATTATATACGGGTTTTTATAGCGAGAAGTCATATTTGATACTTTAAATGAGCGACTAGGAGAAATTATATAACAAATTTTTACTCTTGAATCTTCATTTTCTCGAATTGACAGATAGATTTTTCTTTGTGGTTTTATGCTTAGTGAAATTTTGGATTGAAAACTTTTGATATTGATATAATCTGTGTTTCTCTTATATACGGGTTTTTATAGCGAGAAGTCATATTTGATACTTTAAATGAGCGACTAGGAGAAATTATATAACAACATTTTACTCTTGAATCTTCATTTTCTCGAATTGACAGTTAGATTTTTCTTTAATGTTTTATGCTTAGTGAAATTTTGGATTGAAAACTTTTGATATTGATATAATCTGTGTTTCTATTATATACGGGTTTTTATAGCGAGAAGTCATATTTGATACTTTAAATGAGCGACTAGGAGAAATTATATAACAAATTTTTACTCTTGAATCTTCATTTTCTCGAATTGACAGTTAGATTTTTCTTTAATGTTTTATGCTTAGTGAAATTTTGGATTGAAAACTTTTGATATTGATATAATCTGTGTTTCTATTATATACGGGTTTTTATAGCGAGAAGTCATATTTGATACTTTAAATGAGCGACTAGGAGAAATTATATAACAACATTTTACTCTTGAATCTTCATTTTCTCGAATTGACAGTTAGATTTTTCTTTAATGTTTTATGCTTAGTGAAATTTTGGATTGAAAACTTTTGATATTGATATAATCTGTGTTTCTCTTATTTACGGGTTTTTATAGCGAGAAGTCATATTTGATACTTTAAATGAGCGACTAGGAGAAATTATATAACATCATTTTACTCTTGAATCTTCATTTTCTCGAATTGACAGATAGATTTTTCTTTGTGGTTTTATGCTTAGTGAAATTTTGGATTGAAAACTTTTGATATTGATATAATCTGTGTTTCTCTTATATACGGGTTTTTATAGCGAGAAGTCATATTTGATACTTTAAATGAGCGACTAGGAGAAATTATATAACAAATTTTTACTCTTGAATCTTCATTTTCTCGAATTGACAGATAGATTTTTCTTTGTGGTTTTATGCTTAGTGAAATTTTGGATTGAAAACTTTTGATATTGATATAATCTGTGTTTCTCTTATATACGGGTTTTTATAGCGAGAAGTCATATTTGATACTTTAAATGAGCGACTAGGAGAAATTATATAACAAATTTTTACTCTTGAATCTTCATTTTCTCGAATTGACAGTTAGATTTTTCTTTAATGTTTTATGCTTAGTGAAATTTTGGATTGAAAACTTTTGATATTGATATAATCTGTGTTTCTATTATATACGGGTTTTTATAGCGAGAAGTCATATTTGATACTTTAAATGAGCGACTAGGAGAAATTATATAACAAATTTTTACTCTTGAATCTTCATTTTCTCGAATTGACAGATAGATTTTTCTTTGTGGTTTTATGCTTAGTGAAATTTTGGATTGAAAACTTTTGATATTGATATAATCTGTGTTTCTCTTATATACGGGTTTTTATAGCGAGAAGTCATATTTGATACTTTAAATGAGCGACTAGGAGAAATTATATAACAACATTTTACTCTTGAATCTTCATTTTCTCGAATTGACAGTTAGATTTTTCTTTAATGTTTTATGCTTAGTGAAATTTTGGATTGAAAACTTTTGATATTGATATAATCTGTGTTTCTCTTATATACGGGTTTTTATAGCGAGAAGTCATATTTGATACTTTAAATGAGCGACTAGGAGAAATTATATAACAATATTTTACTCTTGAACTTCATTTTCTCGAATTGACAGTTAGATTTTTCTTTAATGTTTTATGCTTAGTGAAATTTTGGATTGAAAACTTTTGATATTGATATAATCTGTGTTTCTATTATATACGGGTTTTTATAGCGAGAAGTCATATTTGATACTTTAAATGAGCGACTAGGAGAAATTATATAACAAATTTTTACTCTTGAATCTTCATTTTCTCGAATTGACAGATAGATTTTTCTTTGTGGTTTTATGCTTAGTGAAATTTTGGATTGAAAACTTTTGATATTGATATAATCTGTGTTTCTCTTATATACGGGTTTTTATAGCGAGAAGTCATATTTGATACTTTAAATGAGCGACTAGGAGAAATTATATAACAACATTTTACTCTTGAATCTTCATTTTCTCGAATTGACAGTTAGATTTTTCTTTAATGTTTTATGCTTAGTGAAATTTTGGATTGAAAACTTTTGATATTGATATAATCTGTGTTTCTCTTATATACGGGTTTTTATAGCGAGAAGTCATATTTGATACTTTAAATGAGCGACTAGGAGAAATTATATAACAACATTTTACTCTTGAATCTTCATTTTCTCGAATTGACAGTTAGATTTTTCTTTAATATTTTATGCTTAGTGAAATTTTGGATTGAAAACTTTTGATATTGATATAATCTGTGTTTCTCTTATATACGGGTTTTTATAGCGAGAAGTCATATTTGATACTTTAAATGAGCGACTAGGAGAAATTATATAACAACATTTTACTCTTGAATCTTCATTTTCTCGAATTGACAGTTAGATTTTTCTTTAATGTTTTATGCTTAGTGAAATTTTGGATTGAAAACTTTTGATATTGATATAATCTGTGTTTCTCTTATATACGGGTTTTTATAGCGAGAAGTCATATTTGATACTTTAAATGAGCGACTAGGAGAAATTATATAACAATATTTTACTCTTGAACTTCATTTTCTCGAATTGACAGTTAGATTTTTCTTTAATGTTTTATGCTTAGTGAAATTTTGGATTGAAAACTTTTGATATTGATATAATCTGTGTTTCTATTATATACGGGTTTTTATAGCGAGAAGTCATATTTGATACTTTAAATGAGCGACTAGGAGAAATTATATAACAAATTTTTACTCTTGAATCTTCATTTTCTCGAATTGACAGATAGATTTTTCTTTGTGGTTTTATGCTTAGTGAAATTTTGGATTGAAAACTTTTGATATTGATATAATCTGTGTTTCTCTTATATACGGGTTTTTATAGCGAGAAGTCATATTTGATACTTTAAATGAGCGACTAGGAGAAATTATATAACAACATTTTACTCTTGAATCTTCATTTTCTCGAATTGACAGTTAGATTTTTCTTTAATGTTTTATGCTTAGTGAAATTTTGGATTGAAAACTTTTGATATTGATATAATCTGTGTTTCTCTTATATACGGGTTTTTATAGCGAGAAGTCATATTTGATACTTTAAATGAGCGACTAGGAGAAATTATATAACAACATTTTACTCTTGAATCTTCATTTTCTCGAATTGACAGTTAGATTTTTCTTTAATGTTTTATGCTTAGTGAAATTTTGGATTGAAAACTTTTGATATTGATATAATCTGTGTTTCTATTATATACGGGTTTTTATAGCGAGAAGTCATATTTGATACTTTAAATGAGCGACTAGGAGAAATTATATAACAAATTTTTACTCTTGAATCTTCATTTTCTCGAATTGACAGATAGTTTTTTCTTTAATGTTTTATGCTTAGTGAAATTTTGGATTGAAAACTTTTGATATTGATATAATCTGTGTTTCTCTTATATACGGGTTTTTATAGCGAGAAGTCATATTTGATACTTTAAATGAGCGACTAGGAGAAATTATATAACAACATTTTACTCTTGAATCTTCATTTTCTCGAATTGACAGTTAGATTTTTCTTTAATGTTTTATGCTTAGTGAAATTTTGGATTGAAAACTTTTGATATTGATATAATCTGTGTTTCTCTTATATACGGGTTTTTATAGCGAGAAGTCATATTTGATACTTTAAATGAGCGACTAGGAGAAATTATATAACAAATTTTTACTCTTGAATCTTCATTTTCTCGAATTGACAGTTAGATTTTTCTTTAATGTTTTATGCTTAGTGAAATTTTGGATTGAAAACTTTTGATATTGATATAATCTGTGTTTCTATTATATACGGGTTTTTATAGCGAGAAGTCATATTTGATACTTTAAATGAGCGACTAGGAGAAATTATATAACAAATTTTTACTCTTGAATCTTCAATTTAACGAATTGACAGATAGATTTTTCTTTGTGGTTTTATGCTTAGTGAAATTTTGGATTGAAAACTTTTGATATTGATATAATCTGTGTTTCTCTTATATACGGGTTTTTATAGCGAGAAGTCATATTTGATACTTTAAATGAGCGACTAGGAGAAATTATATAACAAATTTTTACTCTTGAATCTTCATTTTCTCGAATTGACAGATAGATTTTTCTTTGTGGTTTTATGCTTAGTGAAATTTTGGATTGAAAACTTTTGATATTGATATAATCTGTGTTTCTCTTATATACGGGTTTTTATAGCGAGAAGTCATATTTGATACTTTAAATGAGCGACTAGGAGAAATTATATAACAAATTTTTACTCTTGAATCTTCATTTTCTCGAATTGACAAATAGATTTTTCTTTGTGGTTTTATGCTTAGTGAAATTTTGGATTGAAAACTTTTGATATTGATATAATCTGTGTTTCTCTTATATACGGGTTTTTATAGCGAGAAGTCATATTTGATACTTTAAATGAGCGACTAGGAGAAATTATATAACAAATTTTTACTCTTGAATCTTCATTTTCTCGAATTGACAAATAGATTTTTCTTTGTGGTTTTATGCTTAGTGAAATTTTGGATTGAAAACTTTTGATATTGATATAATCTGTGTTTCTATTATATACGGGTTTTTATAGCGAGAAGTCATATTTGATACTTTAAATGAGCGACTAGGAGAAATTATATAACAAATTTTTACTCTTGAATCTTTTTTTTCGCGAATTGACAGATAGATTTTTCTTTAATGTTTTATGCTTAGTGAAATTTTGGATTGAAAACTTTTGATATTGATATAATCTGTGTTTCTCTTATATACGGGTTTTTATAGCGAGAAGTCATATTTGATACTTTAAATGAGCGACTAGGAGAAATTATATAACAACATTTTACTCTTGAATCTTCATTTTCTCGAATTGACAGTTAGATTTTTCTTTAATGTTTTATGCTTAGTGAAATTTTGGATTGAAAACTTTTGATATTGATATAATCTGTGTTTCTCTTATATACGGGTTTTTATAGCGAGAAGTCATATTTGATACTTTAAATGAGCGACTAGGAGAAATTATATAACAAATTTTTACTCTTGAATCTTCATTTTCTCGAATTGACAGTTAGATTTTTCTTTAATGTTTTATGCTTAGTGAAATTTTGGATTGAAAACTTTTGATATTGATATAATCTGTGTTTCTCTTATATACGGGTTTTTATAGCGAGAAGTCATATTTGATACTTTAAATGAGCGACTAGGAGAAATTATATAACAAATTTTTACTCTTGAATCTTCATTTTCTCGAATTGACAGTTAGATTTTTCTTTAATGTTTTATGCTTAGTGAAATTTTGGATTGAAAACTTTTGATATTGATATAATCTGTGTTTCTATTATATACGGGTTTTTATAGCGAGAAGTCATATTTGATACTTTAAATGAGCGACTAGGAGAAATTATATAACAAATTTTTACTCTTGAATCTTCAATTTAACGAATTGACAGATAGATTTTTCTTTGTGGTTTTATGCTTAGTGAAATTTTGGATTGAAAACTTTTGATATTGATATAATCTGTGTTTCTCTTATATACGGGTTTTTATAGCGAGAAGTCATATTTGATACTTTAAATGAGCGACTAGGAGAAATTATATAACAAATTTTTACTCTTGAATCTTCATTTTCTCGAATTGACAGATAGATTTTTCTTTGTGGTTTTATGCTTAGTGAAATTTTGGATTGAAAACTTTTGATATTGATATAATCTGTGTTTCTCTTATATACGGGTTTTTATAGCGAGAAGTCATATTTGATACTTTAAATGAGCGACTAGGAGAAATTATATAACAAATTTTTACTCTTGAATCTTCATTTTCTCGAATTGACAAATAGATTTTTCTTTGTGGTTTTATGCTTAGTGAAATTTTGGATTGAAAACTTTTGATATTGATATAATCTGTGTTTCTCTTATATACGGGTTTTTATAGCGAGAAGTCATATTTGATACTTTAAATGAGCGACTAGGAGAAATTATATAACAAATTTTTACTCTTGAATCTTCATTTTCTCGAATTGACAAATAGATTTTTCTTTGTGGTTTTATGCTTAGTGAAATTTTGGATTGAAAACTTTTGATATTGATATAATCTGTGTTTCTATTATATACGGGTTTTTATAGCGAGAAGTCATATTTGATACTTTAAATGAGCGACTAGGAGAAATTATATAACAAATTTTTACTCTTGAATCTTTTTTTTCGCGAATTGACAGATAGATTTTTCTTTAATGTTTTATGCTTAGTGAAATTTTGGATTGAAAACTTTTGATATTGATATAATCTGTGTTTCTCTTATATACGGGTTTTTATAGCGAGAAGTCATATTTGATACTTTAAATGAGCGACTAGGAGAAATTATATAACAACATTTTACTCTTGAATCTTCATTTTCTCGAATTGACAGTTAGATTTTTCTTTAATGTTTTATGCTTAGTGAAATTTTGGATTGAAAACTTTTGATATTGATATAATCTGTATTTCTATTATATACGGGTTTTTATAGCGAGAAGTCATATTTGATACTTTAAATGAGCGACTAGGAGAAATTATATAACAACATTTTACTCTTGAATCTTCATTTTCTCGAATTGACAGTTAGATTTTTCTTTAATGTTTTATGCTTAGTGAAATTTTGGATTGAAAACTTTTGATATTGATATAATCTGTGTTTCTCTGATATACGGGTTTTTATAGCGAGAAGTCATATTTGATACTTTAAATGAGCGACTAGGAGAAATTATATAACAAATTTTTACTCTTGAATCTTCATTTTCTCGAATTGACAGTTAGATTTTTCTTTAATGTTTTATGCTTAGTGAAATTTTGGATTGAAAACTTTTGATATTGATATAATCTGTGTTTCTATTATATACGGGTTTTTATAGCGAGAAGTCATATTTGATACTTTAAATGAGCGACTAGAAGAAATTATATAACAAATTTTTACTCTTGAATCTTCATTTTCGCGAATTGACAGATAGATTTTTCTTTAATGTTTTATGCTTAGTGAAATTTTGGATTGAAAACTTTTGATATTGATATAATCTGTGTTTCTCTTATATACGGGTTTTTATAGCGAGAAGTCATATTTGATACTTTAAATGAGCGACTAGGAGAAATTATATAACAACATTTTACTCTTGAATCTTCATTTTCTCGAATTGACAGTTAGATTTTTCTTTAATGTTTTATGCTTAGTGAAATTTTGGATTGAAAACTTTTGATATTGATATAATCTGTGTTTCTCTTATATACGGGTTTTTATAGCGAGAAGTCATATTTGATACTTTAAATGAGCGACTAGGAGAAATTATATAACAACATTTTACTCTTGAATCTTCATTTTCTCGAATTGACAGTTAGATTTTTCTTTAATATTTTATGCTTAGTGAAATTTTGGATTGAAAACTTTTGATATTGATATAATCTGTGTTTCTCTTATATACGGGTTTTTATAGCGAGAAGTCATATTTGATACTTTAAATGAGCGACTAGGAGAAATTATATAACAACATTTTACTCTTGAATCTTCATTTTCTCGAATTGACAGTTAGATTTTTCTTTAATGTTTTATGCTTAGTGAAATTTTGGATTGAAAACTTTTGATATTGATATAATCTGTGTTTCTATTATATACGGGTTTTTATAGCGAGAAGTCATATTTGATACTTTAAATGAGCGACTAGGAGAAATTATATAACAAATTTTTACTCTTGAATCTTCATTTTCTCGAATTGACAGATAGATTTTTCTTTAATGTTTTATGCTTAGTGAAATTTTGGATTGAAAACTTTTGATATTGATATAATCTGTGTTTCTCTTATATACGGGTTTTTATAGCGAGAAGTCATATTTGATACTTTAAATGAGCGACTAGGAGAAATTATATAACAAATTTTTACTCTTGAATCTTCATTTTCTCGAATTGACAAATAGATTTTTCTTTGTGGTTTTATGCTTAGTGAAATTTTGGATTGAAAACTTTTGATATTGATATAATCTGTGTTTCTCTTATATACGGGTTTTTATAGCGAGAAGTCATATTTGATACTTTAAATGAGCGACTAGGAGAAATTATATAACAAATTTTTACTCTTGAATCTTCATTTTCTCGAATTGACAAATAGATTTTTCTTTGTGGTTTTATGCTTAGTGAAATTTTGGATTGAAAACTTTTGATATTGATATAATCTGTGTTTCTCTTATATACGGGTTTTTATAGCGAGAAGTCATATTTGATACTTTAAATGAGCGACTAGGAGAAATTATATAACAAATTTTTACTCTTGAATCTTCATTTTCTCGAATTGACAAATAGATTTTTCTTTGTGGTTTTATGCTTAGTGAAATTTTGGATTGAAAACTTTTGATATTGATATAATCTGTGTTTCTATTATATACGGGTTTTTATAGCGAGAAGTCATATTTGATACTTTAAATGAGCGACTAGGAGAAATTATATAACAAATTTTTACTCTTGAATCTTTTTTTTCGCGAATTGACAGATAGATTTTTCTTTAATGTTTTATGCTTAGTGAAATTTTGGATTGAAAACTTTTGATATTGATATAATCTGTGTTTCTCTTATATACGGGTTTTTATAGCGAGAAGTCATATTTGATACTTTAAATGAGCGACTAGGAGAAATTATATAACAACATTTTACTCTTGAATCTTCATTTTCTCGAATTGACAGTTAGATTTTTCTTTAATGTTTTATGCTTAGTGAAATTTTGGATTGAAAACTTTTGATATTGATATAATCTGTATTTCTATTATATACGGGTTTTTATAGCGAGAAGTCATATTTGATACTTTAAATGAGCGACTAGGAGAAATTATATAACAACATTTTACTCTTGAATCTTCATTTTCTCGAATTGACAGTTAGATTTTTCTTTAATGTTTTATGCTTAGTGAAATTTTGGATTGAAAACTTTTGATATTGATATAATCTGTGTTTCTCTGATATACGGGTTTTTATAGCGAGAAGTCATATTTGATACTTTAAATGAGCGACTAGGAGAAATTATATAACAAATTTTTACTCTTGAATCTTCATTTTCTCGAATTGACAGTTAGATTTTTCTTTAATGTTTTATGCTTAGTGAAATTTTGGATTGAAAACTTTTGATATTGATATAATCTGTGTTTCTATTATATACGGGTTTTTATAGCGAGAAGTCATATTTGATACTTTAAATGAGCGACTAGAAGAAATTATATAACAAATTTTTACTCTTGAATCTTCATTTTCGCGAATTGACAGATAGATTTTTCTTTAATGTTTTATGCTTAGTGAAATTTTGGATTGAAAACTTTTGATATTGATATAATCTGTGTTTCTCTTATATACGGGTTTTTATAGCGAGAAGTCATATTTGATACTTTAAATGAGCGACTAGGAGAAATTATATAACAACATTTTACTCTTGAATCTTCATTTTCTCGAATTGACAGTTAGATTTTTCTTTAATGTTTTATGCTTAGTGAAATTTTGGATTGAAAACTTTTGATATTGATATAATCTGTGTTTCTCTTATATACGGGTTTTTATAGCGAGAAGTCATATTTGATACTTTAAATGAGCGACTAGGAGAAATTATATAACAACATTTTACTCTTGAATCTTCATTTTCTCGAATTGACAGTTAGATTTTTCTTTAATATTTTATGCTTAGTGAAATTTTGGATTGAAAACTTTTGATATTGATATAATCTGTGTTTCTCTTATATACGGGTTTTTATAGCGAGAAGTCATATTTGATACTTTAAATGAGCGACTAGGAGAAATTATATAACAACATTTTACTCTTGAATCTTCATTTTCTCGAATTGACAGTTAGATTTTTCTTTAATGTTTTATGCTTAGTGAAATTTTGGATTGAAAACTTTTGATATTGATATAATCTGTGTTTCTATTATATACGGGTTTTTATAGCGAGAAGTCATATTTGATACTTTAAATGAGCGACTAGGAGAAATTATATAACAAATTTTTACTCTTGAATCTTCATTTTCTCGAATTGACAGATAGATTTTTCTTTAATGTTTTATGCTTAGTGAAATTTTGGATTGAAAACTTTTGATATTGATATAATCTGTGTTTCTCTTATATACGGGTTTTTATAGCGAGAAGTCATATTTGATACTTTAAATGAGCGACTAGGAGAAATTATATAACAACATTTTACTCTTGAATCTTCATTTTCTCGAATTGACAGTTAGATTTTTCTTTAATGTTTTATGCTTAGTGAAATTTTGGATTGAAAACTTTTGATATTGATATAATCTGTGTTTCTCTTATATACGGGTTTTTATAGCGAGAAGTCATATTTGATACTTTAAATGAGCGACTAGGAGAAATTATATAACAAATTTTTACTCTTGAATCTTCATTTTCTCGAATTGACAGTTAGATTTTTCTTTAATGTTTTATGCTTAGTGAAATTTTGGATTGAAAACTTTTGATATTGATATAATCTGTGTTTCTATTATATACGGGTTTTTATAGCGAGAAGTCATATTTGATACTTTAAATGAGCGACTAGGAGAAATTATATAACAAATTTTTACTCTTGAATCTTCAATTTAACGAATTGACAAATAGATTTTTCTTTGTGGTTTTATGCTTAGTGAAATTTTGGATTGAAAACTTTTGATATTGATATAATCTGTGTTTCTCTTATATACGGGTTTTTATAGCGAGAAGTCATATTTGATACTTTAAATGAGCGACTAGGAGAAATTATATAACAAATTTTTACTCTTGAATCTTCATTTTCTCGAATTGACAGATAGATTTTTCTTTGTGGTTTTATGCTTAGTGAAATTTTGGATTGAAAACTTTTGATATTGATATAATCTGTGTTTCTCTTATATACGGGTTTTTATAGCGAGAAGTCATATTTGATACTTTAAATGAGCGACTAGGAGAAATTATATAACAAATTTTTACTCTTGAATCTTCATTTTCTCGAATTGACAAATAGATTTTTCTTTGTGGTTTTATGCTTAGTGAAATTTTGGATTGAAAACTTTTGATATTGATATAATCTGTGTTTCTCTTATATACGGGTTTTTATAGCGAGAAGTCATATTTGATACTTTAAATGAGCGACTAGGAGAAATTATATAACAAATTTTTACTCTTGAATCTTCATTTTCTCGAATTGACAAATAGATTTTTCTTTGTGGTTTTATGCTTAGTGAAATTTTGGATTGAAAACTTTTGATATTGATATAATCTGTGTTTCTATTATATACGGGTTTTTATAGCGAGAAGTCATATTTGATACTTTAAATGAGCGACTAGGAGAAATTATATAACAAATTTTTACTCTTGAATCTTCATTTTCTCGAATTGACAGATAGATTTTTCTTTGTGGTTTTATGCTTAGTGAAATTTTGGATTGAAAACTTTTGATATTGATATAATCTGTGTTTCTCTTATATACGGGTTTTTATAGCGAGAAGTCATATTTGATACTTTAAATGAGCGACTAGGAGAAATTATATAACAACATTTTACTCTTGAATCTTCATTTTCTCGAATTGACAGTTAGATTTTTCTTTAATGTTTTATGCTTAGTGAAATTTTGGATTGAAAAATTTTGATATTGATATAATCTGTGTTTCTCTTATATACGGGTTTTTATAGCGAGAAGTCATATTTGATACTTTAAATGAGCGACTAGGAGAAATTATATAACAACATTTTACTCTTGAATCTTCATTTTCTCGAATTGACAGTTAGATTTTTCTTTAATGTTTTATGCTTAGTGAAATTTTGGATTGAAAACTTTTGATATTGATATAATCTGTGTTTCTATTATATACGGGTTTTTATAGCGAGAAGTCATATTTGATACTTTAAATGAGCGACTAGGAGAAATTATATAACAAATTTTTACTCTTGAATCTTCATTTTCGCGAATTGACAGATAGATTTTTCTTTAATGTTTTATGCTTAGTGAAATTTTGGATTGAAAACTTTTGATATTGATATAATCTGTGTTTCTCTTATATACGGGTTTTTATAGCGAGAAGTCATATTTGATACTTTAAATGAGCGACTAGGAGAAATTATATAACAACATTTTACTCTTGAATCTTCATTTTCTCGAATTGACAGTTAGATTTTTCTTTAATGTTTTATGCTTAGTGAAATTTTGGATTGAAAACTTTTGATATTGATATAATCTGTGTTTCTATTATATACGGGTTTTTATAGCGAGAAGTCATATTTGATACTTTAAATGAGCGACTAGGAGAAATTATATAACAAATTTTTACTCTTGAATCTTCATTTTCGCGAATTGACAGATAGATTTTTCTTTAATGTTTTATGCTTAGTGAAATTTTGGATTGAAAACTTTTGATATTGATATAATCTGTGTTTCTCTTATATACGGGTTTTTATAGCGAGAAGTCATATTTGATACTTTAAATGAGCGACTAGGAGAAATTATATAACAACATTTTACTCTTGAATCTTCATTTCCTCGAATTGACAGTTAGATTTTTCTTTAATGTTTTATGCTTAGTGAAATTTTGGATTGAAAACTTTTGATATTGATATAATCTGTATTTCTATTATATACGGGTTTTTATAGCGAGAAGTCATATTTGATACTTTAAATGAGCGACTAGGAGAAATTATATAACAACATTTTACTCTTGAATCTTCATTTTCTCGAATTGACAGTTAGATTTTTCTTTAATGTTTTATGCTTAGTGAAATTTTGGATTGAAAACTTTTGATATTGATATAATCTGTGTTTCTCTGATATACGGGTTTTTATAGCGAGAAGTCATATTTGATACTTTAAATGAGCGACTAGGAGAAATTATATAACAAATTTTTACTCTTGAATCTTCATTTTCTCGAATTGACAGATAGATTTTTCTTTGTGGTTTTATGCTTAGTGAAATTTTGGATTGAAAACTTTTGATATTGATATAATCTGTGTTTCTCTTATATACGGGTTTTTATAGCGAGAAGTCATATTTGATACTTTAAATGAGCGACTAGGAGAAATTATATAACAAATTTTTACTCTTGAATCTTCATTTTCTCGAATTGACAAATAGATTTTTCTTTGTGGTTTTATGCTTAGTGAAATTTTGGATTGAAAACTTTTGATATTGATATAATCTGTGTTTCTCTTATATACGGGTTTTTATAGCGAGAAGTCATATTTGATACTTTAAATGAGCGACTAGGAGAAATTATATAACAACATTTTACTCTTGAATCTTCATTTTCTCGAATTGACAGTTAGATTTTTCTTTAATGTTTTATGCTTAGTGAAATTTTGGATTGAAAACTTTTGATATTGATATAATCTGTGTTTCTATTATATACGGGTTTTTATAGCGAGAAGTCATATTTGATACTTTAAATGAGCGACTAGGAGAAATTATATAACAAATTTTTACTCTTGAATCTTCATTTTCGCGAATTGACAGATAGATTTTTCTTTAATGTTTTATGCTTAGTGAAATTTTGGATTGAAAACTTTTGATATTGATATAATCTGTGTTTCTCTTATATACGGGTTTTTATAGCGAGAAGTCATATTTGATACTTTAAATGAGCGACTAGGAGAAATTATATAACAACATTTTACTCTTGAATCTTCATTTCCTCGAATTGACAGTTAGATTTTTCTTTAATGTTTTATGCTTAGTGAAATTTTGGATTGAAAACTTTTGATATTGATATAATCTGTATTTCTATTATATACGGGTTTTTATAGCGAGAAGTCATATTTGATACTTTAAATGAGCGACTAGGAGAAATTATATAACAACATTTTACTCTTGAATCTTCATTTTCTCGAATTGACAGTTAGATTTTTCTTTAATGTTTTATGCTTAGTGAAATTTTGGATTGAAAACTTTTGATATTGATATAATCTGTGTTTCTCTGATATACGGGTTTTTATAGCGAGAAGTCATATTTGATACTTTAAATGAGCGACTAGGAGAAATTATATAACAAATTTTTACTCTTGAATCTTCATTTTCTCGAATTGACAGATAGATTTTTCTTTGTGGTTTTATGCTTAGTGAAATTTTGGATTGAAAACTTTTGATATTGATATAATCTGTGTTTCTCTGATATACGGGTTTTTATAGCGAGAAGTCATATTTGATACTTTAAATGAGCGACTAGGAGAAATTATATAACAAATTTTTACTCTTGAATCTTCATTTTCTCGAATTGACAAATAGATTTTTCTTTGTGGTTTTATGCTTAGTGAAATTTTGGATTGAAAACTTTTGATATTGATATAATCTGTGTTTCTCTTATATACGGGTTTTTATAGCGAGAAGTCATATTTGATACTTTAAATGAGCGACTAGGAGAAATTATATAACAACATTTTACTCTTGAATCTTCATTTTCTCGAATTGACAGTTAGATTTTTCTTTAATGTTTTATGCTTAGTGAAATTTTGGATTGAAAAATTTTGATATTGATATAATCTGTGTTTCTCTTATATACGGGTTTTTATAGCGAGAAGTCATATTTGATACTTTAAATGAGCGACTAGGAGAAATTATATAACAAAATTTTACTCTTGAATCTTCATTTTCTCGAATTGACAGTTAGATTTTTCTTTAATGTTTTATGCTTAGTGAAATTTTGGATTGAAAACTTTTGATATTGATATAATCTGTGTTTCTCTGATATACGGGTTTTTATAGCGAGAAGTCATATTTGATACTTTAAATGAGCGACTAGGAGAAATTATATAACAAATTTTTACTCTTGAATCTTCATTTTCTCGAATTGACAGTTAGATTTTTCTTTAATGTTTTATGCTTAGTGAAATTTTGGATTGAAAACTTTTGATATTGATATAATCTGTGTTTCTATTATATACGGGTTTTTATAGCGAGAAGTCATATTTGATACTTTAAATGAGCGACTAGAAGAAATTATATAACAAATTTTTACTCTTGAATCTTCATTTTCGCGAATTGACAGATAGATTTTTCTTTAATGTTTTATGCTTAGTGAAATTTTGGATTGAAAACTTTTGATATTGATATAATCTGTGTTTCTCTTATATACGGGTTTTTATAGCGAGAAGTCATATTTGATACTTTAAATGAGCGACTAGGAGAAATTATATAACAAATTTTTACTCTTGAATCTTCATTTTCTCGAATTGACAGTTAGATTTTTCTTTAATGTTTTATGCTTAGTGAAATTTTGGATTGAAAACTTTTGATATTGATATAATCTGTGTTTCTCTTATATACGGGTTTTTATAGCGAGAAGTCATATTTGATACTTTAAATGAGCGACTAGGAGAAATTATATAACAACATTTTACTCTTGAATCTTCATTTTCTCGAATTGACAGTTAGATTTTTCTTTAATATTTTATGCTTAGTGAAATTTTGGATTGAAAACTTTTGATATTGATATAATCTGTGTTTCTCTTATATACGGGTTTTTATAGCGAGAAGTCATATTTGATACTTTAAATGAGCGACTAGGAGAAATTATATAACAACATTTTACTCTTGAATCTTCATTTTCTCGAATTGACAGTTAGATTTTTCTTTAATGTTTTATGCTTAGTGAAATTTTGGATTGAAAACTTTTGATATTGATATAATCTGTGTTTCTATTATATACGGGTTTTTATAGCGAGAAGTCATATTTGATACTTTAAATGAGCGACTAGGAGAAATTATATAACAAATTTTTACTCTTGAATCTTCATTTTCTCGAATTGACAGATAGATTTTTCTTTAATGTTTTATGCTTAGTGAAATTTTGGATTGAAAACTTTTGATATTGATATAATCTGTGTTTCTCTTATATACGGGTTTTTATAGCGAGAAGTCATATTTGATACTTTAAATGAGCGACTAGGAGAAATTATATAACAACATTTTACTCTTGAATCTTCATTTTCTCGAATTGACAGTTAGATTTTTCTTTAATGTTTTATGCTTAGTGAAATTTTGGATTGAAAACTTTTGATATTGATATAATCTGTGTTTCTCTTATATACGGGTTTTTATAGCGAGAAGTCATAATTGATACTTTAAATGAGCGACTAGGAGAAATTATATAACAAATTTTTACTCTTGAATCTTCATTTTCTCGAATTGACAGTTAGATTTTTCTTTAATGTTTTATGCTTAGTGAAATTTTGGATTGAAAACTTTTGATATTGATATAATCTGTGTTTCTATTATATACGGGTTTTTATAGCGAGAAGTCATATTTGATACTTTAAATGAGCGACTAGGAGAAATTATATAACAAATTTTTACTCTTGAATCTTCAATTTAACGAATTGACAGATAGATTTTTCTTTGTGGTTTTATGCTTAGTGAAATTTTGGATTGAAAACTTTTGATATTGATATAATCTGTGTTTCTCTTATATACGGGTTTTTATAGCGAGAAGTCATATTTGATACTTTAAATGAGCGACTAGGAGAAATTATATAACAAATTTTTACTCTTGAATCTTCATTTTCTCGAATTGACAGATAGATTTTTCTTTGTGGTTTTATGCTTAGTGAAATTTTGGATTGAAAACTTTTGATATTGATATAATCTGTGTTTCTCTTATATACGGGTTTTTATAGCGAGAAGTCATATTTGATACTTTAAATGAGCGACTAGGAGAAATTATATAACAAATTTTTACTCTTGAATCTTCATTTTCTCGAATTGACAAATAGATTTTTCTTTGTGGTTTTATGCTTAGTGAAATTTTGGATTGAAAACTTTTGATATTGATATAATCTGTGTTTCTCTTATATACGGGTTTTTATAGCGAGAAGTCATATTTGATACTTTAAATGAGCGACTAGGAGAAATTATATAACAAATTTTTACTCTTGAATCTTCATTTTCTCGAATTGACAGATAGATTTTTCTTTAATGTTTTATGCTTAGTGAAATTTTGGATTGAAAACTTTTGATATTGATATAATCTGTGTTTCTATTATATACGGGTTTTTATAGCGAGAAGTCATATTTGATACTTTAAATGAGCGACTAGGAGAAATTATATAACAAATTTTTACTCTTGAATCTTCATTTTCGCGAATTGACAGATAGATTTTTCTTTAATGTTTTATGCTTAGTGAAATTTTGGATTGAAAACTTTTGATATTGATATAATCTGTGTTTCTCTTATATACGGGTTTTTATAGCGAGAAGTCATATTTGATACTTTAAATGAGCGACTAGGAGAAATTATATAACAACATTTTACTCTTGAATCTTCATTTTCTCGAATTGACAGTTAGATTTTTCTTTAATGTTTTATGCTTAGTGAAATTTTGGATTGAAAACTTTTGATATTGATATAATCTGTGTTTCTCTGATATACGGGTTTTTATAGCGAGAAGTCATATTTGATACTTTAAATGAGCGACTAGGAGAAATTATATAACAAATTTTTACTCTTGAATCTTCATTTTCTCGAATTGACAGTTAGATTTTTCTTTAATGTTTTATGCTTAGTGAAATTTTGGATTGAAAACTTTTGATATTGATATAATCTGTGTTTCTATTATATACGGGTTTTTATAGCGAGAAGTCATATTTGATACTTTAAATGAGCGACTAGAAGAAATTATATAACAAATTTTTACTCTTGAATCTTCATTTTCGCGAATTGACAGATAGATTTTTCTTTAATGTTTTATGCTTAGTGAAATTTTGGATTGAAAACTTTTGATATTGATATAATCTGTGTTTCTCTTATATACGGGTTTTTATAGCGAGAAGTCATATTTGATACTTTAAATGAGCGACTAGGAGAAATTATATAACAAATTTTTACTCTTGAATCTTCATTTTCTCGAATTGACAGTTAGATTTTTCTTTAATGTTTTATGCTTAGTGAAATTTTGGATTGAAAACTTTTGATATTGATATAATCTGTGTTTCTCTTATATACGGGTTTTTATAGCGAGAAGTCATATTTGATACTTTAAATGAGCGACTAGGAGAAATTATATAACAACATTTTACTCTTGAATCTTCATTTTCTCGAATTGACAGTTAGATTTTTCTTTAATATTTTATGCTTAGTGAAATTTTGGATTGAAAACTTTTGATATTGATATAATCTGTGTTTCTCTTATATACGGGTTTTTATAGCGAGAAGTCATATTTGATACTTTAAATGAGCGACTAGGAGAAATTATATAACAACATTTTACTCTTGAATCTTCATTTTCTCGAATTGACAGTTAGATTTTTCTTTAATGTTTTATGCTTAGTGAAATTTTGGATTGAAAACTTTTGATATTGATATAATCTGTGTTTCTATTATATACGGGTTTTTATAGCGAGAAGTCATATTTGATACTTTAAATGAGCGACTAGGAGAAATTATATAACAAATTTTTACTCTTGAATCTTCATTTTCTCGAATTGACAGATAGATTTTTCTTTAATGTTTTATGCTTAGTGAAATTTTGGATTGAAAACTTTTGATATTGATATAATCTGTGTTTCTCTTATATACGGGTTTTTATAGCGAGAAGTCATATTTGATACTTTAAATGAGCGACTAGGAGAAATTATATAACAACATTTTACTCTTGAATCTTCATTTTCTCGAATTGACAGTTAGATTTTTCTTTAATGTTTTATGCTTAGTGAAATTTTGGATTGAAAACTTTTGATATTGATATAATCTGTGTTTCTCTTATATACGGGTTTTTATAGCGAGAAGTCATAATTGATACTTTAAATGAGCGACTAGGAGAAATTATATAACAAATTTTTACTCTTGAATCTTCATTTTCTCGAATTGACAGTTAGATTTTTCTTTAATGTTTTATGCTTAGTGAAATTTTGGATTGAAAACTTTTGATATTGATATAATCTGTGTTTCTATTATATACGGGTTTTTATAGCGAGAAGTCATATTTGATACTTTAAATGAGCGACTAGGAGAAATTATATAACAAATTTTTACTCTTGAATCTTCAATTTAACGAATTGACAGATAGATTTTTCTTTGTGGTTTTATGCTTAGTGAAATTTTGGATTGAAAACTTTTGATATTGATATAATCTGTGTTTCTCTTATATACGGGTTTTTATAGCGAGAAGTCATATTTGATACTTTAAATGAGCGACTAGGAGAAATTATATAACAAATTTTTACTCTTGAATCTTCATTTTCTCGAATTGACAAATAGATTTTTCTTTGTGGTTTTATGCTTAGTGAAATTTTGGATTGAAAACTTTTGATATTGATATAATCTGTGTTTCTCTTATATACGGGTTTTTATAGCGAGAAGTCATATTTGATACTTTAAATGAGCGACTAGGAGAAATTATATAACAAATTTTTACTCTTGAATCTTCATTTTCTCGAATTGACAAATAGATTTTTCTTTGTGGTTTTATGCTTAGTGAAATTTTGGATTGAAAACTTTTGATATTGATATAATCTGTGTTTCTATTATATACGGGTTTTTATAGCGAGAAGTCATATTTGATACTTTAAATGAGCGACTAGGAGAAATTATATAACAAATTTTTACTCTTGAATCTTCATTTTCTCGAATTGACAGATAGATTTTTCTTTGTGGTTTTATGCTTAGTGAAATTTTGGATTGAAAACTTTTGATATTGATATAATCTGTGTTTCTCTTATATACGGGTTTTTATAGCGAGAAGTCATATTTGATACTTTAAATGAGCGACTAGGAGAAATTATATAACAAATTTTTACTCTTGAATCTTCATTTTCTCGAATTGACAGATAGATTTTTCTTTGTGGTTTTATGCTTAGTGAAATTTTGGATTGAAAACTTTTGATATTGATATAATCTGTGTTTCTCTTATATACGGGTTTTTATAGCGAGAAGTCATATTTGATACTTTAAATGAGCGACTAGGAGAAATTATATAACAAATTTTTACTCTTGAATCTTCATTTTCTCGAATTGACAAATAGATTTTTCTTTGTGGTTTTATGCTTAGTGAAATTTTGGATTGAAAACTTTTGATATTGATATAATCTGTGTTTCTATTATATACGGGTTTTTATAGCGAGAAGTCATATTTGATACTTTAAATGAGCGACTAGGAGAAATTATATAACAAATTTTTACTCTTGAATCTTCATTTTCTCGAATTGACAGTTAGATTTTTCTTTAATGTTTTATGCTTAGTGAAATTTTGGATTGAAAACTTTTGATATTGATATAATCTGTGTTTCTCTGATATACGGGTTTTTATAGCGAGAAGTCATATTTGATACTTTAAATGAGCGACTAGGAGAAATTATATAACAAATTTTTACTCTTGAATCTTCATTTTCTCGAATTGACAGTTAGATTTTTCTTTAATGTTTTATGCTTAGTGAAATTTTGGATTGAAAACTTTTGATATTGATATAATCTGTGTTTCTATTATATACGGGTTTTTATAGCGAGAAGTCATATTTGATACTTTAAATGAGCGACTAGAAGAAATTATATAACAAATTTTTACTCTTGAATCTTCATTTTCGCGAATTGACAGATAGATTTTTCTTTAATGTTTTATGCTTAGTGAAATTTTGGATTGAAAACTTTTGATATTGATATAATCTGTGTTTCTCTTATATACGGGTTTTTATAGCGAGAAGTCATATTTGATACTTTAAATGAGCGACTAGGAGAAATTATATAACAAATTTTTACTCTTGAATCTTCATTTTCTCGAATTGACAGTTAGATTTTTCTTTAATGTTTTATGCTTAGTGAAATTTTGGATTGAAAACTTTTGATATTGATATAATCTGTGTTTCTATTATATACGGGTTTTTATAGCGAGAAGTCATATTTGATACTTTAAATGAGCGACTAGGAGAAATTATATAACAAATTTTTACTCTTGAATCTTCATTTTCGCGAATTGACAGATAGATTTTTCTTTAATGTTTTATGCTTAGTGAAATTTTGGATTGAAAACTTTTGATATTGATATAATCTGTGTTTCTCTTATATACGGGTTTTTATAGCGAGAAGTCATATTTGATACTTTAAATGAGCGACTAGGAGAAATTATATAACAAATTTTTACTCTTGAATCTTCATTTTCTCGAATTGACAGATAGATTTTTCTTTGTGGTTTTATGCTTAGTGAAATTTTGGATTGAAAACTTTTGATATTGATATAATCTGTGTTTCTCTTATATACGGGTTTTTATAGCGAGAAGTCATATTTGATACTTTAAATGAGCAACTAGGAGAAATTATATAACAAATTTTTACTCTTGAATCTTCATTTTCTCGAATTGACAGTTAGATTTTTCTTTAATGTTTTATGCTTAGTGAAATTTTGGATTGAAAACTTTTGATATTGATATAATCTGTGTTTCTATTATATACGGGTTTTTATAGCGAGAAGTCATATTTGATACTTTAAATGAGCGACTAGGAGAAATTATATAAGAAATTTTTACTCTTGAATCTTCATTTTCGCGAATTGACAGATAGATTTTTCTTTAATGTTTTATGCTTAGTGAAATTTTGGATTGAAAACTTTTGATATTGATATAATCTGTGTTTCTCTTATATACGGGTTTTTATAGCGAGAAGTCATATTTGATACTTTAAATGAGCGACTAGGAGAAATTATATAACAAATTTTTACTCTTGAATCTTCATTTTCTCGAATTGACAGTTAGATTTTTCTTTAATGTTTTATGCTTAGTGAAATTTTGGATTGAAAACTTTTGATATTGATATAATCTGTGTTTCTATTATATACGGGTTTTTATAGCGAGAAGTCATATTTGATACTTTAAATGAGCGACTAGGAGAAATTATATAACAAATTTTTACTCTTGAATCTTCATTTTCGCGAATTGACAGATAGATTTTTCTTTAATGTTTTATGCTTAGTGAAATTTTGGATTGAAAACTTTTGATATTGATATAATCTGTGTTTCTCTTATATACGGGTTTTTATAGCGAGAAGTCATATTTGATACTTTAAATGAGCGACTAGGAGAAATTATATAACAAATTTTTACTCTTGAATCTTCATTTTCTCGAATTGACAGTTAGATTTTTCTTTAATGTTTTATGCTTAGTGAAATTTTGGATTGAAAACTTTTGATATTGATATAATCTGTGTTTCTATTATATACGGGTTTTTATAGCGAGAAGTCATATTTGATACTTTAAATGAGCGACTAGAAGAAATTATATAACAAATTTTTACTCTTGAATCTTCATTTTCGCGAATTGACAGATAGATTTTTCTTTAATGTTTTATGCTTAGTGAAATTTTGGATTGAAAACTTTTGATATTGATATAATCTGTGTTTCTCTTATATACGGGTTTTTATAGCGAGAAGTCATATTTGATACTTTAAATGAGCGACTAGGAGAAATTATATAACAAATTTTTACTCTTGAATCTTCATTTTCTCGAATTGACAGTTAGATTTTTCTTTAATGTTTTATGCTTAGTGAAATTTTGGATTGAAAACTTTTGATATTGATATAATCTGTGTTTCTATTATATACGGGTTTTTATAGCGAGAAGTCATATTTGATACTTTAAATGAGCGACTAGGAGAAATTATATAACAAATTTTTACTCTTGAATCTTCATTTTCGCGAATTGACAGATAGATTTTTCTTTAATGTTTTATGCTTAGTGAAATTTTGGATTGAAAACTTTTGATATTGATATAATCTGTGTTTCTCTTATATACGGGTTTTTATAGCGAGAAGTCATATTTGATACTTTAAATGAGCGACTAGGAGAAATTATATAACAAATTTTTACTCTTGAATCTTCATTTTCTCGAATTGACAGATAGATTTTTCTTTGTGGTTTAATGCTTAGTGAAATTTTGGATTGAAAACTTTTGATATTGATATAATCTGTGTTTCTCTTATATACGGGTTTTTATAGCGAGAAGTCATATTTGATACTTTAAATGAGCAACTAGGAGAAATTATATAACAAATTTTTACTCTTGAATCTTCATTTTCTCGAATTGACAGTTAGATTTTTCTTTAATGTTTTATGCTTAGTGAAATTTTGGATTGAAAACTTTTGATATTGATATAATCTGTGTTTCTATTATATACGGGTTTTTATAGCGAGAAGTCATATTTGATACTTTAAATGAGCGACTAGGAGAAATTATATAACAAATTTTTACTCTTGAATCTTCATTTTCGCGAATTGACAGATAGATTTTTCTTTAATGTTTTATGCTTAGTGAAATTTTGGATTGAAAACTTTTGATATTGATATAATCTGTGTTTCTCTTATATACGGGTTTTTATAGCGAGAAGTCATATTTGATACTTTAAATGAGCGACTAGGAGAAATTATATAACAAATTTTTACTCTTGAATCTTCATTTTCTCGAATTGACAGTTAGATTTTTCTTTAATGTTTTATGCTTAGTGAAATTTTGGATTGAAAACTTTTGATATTGATATAATCTGTGTTTCTATTATATACGGGTTTTTATAGCGAGAAGTCATATTTGATACTTTAAATGAGCGACTAGGAGAAATTATATAACAAATTTTTACTCTTGAATCTTCATTTTCGCGAATTGACAGATAGATTTTTCTTTAATGTTTTATGCTTAGTGAAATTTTGGATTGAAAACTTTTGATATTGATATAATCTGTGTTTCTCTTATATACGGGTTTTTATAGCGAGAAGTCATATTTGATACTTTAAATGAGCGACTAGGAGAAATTATATAACAAATTTTTACTCTTGAATCTTCATTTTCTCGAATTGACAGATAGATTTTTCTTTGTGGTTTTATACTTAGTGAAATTTTGTATTGAAAACTTTTGATATTGATATAATCTGTGTTTCTCTTATATACGGGTTTTTATAGCGAGAAGTCATATTTGATACTTTAAATGAGCGACTAGGAGAAATTATATAACAAATTTTTACTCTTGAATCTTCATTTTCTCGAATTGACAGTTAGATTTTTCTTTAATGTTTTATGCTTAGTGAAATTTTGGATTGAAAACTTTTGATATTGATATAATCTGTGTTTCTCTTATATACGGGTTTTTATAGCGAGAAGTCATATTTGATACTTTAAATGAGCGACTAGGAGAAATTATATAACAAATTTTTACTCTTGAATCTTCATTTTCTCGAATTGACAGTTAGATTTTTCTTTAATGTTTTATGCTTAGTGAAATTTTGGATTGAAAACTTTTGATATTGATATAATCTGTGTTTCTATTATATACGGGTTTTTATAGCGAGAAGTCATATTTGATACTTTAAATGAGCGACTAGGAGAAATTATATAACAAATTTTTACTCTTGAATCTTCATTTTCGCGAATTGACAGATAGATTTTTCTTTAATGTTTTATGCTTAGTGAAATTTTGGATTGAAAACTTTTGATATTGATATAATCTGTGTTTCTCTTATATACGGGTTTTTATAGCGAGAAGTCATATTTGATACTTTAAATGAGCGACTAGGAGAAATTATATAACAACATTTTACTCTTGAATCTTCATTTTCTCGAATTGACAGTTAGATTTTTCTTTAATGTTTTATGCTTAGTGAAATTTTGGATTGAAAACTTTTGATATTGATATAATCTGTGTTTCTCTGATATACGGGTTTTTATAGCGAGAAGTCATATTTGATACTTTAAATGAGCGACTAGGAGAAATTATATAACAAATTTTTACTCTTGAATCTTCATTTTCTCGAATTGACAGATAGATTTTTCTTTGTGGTTTTATGTTTAGTGAAATTTTGGATTGAAAACTTTTGATATTGATATAATCTGTGTTTCTCTTATATACGGGTTTTTATAGCGAGAAGTCATATTTGATACTTTAAATGAGCGACTAGGAGAAATTATATAACAAATTTTTACTCTTGAATCTTCATTTTCTCGAATTGACAGTTAGATTTTTCTTTAATGTTTTATGCTTAGTGAAATTTTGGATTGAAAACTTTTGATATTGATATAATCTGTATTTCTATTATATACGGGTTTTTATAGCGAGAAGTCATATTTGATACTTTAAATGAGCGACTAGGAGAAATTATATAACAACATTTTACTCTTGAATCTTCATTTTCTCGAATTGACAGTTAGATTTTTCTTTAATGTTTTATGCTTAGTGAAATTTTGGATTGAAAACTTTTGATATTGATATAATCTGTATTTCTATTATATACGGGTTTTTATAGCGAGAAGTCATATTTGATACTTTAAATGAGCGACTAGGAGAAATTATATAACAACATTTTACTCTTGAATCTTCATTTTCTCGAATTGACAGTTAGATTTTTCTTTAATGTTTTATGCTTAGTGAAATTTTGGATTGAAAACTTTTGATATTGATATAATCTGTGTTTCTCTGATATGCGGGTTTTTATAGCGAGAAGTCATATTTGATACTTTAAATGAGCGACTAGGAGAAATTATATAACAAATTTTTACTCTTGAATCTTCATTTTCTCGAATTGACAGATAGATTTTTCTTTGTGGTTTTATGCTTAGTGAAATTTTGGATTGAAAACTTTTGATATTGATATAATCTGTGTTTCTCTTATATACGGGTTTTTATAGCGAGAAGTCATATTTGATACTTTAAATGAGCGACTAGGAGAAATTATATAACAAATTTTTACTCTTGAATCTTCATTTTCTCGAATTGACAGTTAGATTTTTCTTTAATGTTTTATGCTTAGTGAAATTTTGGATTGAAAACTTTTGATATTGATATAATCTGTGTTTCTATTATATACGGGTTTTTATAGCGAGAAGTCATATTTGATACTTTAAATGAGCGACTAGGAGAAATTATATAACAAATTTTTACTCTTGAATCTTCATTCTCGCGAATTGACAGATAGATTTTTCTTTAATGTTTTATGCTTAGTGAAATTTTGGATTGAAAACTTTTGATATTGATATAATCTGTGTTTCTCTTATATACGGGTTTTTATAGCGAGAAGTCATATTTGATACTTTAAATGAGCGACTAGGAGAAATTATATAACAACATTTTACTCTTGAATCTTCATTTTCTCGAATTGACAGTTAGATTTTTCTTTAATGTTTTATGCTTAGTGAAATTTTGGATTGAAAACTTTTGATATTGATATAATCTGTGTTTCTCTGATATACGGGTTTTTATAGCGAGAAGTCATATTTGATACTTTAAATGAGCGACTAGGAGAAATTATATAACAAATTTTTACTCTTGAATCTTCATTTTCTCGAATTGACAGATAGATTTTTCTTTAATGTTTTATGCTTAGTGAAATTTTGGATTGAAAACTTTTGATATTGATATAATCTGTGTTTCTCTTATATACGGGTTTTTATAGCGAGAAGTCATATTTGATACTTTAAATGAGCGACTAGGAGAAATTATATAACAAATTTTTACTCTTGAATCTTCATTTTCGCGAATTGACAAATAGATTTTTCTTTAATGTTTTATGCTTAGTGAAATTTTGGATTGAAAACTTTTGATATTGATATAATCTGTGTTTCTCTTATATACGGGTTTTTATAGCGAGAAGTCATATTTGATACTTTAAATGAGCGACTAGGAGAAATTATATAACAAATTTTTACTCTTGAATCTTCATTTTCTCGAATTGACAGTTAGATTTTTCTTTAATGTTTTATGCTTAGTGAAATTTTGGATTGAAAACTTTTGATATTGATATAATCTGTGTTTCTCTGATATACGGGTTTTTATAGCGAGAAGTCATATTTGATACTTTAAATGAGCGACTAGGAGAAATTATATAACAAATTTTTACTCTTGAATCTTCATTTTCGCGAATTGACAGATAGATTTTTCTTTAATGTTTTATGCTTAGTGAAATTTTGGATTGAAAACTTTTGATATTGATATAATCTGTGTTTCTCTTATATACGGGTTTTTATAGCGAGAAGTCATATTTGATACTTTAAATGAGCGACTAGGAGAAATTATATAACAACATTTTACTCTTGAATCTTCATTTTCTCGAATTGACAGTTAGATTTTTCTTTAATGTTTTATGCTTAGTGAAATTTTGGATTGAAAACTTTTGATATTGATATAATCTGTGTTTCTCTGATATACGGGTTTTTATAGCGAGAAGTCATATTTGATACTTTAAATGAGCGACTAGGAGAAATTATATAACAAATTTTTACTCTTGAATCTTCATTTTCGCGAATTGACAGATAGATTTTTCTTTAATGTTTTATGCTTAGTGAAATTTTGGATTGAAAACTTTTGATATTGATATAATCTGTGTTTCTCTTATATACGGGTTTTTATAGCGAGAAGTCATATTTGATACTTTAAATGAGCGACTAGGAGAAATTATATAACAAATTTTTACTCTTGAATCTTCATTTTCTCGAATTGACAGTTAGATTTTTCTTTAATGTTTTATGCTTAGTGAAATTTTGGATTGAAAACTTTTGATATTGATATAATCTGTGTTTCTATTATATACGGGTTTTTATAGCGAGAAGTCATATTTGATACTTTAAATGAGCGACTAGGAGAAATTATATAACAAATTTTTACTCTTGAATCTTCATTTTCGCGAATTGACAGATAGATTTTTCTTTAATGTTTTATGCTTAGTGAAATTTTGGATTGAAAACTTTTGATATTGATATAATCTGTGTTTCTCTTATATACGGGTTTTTATAGCGAGAAGTCATATTTGATACTTTAAATGAGCGACTAGGAGAAATTATATAACAAATTTTTACTCTTGAATCTTCATTTTCTCGAATTGACAGTTAGATTTTTCTTTAATGTTTTATGCTTAGTGAAATTTTGGATTGAAAACTTTTGATATTGATATAATCTGTGTTTCTATTATATACGGGTTTTTATAGCGAGAAGTCATATTTGATACTTTAAATGAGCGACTAGGAGAAATTATATAACAAATTTTTACTCTTGAATCTTCATTTTCGCGAATTGACAGATAGATTTTTCTTTGTGGTTTTATACTTAGTGAAATTTTGTATTGAAAACTTTTGATATTGATATAATCTGTGTTTCTCTTATATACGGGTTTTTATAGCGAGAAGTCATATTTGATACTTTAAATGAGCGACTAGGAGAAATTATATAACAAATTTTTACTCTTGAATCTTCATTTTCTCGAATTGACAGTTAGATTTTTCTTTAATGTTTTATGCTTAGTGAAATTTTGGATTGAAAACTTTTGATATTGATATAATCTGTGTTTCTCTTATATACGGGTTTTTATAGCGAGAAGTCATATTTGATACTTTAAATGAGCGACTAGGAGAAATTATATAACAAATTTTTACTCTTGAATCTTCATTTTCTCGAATTGACAGTTAGATTTTTCTTTAATGTTTTATGCTTAGTGAAATTTTGGATTGAAAACTTTTGATATTGATATAATCTGTGTTTCTATTATATACGGGTTTTTATAGCGAGAAGTCATATTTGATACTTTAAATGAGCGACTAGGAGAAATTATATAACAAATTTTTACTCTTGAATCTTCATTTTCGCGAATTGACAGATAGATTTTTCTTTAATGTTTTATGCTTAGTGAAATTTTGGATTGAAAACTTTTGATATTGATATAATCTGTGTTTCTCTTATATACGGGTTTTTATAGCGAGAAGTCATATTTGATACTTTAAATGAGCGACTAGGAGAAATTATATAACAACATTTTACTCTTGAATCTTCATTTTCTCGAATTGACAGTTAGATTTTTCTTTAATGTTTTATGCTTAGTGAAATTTTGGATTGAAAACTTTTGATATTGATATAATCTGTGTTTCTCTGATATACGGGTTTTTATAGCGAGAAGTCATATTTGATACTTTAAATGAGCGACTAGGAGAAATTATATAACAAATTTTTACTCTTGAATCTTCATTTTCTCGAATTGACAGATAGATTTTTCTTTGTGGTTTTATGTTTAGTGAAATTTTGGATTGAAAACTTTTGATATTGATATAATCTGTGTTTCTCTTATATACGGGTTTTTATAGCGAGAAGTCATATTTGATACTTTAAATGAGCGACTAGGAGAAATTATATAACAAATTTTTACTCTTGAATCTTCATTTTCTCGAATTGACAGTTAGATTTTTCTTTAATGTTTTATGCTTAGTGAAATTTTGGATTGAAAACTTTTGATATTGATATAATCTGTATTTCTATTATATACGGGTTTTTATAGCGAGAAGTCATATTTGATACTTTAAATGAGCGACTAGGAGAAATTATATAACAACATTTTACTCTTGAATCTTCATTTTCTCGAATTGACAGTTAGATTTTTCTTTAATGTTTTATGCTTAGTGAAATTTTGGATTGAAAACTTTTGATATTGATATAATCTGTATTTCTATTATATACGGGTTTTTATAGCGAGAAGTCATATTTGATACTTTAAATGAGCGACTAGGAGAAATTATATAACAACATTTTACTCTTGAATCTTCATTTTCTCGAATTGACAGTTAGATTTTTCTTTAATGTTTTATGCTTAGTGAAATTTTGGATTGAAAACTTTTGATATTGATATAATCTGTGTTTCTCTGATATACGGGTTTTTATAGCGAGAAGTCATATTTGATACTTTAAATGAGCGACTAGGAGAAATTATATAACAAATTTTTACTCTTGAATCTTCATTTTCTCGAATTGACAGATAGATTTTTCTTTGTGGTTTTATGCTTAGTGAAATTTTGGATTGAAAACTTTTGATATTGATATAATCTGTGTTTCTCTTATATACGGGTTTTTATAGCGAGAAGTCATATTTGATACTTTAAATGAGCGACTAGGAGAAATTATATAACAAATTTTTACTCTTGAATCTTCATTTTCTCGAATTGACAGTTAGATTTTTCTTTAATGTTTTATGCTTAGTGAAATTTTGGATTGAAAACTTTTGATATTGATATAATCTGTGTTTCTATTATATACGGGTTTTTATAGCGAGAAGTCATATTTGATACTTTAAATGAGCGACTAGGAGAAATTATATAACAAATTTTTACTCTTGAATCTTCATTTTCGCGAATTGACAGATAGATTTTTCTTTAATGTTTTATGCTTAGTGAAATTTTGGATTGAAAACTTTTGATATTGATATAATCTGTGTTTCTCTTATATACGGGTTTTTATAGCGAGAAGTCATATTTGATACTTTAAATGAGCGACTAGGAGAAATTATATAACAACATTTTACTCTTGAATCTTCATTTTCTCGAATTGACAGTTAGATTTTTCTTTAATGTTTTATGCTTAGTGAAATTTTGGATTGAAAACTTTTGATATTGATATAATCTGTGTTTCTCTGATATACGGGTTTTTATAGCGAGAAGTCATATTTGATACTTTAAATGAGCGACTAGGAGAAATTATATAACAAATTTTTACTCTTGAATCTTCATTTTCTCGAATTGACAGATAGATTTTTCTTTAATGTTTTATGCTTAGTGAAATTTTGGATTGAAAACTTTTGATATTGATATAATCTGTGTTTCTCTTATATACGGGTTTTTATAGCGAGAAGTCATATTTGATACTTTAAATGAGCGACTAGGAGAAATTATATAACAACATTTTACTCTTGAATCTTCATTTTCTCGAATTGACAGTTAGATTTTTCTTTAATGTTTTATGCTTAGTGAAATTTTGGATTGAAAACTTTTGATATTGATATAATCTGTGTTTCTCTTATATACGGGTTTTTATAGCGAGAAGTCATATTTGATACTTTAAATGAGCGACTAGGAGAAATTATATAACAACATTTTACTCTTGAATCTTCATTTTCTCGAATTGACAGTTAGATTTTTCTTTAATGTTTTATGCTTAGTGAAATTTTGGATTGAAAACTTTTGATATTGATATAATCTGTGTTTCTCTGATATACGGGTTTTTATAGCGAGAAGTCATATTTGATACTTTAAATGAGCGACTAGGAGAAATTATATAACAAATTTTTACTCTTGAATCTTCATTTTCGCGAATTGACAGATAGATTTTTCTTTAATGTTTTATGCTTAGTGAAATTTTGGATTGAAAACTTTTGATATTGATATAATCTGTGTTTCTCTTATATACGGGTTTTTATAGCGAGAAGTCATATTTGATACTTTAAATGAGCGACTAGGAGAAATTATATAACAACATTTTACTCTTGAATCTTCATTTTCTCGAATTGACAGTTAGATTTTTCTTTAATGTTTTATGCTTAGTGAAATTTTGGATTGAAAACTTTTGATATTGATATAATCTGTGTTTCTCTGATATACGGGTTTTTATAGCGAGAAGTCATATTTGATACTTTAAATGAGCGACTAGGAGAAATTATATAACAAATTTTTACTCTTGAATCTTCATTTTCTCGAATTGACAGATAGATTTTTCTTTGTGGTTTTATGCTTAGTGAAATTTTGGATTGAAAACTTTTGATATTGATATAATCTGTGTTTCTCTTATATACGGGTTTTTATAGCGAGAAGTCATATTTGATACTTTAAATGAGCGACTAGGAGAAATTATATAACAACATTTTACTCTTGAATCTTCATTTTCTCGAATTGACAGTTAGATTTTTCTTTAATGTTTTATGCTTAGTGAAATTTTGGATTGAAAACTTTTGATATTGATATAATCTGTGTTTCTCTGATATACGGGTTTTTATAGCGAGAAGTCATATTTGATACTTTAAATGAGCGACTAGGAGAAATTATATAACAAATTTTTACTCTTGAATCTTCATTTTCGCGAATTGACAGATAGATTTTTCTTTAATGTTTTATGCTTAGTGAAATTTTGGATTGAAAACTTTTGATATTGATATAATCTGTGTTTCTCTTATATACGGGTTTTTATAGCGAGAAGTCATATTTGATACTTTAAATGAGCGACTAGGAGAAATTATATAACAACATTTTACTCTTGAATCTTCATTTTCTCGAATTGACAGTTAGATTTTTCTTTAATGTTTTATGCTTAGTGAAATTTTGGATTGAAAACTTTTGATATTGATATAATCTGTGTTTCTCTGATATACGGGTTTTTATAGCGAGAAGTCATATTTGATACTTTAAATGAGCGACTAGGAGAAATTATATAACAAATTTTTACTCTTGAATCTTCATTTTCGCGAATTGACAGATAGATTTTTCTTTAATGTTTTATGCTTAGTGAAATTTTGGATTGAAAACTTTTGATATTGATATAATCTGTGTTTCTCTGATATACGGGTTTTTATAGCGAGAAGTCATATTTGATACTTTAAATGAGCGACTAGGAGAAATTATATAACAAATTTTTACTCTTGAATCTTCATTTTCGCGAATTGACAGATAGATTTTTCTTTAATGTTTTATGCTTAGTGAAATTTTGGATTGAAAACTTTTGATATTGATATAATCTGTGTTTCTCTTATATACGGGTTTTTATAGCGAGAAGTCATATTTGATACTTTAAATGAGCGACTAGGAGAAATTATATAACAACATTTTACTCTTGAATCTTCATTTTCTCGAATTGACAGTTAGATTTTTCTTTAATGTTTTATGCTTAGTGAAATTTTGGATTGAAAACTTTTGATATTGATATAATCTGTGTTTCTCTGATATACGGGTTTTTATAGCGAGAAGTCATATTTGATACTTTAAATGAGCGACTAGGAGAAATTATATAACAAATTTTTACTCTTGAATCTTCATTTTCGCGAATTGACAGATAGATTTTTCTTTAATGTTTTATGCTTAGTGAAATTTTGGATTGAAAACTTTTGATATTGATATAATCTGTGTTTCTCTTATATACGGGTTTTTATAGCGAGAAGTCATATTTGATACTTTAAATGAGCGACTAGGAGAAATTATATAACAACATTTTACTCTTGAATCTTCATTTTCTCGAATTGACAGTTAGATTTTTCTTTAATGTTTTATGCTTAGTGAAATTTTGGATTGAAAACTTTTGATATTGATATAATCTGTGTTTCTCTGATATACGGGTTTTTATAGCGAGAAGTCATATTTGATACTTTAAATGAGCGACTAGGAGAAATTATATAACAAATTTTTACTCTTGAATCTTCATTTTCGCGAATTGACAGATAGATTTTTCTTTAATGTTTTATGCTTAGTGAAATTTTGGATTGAAAACTTTTGATATTGATATAATCTGTGTTTCTCTTATATACGGGTTTTTATAGCGAGAAGTCATATTTGATACTTTAAATGAGCGACTAGGAGAAATTATATAACAAATTTTTACTCTTGAATCTTCATTTTCGCGAATTGACAGATAGATTTTTCTTTAATGTTTTATGCTTAGTGAAATTTTGGATTGAAAACTTTTGATATTGATATAATCTGTGTTTCTCTTATATACGGGTTTTTATAGCGAGAAGTCATATTTGATACTTTAAATGAGCGACTAGGAGAAATTATATAACAACATTTTACTCTTGAATCTTCATTTTCTCGAATTGACAGTTAGATTTTTCTTTAATGTTTTATGCTTAGTGAAATTTTGGATTGAAAACTTTTGATATTGATATAATCTGTGTTTCTCTGATATACGGGTTTTTATAGCGAGAAGTCATATTTGATACTTTAAATGAGCAACTAGGAGAAATTATATAACAAATTTTTACTCTTGAATCTTCATTTTCTCGAATTGACAGTTAGATTTTTCTTTAATGTTTTATGCTTAGTGAAATTTTGGATTGAAAACTTTTGATATTGATATAATCTGTGTTTCTATTATATACGGGTTTTTATAGCGAGAAGTCATATTTGATACTTTAAATGAGCGACTAGGAGAAATTATATAACAAATTTTTACTCTTGAATCTTCATTTTCGCGAATTGACAGATAGATTTTTCTTTAATGTTTTATGCTTAGTGAAATTTTGGATTGAAAACTTTTGATATTGATATAATCTGTGTTTCTCTTATATACGGGTTTTTATAGCGAGAAGTCATATTTGATACTTTAAATGAGCGACTAGGAGAAATTATATAACAAATTTTTACTCTTGAATCTTCATTTTCTCGAATTGACAGTTAGATTTTTCTTTAATGTTTTATGCTTAGTGAAATTTTGGATTGAAAACTTTTGATATTGATATAATCTGTGTTTCTATTATATACGGGTTTTTATAGCGAGAAGTCATATTTGATACTTTAAATGAGCGACTAGGAGAAATTATATAACAAATTTTTACTCTTGAATCTTCATTTTCGCGAATTGACAGATAGATTTTTCTTTAATGTTTTATGCTTAGTGAAATTTTGGATTGAAAACTTTTGATATTGATATAATCTGTGTTTCTCTTATATACGGGTTTTTATAGCGAGAAGTCATATTTGATACTTTAAATGAGCGACTAGGAGAAATTATATAACAAATTTTTACTCTTGAATCTTCATTTTCTCGAATTGACAGTTAGATTTTTCTTTAATGTTTTATGCTTAGTGAAATTTTGGATTGAAAACTTTTGATATTGATATAATCTGTGTTTCTATTATATACGGGTTTTTATAGCGAGAAGTCATATTTGATACTTTAAATGAGCGACTAGGAGAAATTATATAACAAATTTTTACTCTTGAATCTTCATTTTCGCGAATTGACAGATAGATTTTTCTTTAATGTTTTATGCTTAGTGAAATTTTGGATTGAAAACTTTTGATATTGATATAATCTGTGTTTCTCTTATATACGGGTTTTTATAGCGAGAAGTCATATTTGATACTTTAAATGAGCGACTAGGAGAAATTATATAACAAATTTTTACTCTTGAATCTTCATTTTCTCGAATTGACAGATAGATTTTTCTTTGTGGTTTTATGCTTAGTGAAATTTTGGATTGAAAACTTTTGATATTGATATAATCTGTGTTTCTCTTATATACGGGTTTTTATAGCGAGAAGTCATATTTGATACTTTAAATGAGCGACTAGGAGAAATTATATAACAAATTTTTACTCTTGAATCTTCATTTTCTCGAATTGACAGTTAGATTTTTCTTTAATGTTTTATGCTTAGTGAAATTTTGGATTGAAAACTTTTGATATTGATATAATCTGTGTTTCTATTATATACGGGTTTTTATAGCGAGAAGTCATATTTGATACTTTAAATGAGCGACTAGGAGAAATTATATAACAAATTTTTACTCTTGAATCTTCATTTTCGCGAATTGACAGATAGATTTTTCTTTAATGTTTTATGCTTAGTGAAATTTTGGATTGAAAACTTTTGATATTGATATAATCTGTGTTTCTCTTATATACGGGTTTTTATAGCGAGAAGTCATATTTGATACTTTAAATGAGCGACTAGGAGAAATTATATAACAACATTTTACTCTTGAATCTTCATTTTCTCGAATTGACAGTTAGATTTTTCTTTAATGTTTTATGCTTAGTGAAATTTTGGATTGAAAACTTTTGATATTGATATAATCTGTGTTTCTCTGATATACGGGTTTTTATAGCGAGAAGTCATATTTGATACTTTAAATGAGCGACTAGGAGAAATTATATAACAAATTTTTACTCTTGAATCTTCATTTTCTCGAATTGACAGATAGATTTTTCTTTGTGGTTTTATGTTTAGTGAAATTTTGGATTGAAAACTTTTGATATTGATATAATCTGTGTTTCTCTTATATACGGGTTTTTATAGCGAGAAGTCATATTTGATACTTTAAATGAGCGACTAGGAGAAATTATATAACAAATTTTTACTCTTGAATCTTCATTTTCTCGAATTGACAGTTAGATTTTTCTTTAATGTTTTATGCTTAGTGAAATTTTGGATTGAAAACTTTTGATATTGATATAATCTGTGTTTCTATTATATACGGGTTTTTATAGCGAGAAGTCATATTTGATACTTTAAATGAGCGACTAGGAGAAATTATATAACAAATTTTTACTCTTGAATCTTCATTTTCGCGAATTGACAAATAGATTTTTCTTTAATGTTTTATGCTTAGTGAAATTTTGGATTGAAAACTTTTGATATTGATATAATCTGTGTTTCTCTTATATACGGGTTTTTATAGCGAGAAGTCATATTTGATACTTTAAATGAGCGACTAGGAGAAATTATATAACAACATTTTACTCTTGAATCTTCATTTTCTCGAATTGACAGTTAGATTTTTCTTTAATGTTTTATGCTTAGTGAAATTTTGGATTGAAAACTTTTGATATTGATATAATCTGTGTTTCTCTGATATACGGGTTTTTATAGCGAGAAGTCATATTTGATACTTTAAATGAGCGACTAGGAGAAATTATATAACAAATTTTTACTCTTGAATCTTCATTTTCTCGAATTGACAGATAGATTTTTCTTTGTGGTTTTATGCTTAGTGAAATTTTGGATTGAAAACTTTTGATATTGATATAATCTGTGTTTCTCTTATATACGGGTTTTTATAGCGAGAAGTCATATTTGATACTTTAAATGAGCGACTAGGAGAAATTATATAACAAATTTTTACTCTTGAATCTTCATTTTCTCGAATTGACAGTTAGATTTTTCTTTAATGTTTTATGCTTAGTGAAATTTTGGATTGAAAACTTTTGATATTGATATAATCTGTGTTTCTATTATATACGGGTTTTTATAGCGAGAAGTCATATTTGATACTTTAAATGAGCGACTAGGAGAAATTATATAACAAATTTTTACTCTTGAATCTTCATTTTCTCGAATTGACAGATAGATTTTTCTTTGTGGTTTTATGTTTAGTGAAATTTTGGATTGAAAACTTTTGATATTGATATAATCTGTGTTTCTCTTATATACGGGTTTTTATAGCGAGAAGTCATATTTGATACTTTAAATGAGCGACTAGGAGAAATTATATAACAAATTTTTACTCTTGAATCTTCATTTTCTCGAATTGACAGTTAGATTTTTCTTTAATGTTTTATGCTTAGTGAAATTTTGGATTGAAAACTTTTGATATTGATATAATCTGTGTTTCTATTATATACGGGTTTTTATAGCGAGAAGTCATATTTGATACTTTAAATGAGCGACTAGGAGAAATTATATAACAAATTTTTACTCTTGAATCTTCATTTTCGCGAATTGACAAATAGATTTTTCTTTAATGTTTTATGCTTAGTGAAATTTTGGATTGAAAACTTTTGATATTGATATAATCTGTGTTTCTCTTATATACGGGTTTTTATAGCGAGAAGTCATATTTGATACTTTAAATGAGCGACTAGGAGAAATTATATAACAACATTTTACTCTTGAATCTTCATTTTCTCGAATTGACAGTTAGATTTTTCTTTAATGTTTTATGCTTAGTGAAATTTAGGATTGAAAACTTTTGATATTGATATAATCTGTATTTCTATTATATACGGGTTTTTATAGCGAGAAGTCATATTTGATACTTTAAATGAGCGACTAGGAGAAATTATATAACAACATTTTACTCTTGAATCTTCATTTTCTCGAATTGACAGTTAGATTTTTCTTTAATGTTTTATGCTTAGTGAAATTTTGGATTGAAAACTTTTGATATTGATATAATCTGTGTTTCTCTGATATACGGGTTTTTATAGCGAGAAGTCATATTTGATACTTTAAATGAGCGACTAGGAGAAATTATATAACAAATTTTTACTCTTGAATCTTCATTTTCTCGAATTGACAGATAGATTTTTCTTTGTGGTTTTATGCTTAGTGAAATTTTGGATTGAAAACTTTTGATATTGATATAATCTGTGTTTCTCTTATATACGGGTTTTTATAGCGAGAAGTCATATTTGATACTTTAAATGAGCGACTAGGAGAAATTATATAACAAATTTTTACTCTTGAATCTTCATTTTCTCGAATTGACAGTTAGATTTTTCTTTAATGTTTTATGCTTAGTGAAATTTTGGATTGAAAACTTTTGATATTGATATAATCTGTGTTTCTATTATATACGGGTTTTTATAGCGAGAAGTCATATTTGATACTTTAAATGAGCGACTAGGAGAAATTATATAACAAATTTTTACTCTTGAATCTTCATTTTCGCGAATTGACAGATAGATTTTTCTTTAATGTTTTATGCTTAGTGAAATTTTGGATTGAAAACTTTTGATATTGATATAATCTGTGTTTCTCTTATATACAGGTTTTTATAGCGAGAAGTCATATTTGATACTTTAAATGAGCGACTAGGAGAAATTATATAACAAATTTTTACTCTTGAATCTTCATTTTCTCGAATTGACAGTTAGATTTTTCTTTAATGTTTTATGCTTAGTGAAATTTTGGATTGAAAACTTTTGATATTGATATAATCTGTGTTTCTATTATATACGGGTTTTTATAGCGAGAAGTCATATTTGATACTTTAAATGAGCGACTAGGAGAAATTATATAACAAAGTTTTACTCTTGAATCTTCATTTTCTCGAATTGACAGTTAGATTTTTCTTTAATGTTTTATGCTTAGTGAAATTTTGGATTGAAAACTTTTGATATTGATATAATCTGTGTTTCTATTATATACGGGTTTTTATAGCGAGAAGTCATATTTGATACTTTAAATGAGCGACTAGGAGAAATTATATAACAAATTTTTACTCTTGAATCTTCATTTTCGCGAATTGACAGATAGATTTTTCTTTAATGTTTTATGCTTAGTGAAATTTTGGATTGAAAACTTTTGATATTGATATAATCTGTGTTTCTCTTATATACGGGTTTTTATAGCGAGAAGTCATATTTGATACTTTAAATGAGCGACTAGGAGAAATTATATAACAACATTTTACTCTTGAATCTTCATTTTCTCGAATTGACAGTTAGATTTTTCTTTAATGTTTTATGCTTAGTGAAATTTTGGATTGAAAACTTTTGATATTGATATAATCTGTGTTTCTATTATATACGGGTTTTTATAGCGAGAAGTCATATTTGATACTTTAAATGAGCGACTAGGAGAAATTATATAACAAATTTTTACTCTTGAATCTTCATTTTCGCGAATTGACAGATAGATTTTTCTTTAATGTTTTATGCTTAGTGAAATTTTGGATTGAAAACTTTTGATATTGATATAATCTGTGTTTCTCTTATATACGGGTTTTTATAGCGAGAAGTCATATTCGATACTTTAAATGAGCGACTAGGAGAAATTATATAACAACATTTTACTCTTGAATCTTCATTTTCTCGAATTGACAGTGAGATTTTTCTTTAATGTTTTATGCTTAGTGAAATTTTGGATTGAAAACTTTTGATATTGATATAATCTGTATTTCTATTATATACGGGTTTTTATAGCGAGAAGTCATATTTGATACTTTAAATGAGCGACTAGGAGAAATTATATAACAACATTTTACTCTTGAATCTTCATTTTCTCGAATTGACAGTTAGATTTTTCTTTAATGTTTTATGCTTAGTGAAATTTTGGATTGAAAACTTTTGATATTGATATAATCTGTGTTTCTCTGATATACGGGTTTTTATAGCGAGAAGTCATATTTGATACTTTAAATGAGCGACTAGGAGAAATTATATAACAAATTTTTACTCTTGAATCTTCATTTTCTCGAATCGACAGATAGATTTTTCTTTGTGGTTTTATGCTTAGTGAAATTTTGGATTGAAAACTTTTGATATTGATATAATCTGTGTTTCTCTTATATACGGGTTTTTATAGCGAGAAGTCATATTTGATACTTTAAATGAGCGACTAGGAGAAATTATATAACAACATTTTACTCTTGAATCTTCATTTTCTCGAATTGACAGTTAGATTTTTCTTTAATGTTTTATGCTTAGTGAAATTTTGGATTGAAAACTTTTGATATTGATATAATCTGTGTTTCTATTATATACGGGTTTTTATAGCGAGAAGTCATATTTGATACTTTAAATGAGCGACTAGGAGAAATTATATAACAAATTTTTACTCTTGAATCTTCATTTTCGCGAATTGACAGATAGATTTTTCTTTAATGTTTTATGCTTAGTGAAATTTTGGATTGAAAACTTTTGATATTGATATAATCTGTGTTTCTCTTATATACGGGTTTTTATAGCGAGAAGTCATATTTGATACTTTAAATGAGCGACTAGGAGAAATTATATAACAACATTTTACTCTTGAATCTTCATTTTCTCGAATTGACAGTTAGATTTTTCTTTGTGGTTTTATGCTTAGTGAAATTTTGGATTGAAAACTTTTGATATTGATATAATCTGTGTTTCTCTTATATACGGGTTTTTATAGCGAGAAGTCATATTTGATACTTTTAATGAGCGACTAGGAGAAATTATATAACAAATTTTTACTCTTGAATCTTCATTTTCGCGAATTGACAGATAGATTTTTCTTTAATGTTTTATGCTTAGTGAAATTTTGGATTGAAAACTTTTGATATTGATATAATCTGTGTTTCTCTTATATACGGGTTTTTATAGCGAGAAGTCATATTTGATACTTTAAATGAGCGACTAGGAGAAATTATATAACAACATTTTACTCTTGAATCTTCATTTTCTCGAATTGACAGTGAGATTTTTCTTTAATGTTTTATGCTTAGTGAAATTTTGGATTGAAAACTTTTGATATTGATATAATCTGTGTTTCTCTTATATACGGGTTTTTATAGCGAGAAGTCATATTTGATACTTTAAATGAGCGACTAGGAGAAATTATATAACAAATTTTTACTCTTGAATCTTCATTTTCTCGAATTGACAGATAGATTTTTCTTTGTGGTTTTATGCTTAGTGAAATTTTGGATTGAAAACTTTTGATATTGATATAATCTGTGTTTCTCTTATATACGGGTTTTTATAGCGAGAAGTCATATTTGATACTTTAAATGAGCGACTAGGAGAAATTATATAACAAATTTTTACTCTTGAATCTTCATTTTCTCGAATTGACAGTTAGATTTTTCTTTAATGTTTTATGCTTAGTGAAATTTTGGATTGAAAACTTTTGATATTGATATAATCTGTGTTTCTATTATATACGGGTTTTTATAGCGAGAAGTCATATTTGATACTTTAAATGAGCGACTAGGAGAAATTATATAACAAATTTTTACTCTTGAATCTTCATTTTCGCGAATTGACAGATAGATTTTTCTTTAATGTTTTATGCTTAGTGAAATTTTGGATTGAAAACTTTTGATATTGATATAATCTGTGTTTCTCTTATATACGGGTTTTTATAGCGAGAAGTCATATTTGATACTTTAAATGAGCGACTAGGAGAAATTATATAACAACATTTTACTCTTGAATCTTCATTTTCTCGAATTGACAGTTAGATTTTTCTTTAATGTTTTATGCTTAGTGAAATTTTGGATTGAAAACTTTTGATATTGATATAATCTGTGTTTCTCTGATATACGGGTTTTTATAGCGAGAAGTCATATTTGATACTTTAAATGAGCGACTAGGAGAAATTATATAACAAATTTTTACTCTTGAATCTTCATTTTCTCGAATTGACAGATAGATTTTTCTTTGTGGTTTTATGTTTAGTGAAATTTTGGATTGAAAACTTTTGATATTGATATAATCTGTGTTTCTCTTATATACGGGTTTTTATAGCGAGAAGTCATATTTGATACTTTAAATGAGCGACTAGGAGAAATTATATAACAAATTTTTACTCTTGAATCTTCATTTTCTCGAATTGACAGTTAGATTTTTCTTTAATGTTTTATGCTTAGTGAAATTTTGGATTGAAAACTTTTGATATTGATATAATCTGTGTTTCTATTATATACGGGTTTTTATAGCGAGAAGTCATATTTGATACTTTAAATGAGCGACTAGGAGAAATTATATAACAAATTTTTACTCTTGAATCTTCATTTTCGCGAATTGACAAATAGATTTTTCTTTAATGTTTTATGCTTAGTGAAATTTTGGATTGAAAACTTTTGATATTGATATAATCTGTGTTTCTCTTATATACGGGTTTTTATAGCGAGAAGTCATATTTGATACTTTAAATGAGCGACTAGGAGAAATTATATAACAACATTTTACTCTTGAATCTTCATTTTCTCGAATTGACAGTTAGATTTTTCTTTAATGTTTTATGCTTAGTGAAATTTTGGATTGAAAACTTTTGATATTGATATAATCTGTATTTCTATTATATACGGGTTTTTATAGCGAGAAGTCATATTTGATACTTTAAATGAGCGACTAGGAGAAATTATATAACAACATTTTACTCTTGAATCTTCATTTTCTCGAATTGACAGTTAGATTTTTCTTTAATGTTTTATGCTTAGTGAAATTTTGGATTGAAAACTTTTGATATTGATATAATCTGTGTTTCTCTGATATACGGGTTTTTATAGCGAGAAGTCATATTTGATACTTTAAATGAGCGACTAGGAGAAATTATATAACAAATTTTTACTCTTGAATCTTCATTTTCTCGAATTGACAGATAGATTTTTCTTTGTGGTTTTATGCTTAGTGAAATTTTGGATTGAAAACTTTTGATATTGATATAATCTGTGTTTCTCTTATATACGGGTTTTTATAGCGAGAAGTCATATTTGATACTTTAAATGAGCGACTAGGAGAAATTATATAACAAATTTTTACTCTTGAATCTTCATTTTCTCGAATTGACAGTTAGATTTTTCTTTAATGTTTTATGCTTAGTGAAATTTTGGATTGAAAACTTTTGATATTGATATAATCTGTGTTTCTATTATATACGGGTTTTTATAGCGAGAAGTCATATTTGATACTTTAAATGAGCGACTAGGAGAAATTATATAACAAATTTTTACTCTTGAATCTTCATTTTCGCGAATTGACAGATAGATTTTTCTTTAATGTTTTATGCTTAGTGAAATTTTGGATTGAAAACTTTTGATATTGATATAATCTGTGTTTCTCTTATATACGGGTTTTTATAGCGAGAAGTCATATTTGATACTTTAAATGAGCGACTAGGAGAAATTATATAACAACATTTTACTCTTGAATCTTCATTTTCTCGAATTGACAGTTAGATTTTTCTTTAATGTTTTATGCTTAGTGAAATTTTGGATTGAAAACTTTTGATATTGATATAATCTGTGTTTCTCTGATATACGGGTTTTTATAGCGAGAAGTCATATTTGATACTTTAAATGAGCGACTAGGAGAAATTATATAACAAATTTTTACTCTTGAATCTTCATTTTCTCGAATTGACAGATAGATTTTTCTTTGTGGTTTTATGTTTAGTGAAATTTTGGATTGAAAACTTTTGATATTGATATAATCTGTGTTTCTCTTATATACGGGTTTTTATAGCGAGAAGTCATATTTGATACTTTAAATGAGCGACTAGGAGAAATTATATAACAAATTTTTACTCTTGAATCTTCATTTTCTCGAATTGACAGTTAGATTTTTCTTTAATGTTTTATGCTTAGTGAAATTTTGGATTGAAAACTTTTGATATTGATATAATCTGTGTTTCTATTATATACGGGTTTTTATAGCGAGAAGTCATATTTGATACTTTAAATGAGCGACTAGGAGAAATTATATAACAAATTTTTACTCTTGAATCTTCATTTTCGCGAATTGACAAATAGATTTTTCTTTAATGTTTTATGCTTAGTGAAATTTTGGATTGAAAACTTTTGATATTGATATAATCTGTGTTTCTCTTATATACGGGTTTTTATAGCGAGAAGTCATATTTGATACTTTAAATGAGCGACTAGGAGAAATTATATAACAACATTTTACTCTTGAATCTTCATTTTCTCGAATTGACAGTTAGATTTTTCTTTAATGTTTTATGCTTAGTGAAATTTTGGATTGAAAACTTTTGATATTGATATAATCTGTATTTCTATTATATACGGGTTTTTATAGCGAGAAGTCATATTTGATACTTTAAATGAGCGACTAGGAGAAATTATATAACAACATTTTACTCTTGAATCTTCATTTTCTCGAATTGACAGTTAGATTTTTCTTTAATGTTTTATGCTTAGTGAAATTTTGGATTGAAAACTTTTGATATTGATATAATCTGTGTTTCTCTGATATACGGGTTTTTATAGCGAGAAGTCATATTTGATACTTTAAATGAGCGACTAGGAGAAATTATATAACAAATTTTTACTCTTGAATCTTCATTTTCTCGAATTGACAGATAGATTTTTCTTTGTGGTTTTATGCTTAGTGAAATTTTGGATTGAAAACTTTTGATATTGATATAATCTGTGTTTCTCTTATATACGGGTTTTTATAGCGAGAAGTCATATTTGATACTTTAAATGAGCGACTAGGAGAAATTATATAACAAATTTTTACTCTTGAATCTTCATTTTCTCGAATTGACAGTTAGATTTTTCTTTAATGTTTTATGCTTAGTGAAATTTTGGATTGAAAACTTTTGATATTGATATAATCTGTGTTTCTATTATATACGGGTTTTTATAGCGAGAAGTCATATTTGATACTTTAAATGAGCGACTAGGAGAAATTATATAACAAATTTTTACTCTTGAATCTTCATTTCCGCGAATTGACAGATAGATTTTTCTTTAATGTTTTATGCTTAGTGAAATTTTGGATTGAAAACTTTTGATATTGATATAATCTGTGTTTCTCTTATATACAGGTTTTTATAGCGAGAAGTCATATTTGATACTTTAAATGAGCGACTAGGAGAAATTATATAACAAATTTTTACTCTTGAATCTTCATTTTCTCGAATTGACAGTTAGATTTTTCTTTAATGTTTTATGCTTAGTGAAATTTTGGATTGAAAACTTTTGATATTGATATAATCTGTGTTTCTATTATATACGGGTTTTTATAGCGAGAAGTCATATTTGATACTTTAAATGAGCGACTAGGAGAAATTATATAACAAATTTTTACTCTTGAATCTTCATTTTCTCGAATTGACAGTTAGATTTTTCTTTAATGTTTTATGCTTAGTGAAATTTTGGATTGAAAACTTTTGATATTGATATAATCTGTGTTTCTATTATATACGGGTTTTTATAGCGAGAAGTCATATTTGATACTTTAAATGAGCGACTAGGAGAAATTATATAACAAATTTTTACTCTTGAATCTTCATTTTCGCGAATTGACAGAAAAATTTTTCTTTAATGTTTTATGCTTAGTGAAATTTTGGATTGAAAACTTTTGATATTGATATAATCTGTGTTTCTCTTATATACGGGTTTTTATAGCGAGAAGTCATATTTGATACTTTAAATGAGCGACTAGGAGAAATTATATAACAAATTTTTACTCTTGAATCTTCATTTTCTCGAATTGACAGTTAGATTTTTCTTTAATGTTTTATGCTTAGTGAAATTTTGGATTGAAAACTTTTGATATTGATATAATCTGTGTTTCTATTATATACGGGTTTTTATAGCGAGAAGTCATATTTGATACTTTAAATGAGCGACTAGGAGAAATTATATAACAAATTTTTACTCTTGAATCTTCATTTTCGCGAATTGACAGATAGATTTTTCTTTAATGTTTTATGCTTAGTGAAATTTTGGATTGAAAACTTTTGATATTGATATAATCTGTGTTTCTCTTATATACGGGTTTTTATAGCGAGAAGTCATATTTGATACTTTAAATGAGCGACTAGGAGAAATTATATAACAACATTTTACTCTTGAATCTTCATTTTCTCGAATTGACAGTTAGATTTTTCTTTAATGTTTTATGCTTAGTGAAATTTTGGATTGAAAACTTTTGATATTGATATAATCTGTGTTTCTATTATATACGGGTTTTTATAGCGAGAAGTCATATTTGATACTTTAAATGAGCGACTAGGAGAAATTATATAACAAATTTTTACTCTTGAATCTTCATTTTCGCGAATTGACAGATAGATTTTTCTTTAATGTTTTATGCTTAGTGAAATTTTGGATTGAAAACTTTTGATATTGATATAATCTGTGTTTCTCTTATATACGGGTTTTTATAGCGAGAAGTCATATTTGATACTTTAAATGAGCGACTAGGAGAAATTATATAACAACATTTTACTCTTGAATCTTCATTTTCTCGAATTGACAGTTAGATTTTTCTTTAATGTTTTATGCTTAGTGAAATTTTGGATTGAAAACTTTTGATATTGATATAATCTGTGTTTCTCTGATATACGGGTTTTTATAGCGAGAAGTCATATTTGATACTTTAAATGAGCGACTAGGAGAAATTATATAACAAATTTTTACTCTTGAATCTTCATTTTCTCGAATCGACAGATAGATTTTTCTTTGTGGTTTTATGCTTAGTGAAATTTTGGATTGAAAACTTTTGATATTGATATAATCTGTGTTTCTCTTATATACGGGTTTTTATAGCGAGAAGTCATATTTGATACTTTAAATGAGCGACTAGGAGAAATTATATAACAACATTTTACTCTTGAATCTTCATTTTCTCGAATTGACAGTTAGATTTTTCTTTAATGTTTTATGCTTAGTGAAATTTTGGATTGAAAACTTTTGATATTGATATAATCTGTGTTTCTATTATATACGGGTTTTTATAGCGAGAAGTCATATTTGATACTTTAAATGAGCGACTAGGAGAAATTATATAACAAATTTTTACTCTTGAATCTTCATTTTCGCGAATTGACAGATAGATTTTTCTTTAATGTTTTATGCTTAGTGAAATTTTGGATTGAAAACTTTTGATATTGATATAATCTGTGTTTCTCTTATATACGGGTTTTTATAGCGAGAAGTCATATTTGATACTTTAAATGAGCGACTAGGAGAAATTATATAACAACATTTTACTCTTGAATCTTCATTTTCTCGAATTGACAGTTAGATTTTTCTTTGTGGTTTTATGCTTAGTGAAATTTTGGATTGAAAACTTTTGATATTGATATAATCTGTGTTTCTCTTATATACGGGTTTTTATAGCGAGAAGTCATATTTGATACTTTTAATGAGCGACTAGGAGAAATTATATAACAAATTTTTACTCTTGAATCTTCATTTTCGCGAATTGACAGATAGATTTTTCTTTAATGTTTTATGCTTAGTGAAATTTTGGATTGAAAACTTTTGATATTGATATAATCTGTGTTTCTCTTATATACGGGTTTTTATAGCGAGAAGTCATATTTGATACTTTAAATGAGCGACTAGGAGAAATTATATAACAAATTTTTACTCTTGAATCTTCATTTTCTCGAATTGACAGTTAGATTTTTCTTTAATGTTTTATGCTTAGTGAAATTTTGGATTGAAAACTTTTGATATTGATATAATCTGTGTTTCTATTATATACGGGTTTTTATAGCGAGAAGTCATATTTGATACTTTAAATGAGCGACTAGGAGAAATTATATAACAAATTTTTACTCTTGAATCTTCATTTTCGCGAATTGACAGATAGATTTTTCTTTAATGTTTTATGCTTAGTGAAATTTTGGATTGAAAACTTTTGATATTGATATAATCTGTGTTTCTCTTATATACGGGTTTTTATAGCGAGACGTCATATTTGATACTTTAAATGAGCGACTAGGAGAAATTATATAACAAATTTTTACTCTTGAATCTTCATTTTCTCGAATTGACAGTTAGATTTTTCTTTAATGTTTTATGCTTAGTGAAATTTTGGATTGAAAACTTTTGATATTGATATAATCTGTATTTCTATTATATACGGGTTTTTATAGCGAGAAGTCATATTTGATACTTTAAATGAGCGACTAGGAGAAATTATATAACAACATTTTACTCTTGAATCTTCATTTTCTCGAATTGACAGTTAGATTTTTCTTTGTGGTTTTATGCTTAGTGAAATTTTGGATTGAAAACTTTTGATATTGATATAATCTGTGTTTCTCTTATATACGGGTTTTTATAGCGAGAAGTCATATTTGATACTTTTAATGAGCGACTAGGAGAAATTATATAACAAATTTTTACTCTTGAATCTTCATTTTCGCGAATTGACAGATAGATTTTTCTTTAATGTTTTATGCTTAGTGAAATTTTGGATTGAAAACTTTTGATATTGATATAATCTGTGTTTCTCTTATATACGGGTTTTTATAGCGAGAAGTCATATTTGATACTTTAAATGAGCGACTAGGAGAAATTATATAACAACATTTTACTCTTGAATCTTCATTTTCTCGAATTGACAGTTAGATTTTTCTTTGTGGTTTTATGCTTAGTGAAATTTTGGATTGAAAACTTTTGATATTGATATAATCTGTGTTTCTCTTATATACGGGTTTTTATAGCGAGAAGTCATATTTGATACTTTTAATGAGCGACTAGGAGAAATTATATAACAAATTTTTACTCTTGAATCTTCATTTTCGCGAATTGACAGATAGATTTTTCTTTAATGTTTTATGCTTAGTGAAATTTTGGATTGAAAACTTTTGATATTGATATAATCTGTGTTTCTCTTATATACGGGTTTTTATAGCGAGAAGTCATATTTGATACTTTAAATGAGCGACTAGGAGAAATTATATAACAAATTTTTACTCTTGAATCTTCATTTTCTCGAATTGACAGTTAGATTTTTCTTTAATGTTTTATGCTTAGTGAAATTTTGGATTGAAAACTTTTGATATTGATATAATCTGTGTTTCTCTGATATACGGGTTTTTATAGCGAGAAGTCATATTTGATACTTTAAATGAGCGACTAGGAGAAATTATATAACAAATTTTTACTCTTGAATCTTCATTTTCTCGAATTGACAGATAGATTTTTCTTTGTGGTTTTATGCTTAGTGAAATTTTGGATTGAAAACTTTTGATATTGATATAATCTGTGTTTCTCTTATATACGGGTTTTTATAGCGAGAAGTCATATTTGATACTTTAAATGAGCGACTAGGAGAAATTATATAACAAATTTTTACTCTTGAATCTTCATTTTCTCGAATTGACAGTTAGATTTTTCTTTAATGTTTTATGCTTAGTGAAATTTTGGATTGAAAACTTTTGATATTGATATAATCTGTGTTTCTCTTATATACGGGTTTTTATAGCGAGAAGTCATATTTGATACTTTAAATGAGCGACTAGGAGAAATTATATAACAAATTTTTACTCTTGAATCTTCATTTTCTCGAATTGACAGTTAGATTTTTCTTTAATGTTTTATGCTTAGTGAAATTTTGGATTGAAAACTTTTGATATTGATATAATCTGTGTTTCTATTATATACGGGTTTTTATAGCGAGAAGTCATATTTGATACTTTAAATGAGCGACTAGGAGAAATTATATAACAAATTTTTACTCTTGAATCTTCATTTTCGCGAATTGACAGATAGATTTTTCTTTAATGTTTTATGCTTAGTGAAATTTTGGATTGAAAACTTTTGATATTGATATAATCTGTGTTTCTCTTATATACGGGTTTTTATAGCGAGACGTCATATTTGATACTTTAAATGAGCGACTAGGAGAAATTATATAACAAATTTTTACTCTTGAATCTTCATTTTCTCGAATTGACAGTTAGATTTTTCTTTAATGTTTTATGCTTAGTGAAATTTTGGATTGAAAACTTTTGATATTGATATAATCTGTATTTCTATTATATACGGGTTTTTATAGCGAGAAGTCATATTTGATACTTTAAATGAGCGACTAGGAGAAATTATATAACAACATTTTACTCTTGAATCTTCATTTTCTCGAATTGACAGTTAGATTTTTCTTTAATGTTTTATGCTTAGTGAAATTTTGGATTGAAAACTTTTGATATTGATATAATCTGTGTTTCTCTGATATACGGGTTTTTATAGCGAGAAGTCATATTTGATACTTTAAATGAGCGACTAGGAGAAATTATATAACAAATTTTTACTCTTGAATCTTCATTTTCTCGAATTGACAGATAGATTTTTCTTTGTGGTTTAATGCTTAGTGAAATTTTGGATTGAAAACTTTTGATATTGATATAATCTGTGTTTCTCTTATATACGGGTTTTTATAGCGAGAAGTCATATTTGATACTTTAAATGAGCGACTAGGAGAAATTATATAACAAATTTTTACTCTTGAATCTTCATTTTCTCGAATTGACAGTTAGATTTTTCTTTAATGTTTTATGCTTTGTGAAATTTTGGATTGAAAACTTTTGATATTGATATAATCTGTGTTTCTATTATATACGGGTTTTTATAGCGAGAAGTCATATTTGATACTTTAAATGAGCGACTAGGAGAAATTATATAACAAATTTTTACTCTTGAATCTTCATTTTCGCGAATTGACAGATAGATTTTTCTTTAATGTTTTATGCTTAGTGAAATTTTGGATTGAAAACTTTTGATATTGATATAATCTGTGTTTCTCTTATATACGGGTTTTTATAGCGAGAAGTCATATTTGATACTTTAAATGAGCGACTAGGAGAAATTATATAACAAATTTTTACTCTTGAATCTTCATTTTCTCGAATTGACAGTTAGATTTTTCTTTAATGTTTTATGCTTAGTGAAATTTTGGATTGAAAACTTTTGATATTGATATAATCTGTGTTTCTATTATATACGGGTTTTTATAGCGAGAAGTCATATTTGATACTTTAAATGAGCGACTAGGAGAAATTATATAACAAATTTTTACTCTTGAATCTTCATTTTCGCGAATTGACAGATAGATTTTTCTTTAATGTTTTATGCTTAGTGAAATTTTGGATTGAAAACTTTTGATATTGATATAATCTGTGTTTCTCTTATATACGGGTTTTTATAGCGAGAAGTCATATTTGATACTTTAAATGAGCGACTAGGAGAAATTATATAACAAATTTTTACTCTTGAATCTTCATTTTCTCGAATTGACAGATAGATTTTTCTTTGTGGTTTTATGCTTAGTGAAATTTTGGATTGAAAACTTTTGATATTGATATAATCTGTGTTTCTCTTATATACGGGTTTTTATAGCGAGAAGTCATATTTGATACTTTAAATGAGCGACTAGGAGAAATTATATAACAAATTTTTACTCTTGAATCTTCATTTTCTCGAATTGACAGTTAGATTTTTCTTTAATGTTTTATGCTTAGTGAAATTTTGGATTGAAAACTTTTGATATTGATATAATCTGTGTTTCTATTATATACGGGTTTTTATAGCGAGACGTCATATTTGATACTTTAAATGAGCGACTAGGAGAAATTATATAACAAATTTTTACTCTTGAATCTTCATTTTCGCGAATTGACAGATAGATTTTTCTTTAATGTTTTATGCTTAGTGAAATTTTGGATTGAAAACTTTTGATATTGATATAATCTGTGTTTCTCTTATATACGGGTTTTTATAGCGAGAAGTCATATTTGATACTTTAAATGAGCGACTAGGAGAAATTATATAACAACATTTTACTCTTGAATCTTCATTTTCTCGAATTGACAGTTAGATTTTTCTTTAATGTTTTATGCTTAGTGAAATTTTGGATTGAAAACTTTTGATATTGATATAATCTGTATTTCTATTATATACGGGTTTTTATAGCGAGAAGTCATATTTGATACTTTAAATGAGCGACTAGGAGAAATTATATAACAACATTTTACTCTTGAATCTTCATTTTCTCGAATTGACAGTTAGATTTTTCTTTAATGTTTTATGCTTAGTGAAATTTTGGATTGAAAACTTTTGATATTGATATAATCTGTGTTTCTCTGATATACGGGTTTTTATAGCGAGAAGTCATTTTTGATACTTTAAATGAGCGACTAGGAGAAATTATATAACAAATTTTTACTCTTGAATCTTCATTTTCTCGAATTGACAGATAGATTTTTCTTTGTGGTTTTATGCTTAGTGAAATTTTGGATTGAAAACTTTTGATATTGATATAATCTGTGTTTCTCTTATATACGGGTTTTTATAGCGAGAAGTCATATTTGATACTTTAAATGAGCGACTAGGAGAAATTATATAACAAAATTTTACTCTTTATTCTTCATTTTCTCGAATTGACAGATAGATTTTTCTTTAATGTTTTATGCTTAGTGAAATTTTGGATTGAAAACTTTTGATATTGATATAATCTGTGTTTCTCTTATATACGGGTTTTTATAGCGAGAAGTCATATTTGATACTTTAAATGAGCGACTAGGAGAAATTATATAACAACATTTTACTCTTGAATCTTCATTTTCTCGAATTGACAGTTAGATTTTTCTTTAATGTTTTATGCTTAGTGAAATTTTGGATTGAAAACTTTTGATATTGATATAATCTGTGTTTCTCTTATATACGGGTTTTTATAGCGAGAAGTCATATTTGATACTTTAAATGAGCGACTAGGAGAAATTATATAACAACATTTTACTCTTGAATCTTCATTTTCTCGAATTGACAGTTAGATTTTTCTTTAATGTTTTATGCTTAGTGAAATTTTGGATTGAAAACTTTTGATATTGATATAATCTGTGTTTCTCTTATATACGGGTTTTTATAGCGAGAAGTCATATTTGATACTTTAAATGAGCGACTAGGAGAAATTATATAACAAATTTTTACTCTTGAATCTTCATTTTCTCGAATTGACAGATAGATTTTTCTTTGTGGTTTTATGCTTAGTGAAATTTTGGATTGAAAACTTTTGATATTGATATAATCTGTGTTTCTCTTATATACGGGTTTTTATAGCGAGAAGTCATATTTGATACTTTAAATGAGCGACTAGGAGAAATTATATAACAAATTTTTACTCTTGAATCTTCATTTTCTCGAATTGACAGTTAGATTTTTCTTTAATGTTTTATGCTTAGTGAAATTTTGGATTGAAAACTTTTGATATTGATATAATCTGTGTTTCTATTATATACGGGTTTTTATAGCGAGAAGTCATATTTGATACTTTAAATGAGCGACTAGGAGAAATTATATAACAAATTTTTACTCTTGAATCTTCATTTTCGCGAATTGACAGATAGATTTTTCTTTAATGTTTTATGCTTAGTGAAATTTTGGATTGAAAACTTTTGATATTGATATAATCTGTGTTTCTCTTATATACGGGTTTTTATAGCGAGAAGTCATATTTGATACTTTAAATGAGCGACTAGGAGAAATTATATAACAACATTTTACTCTTGAATCTTCATTTTCTCGAATTGACAGTTAGATTTTTCTTTAATGTTTTATGCTTAGTGAAATTTTGGATTGAAAACTTTTGATATTGATATAATCTGTATTTCTATTATATACGGGTTTTTATAGCGAGAAGTCATATTTGATACTTTAAATGAGCGACTAGGAGAAATTATATAACAACATTTTACTCTTGAATCTTCATTTTCTCGAATTGACAGTTAGATTTTTCTTTAATGTTTTATGCTTAGTGAAATTTTGGATTGAAAACTTTTGATATTGATATAATCTGTGTTTCTCTGATATACGGGTTTTTATAGCGAGAAGTCATATTTGATACTTTAAATGAGCGACTAGGAGAAATTATATAACAAATTTTTACTCTTGAATCTTCATTTTCTCGAATTGACAGATAGATTTTTCTTTGTGGTTTTATGCTTAGTGAAATTTTGGATTGAAAACTTTTGATATTGATATAATCTGTGTTTCTCTTATATACGGGTTTTTATAGCGAGAAGTCATATTTGATACTTTAAATGAGCGACTAGGAGAAATTATATAACAAATTTTTACTCTTGAATCTTCATTTTCTCGAATTGACAGTTAGATTTTTCTTTAATGTTTTATGCTTAGTGAAATTTTGGATTGAAAACTTTTGATATTGATATAATCTGTGTTTCTATTATATACGGGTTTTTATAGCGAGAAGTCATATTTGATACTTTAAATGAGCGACTAGGAGAAATTATATAACAAATTTTTACTCTTGAATCTTCATTTTCTCGAATTGACAAATAGATTTTTCTTTGTGGTTTTATGCTTAGTGAAATTTTGGATTGAAAACTTTTGATATTGATATAATCTGTGTTTCTCTTATATACGGGTTTTTATAGCGAGAAGTCATATTTGATACTTTAAATGAGCGACTAGGAGAAATTATATAACAACATTTTACTCTTGAATCTTCATTTTCTCGAATTGACAGTTAGATTTTTCTTTAATGTTTTATGCTTAGTGAAATTTTGGATTGAAAACTTTTGATATTGATATAATCTGTGTTTCTATTATATACGGGTTTTTATAGCGAGAAGTCATATTTGATACTTTAAATGAGCGACTAGGAGAAATTATATAACAAATTTTTACTCTTGAATCTTCATTTTCTCGAATTGACAGATAGATTTTTCTTTAATGTTTTATGCTTAGTGAAATTTTGGATTGAAAACTTTTGATATTGATATAATCTGTATTTCTATTATATACGGGTTTTTATAGCGAGAAGTCATATTTGATACTTTAAATGAGCGACTAGGAGAAATTATATAACAAATTTTTACTCTTGAATCTTCATTTTCTCGAATTGACAGTTAGATTTTTCTTTAATGTTTTATGCTTAGTGAAATTTTGGATTGAAAACTTTTGATATTGATATAATCTGTGTTTCTATTATATACGGGTTTTTATAGCGAGAAGTCATATTTGATACTTTAAATGAGCGACTAGGAGAAATTATATAACAACATTTTACTCTTGAATCTTCATTTTCTTGAATTGACTGATAGATTTTTCTTTAATGTTTTATGCTTAGTGAAATTTTGGATTGAAAACTTTTGATATTGATATAATCTGTGTTTCTATTATATACGGGTTTTTATAGCGAGAAGTCATATTTGATACTTTAAATGAGCGACTAGGAGAAATCATATAACAAAATTTTACTCTTTATTCTTCATTTTCTCGAATTGACAGTTAGATTTTTCTTTAATGTTTTATGCTTAGTGAAATTTTGGATTGAAAACTTTTGATATTGATATAATCTGTGTTTCTATTATATACGGGTTTTTATAGCGAGAAGTCATATTTGATACTTTAAATGAGCGACTAGGAGAAATTATATAACAAATTTTTACTCTTGAATCTTCATTTTCTCGAATTGACAGATAGATTTTTCTTTAATGTTTTATGCTTAGTGAAATTTTGGATTGAAAACTTTTGATATTGATATAATCTGTATTTCTATTATATACGGGTTTTTATAGCGAGAAGTCATATTTGATACTTTAAATGAGCGACTAGGAGAAATTATATAACAAATTTTTACTCTTGAATCTTCATTTTCTCGAATTGACAGTTAGATTTTTCTTTAATGTTTTATGCTTAGTGAAATTTTGGATTGAAAACTTTTGATATTGATATAATCTGTGTTTCTATTATATACGGGTTTTTATAGCGAGAAGTCATATTTGATACTTTAAATGAGCGACTAGGAGAAATTATATAACAAATTTTTACTCTTGAATCTTCATTTTCGCGAATTGACAGATAGATTTTTCTTTAATGTTTTATGCTTAGTGAAATTTTGGATTGAAAACTTTTGATATTGATATAATCTGTGTTTCTCTTATATACGGGTTTTTATAGCGAGAAGTCATATTTGATACTTTAAATGAGCGACTAGGAGAAATTATATAACAAATTTTTACTCTTGAATCTTCATTTTCTCGAATTGACAGATAGATTTTTCTTTGTGGTTTTATGCTTAGTGAAATTTTGGATTGAAAACTTTTGATATTGATATAATCTGTGTTTCTCTTATATACGGGTTTTTATAGCGAGAAGTCATATTTGATACTTTAAATGAGCGACTAGGAGAAATTATATAACAACATTTTACTCTTGAATCTTCATTTTCTCGAATTGACAGTTAGATTTTTCTTTAATGTTTTATGCTTAGTGAAATTTTGGATTGAAAACTTTTGATATTGATATAATCTGTGTTTCTCTTATATACGGGTTTTTATAGCGAGAAGTCATATTTGATACTTTAAATGAGCGACTAGGAGAAATTATATAACAACATTTTACTCTTGAATCTTCATTTTCTTGAATTGACTGATAGATTTTTCTTTAATGTTTTATGCTTAGTGAAATTTTGGATTGAAAACTTTTGATATTGATATAATCTGTGTTTCTATTATATACGGGTTTTTATAGCGAGAAGTCATCTTTGATACTTTAAATGAGCGACTAGGAGAAATTATATAACAACATTTTACTCTTGAATCTTCATTTTCTCGAATTGACAGTTAGATTTTTCTTTAATGTTTTATGCTTAGTGAAATTTTGGATTGAAAACTTTTGATATTGATATAATCTGTGTTTCTCTTATATACGGGTTTTTATAGCGAGAAGTCATATTTGATACTTTAAATGAGCGACTAGGAGAAATTATATAACAACATTTTACTCTTGAATCTTCATTTTCTTGAATTGACTGATAGATTTTTCTTTAATGTTTTATGCTTAGTGAAATTTTGGATTGAAAACTTTTGATATTGATATAATCTGTGTTTCTATTATATACGGGTTTTTATAGCGAGAAGTCATCTTTGATACTTTAAATGAGCGACTAGGAGAAATTATATAACAAATTTTTACTCTTGAATCTTCATTTTCTCGAATTGACAGATAGATTTTTCTTTGTGGTTTTATGCTTAGTGAAATTTTGGATTGAAAACTTTTGATATTGATATAATCTGTGTTTCTCTTATATACGGGTTTTTATAGCGAGAAGTCATATTTGATACTTTAAATGAGCGACTAGGAGAAATTATATAACAAATTTTTACTCTTGAATCTTCATTTTCTCGAATTGACAGTTAGATTTTTCTTTAATGTTTTATGCTTAGTGAAATTTTGGATTGAAAACTTTTGATATTGATATAATCTGTGTTTCTCTTATATACGGGTTTTTATAGCGAGAAGTCATATTTGATACTTTAAATGAGCGACTAGGAGAAATTATATAACAACATTTTACTCTTGAATCTTCATTTTCTCGAATTGACAGTTAGATTTTTCTTTAATGTTTTATGCTTAGTGAAATTTTGGATTGAAAACTTTTGATATTGATATAATCTGTGTTTCTCTTATATACGGGTTTTTATAGCGAGAAGTCATATTTGATACTTTAAATGAGCGACTAGGAGAAATTATATAACAAATTTTTACTCTTGAATCTTCATTTTCTCGAATTGACAGTTAGATTTTTCTTTAATGTTTTATGCTTAGTGAAATTTTGGATTGAAAACTTTTGATATTGATATAATCTGTGTTTCTCTTATATACGGGTTTTTATAGCGAGAAGTCATATTTGATACTTTAAATGAGCGACTAGGAGAAATTATATAACAAAATTTTACTCTTGAATCTTCATTTTCTCGAATTGACAGTTAGATTTTTCTTTAATGTTTTATGCTTAGTGAAATTTTGGATTGAAAACTTTTGATATTGATATAATCTGTGTTTCTCTTATATACGGGTTTTTATAGCGAGAAGTCATATTTGATACTTTAAATGAGCGACTAGGAGAAATTATATAACAACATTTTACTCTTGAATCTTCATTTTCTTGAATTGACTGATAGATTTTTCTTTAATGTTTTATGCTTAGTGAAATTTTGGATTGAAAACTTTTGATATTGATATAATCTGTGTTTCTATTATATACGGGTTTTTATAGCGAGAAGTCATCTTTGATACTTTAAATGAGCGACTAGGAGAAATTATATAACAACATTTTACTCTTGAATCTTCATTTTCTCGAATTGACAGTTAGATTTTTCTTTAATGTTTTATGCTTAGTGAAATTTTGGATTGAAAACTTTTGATATTGATATAATCTGTGTTTCTCTTATATACGGGTTTTTATAGCGAGAAGTCATATTTGATACTTTAAATGAGCGACTAGGAGAAATTATATAACAACATTTTACTCTTGAATCTTCATTTTCTTGAATTGACTGATAGATTTTTCTTTAATGTTTTATGCTTAGTGAAATTTTGGATTGAAAACTTTTGATATTGATATAATCTGTGTTTCTATTATATACGGGTTTTTATAGCGAGAAGTCATCTTTGATACTTTAAATGAGCGACTAGGAGAAATTATATAACAAATTTTTACTCTTGAATCTTCATTTTCTCGAATTGACAGATAGATTTTTCTTTGTGGTTTTATGCTTAGTGAAATTTTGGATTGAAAACTTTTGATATTGATATAATCTGTGTTTCTCTTATATACGGGTTTTTATAGCGAGAAGTCATATTTGATACTTTAAATGAGCGACTAGGAGAAATTATATAACAAATTTTTACTCTTGAATCTTCATTTTCTCGAATTGACAGTTAGATTTTTCTTTAATGTTTTATGCTTAGTGAAATTTTGGATTGAAAACTTTTGATATTGATATAATCTGTGTTTCTCTTATATACGGGTTTTTATAGCGAGAAGTCATATTTGATACTTTAAATGAGCGACTAGGAGAAATTATATAACAACATTTTACTCTTGAATCTTCATTTTCTCGAATTGACAGTTAGATTTTTCTTTAATGTTTTATGCTTAGTGAAATTTTGGATTGAAAACTTTTGATATTGATATAATCTGTGTTTCTCTTATATACGGGTTTTTATAGCGAGAAGTCATATTTGATACTTTAAATGAGCGACTAGGAGAAATTATATAACAAATTTTTACTCTTGAATCTTCATTTTCTCGAATTGACAGTTAGATTTTTCTTTAATGTTTTATGCTTAGTGAAATTTTGGATTGAAAACTTTTGATATTGATATAATCTGTGTTTCTCTTATATACGGGTTTTTATAGCGAGAAGTCATATTTGATACTTTAAATGAGCGACTAGGAGAAATTATATAACAAAATTTTACTCTTGAATCTTCATTTTCTCGAATTGACAGTTAGATTTTTCTTTAATGTTTTATGCTTAGTGAAATTTTGGATTGAAAACTTTTGATATTGATATAATCTGTGTTTCTCTTATATACGGGTTTTTATAGCGAGAAGTCATATTTGATACTTTAAATGAGCGACTAGGAGAAATTATATAACAAATTTTTACTCTTGTATCTTCATTTTCTCGAATTGACAGTTAGATTTTTATTTAATGTTTTATGCTTAGTGAAATTTTGGATTGAAAACTTTTGATATTGATATAATCTGTGTTTCTCTTATATACGGGTTTTTATAGCGAGAAGTCATATTTGATACTTTAAATGAGCGACTAGGAGAAATTATATAACAAATTTTTACTCTTGAATCTTCATTTTCTCGAATTGACAGTTAGATTTTTCTTAGATGTTTTATGCTTAGTGAAATTTTGGATTGAAAACTTTTGATATTGATATAATCTGTGTTTCTCTTATATACGGGTTTTTATAGCGAGAAGTCATATTTGATACTTTAAATGAGCGACTAGGAGAAATTATATAACAACATTTTACTCTTGAATCTTCATTTTCTTGAATTGACTGATAGATTTTTCTTTAATGTTTTATGCTTAGTGAAATTTTGGATTGAAAACTTTTGATATTGATATAATCTGTGTTTCTATTATATACGGGTTTTTATAGCGAGAAGTCATCTTTGATACTTTAAATGAGCGACTAGGAGAAATTATATAACAAATTTTTACTCTTGAATCTTCATTTTCTCGAATTGACAGATAGATTTTTCTTTGTGGTTTTATGCTTAGTGAAATTTTGGATTGAAAACTTTTGATATTGATATAATCTGTGTTTCTCTTATATACGGGTTTTTATAGCGAGAAGTCATATTTGATACTTTAAATGAGCGACTAGGAGAAATTATATAACAAATTTTTACTCTTGAATCTTCATTTTCTCGAATTGACAGTTAGATTTTTCTTTAATGTTTTATGCTTAGTGAAATTTTGGATTGAAAACTTTTGATATTGATATAATCTGTGTTTCTCTTATATACGGGTTTTTATAGCGAGAAGTCATATTTGATACTTTAAATGAGCGACTAGGAGAAATTATATAACAAATTTTTACTCTTGTATCTTCATTTTCTCGAATTGACAGTTAGATTTTTCTTTAATGTTTTATGCTTAGTGAAATTTTGGATTGAAAACTTTTGATATTGATATAATCTGTGTTTCTCTTATATACGGGTTTTTATAGCGAGAAGTCATATTTGATACTTTAAATGAGCGACTAGGAGAAATTATATAACAAATTTTTACTCTTGAATCTTCATTTTCTCGAATTGACAGTTAGATTTTTCTTTAATGTTTTATGCTTAGTGAAATTTTGGATTGAAAACTTTTGATATTGATATAATCTGTGTTTCTCTTATATACGGGTTTTTATAGCGAGAAGTCATATTTGATACTTTAAATGAGCGACTAGGAGAAATTATATAACAACATTTTACTCTTGAATCTTCATTTTCTTGAATTGACTGATAGATTTTTCTTTAATGTTTTATGCTTAGTGAAATTTTGGATTGAAAACTTTTGATATTGATATAATCTGTGTTTCTATTATATACGGGTTTTTATAGCGAGAAGTCATCTTTGATACTTTAAATGAGCGACTAGGAGAAATTATATAACAAATTTTTACTCTTGAATCTTCATTTTCTCGAATTGACAGATAGATTTTTCTTTGTGGTTTTATGCTTAGTGAAATTTTGGATTGAAAACTTTTGATATTGATATAATCTGTGTTTCTCTTATATACGGGTTTTTATAGCGAGAAGTCATATTTGATACTTTAAATGAGCGACTAGGAGAAATTATATAACAAATTTTTACTCTTGAATCTTCATTTTCTCGAATTGACAGTTAGATTTTTCTTTAATGTTTTATGCTTAGTGAAATTTTGGATTGAAAACTTTTGATATTGATATAATCTGTGTTTCTCTTATATACGGGTTTTTATAGCGAGAAGTCATATTTGATACTTTAAATGAGCGACTAGGAGAAATTATATAACAACATTTTACTCTTGAATCTTCATTTTCTTGAATTGACTGATAGATTTTTCTTTAATGTTTTATGCTTAGTGAAATTTTGGATTGAAAACTTTTGATATTGATATAATCTGTGTTTCTATTATATACGGGTTTTTATAGCGAGAAGTCATCTTTGATACTTTAAATGAGCGACTAGGAGAAATTATATAACAAATTTTTACTCTTGAATCTTCATTTTCTCGAATTGACAGATAGATTTTTCTTTGTGGTTTTATGCTTAGTGAAATTTTGGATTGAAAACTTTTGATATTGATATAATCTGTGTTTCTCTTATATACGGGTTTTTATAGCGAGAAGTCATATTTGATACTTTAAATGAGCGACTAGGAGAAATTATATAACAAATTTTTACTCTTGAATCTTCATTTTCTCGAATTGACAGTTAGATTTTTCTTTAATGTTTTATGCTTAGTGAAATTTTGGATTGAAAACTTTTGATATTGATATAATCTGTGTTTCTCTTATATACGGGTTTTTATAGCGAGAAGTCATATTTGATACTTTAAATGAGCGACTAGGAGAAATTATATAACAACATTTTACTCTTGAATCTTCATTTTCTCGAATTGACAGTTAGATTTTTCTTTAATGTTTTATGCTTAGTGAAATTTTGGATTGAAAACTTTTGATATTGATATAATCTGTGTTTCTCTTATATACGGGTTTTTATAGCGAGAAGTCATATTTGATACTTTAAATGAGCGACTAGGAGAAATTATATAACAACATTTTACTCTTGAATCTTCATTTTCTTGAATTGACTGATAGATTTTTCTTTAATGTTTTATGCTTAGTGAAATTTTGGATTGAAAACTTTTGATATTGATATAATCTGTGTTTCTATTATATACGGGTTTTTATAGCGAGAAGTCATCTTTGATACTTTAAATGAGCGACTAGGAGAAATTATATAACAAATTTTTACTCTTGAATCTTCATTTTCTCGAATTGACAGATAGATTTTTCTTTGTGGTTTTATGCTTAGTGAAATTTTGGATTGAAAACTTTTGATATTGATATAATCTGTGTTTCTCTTATATACGGGTTTTTATAGCGAGAAGTCATATTTGATACTTTAAATGAGCGACTAGGAGAAATTATATAACAAATTTTTACTCTTGAATCTTCATTTTCTCGAATTGACAGTTAGATTTTTCTTTAATGTTTTATGCTTAGTGAAATTTTGGATTGAAAACTTTTGATATTGATATAATCTGTGTTTCTCTTATATACGGGTTTTTATAGCGAGAAGTCATATTTGATACTTTAAATGAGCGACTAGGAGAAATTATATAACAACATTTTACTCTTGAATCTTCATTTTCTCGAATTGACAGTTAGATTTTTCTTTAATGTTTTATGCTTAGTGAAATTTTGGATTGAAAACTTTTGATATTGATATAATCTGTGTTTCTCTTATATACGGGTTTTTATAGCGAGAAGTCATATTTGATACTTTAAATGAGCGACTAGGAGAAATTATATAACAAATTTTTACTCTTGAATCTTCATTTTCTCGAATTGACAGTTAGATTTTTCTTTAATGTTTTATGCTTAGTGAAATTTTGGATTGAAAACTTTTGATATTGATATAATCTGTGTTTCTCTTATATACGGGTTTTTATAGCGAGAAGTCATATTTGATACTTTAAATGAGCGACTAGGAGAAATTATATAACAAAATTTTACTCTTGAATCTTCATTTTCTCGAATTGACAGTTAGATTTTTCTTTAATGTTTTATGCTTAGTGAAATTTTGGATTGAAAACTTTTGATATTGATATAATCTGTGTTTCTCTTATATACGGGTTTTTATAGCGAGAAGTCATATTTGATACTTTAAATGAGCGACTAGGAGAAATTATATAACAAATTTTTACTCTTGAATCTTCATTTTCTCGAATTGACAGTTAGATTTTTCTTTAATGTTTTATGCTTAGTGAAATTTTGGATTGAAAACTTTTGATATTGATATAATCTGTGTTTCTCTTATATACGGGTTTTTATAGCGAGAAGTCATATTTGATACTTTAAATGAGCGACTAGGAGAAATTATATAACAACATTTTACTCTTGAATCTTCATTTTCTTGAATTGACTGATAGATTTTTCTTTAATGTTTTATGCTTAGTGAAATTTTGGATTGAAAACTTTTGATATTGATATAATCTGTGTTTCTATTATATACGGGTTTTTATAGCGAGAAGTCATCTTTGATACTTTAAATGAGCGACTAGGAGAAATTATATAACAAATTTTTACTCTTGAATCTTCATTTTCTCGAATTGACAGATAGATTTTTCTTTGTGGTTTTATGCTTAGTGAAATTTTGGATTGAAAACTTTTGATATTGATATAATCTGTGTTTCTCTTATATACGGGTTTTTATAGCGAGAAGTCATATTTGATACTTTAAATGAGCGACTAGGAGAAATTATATAACAAATTTTTACTCTTGAATCTTCATTTTCTCGAATTGACAGTTAGATTTTTCTTTAATGTTTTATGCTTAGTGAAATTTTGGATTGAAAACTTTTGATATTGATATAATCTGTGTTTCTCTTATATACGGGTTTTTATAGCGAGAAGTCATATTTGATACTTTAAATGAGCGACTAGGAGAAATTATATAACAACATTTTACTCTTGAATCTTCATTTTCTCGAATTGACAGATAGATTTTTCTTTGTGGTTTTATGCTTAGTGAAATTTTGGATTGAAAACTTTTGATATTGATATAATCTGTGTTTCTCTTATATACGGGTTTTTATAGCGAGAAGTCATATTTGATACTTTAAATGAGCGACTAGGAGAAATTATATAACAACATTTTACTCTTGAATCTTCATTTTCTTGAATTGACTGATAGATTTTTCTTTAATGTTTTATGCTTAGTGAAATTTTGGATTGAAAACTTTTGATATTGATATAATCTGTGTTTCTATTATATACGGGTTTTTATAGCGAGAAGTCATATTTGATACTTTAAATGAGCGACTAGGAGAAATTATATAACAAATTTTTACTCTTGAATCTTCATTTTCTCGAATTGACAGTTAGATTTTTCTTTAATGTTTTATGCTTAGTGAAATTTTGGATTGAAAACTTTTGATATTGATATAATCTGTGTTTCTCTTATATACGGGTTTTTATAGCGAGAAGTCATATTTGATACTTTAAATGAGCGACTAGGAGAAATTATATAACAACATTTTACTCTTGAATCTTCATTTTCTTGAATTGACTGATAGATTTTTCTTTAATGTTTTATGCTTAGTGAAATTTTGGATTGAAAACTTTTGATATTGATATAATCTGTGTTTCTATTATATACGGGTTTTTATAGCGAGAAGTCATATTTGATACTTTAAATGAGCGACTAGGAGAAATTATATAACAAAATTTTACTCTTTATTCTTCATTTTCTCGAATTGACAGTTAGATTTTTCTTTAATGTTTTATGCTTAGTGAAATTTTGGATTGAAAACTTTTGATATTGATATAATCTGTGTTTCTATTATATACGGGTTTTTATAGCGAGAAGTCATATTTGATACTTTAAATGAGCGACTAGGAGAAATTATATAACAAATTTTTACTCTTGAATCTTCATTTTCTCGAATTGACAGATAGATTTTTCTTTGTGGTTTTATGCTTAGTGAAATTTTGGATTGAAAACTTTTGATATTGATATAATCTGTGTTTCTCTTATATACGGGTTTTTATAGCGAGAAGTCATATTTGATACTTTAAATGAGCGACTAGGAGAAATTATATAACAAATTTTTACTCTTGAATCTTCATTTTCTCGAATTGACAGATAGATTTTTCTTTGTGGTTTTATGCTTAGTGAAATTTTGGATTGAAAACTTTTGATATTGATATAATCTGTGTTTCTCTTATATACGGGTTTTTATAGCGAGAAGTCATATTTGATACTTTAAATGAGCGACTAGGAGAAATTATATAACAAATTTTTACTCTTGAATCTTCATTTTCTCGAATTGACAGATAGATTTTTCTTTGTGGTTTTATGCTTAGTGAAATTTTGGATTGAAAACTTTTGATATTGATATAATCTGTGTTTCTCTTATATACGGGTTTTTATAGCGAGAAGTCATATTTGATACTTTAAATGAGCGACTAGGAGAAATTATATAACAAATTTTTACTCTTGAATCTTCATTTTCTCGAATTGACAGTTAGATTTTTCTTTAATGTTTTATGCTTAGTGAAATTTTGGATTGAAAACTTTTGATATTGATATAATCTGTGTTTCTCTTATATACGGGTTTTTATAGCGAGAAGTCATATTTGATACTTTAAATGAGCGACTAGGAGAAATTATATAGCAAAATTTTACTCTTGAATCTTCATTTTCTCGAATTGACAGTTAGATTTTTCTTTAATGTTTTATGCTTAGTGAAATTTTGGATTGAAAACTTTTGATATTGATATAATCTGTGTTTCTCTTATATACGGGTTTTTATAGCGAGAAGTCATATTTGATACTTTAAATGAGCGACTAGGAGAAATTATATAACAAATTTTTACTCTTGAATCTTCATTTTCTCGAATTGACAGTTAGATTTTTCTTTAATGTTTTATGCTTAGTGAAATTTTGGATTGAAAACTTTTGATATTGATATAATCTGTGTTTCTCTTATATACGGGTTTTTATAGCGAGAAGTCATATTTGATACTTTAAATGAGCGACTAGGAGAAATTATATAACAACATTTTTCTCTTGAATCTTCATTTTCTTGAATTGACTGATAGATTTTTCTTTAATGTTTTATGCTTAGTGAAATTTTGGATTGAAAACTTTTGATATTGATATAATCTGTGTTTCTATTATATACGGGTTTTTATAGCGAGAAGTCATATTTGATACTTTAAATGAGCGACTAGGAGAAATTATATAACAAAATTTTACTCTTTATTCTTCATTTTCTCGAATTGACAGTTAGATTTTTCTTTAATGTTTTATGCTTAGTGAAATTTTGGATTGAAAACTTTTGATATTGATATAATCTGTGTTTCTATTATATACGGGTTTTTATAGCGAGAAGTCATATTTGATACTTTAAATGAGCGACTAGGAGAAATTATATAACAAATTTTTACTCTTGAATCTTCATTTTCTCGAATTGACAGATAGATTTTTCTTTGTGGTTTTATGCTTAGTGAAATTTTGGATTGAAAACTTTTGATATTGATATAATCTGTGTTTCTCTTATATACGGGTTTTTATAGCGAGAAGTCATATTTGATACTTTAAATGAGCGACTAGGAGAAATTATATAACAAATTTTTACTCTTGAATCTTCATTTTCTCGAATTGACAGATAGATTTTTCTTTGTGGTTTTATGCTTAGTGAAATTTTGGATTGAAAACTTTTGATATTGATATAATCTGTGTTTCTCTTATATACGGGTTTTTATAGCGAGAAGTCATATTTGATACTTTAAATGAGCGACTAGGAGAAATTATATAACAACATTTTACTCTTGAATCTTCATTTTCTCGAATTGACAGTTAGATTTTTCTTTAATGTTTTATGCTTAGTGAAATTTTGGATTGAAAACTTTTGATATTGATATAATCTGTGTTTCTCTTATATACGGGTTTTTATAGCGAGAAGTCATATTTGATACTTTAAATGAGCGACTAGGAGAAATTATATAACAAAATTTTACTCTTGAATCTTCATTTTCTCGAATTGACAGTTAGATTTTTCTTTAATGTTTTATGCTTAGTGAAATTTTGGATTGAAAACTTTTGATATTGATATAATCTGTGTTTCTCTTATATACGGGTTTTTATAGCGAGAAGTCATATTTGATACTTTAAATGAGCGACTAGGAGAAATTATATAACAAATTTTTACTCTTGAATCTTCATTTTCTCGAATTGACAGATAGATTTTTCTTTGTGGTTTTATGCTTAGTGAAATTTTGGATTGAAAACTTTTGATATTGATATAATCTGTGTTTCTCTTATATACGGGTTTTTATAGCGAGAAGTCATATTTGATACTTTAAATGAGCGACTAGGAGAAATTATATAACAAATTTTTACTCTTGAATCTTCATTTTCTCGAATTGACAGATAGATTTTTCTTTGTGGTTTTATGCTTAGTGAAATTTTGGATTGAAAACTTTTGATATTGATATAATCTGTGTTTCTCTTATATACGGGTTTTTATAGCGAGAAGTCATATTTGATACTTTAAATGAGCGACTAGGAGAAATTATATAACAAATTTTTACTCTTGAATCTTCATTTTCTCGAATTGACAGATAGATTTTTCTTTGTGGTTTTATGCTTAGTGAAATTTTGGATTGAAAACTTTTGATATTGATATAATCTGTGTTTCTCTTATATACGGGTTTTTATAGCGAGAAGTCATATTTGATACTTTAAATGAGCGACTAGGAGAAATTATATAACAAAATTTTACTCTTGAATCTTCATTTTCTTGAATTGACAGTTAGATTTTTCTTTAATGTTTTATGCTTAGTGAAATTTTGGATTGAAAACTTTTGATATTGATATAATCTGTGTTTCTCTTATATACGGGTTTTTATAGCGAGAAGTCATATTTGATACTTTAAATGAGCGACTAGGAGAAATTATATAACAAATTTTTACTCTTGAATCTTCAATTTCTCGAATTGACAGTTAGATTTTTCTTTAATGTTTTATGCTTAGTGAAATTTTGGATTGAAAACTTTTGATATTGATATAATCTGTGTTTCTCTTATATACGGGTTTTTATAGCGAGAAGTCATATTTGATACTTTAAATGAGCGACTAGGAGAAATTATATAACAACATTTTACTCTTGAATCTTCATTTTCTTGAATTAAATGATAGATTTTTCTTTAATGTTTTATGCTTAGTGAAATTTTGGATTGAAAACTTTTGATATTGATATAATCTGTGTTTCTATTATATACGGGTTTTTATAGCGAGAAGTCATCTTTGATACTTTAAATGAGCGACTAGGAGAAATTATATAACAAATTTTTACTCTTGAATCTTCATTTTCTCGAATTGACAGATAGATTTTTCTTTGTGGTTTTATGCTTAGTGAAATTTTGGATTGAAAACTTTTGATATTGATATAATCTGTGTTTCTCTTATATACGGGTTTTTATAGCGAGAAGTCATATTTGATACTTTAAATGAGCGACTAGGAGAAATTATATAACAAAATTTTACTCTTGAATCTTCATTTTCTCGAATTGACAGTTAGATTTTTCTTTAATGTTTTATGCTTAGTGAAATTTTGGATTGAAAACTTTTGATATTGATATAATCTGTGTTTCTCTTATATACGGGTTTTTATAGCGAGAAGTCATATTTGATACTTTAAATGAGCGACTAGGAGAAATTATATAACAACATTTTACTCTTGAATCTTCATTTTCTCGAATTGACAGATAGATTTTTCTTTGTGGTTTTATGCTTAGTGAAATTTTGGATTGAAAACTTTTGATATTGATATAATCTGTGTTTCTCTTATATACGGGTTTTTATAGCGAGAAGTCATATTTGATACTTTAAATGAGCGACTAGGAGAAATTATATAACAACATTTTACTCTTGAATCTTCATTTTCTTGAATTGACTGATAGATTTTTCTTTAATGTTTTATGCTTAGTGAAATTTTGGATTGAAAACTTTTGATATTGATATAATCTGTGTTTCTATTATATACGGGTTTTTATAGCGAGAAGTCATCTTTGATACTTTAAATGAGCGACTAGGAGAAATTATATAACAAATTTTTACTCTTGAATCTTCATTTTCTCGAATTGACAGATAGATTTTTCTTTGTGGTTTTATGCTTAGTGAAATTTTGGATTGAAAACTTTTGATATTGATATAATCTGTGTTTCTCTTATATACGGGTTTTTATAGCGAGAAGTCATATTTGATACTTTAAATGAGCGACTAGGAGAAATTATATAACAAATTTTTACTCTTGAATCTTCATTTTCTCGAATTGACAGTTAGATTTTTCTTTAATGTTTTATGCTTAGTGAAATTTTGGATTGAAAACTTTTGATATTGATATAATCTGTGTTTCTCTTATATACGGGTTTTTATAGCGAGAAGTCATATTTGATACTTTAAATGAGCGACTAGGAGAAATTATATAACAACATTTTACTCTTGAATCTTCATTTTCTCGAATTGACAGATAGATTTTTCTTTGTGGTTTTATGCTTAGTGAAATTTTGGATTGAAAACTTTTGATATTGATATAATCTGTGTTTCTCTTATATACGGGTTTTTATAGCGAGAAGTCATATTTGATACTTTAAATGAGCGACTAGGAGAAATTATATAACAACATTTTACTCTTGAATCTTCATTTTCTTGAATTGACTGATAGATTTTTCTTTAATGTTTTATGCTTAGTGAAATTTTGGATTGAAAACTTTTGATATTGATATAATCTGTGTTTCTATTATATACGGGTTTTTATAGCGAGAAGTCATATTTGATACTTTAAATGAGCGACTAGGAGAAATTATATAACAAATTTTTACTCTTGAATCTTCATTTTCTCGAATTGACAGTTAGATTTTTCTTTAATGTTTTATGCTTAGTGAAATTTTGGATTGAAAACTTTTGATATTGATATAATCTGTGTTTCTCTTATATACGGGTTTTTATAGCGAGAAGTCATATTTGATACTTTAAATGAGCGACTAGGAGAAATTATATAACAAATTTTTACTCTTGAATCTTCATTTTCTCGAATTGACAGTTAGATTTTTCTTTAATGTTTTATGCATAGTGAAATTTTGGATTGAAAACTTTTGATATTGATATAATCTGTGTTTCTCTTATATACGGGTTTTTATAGCGAGAAGTCATATTTGATACTTTAAATGAGCGACTAGGAGAAATTATATAACAAAATTTTACTCTTGAATCTTCATTTTCTCGAATTGACAGTTAGATTTTTCTTTAATGTTTTATGCTTAGTGAAATTTTGGATTGAAAACTTTTGATATTGATATAATCTGTGTTTCTCTTATATACGGGTTTTTATAGCGAGAAGTCATATTTGATACTTTAAATGAGCGACTAGGAGAAATTATATAACAAATTTTTACTCTTGAATCTTCATTTTCTCGAATTGACAGTTAGATTTTTCTTTAATGTTTTATGCTTAGTGAAATTTTGGATTGAAAACTTTTGATATTGATATAATCTGTGTTTCTCTTATATACGGGTTTTTATAGCGAGAAGTCATATTTGATACTTTAAATGAGCGACTAGGAGAAATTATATAACAAATTTTTACTCTTGAATCTTCATTTTCTCGAATTGACAGTTAGATTTTTCTTTAATGTTTTATGCTTAGTGAAATTTTGGATTGAAAACTTTTGATATTGATATAATCTGTGTTTCTATTATATACGGGTTTTTATAGCGAGAAGTCATATTTGATACTTTAAATGAGCGACTAGGAGAAATTATATAACAAATTTTTACTCTTGAATCTTCATTTTCTCGAATTGACAGATAGATTTTTCTTTGTGGTTTTATGCTTAGTGAAATTTTGGATTGAAAACTTTTGATATTGATATAATCTGTGTTTCTCTTATATACGGGTTTTTATAGCGAGAAGTCATATTTGATACTTTAAATGAGCGACTAGGAGAAATTATATAACAAATTTTTACTCTTGAATCTTCATTTTCTCGAATTGACAGTTAGATTTTTCTTTGTGGTTTTATGCTTAGTGAAATTTTGGATTGAAAACTTTTGATATTGATATAATCTGTGTTTCTCTTATATACGGGTTTTTATAGCGAGAAGTCATATTTGATACTTTAAATGAGCGACTAGGAGAAATTATATAACAAATTTTTACTCTTGAATCTTCATTTTCTCGAATTGACAGATAGATTTTTCTTTGTGGTTTTATGCTTAGTGAAATTTTGGATTGAAAACTTTTGATATTGATATAATCTGTGTTTCTCTTATATACGGGTTTTTATAGCGAGAAGTCATATTTGATACTTTAAATGAGCGACTAGGAGAAATTATATAACAAATTTTTACTCTTGAATCTTCATTTTCTCGAATTGACAGTTAGATTTTTCTTTAATGTTTTATGCTTAGTGAAATTTTGGATTGAAAACTTTTGATATTGATATAATCTGTGTTTCTCTTATATACGGGTTTTTATAGCGAGAAGTCATATTTGATACTTTAAATGAGCGACTAGGAGAAATTATATAACAAAATTTTACTCTTGAATCTTCATTTTCTCGAATTGACAGTTAGATTTTTCTTTAATGTTTTATGCTTAGTGAAATTTTGGATTGAAAACTTTTGATATTGATATAATCTGTGTTTCTCTTATATACGGGTTTTTATAGCGAGAAGTCATATTTGATACTTTAAATGAGCGACTAGGAGAAATTATATAACAAATTTTTACTCTTGAATCTTCATTTTCTCGAATTGACAGTTAGATTTTTCTTTAATGTTTTATGCTTAGTGAAATTTTGGATTGAAAACTTTTGATATTGATATAATCTGTGTTTCTCTTATATACGGGTTTTTATAGCGAGAAGTCATATTTGATACTTTAAATGAGCGACTAGGAGAAATTATATAACAACATTTTACTCTTGAATCTTCATTTTCTTGAATTGACTGATAGATTTTTCTTTAATGTTTTATGCTTAGTGAAATTTTGGATTGAAAACTTTTGATATTGATATAATCTGTGTTTCTATTATATACGGGTTTTTATAGCGAGAAGTCATATTTGATACTTTAAATGAGCGACTAGGAGAAATTATATAACAAAATTTTACTCTTTATTCTTCATTTTCTCGAATTGACAGTTAGATTTTTCTTTAATGTTTTATGCTTAGTGAAATTTTGGATTGAAAACTTTTGATATTGATATAATCTGTGTTTCTATTATATACGGGTTTTTATAGCGAGAAGTCATATTTGATACTTTAAATGAGCGACTAGGAGAAATTATATAACAAATTTTTACTCTTGAATCTTCATTTTCTCGAATTGACAGATAGATTTTTCTTTGTGGTTTTATGCTTAGTGAAATTTTGGATTGAAAACTTTTGATATTGATATAATCTGTGTTTCTCTTATATACGGGTTTTTATAGCGAGAAGTCATATTTGATACTTTAAATGAGCGACTAGGAGAAATTATATAACAAATTTTTACTCTTGAATCTTAATTTTCTCGAATTGACAGATAGATTTTTCTTTGTGGTTTTATGCTTAGTGAAATTTTGGATTGAAAACTTTTGATATTGATATAATCTGTGTTTCTCTTATATACGGGTTTTTATAGCGAGAAGTCATATTTGATACTTTAAATGAGCGACTAGGAGAAATTATATAACAACATTTTACTCTTGAATCTTCATTTTCTCGAATTGACAGTTAGATTTTTCTTTAATGTTTTATGCTTAGTGAAATTTTGGATTGAAAACTTTTGATATTGATATAATCTGTGTTTCTCTTATATACGGGTTTTTATAGCGAGAAGTCATATTTGATACTTTAAATGAGCGACTAGGAGAAATTATATAACAACATTTTACTCTTGAATCTTCATTTTCTCGAATTGACAGTTAGATTTTTCTTTAATGTTTTATGCTTAGTGAAATTTTGGATTGAAAACTTTTGATATTGATATAATCTGTGTTTCTCTTATATACGGGTTTTTATAGCGAGAAGTCATATTTGATACTTTAAATGAGCGACTAGGAGAAATTATATAACAACATTTTACTCTTGAATCTTCATTTTCTCGAATTGACAGTTAGATTTTTCTTTAATGTTTTATGCTTAGTGAAATTTTGGATTGAAAACTTTTGATATTGATATAATCTGTGTTTCTATTATATACGGGTTTTTTTAGCGAGAAGTCATATTTGATACTTTAAATGAGCGACTAGGAGAAATTATATAACAACATTTTACTCTTGAATCTTCATTTTCTCGAATTGACAGTTAGATTTTTCTTTAATGTTTTATGCTTAGTGAAATTTTGGATTGAAAACTTTTGATATTGATATAATCTGTGTTTCTCTTATATACGGGTTTTTATAGCGAGAAGTCATATTTGATACTTTAAATGAGCGACTAGGAGAAATTATATAACAAATTTTTACTCTTGAATCTTCATTTTCTCGAATTGACAGTTAGATTTTTCTTTAATGTTTTATGCTTAGTGAAATTTTGGATTGAAAACTTTTGATATTGATATAATCTGTGTTTCTCTTATATACGGGTTTTTATAGCGAGAAGTCATATTTGATACTTTAAATGAGCGACTAGGAGAAATTATATAACAAATTTTTACTCTTGAATCTTCATTTTCTCGAATTGATAGATAGATTTTTCTTTGTGGTTTTATGCTTAGTGAAATTTTGGATTGAAAACTTTTGATATTGATATAATCTGTGTTTCTCTTATATACGGGTTTTTATAGCGAGAAGTCATATTTGATACTTTAAATGAGCGACTAGGAGAAATTATATAACAACATTTTACTCTTGAATCTTCATTTTCTTGAATTGACTGATAGATTTTTCTTTAATGTTTTATGCTTAGTGAAATTTTGGATTGAAAACTTTTGATATTGATATAATCTGTGTTTCTATTATATACGGGTTTTTATAGCGAGAAGTCATATTTGATACTTTAAATGAGCGACTAGGAGAAATTATATAACAAAATTTTACTCTTTATTCTTCATTTTCTCGAATTGACAGTTAGATTTTTCTTTAATGTTTTATGCTTAGTGAAATTTTGGATTGAAAACTTTTGATATTGATATAATCTGTGTTTCTATTATATACGGGTTTTTATAGCGAGAAGTCATATTTGATACTTTAAATGAGCGACTAGGAGAAATTATATAACAAATTTTTACTCTTGAATCTTCATTTTCTCGAATTGACAGATAGATTTTTCTTTGTGGTTTTATGCTTAGTGAAATTTTGGATTGAAAACTTTTGATATTGATATAATCTGTGTTTCTCTTATATACGGGTTTTTATAGCGAGAAGTCATATTTGATACTTTAAATGAGCGACTAGGAGAAATTATATAACAAATTTTTACTCTTGAATCTTCATTTTCTCGAATTGATAGATAGATTTTTCTTTGTGGTTTTATGCTTAGTGAAATTTTGGATTGAAAACTTTTGATATTGATATAATCTGTGTTTCTCTTATATACGGGTTTTTATAGCGAGAAGTCATATTTGATACTTTAAATGAGCGACTAGGAGAAATTATATAACAACATTTTACTCTTGAATCTTCATTTTCTCGAATTGACAGTTAGATTTTTCTTTAATGTTTTATGCTTAGTGAAATTTTGGATTGAAAACTTTTGATATTGATATAATCTGTGTTTCTCTTATATACGGGTTTTTATAGCGAGAAGTCATATTTGATACTTTAAATGAGCGACTAGGAGAAATTATATAACAACATTTTACTCTTGAATCTTCATTTTCTCGAATTGACAGTTAGATTTTTCTTTAATGTTTTATGCTTAGTGAAATTTTGGATTGAAAACTTTTGATATTGATATAATCTGTGTTTCTCTTATATACGGGTTTTTATAGCGAGAAGTCATATTTGATACTTTAAATGAGCGACTAGGAGAAATTATATAACAACATTTTACTCTTGAATCTTCATTTTCTCGAATTGACAGTTAGATTTTTCTTTAATGTTTTATGCTTAGTGAAATTTTGGATTGAAAACTTTTGATATTGATATAATCTGTGTTTCTATTATATACGGGTTTTTTTAGCGAGAAGTCATATTTGATACTTTAAATGAGCGACTAGGAGAAATTATATAACAACATTTTACTCTTGAATCTTCATTTTCTCGAATTGACAGTTAGATTTTTCTTTAATGTTTTATGCTTAGTGAAATTTTGGATTGAAAACTTTTGATATTGATATAATCTGTGTTTCTATTATATACGGGTTTTTATAGAGGGAAGTCATATTTGATACTTTAAATGAGCGACTAGGAGAAATTATATAACAAAATTTTACTCTTGAATCTTCATTTTCTCGAATTGACAGTTAGATTTTTCTTTGTGGTTTTATGCTTAGTGAAATTTTGGATTGAAAACTTTTGATATTGATATAATCTGTGTTTCTCTTATATACGGGTTTTTATAGCGAGAAGTCATCTTTGATACTTTAAATGAGCGACTAGGAGAAATTATATAACAAATTTTTACTCTTGAATCTTCATTTTCTCGAATTGACAGATAGATTTTTCTTTGTGGTTTTATGCTTAGTGAAATTTTGGATTGAAAACTTTTGATATTGATATAATCTGTGTTTCTCTTATATACGGGTTTTTATAGCGAGAAGTCATATTTGATACTTTAAATGAGCGACTAGGAGAAATTATATAACAAATTTTTACTCTTGAATCTTCATTTTCTCGAATTGACAGATAGATTTTTCTTTGTGGTTTTATGCTTAGTGAAATTTTGGATTGAAAACTTTTGATATTGATATAATCTGTGTTTCTCTTATATACGGGTTTTTATAGCGAGAAGTCATATTTGATACTTTAAATGAGCGACTAGGAGAAATTATATAACAAATTTTTACTCTTGAATCTTCATTTTCTCGAATTGACAGATAGATTTTTCTTTGTGGTTTTATGCTTAGTGAAATTTTGGATTGAAAACTTTTGATATTGATATAATCTGTGTTTCTCTTATATACGGGTTTTTATAGCGAGAAGTCATATTTGATACTTTAAATGAGCGACTAGGAGAAATTATATAACAAATTTTTACTCTTGAATCTTCATTTTCTCGAATTGACAGTTAGATTTTTCTTTAATGTTTTATGCTTAGTGAAATTTTGGATTGAAAACTTTTGATATTGATATAATCTGTGTTTCTATTATATACGGGTTTTTATAGCGAGAAGTCATATTTGATACTTTAAATGAGCGACTAGGAGAAATTATATAACAAATTTTTACTCTTGAATCTTCATTTTCTCGAATTGACAGATAGATTTTTCTTTGTGGTTTTATGCTTAGTGAAATTTTGGATTGAAAACTTTTGATATTGATATAATCTGTGTTTCTCTTATATACGGGTTTTTATAGCGAGAAGTCATATTTGATACTTTAAATGAGCGACTAGGAGAAATTATATAACAAATTTTTACTCTTGAATCTTCATTTTCTCGAATTGACAGTTAGATTTTTCTTTAATGTTTTATGCTTAGTGAAATTTTGGATTGAAAACTTTTGATATTGATATAATCTGTGTTTCTCTTATATACGGGTTTTTATAGCGAGAAGTCATATTTGATACTTTAAATGAGCGACTAGGAGAAATTATATAACAAAATTTTACTCTTGAATCTTCATTTTCTCGAATTAACAGTTAGATTTTTCTTTAATGTTTTATGCTTAGTGAAATTTTGGATTGAAAACTTTTGATATTGATATAATCTGTGTTTCTCTTATATACGGGTTTTTATAGCGAGAAGTCATATTTGATACTTTAAATGAGCGACTAGGAGAAATTATATAACAAATTTTTACTCTTGAATCTTCATTTTCTCGAATTGACAGTTAGATTTTTCTTTAATGTTTTATGCTTAGTGAAATTTTGGATTGAAAACTTTTGATATTGATATAATCTGTGTTTCTCTTATATACGGGTTTTTATAGCGAGAAGTCATATTTGATACTTTAAATGAGCGACTAGGAGAAATTATATAACAACATTTTACTCTTGAATCTTCATTTTCTTGAATTGACTGATAGATTTTTCTTTAATGTTTTATGCTTAGTGAAATTTTGGATTGAAAACTTTTGATATTGATATAATCTGTGTTTCTATTATATACGGGTTTTTATAGCGAGAAGTCATATTTGATACTTTAAATGAGCGACTAGGAGAAATTATATAACAAAATTTTACTCTTTATTCTTCATTTTCTCGAATTGACAGTTAGATTTTTCTTTAATGTTTTATGCTTAGTGAAATTTTGGATTGAAAACTTTTGATATTGATATAATCTGTGTTTCTATTATATACGGGTTTTTATAGCGAGAAGTCATATTTGATACTTTAAATGAGCGACTAGGAGAAATTATATAACAAATTTTTACTCTTGAATCTTCATTTTCTCGAATTGACAGATAGATTTTTCTTTGTGGTTTTATGCTTAGTGAAATTTTGGATTGAAAACTTTTGATATTGATATAATCTGTGTTTCTCTTATATACGGGTTTTTATAGCGAGAAGTCATATTTGATACTTTAAATGAGCGACTAGGAGAAATTATATAACAAATTTTTACTCTTGAATCTTCATTTTCTCGAATTGACAGATAGATTTTTCTTTGTGGTTTTATGCTTAGTGAAATTTTGGATTGAAAACTTTTGATATTGATATAATCTGTGTTTCTCTTATATACGGGTTTTTATAGCGAGAAGTCATATTTGATACTTTAAATGAGCGACTAGGAGAAATTATATAACAACATTTTACTCTTGAATCTTCATTTTCTCGAATTGACAGTTAGATTTTTCTTTAATGTTTTATGCTTAGTGAAATTTTGGATTGAAAACTTTTGATATTGATATAATCTGTGTTTCTCTTATATACGGGTTTTTATAGCGAGAAGTCATATTTGATACTTTAAATGAGCGACTAGGAGAAATTATATAACAACATTTTACTCTTGAATCTTCATTTTCTCGAATTGACAGTTAGATTTTTCTTTAATGTTTTATGCTTAGTGAAATTTTGGATTGAAAACTTTTGATATTGATATAATCTGTGTTTCTCTTATATACGGGTTTTTATAGCGAGAAGTCATATTTGATACTTTAAATGAGCGACTAGGAGAAATTATATAACAACATTTTACTCTTGAATCTTCATTTTCTCGAATTGACAGTTAGATTTTTCTTTAATGTTTTATGCTTAGTGAAATTTTGGATTGAAAACTTTTGATATTGATATAATCTGTGTTTCTATTATATACGGGTTTTTTTAGCGAGAAGTCATATTTGATACTTTAAATGAGCGACTAGGAGAAATTATATAACAACATTTTACTCTTGAATCTTCATTTTCTCGAATTGACAGTTAGATTTTTCTTTAATGTTTTATGCTTATTGAAATTTTGGATTGAAAACTTTTGATATTGATATAATCTGTGTTTCTATTATATACGGGTTTTTATAGAGGGAAGTCATATTTGATACTTTAAATGAGCGACTAGGAGAAATTATATAACAAAATTTTACTCTTGAATCTTCATTTTCTCGAATTGACAGTTAGATTTTTCTTTGTGGTTTTATGCTTAGTGAAATTTTGGATTGAAAACTTTTGATATTGATATAATCTGTGTTTCTCTTATATACGGGTTTTTATAGCGAGAAGTCATCTTTGATACTTTAAATGAGCGACTAGGAGAAATTATATAACAAATTTTTACTCTTGAATCTTCATTTTCTCGAATTGACAGATAGATTTTTCTTTGTGGTTTTATGCTTAGTGAAATTTTGGATTGAAAACTTTTGATATTGATATAATCTGTGTTTCTCTTATATACGGGTTTTTATAGCGAGAAGTCATATTTGATACTTTAAATGAGCGACTAGGAGAAATTATATAACAAATTTTTACTCTTGAATCTTCATTTTCTCGAATTGACAGTTAGATTTTTCTTTAATGTTTTATGCTTAGTGAAATTTTGGATTGAAAACTTTTGATATTGATATAATCTGTGTTTCTATTATATACGGGTTTTTATAGCGAGAAGTCATATTTGATACTTTAAATGAGCGACTAGGAGAAATTATATAACAAATTTTTACTCTTGAATCTTCATTTTCTCGAATTGACAGATAGATTTTTCTTTGTGGTTTTATGCTTAGTGAAATTTTGGATTGAAAACTTTTGATATTGATATAATCTGTGTTTCTCTTATATACGGGTTTTTATAGCGAGAAGTCATATTTGATACTTTAAATGAGCGACTAGGAGAAATTATATAACAAATTTTTACTCTTGAATCTTCATTTTCTCGAATTGACAGATAGATTTTTCTTTGTGGTTTTATGCTTAGTGAAATTTTGGATTGAAAACTTTTGATATTGATATAATCTGTGTTTCTCTTATATACGGGTTTTTATAGCGAGAAGTCATATTTGATACTTTAAATGAGCGACTAGGAGAAATTATATAACAAATTTTTACTCTTGAATCTTCATTTTCTCGAATTGACAGTTAGATTTTTCTTTAATGTTTTATGCTTAGTGAAATTTTGGATTGAAAACTTTTGATATTGATATAATCTGTGTTTCTCTTATATACGGGTTTTTATAGCGAGAAGTCATATTTGATACTTTAAATGAGCGACTAGGAGAAATTATATAACAAATTTTTACTCTTGAATCTTCATTTACTCGAATTGACAGTTAGATTTTTCTTTAATGTTTTATGCTTAGTGAAATTTTGGATTGAAAACTTTTGATATTGATATAATCTGTGTTTCTCTTATATACGGGTTTTTATAGCGAGAAGTCATATTTGATACTTTAAATGAGCGACTAGGAGAAATTATATAACAAAATTTTACTCTTGAATCTTCATTTTCTCGAATTAACAGTTAGATTTTTCTTTAATGTTTTATGCTTAGTGAAATTTTGGATTGAAAACTTTTGATATTGATATAATCTGTGTTTCTCTTATATACGGGTTTTTATAGCGAGAAGTCATATTTGATACTTTAAATGAGCGACTAGGAGAAATTATATAACAAATTTTTACTCTTGAATCTTCATTTTCTCGAATTGACAGTTAGATTTTTCTTTAATGTTTTATGCTTAGTGAAATTTTGGATTGAAAACTTTTGATATTGATATAATCTGTGTTTCTCTTATATACGGGTTTTTATAGCGAGAAGTCATATTTGATACTTTAAATGAGCGACTAGGAGAAATTATATAACAACATTTTACTCTTGAATCTTCATTTTCTTGAATTGACTGATAGATTTTTCTTTAATGTTTTATGCTTAGTGAAATTTTGGATTGAAAACTTTTGATATTGATATAATCTGTGTTTCTATTATATACGGGTTTTTATAGCGAGAAGTCATATTTGATACTTTAAATGAGCGACTAGGAGAAATTATATAACAAAATTTTACTCTTTATTCTTTATTTTCTCGAATTGACAGTTAGATTTTTCTTTAATGTTTTATGCTTAGTGAAATTTTGGATTGAAAACTTTTGATATTGATATAATCTGTGTTTCTATTATATACGGGTTTTTATAGCGAGAAGTCATATTTGATACTTTAAATGAGCGACTAGGAGAAATTATATAACAAACTTTTACTCTTGAATCTTCATTTTCTCGAATTGACAGATAGATTTTTCTTTGTGGTTTTATGCTTAGTGAAATTTTGGATTGAAAACTTTTGATATTGATATAATCTGTGTTTCTCTTATATACGGGTTTTTATAGCGAGAAGTCATATTTGATACTTTAAATGAGCGACTAGGAGAAATTATATAACAAATTTTTACTCTTGAATCTTCATTTTCTCGAATTGACAGATAGATTTTTCTTTGTGGTTTTATGCTTAGTGAAATTTTGGATTGAAAACTTTTGATATTGATATAATCTGTGTTTCTCTTATATACGGGTTTTTATAGCGAGAAGTCATATTTGATACTTTAAATGAGCGACTAGGAGAAATTATATAACAACATTTTACTCTTGAATCTTCATTTTCTCGAATTGACAGTTAGATTTTTCTTTAATGTTTTATGCTTAGTGAAATTTTGGATTGAAAACTTTTGATATTGATATAATCTGTGTTTCTCTTATATACGGGTTTTTATAGCGAGAAGTCATATTTGATACTTTAAATGAGCGACTAGGAGAAATTATATAACAACATTTTACTCTTGAATCTTCATTTTCTCGAATTGACAGTTAGATTTTTCTTTAATGTTTTATGCTTAGTGAAATTTTGGATTGAAAACTTTTGATATTGATATAATCTGTGTTTCTATTATATACGGGTTTTTTTAGCGAGAAGTCATATTTGATACTTTAAATGAGCGACTAGGAGAAATTATATAACAACATTTTACTCTTGAATCTTCATTTTCTCGAATTGACAGTTAGATTTTTCTTTAATGTTTTATGCTTATTGAAATTTTGGATTGAAAACTTTTGATATTGATATAATCTGTGTTTCTATTATATACGGGTTTTTATAGAGGGAAGTCATATTTGATACTTTAAATGAGCGACTAGGAGAAATTATATAACAAAATTTTACTCTTGAATCTTCATTTTCTCGAATTGACAGTTAGATTTTTCTTTGTGGTTTTATGCTTAGTGAAATTTTGGATTGAAAACTTTTGATATTGATATAATCTGTGTTTCTCTTATATACGGGTTTTTATAGCGAGAAGTCATCTTTGATACTTTAAATGAGCGACTAGGAGAAATTATATAACAAATTTTTACTCTTGAATCTTCATTTTCTCGAATTGACAGATAGATTTTTCTTTGTGGTTTTATGCTTAGTGAAATTTTGGATTGAAAACTTTTGATATTGATATAATCTGTGTTTCTCTTATATACGGGTTTTTATAGCGAGAAGTCATATTTGATACTTTAAATGAGCGACTAGGAGAAATTATATAACAAATTTTTACTCTTGAATCTTCATTTTCTCGAATTGACAGTTAGATTTTTCTTTAATGTTTTATGCTTAGTGAAATTTTGGATTGAAAACTTTTGATATTGATATAATCTGTGTTTCTATTATATACGGGTTTTTATAGCGAGAAGTCATATTTGATACTTTAAATGAGCGACTAGGAGAAATTATATAACAAATTTTTACTCTTGAATCTTCATTTTCTCGAATTGACAGATAGATTTTTCTTTGTGGTTTTATGCTTAGTGAAATTTTGGATTGAAAACTTTTGATATTGATATAATCTGTGTTTCTCTTATATACGGGTTTTTATAGCGAGAAGTCATATTTGATACTTTAAATGAGCGACTAGGAGAAATTATATAACAAATTTTTACTCTTGACTCTTCATTTTCTCGAATTGACAGATAGATTTTTCTTTGTGGTTTTATGCTTAGTGAAATTTTGGATTGAAAACTTTTGATATTGATATAATCTGTGTTTCTCTTATATACGGGTTTTTATAGCGAGAAGTCATATTTGATACTTTAAATGAGCGACTAGGAGAAATTATATAACAAATTTTTACTCTTGAATCTTCATTTTCTCGAATTGACAGTTAGATTTTTCTTTAATGTTTTATGCTTAGTGAAATTTTGGATTGAAAACTTTTGATATTGATATAATCTGTGTTTCTCTTATATACGGGTTTTTATAGCGAGAAGTCATATTTGATACTTTAAATGAGCGACTAGGAGAAATTATATAACAAATTTTTACTCTTGAATCTTCATTTTCTCGAATTGACAGATAGATTTTTCTTTGTGGTTTTATGCTTAGTGAAATTTTGGATTGAAAACTTTTGATATTGATATAATCTGTGTTTCTCTTATATACGGGTTTTTATAGCGAGAAGTCATATTTGATACTTTAAATGAGCGACTAGGAGAAATTATATAACAAATTTTTACTCTTGAATCTTCATTTTCTCGAATTGACAGTTAGATTTTTCTTTAATGTTTTATGCTTAGTGAAATTTTGGATTGAAAACTTTTGATATTGATATAATCTGTGTTTCTCTTATATACGGGTTTTTATAGCGAGAAGTCATATTTGATACTTTAAATGAGCGACTAGGAGAAATTATATAACAACATTTTACTCTTGAATCTTCATTTTCTTGAATTGACTGATAGATTTTTCTTTAATGTTTTATGCTTAGTGAAATTTTGGATTGAAAACTTTTGATATTGATATAATCTGTGTTTCTATTATATACGGGTTTTTATAGCGAGAAGTCATATTTGATACTTTAAATGAGCGACTAGGAGAAATTATATAACAAAATTTTACTCTTTATTCTTCATTTTCTCGAATTGACAGTTAGATTTTTCTTTAATGTTTTATGCTTAGTGAAATTTTGGATTGAAAACTTTTGATATTGATATAATCTGTGTTTCTATTATATACGGGTTTTTATAGCGAGAAGTCATATTTGATACTTTAAATGAGCGACTAGGAGAAATTATATAACAAATTTTTACTCTTGAATCTTCATTTTCTCGAATTGACCGATAGATTTTTCTTTGTGGTTTTATGCTTAGTGAAATTTTGGATTGAAAACTTTTGATATTGATATAATCTGTGTTTCTCTTATATACGGGTTTTTATAGCGAGAAGTCATATTTGATACTTTAAATGAGCGACTAGGAGAAATTATATAACAAATTTTTACTCTTGAATCTTCATTTTCTCGAATTGACAGATAGATTTTTCTTTGTGGTTTTATGCTTAGTGAAATTTTGGATTGAAAACTTTTGATATTGATATAATCTGTGTTTCTCTTATATACGGGTTTTTATAGCGAGAAGTCATATTTGATACTTTAAATGAGCGACTAGGAGAAATTATATAACAACATTTTACTCTTGAATCTTCATTTTCTCGAATTGACAGTTAGATTTTTCTTTAATGTTTTATGCTTAGTGAAATTTTGGATTGAAAACTTTTGATATTGATATAATCTGTGTTTCTCTTATATACGGGTTTTTATAGCGAGAAGTCATATTTGATACTTTAAATGAGCGACTAGGAGAAATTATATAACAACATTTTACTCTTGAATCTTCATTTTCTCGAATTGACAGTTAGATTTTTCTTTAATGTTTTATGCTTAGTGAAATTTTGGATTGAAAACTTTTGATATTGATATAATCTGTGTTTCTCTTATATACGGGTTTTTATAGCGAGAAGTCATATTTGATACTTTAAATGAGCGACTAGGAGAAATTATATAACAACATTTTACTCTTGAATCTTCATTTTCTCGAATTGACAGTTAGATTTTTCTTTAATGTTTTATGCTTAGTGAAATTTTGGATTGAAAACTTTTGATATTGATATAATCTGTGTTTCTATTATATACGGGTTTTTTTAGCGAGAAGTCATATTTGATACTTTAAATGAGCGACTAGGAGAAATTATATAACAACATTTTACTCTTGAATCTTCATTTTCTCGAATTGACAGTTAGATTTTTCTTTAATGTTTTATGCTTAGTGAAATTTTGGATTGAAAACTTTTGATATTGATATAATCTGTGTTTCTATTATATACGGGTTTTTATAGAGGGAAGTCATATTTGATACTTTAAATGAGCGACTAGGAGAAATTATATAACAAAATTTTACTCTTGAATCTTCATTTTCTCGAATTGACAGTTAGATTTTTCTTTGTGGTTTTATGCTTAGTGAAATTTTGGATTGAAAACTTTTGATATTGATATAATCTGTGTTTCTCTTATATACGGGTTTTTATAGCGAGAAGTCATCTTTGATACTTTAAATGAGCGACTAGGAGAAATTATATAACAAATTTTTACTCTTGAATCTTCATTTTCTCGAATTGACAGATAGATTTTTCTTTGTGGTTTTATGCTTAGTGAAATTTTGGATTGAAAACTTTTGATATTGATATAATCTGTGTTTCTCTTATATACGGGTTTTTATAGCGAGAAGTCATATTTGATACTTTAAATGAGCGACTAGGAGAAATTATATAACAAATTTTTACTCTTGAATCTTCATTTTCTCGAATTGACAGATAGATTTTTCTTTGTGGTTTTATGCTTAGTGAAATTTTGGATTGAAAACTTTTGATATTGATATAATCTGTGTTTCTCTTATATACGGGTTTTTATAGCGAGAAGTCATATTTGATACTTTAAATGAGCGACTAGGAGAAATTATATAACAAATTTTTACTCTTGAATCTTCATTTTCTCGAATTGACAGATAGATTTTTCTTTGTGGTTTTATGCTTAGTGAAATTTTGGATTGAAAACTTTTGATATTGATATAATCTGTGTTTCTCTTATATACGGGTTTTTATAGCGAGAAGTCATATTTGATACTTTAAATGAGCGACTAGGAGAAATTATATAACAAATTTTTACTCTTGAATCTTCATTTTCTCGAATTGACAGATAGATTTTTCTTTGTGGTTTTATGCTTAGTGAAATTTTGGATTGAAAACTTTTGATATTGATATAATCTGTGTTTCTCTTATATACGGGTTTTTATAGCGAGAAGTCATCTTTGATACTTTAAATGAGCGACTAGGAGAAATTATATAACAACATTTTACTCTTGAATCTTCATTTTCTCGAATTGACAGTTAGATTTTTCTTTAATGTTTTATGCTTAGTGAAATTTTGGATTGAAAACTTTTGATATTGATATAATCTGTGTTTCTCTTATATACGGGTTTTTATAGCGAGAAGTCATATTTGATACTTTAAATGAGCGACTAGGAGAAATTATATAACAAATTTTTACTCTTGAATCTTCATTTTCTCGAATTGACAGATAGATTTTTCTTTGTGGTTTTATGCTTAGTGAAATTTTGGATTGAAAACTTTTGATATTGATATAATCTGTGTTTCTCTTATATACGGGTTTTTATAGCGAGAAGTCATATTTGATACTTTAAATGAGCGACTAGGAGAAATTATATAACAAATTTTTACTCTTGAATCTTCATTTTCTCGAATTGACAGATAGATTTTTCTTTGTGGTTTTATGCTTAGTGAAATTTTGGATTGAAAACTTTTGATATTGATATAATCTGTGTTTCTCTTATATACGGGTTTTTATAGCGAGAAGTCATATTTGATACTTTAAATGAGCGACTAGGAGAAATTATATAACAAATTTTTACTCTTGAATCTTCATTTTCTCGAATTGACAGATAGATTTTTCTTTGTGGTTTTATGCTTAGTGAAATTTTGGATTGAAAACTTTTGATATTGATATAATCTGTGTTTCTCTTATATACGGGTTTTTATAGCGAGAAGTCATATTTGATACTTTAAATGAGCGACTAGGAGAAATTATATAACAACATTTTACTCTTGAATCTTCATTTTCTCGAATTGACAGTTAGATTTTTCTTTAATGTTTTATGCTTAGTGAAATTTTGGATTGAAAACTTTTGATATTGATATAATCTGTGTTTCTCTTATATACGGGTTTTTATAGCGAGAAGTCATATTTGATACTTTAAATGAGCGACTAGGAGAAATTATATAACAAATTTTTACTCTTGAATCTTCATTTTCTCGAATTGACAGATAGATTTTTCTTTGTGGTTTTATGCTTAGTGAAATTTTGGATTGAAAACTTTTGATATTGATATAATCTGTGTTTCTCTTATATACGGGTTTTTATAGCGAGAAGTCATCTTTGATACTTTAAATGAGCGACTAGGAGAAATTATATAACAACATTTTACTCTTGAATCTTCATTTTCTCGAATTGACAGTTAGATTTTTCTTTGTGGTTTTATGCTTAGTGAAATTTTGGATTGAAAACTTTTGATATTGATATAATCTGTGTTTCTCTTATATACGGGTTTTTATAGCGAGAAGTCATATTTGATACTTAAAATGAGCGACTAGGAGAAAATATATAACAAATTTTTACTCTTGAATCTTCATTTTCTCGAATTGACAGATAGATTTTTCTTTGTGGTTTTATGCTTAGTGAAATTTTGGATTGAAAACTTTTGATATTGATATAATCTGTGTTTCTCTTATATACGGGTTTTTATAGCGAGAAGTCATATTTGATACTTTAAATGAGCGACTAGGAGAAATTATATAACAAATTTTTAATCTTGAATCTTCATTTTCTCGAATTGACAGATAGATTTTTCTTTGTGGTTTTATGCTTAGTGAAATTTTGGATTGAAAACTTTTGATATTGATATAATCTGTTTTTCTCTTATATACGGGTTTTTATAGCGAGAAGTCATCTTTGATACTTTAAATGAGCGACTAGGAGAAATTATATAACAACATTTTACTCTTGAATCTTCATTTTCTCGAATTGACAGTTAGATTTTTCTTTAATGTTTTATGCTTAGTGAAATTTTGGATTGAAAACTTTTGATATTGATATAATCTGTGTTTCTCTTATATACGGGTTTTTATAGCGAGAAGTCATATTTGATACTTTAAATGAGCGACTAGGAGAAATTATATAACAAATTTTTACTCTTGAATCTTCATTTTCTCGAATTGACAGATAGATTTTTCTTTGTGGTTTTATGCTTAGTGAAATTTTGGATTGAAAACTTTTGATATTGATATAATCTGTGTTTCTCTTATATACGGGTTTTTATAGCGAGAAGTCATATTTGATACTTTAAATGAGCGACTAGGAGAAATTATATAACAAATTTTTACTCTTGAATCTTCATTTTCTCGAATTGACAGATAGATTTTTCTTTGTGGTTTTATGCTTAGTGAAATTTTGGATTGAAAACTTTTGATATTGATATAATCTGTGTTTCTCTTATATACGGGTTTTTATAGCGAGAAGTCATATTTGATACTTTAAATGAGCGACTAGGAGAAATTATATAACAAATTTTTACTCTTGAATCTTCATTTTCTCGAATTGACAGATAGATTTTTCTTTGTGGTTTTATGCTTAGTGAAATTTTGGATTGAAAACTTTTGATATTGATATAATCTGTGTTTCTCTTATATACGGGTTTTTATAGCGAGAAGTCATATTTGATACTTTAAATGAGCGACTAGGAGAAATTATATAACAACATTTTACTCTTGAATCTTCATTTTCTCGAATTGACAGTTAGATTTTTCTTTAATGTTTTATGCTTAGTGAAATTTTGGATTGAAAACTTTTGATATTGATATAATCTGTGTTTCTCTTATATACGGGTTTTTATAGCGAGAAGTCATATTTGATACTTTAAATGAGCGACTAGGAGAAATTATATAACAACATTTTACTCTTGAATCTTCATTTTCTCGAATTGACAGTTAGATTTTTCTTTAATGCTTTATGCTTAGTGAAATTTTGGATTGAAAACTTTTGATATTGATATAATCTGTGTTTCTCTTATATACGGGTTTTTATAGCGAGAAGTCATATTTGATACTTTAAATGAGCGACTAGGAGAAATTATATAACAACATTTTACTCTTGAATCTTCATTTTCTCGAATTGACAGTTAGATTTTTCTTTAATGTTTTATGCTTAGTGAAATTTTGGATTGAAAACTTTTGATATTGATATAATCTGTGTTTCTCTTATATACGGGTTTTTATAGCGAGAAGTCATATTTGATACTTTAAATGAGCGACTAGGAGAAATTATATAACAACATTTTACTCTTGAATCTTAATTTTCTTGAATTGACTGATAGATTTTTCTTTAATGTTTTATGCTTAGTGAAATTTTGGATTGAAAACTTTTGATATTGATATAATCTGTGTTTCTCTTATATACGGGTTTTTATAGCGAGAAGTCATTTTTGATACTTTAAATGAGCGACTAGGAGAAATTATATAACAACATTTTACTCTTGAATCTTCATTTTCTCGAATTGACAGTTAGATTTTTCTTTAATGTTTTATGCTTAGTGAAATTTTGGATTGAAAACTTTTGATATTGATATAATCTGTGTTTCTCTTATATACGGGTTTTTATAGCGAGAAGTCATATTTGATACTTTAAATGAGCGACTAGGAGAAATTATATAACAACATTTTACTCTTGAATCTTAATTTTCTTGAATTGACTGATAGATTTTTCTTTAATGTTTTATGCTTAGTGAAATTTTGGATTGAAAACTTTTGATATTGATATAATCTGTGTTTCTCTTATATACGGGTTTTTATAGCGAGAAGTCATTTTTGATACTTTAAATGAGCGACTAGGAGAAATTATATAACAACATTTTACTCTTGAATCTTCATTTTCTCGAATTGACAGTTAGATTTTTCTTTAATGTTTTATGCTTAGTGAAATTTTGGATTGAAAACTTTTGATATTGATATAATCTGTGTTTCTATTATATACGGGTTTTTTTAGCGAGAAGTCATATTTGATACTTTAAATGAGCGACTAGGAGAAATTATATAACAAATTTTTACTCTTGAATCTTCATTTTCTCGAATTGACAGATAGATTTTTCTTTGTGGTTTTATGCTTAGTGAAATTTTGGATTGAAAACTTTTGATATTGATATAATCTGTGTTTCTCTTATATACGGGTTTTTATAGCGAGAAGTCATATTTGATACTTTAAATGAGCGACTAGGAGAAATTATATAACAACATTTTACTCTTGAATCTTCATTTTCTCGAATTGACAGTTAGATTTTTCTTTAATGTTTTATGCTTAGTGAAATTTTGGATTGAAAACTTTTGATATTGATATAATCTGTGTTTCTCTTATATACGGGTTTTTATAGCGAGAAGTCATATTTGATACTTTAAATGAGCGACTAGGAGAAATTATATAACAACATTTTACTCTTGAATCTTCATTTTCTCGAATTGACAGTTAGATTTTTCTTTAATGTTTTATGCTTAGTGAAATTTTGGATTGAAAACTTTTGATATTGATATAATCTGTGTTTCTCTTATATACGGGTTTTTATAGCGAGAAGTCATATTTGATACTTTAAATGAGCGACTAGGAGAAATTATATAACAACATTTTACTCTTGAATCTTAATTTTCTTGAATTGACTGATAGATTTTTCTTTAATGTTTTATGCTTAGTGAAATTTTGGATTGAAAACTTTTGATATTGATATAATCTGTGTTTCTCTTATATACGGGTTTTTATAGCGAGAAGTCATTTTTGATACTTTAAATGAGCGACTAGGAGAAATTATATAACAACATTTTACTCTTGAATCTTCATTTTCTCGAATTGACAGTTAGATTTTTCTTTAATGTTTTATGCTTAGTGAAATTTTGGATTGAAAACTTTTGATATTGATATAATCTGTGTTTCTATTATATACGGGTTTTTTTAGCGAGAAGTCATATTTGATACTTTAAATGAGCGACTAGGAGAAATTATATAACAAATTTTTACTCTTGAATCTTCATTTTCTCGAATTGACAGATAGATTTTTCTTTGTGGTTTTATGCTTAGTGAAATTTTGGATTGAAAACTTTTGATATTGATATAATCTGTGTTTCTCTTATATACGGGTTTTTATAGCGAGAAGTCATATTTGATACTTTAAATGAGCGACTAGGAGAAATTATATAACAACATTTTACTCTTGAATCTTCATTTTCTCGAATTGACAGTTAGATTTTTCTTTAATGTTTTATGCTTAGTGAAATTTTGGATTGAAAACTTTTGATATTGATATAATCTGTGTTTCTCTTATATACGGGTTTTTATAGCGAGAAGTCATATTTGATACTTTAAATGAGCGACTAGGAGAAATTATATAACAAATTTTTACTCTTGAATCTTCATTTTCTCGAATTGACAGATAGATTTTTCTTTGTGGTTTTATGCTTAGTGAAATTTTGGATTGAAAACTTTTGATATTGATATAATCTGTGTTTCTCTTATATACGGGTTTTTATAGCGAGAAGTCATATTTGATACTTTAAATGAGCGACTAGGAGAAATTTAATAACAACATTTTACTCTTTAATCTTCATTTTCTCGAATTGACAGTTAGATTTTTCTTTAATGTTTTATGCTTAGTGAAATTTTGGATTGAAAACTTTTGATATTGATATAATCTGTGTTTCTCTTATATACGGGTTTTTATAGCGAGAAGTCATATTTGATACTTTAAATGAGCGACTAGGAGAAATTATATAACAACATTTTACTCTTGAATCTTCATTTTCTCGAATTGACAGTTAGATTTTTCTTTAATGTTTTATGCTTAGTGAAATTTTGGATTGAAAACTTTTGATATTGATATAATCTGTGTTTCTCTTATATACGGGTTTTTATAGCGAGAAGTCATATTTGATACTTTAAATGAGCGACTAGGAGAAATTATATAACAACATTTTACTCTTGAATCTTCATTTTCTCGAATTGACAGTTAGATTTTTCTTTAATGTTTTATGCTTAGTGAAATTTTGGATTGAAAACTTTTGATATTGATATAATCTGTGTTTCTCTTATATACGGGTTTTTATAGCGAGAAGTCATATTTGATACTTTAAATGAGCGACTAGGAGAAATTATATAACAACATTTTACTCTTGAATCTTCATTTTCTCGAATTGACAGATAGATTTTTCTTTGTGGTTTTATGCTTAGTGAAATTTTGGATTGAAAACTTTTGATATTGATATAATCTGTGTTTCTCTTATATACGGGTTTTTATAGCGAGAAGTCATATTTGATACTTTAAATGAGCGACTAGGAGAAATTTAATAACAACATTTTACTCTTTAATCTTCATTTTCTCGAATTGACAGTTAGATTTTTCTTTGTGGTTTTATGCTTAGTGAAATTTTGGATTGAAAACTTTTGATATTGATATAATCTGTGTTTCTCTTATATACGGGTTTTTATAGCGAGAAGTCATATTTGATACTTTAAATGAGCGACTAGGAGAAATTATATAACAAATTTTTACTCTTGAATCTTCATTTTCTCGAATTGACAGATAGATTTTTCTTTGTGGTTTTATGCTTAGTGAAATTTTGGATTGAAAACTTTTGATATTGATATAATCTGTGTTTCTCTTATATACGGGTTTTTATAGCGAGAAGTCATATTTGATACTTTAAATGAGCGACTAGGAGAAATTATATAACAAATTTTTACTCTTGAATCTTCATTTTCTCGAATTGACAGTTAGATTTTTCTTTAATGTTTTATGCTTAGTGAAATTTTGGATTGAAAACTTTTGATATTGATATAATCTGTGTTTCTATTATATACGGGTTTTTATAGCGAGAAGTCATATTTGATACTTTAAATGAGCGACTAGGAGAAATTATATAACAAATTTTTACTCTTGAATCTTCATTTTCTCGAATTGACAGATAGATTTTTCTTTGTGGTTTTATGCTTAGTGAAATTTTGGATTGAAAACTTTTGATATTGATATAATCTGTGTTTCTCTTATATACGGGTTTTTATAGCGAGAAGTCATATTTGATACTTTAAATGAGCGACTAGGAGAAATTTAATAACAACATTTTACTCTTTAATCTTCATTTTCTCGAATTGACAGTTAGATTTTTCTTTGTGGTTTTATGCTTAGTGAAATTTTGGATTGAAAACTTTTGATATTGATATAATCTGTGTTTCTCTTATATACGGGTTTTTATAGCGAGAAGTCATATTTGATACTTTAAATGAGCGACTAGGAGAAATTTAATAACAACATTTTACTCTTTAATCTTCATTTTCTCGAATTGACAGTTAGATTTTTCTTTAATGTTTTATGCTTAGTGAAATTTTGGATTGAAAACTTTTGATATTGATATAATCTGTGTTTCTCTTATATACGGGTTTTTATAGCGAGAAGTCATATTTGATACTTTAAATGAGCGACTAGGAGAAATTATATAACAAATTTTTACTCTTGAATCTTCATTTTCTCGAATTGACAGTTAGATTTTTCTTTAATGTTTTATGCTTAGTGAAATTTTGGATTGAAAACTTTTGATATTGATATAATCTGTGTTTCTCTTATATACGGGTTTTTATAGCGAGAAGTCATATTTGATACTTTAAATGAGCGACTAGGAGAAATTTAATAACAACATTTTACTCTTGAATCTTCATTTTCTTGAATTGACTGATAGATTTTTCTTTAATGTTTTATGCTTAGTGAAATTTTGGATTGAAAACTTTTGATATTGATATAATCTGTGTTTCTATTATATACGGGTTTTTATAGCGAGAAGTCATATTTGATACTTTAAATGAGCGACTAGGAGAAATTATATAACAACATTTTACTCTTGAATCTTCATTTTCTCGAATTGACAGTTAGATTTTTCTTTAATGTTTTATGCTTAGTGAAATTTTGGATTGAAAACTTTTGATATTGATATAATCTGTGTTTCTCTTATATACGGGTTTTTATAGCGAGAAGTCATATTTGATACTTTAAATGAGCGACTAGGAGAAATTATATAACAACATTTTACTCTTGAATCTTAATTTTCTTGAATTGACTGATAGATTTTTCTTTAATGTTTTATGCTTAGTGAAATTTTGGATTGAAAACTTTTGATATTGATATAATCTGTGTTTCTCTTATATACGGGTTTTTATAGCGAGAAGTCATTTTTGATACTTTAAATGAGCGACTAGGAGAAATTTAATAACAACATTTTACTCTTTAATCTTCATTTTCTCGAATTGACAGTTAGATTTTTCTTTAATGTTTTATGCTTAGTGAAATTTTGGATTGAAAACTTTTGATATTGATATAATCTGTGTTTCTCTTATATACGGGTTTTTATAGCGAGAAGTCATATTTGATACTTTAAATGAGCGACTAGGAGAAATTTAATAACAACATTTTACTCTTTAATCTTCATTTTCTCGAATTGACAGTTAGATTTTTCTTTAATGTTTTATGCTTAGTGAAATTTTGGATTGAAAACTTTTGATATTGATATAATCTGTGTTTCTCTTATATACGGGTTTTTATAGCGAGAAGTCATATTTGATACTTTAAATGAGCGACTAGGAGAAATTTAATAACAACATTTTACTCTTGAATCTTCATTTTCTTGAATTGACTGATAGATTTTTCTTTAATGTTTTATGCTTAGTGAAATTTTGGATTGAAAACTTTTGATATTGATATAATCTGTGTTTCTATTATATACGGGTTTTTATAGCGAGAAGTCATATTTGATACTTTAAATGAGCGACTAGGAGAAATTATATAACAACATTTTACTCTTGAATCTTCATTTTCTCGAATTGACAGTTAGATTTTTCTTTAATGTTTTATGCTTAGTGAAATTTTGGATTGAAAACTTTTGATATTGATATAATCTGTGTTTCTCTTATATACGGGTTTTTATAGCGAGAAGTCATATTTGATACTTTAAATGAGCGACTAGGAGAAATTATATAACAACATTTTACTCTTGAATCTTAATTTTCTTGAATTGACTGATAGATTTTTCTTTAATGTTTTATGCTTAGTGAAATTTTGGATTGAAAACTTTTGATATTGATATAATCTGTGTTTCTCTTATATACGGGTTTTTATAGCGAGAAGTCATTTTTGATACTTTAAATGAGCGACTAGGAGAAATTATATAACAACATTTTACTCTTGAATCTTCATTTTCTCGAATTGACAGTTAGATTTTTCTTTAATGTTTTATGCTTAGTGAAATTTTGGATTGAAAACTTTTGATATTGATATAATCTGTGTTTCTATTATATACGGGTTTTTTTAGCGAGAAGTCATATTTGATACTTTAAATGAGCGACTAGGAGAAAATATATAACAAATTTTTACTCTTGAATCTTCATTTTCTCGAATTGACAGATAGATTTTTCTTTGTGGTTTTATGCTTAGTGAAATTTTGGATTGAAAACTTTTGATATTGATATAATCTGTGTTTCTCTTATATACGGGTTTTTATAGCGAGAAGTCATATTTGATACTTTAAATGAGCGACTAGGAGAAATTATATAACAACATTTTACTCTTGAATCTTCATTTTCTCGAATTGACAGTTAGATTTTTCTTTAATGTTTTATGCTTAGTGAAATTTTGGATTGAAAACTTTTGATATTGATATAATCTGTGTTTCTCTTATATACGGGTTTTTATAGCGAGAAGTCATATTTGATACTTTAAATGAGCGACTAGGAGAAATTATATAACAACATTTTACTCTTGAATCTTCATTTTCTCGAATTGACAGTTAGATTTTTCTTTAATGTTTTATGCTTAGTGAAATTTTGGATTGAAAACTTTTGATATTGATATAATCTGTGTTTCTCTTATATACGGGTTTTTATAGCGAGAAGTCATATTTGATACTTTAAATGAGCGACTAGGAGAAATTATATAACAACATTTTACTCTTGAATCTTCATTTTCTTGAATTGACTGATAGATTTTTCTTTAATGTTTTATGCTTAGTGAAATTTTGGATTGAAAACTTTTGATATTGATATAATCTGTGTTTCTCTTATATACGGGTTTTTATAGCGAGAAGTCATTTTTGATACTTTAAATGAGCGACTAGGAGAAATTATATAACAACATTTTACTCTTGAATCTTCATTTTCTCGAATTGACAGTTAGATTTTTCTTTAATGTTTTATGCTTAGTGAAATTTTGGATTGAAAACTTTTGATATTGATATAATCTGTGTTTCTATTATATACGGGTTTTTTTAGCGAGAAGTCATATTTGATACTTTAAATGAGCGACTAGGAGAAATTATATAACAAATTTTTACTCTTGAATCTTCATTTTCTCGAATTGACAGATAGATTTTTCTTTGTGGTTTTATGCTTAGTGAAATTTTGGATTGAAAACTTTTGATATTGATATAATCTGTGTTTCTCTTATATACGGGTTTTTATAGCGAGAAGTCATATTTGATACTTTAAATGAGCGACTAGGAGAAATTATATAACAAAATTTTACTCTTGAATCTTCATTTTCTCGAATTGACAGTTAGATTTTTCTTTAATGTTTTATGCTTAGTGAAATTTTGGATTGAAAACTTTTGATATTGATATAATCTGTGTTTCTCTTATATACGGGTTTTTATAGCGAGAAGTCATATTTGATACTTTAAATGAGCGACTAGGAGAAATTATATAACAACATTTTACTCTTGAATCTTCATTTTCTCGAATTGACAGTTAGATTTTTCTTTAATGTTTTATGCTTAGTGAAATTTTGGATTGAAAACTTTTGATATTGATATAATCTGTGTTTCTCTTATATACGGGTTTTTATAGCGAGAAGTCATATTTGATACTTTAAATGAGCGACTAGGAGAAATTATATAACAAAATTTTACTCTTGAATCTTCATTTTCTCGAATTGACAGTTAGATTTTTCTTTAATGTTTTATGCTTAGTGAAATTTTGGATTGAAAACTTTTGATATTGATATAATCTGTGTTTCTCTTATATACGGGTTTTTATAGCGAGAAGTCATATTTGATACTTTAAATGAGCGACTAGGAGAAATTATATAACAACATTTTACTCTTGAATCTTCATTTTCTCGAATTGACAGTTAGATTTTTCTTTAATGTTTTATGCTTAGTGAAATTTTGGATTGAAAACTTTTGATATTGATATAATCTGTGTTTCTATTATATACGGGTTTTTTTAGCGAGAAGTCATATTTGATACTTTAAATGAGCGACTAGGAGAAATTATATAACAAATTTTTACTCTTGAATCTTCATTTTCTCGAATTGACAGATAGATTTTTCTTTGTGGTTTTATGCTTAGTGAAATTTTGGATTGAAAACTTTTGATATTGATATAATCTGTGTTTCTCTTATATACGGGTTTTTATAGCGAGAAGTCATATTTGATACTTTAAATGAGCGACTAGGAGAAATTATATAACAACATTTTACTCTTGAATCTTCATTTTCTTGAATTGACTGATAGATTTTTCTTTAATGTTTTATGCTTAGTGAAATTTTGGATTGAAAACTTTTGATATTGATATAATCTGTGTTTCTCTTATATACGGGTTTTTATAGCGAGAAGTCATTTTTGATACTTTAAATGAGCGACTAGGAGAAATTATATAACAACATTTTACTCTTGAATCTTCATTTTCTCGAATTGACAGTTAGATTTTTCTTTAATGTTTTATGCTTAGTGAAATTTTGGATTGAAAACTTTTGATATTGATATAATCTGTGTTTCTATTATATACGGGTTTTTTTAGCGAGAAGTCATATTTGATACTTTAAATGAGCGACTAGGAGAAATTATATAACAACATTTTACTCTTGAATCTTCATTTTCTTGAATTGACTGATAGATTTTTCTTTAATGTTTTATGCTTAGTGAAATTTTGGATTGAAAACTTTTGATATTGATATAATCTGTGTTTCTCTTATATACGGGTTTTTATAGCGAGAAGTCATTTTTGATACTTTAAATGAGCGACTAGGAGAAATTATATAACAAAATTTTACTCTTGAATCTTCATTTTCTCGAATTGACAGTTAGATTTTTCTTTAATGTTTTATGCTTAGTGAAATTTTGGATTGAAAACTTTTGATATTGATATAATCTGTGTTTCTCTTATATACGGGTTTTTATAGCGAGAAGTCATATTTGATACTTTAAATGAGCGACTAGGAGAAATTATATAACAACATTTTACTCTTGAATCTTCATTTTCTCGAATTGACAGTTAGATTTTTCTTTAATGTTTTATGCTTAGTGAAATTTTGGATTGAAAACTTTTGATATTGATATAATCTGTGTTTCTCTTATATACGGGTTTTTATAGCGAGAAGTCATATTTGATACTTTAAATGAGCGACTAGGAGAAATTATATAACAAAATTTTACTCTTGAATCTTCATTTTCTCGAATTGACAGTTAGATTTTTCTTTAATGTTTTATGCTTAGTGAAATTTTGGATTGAAAACTTTTGATATTGATATAATCTGTGTTTCTCTTATATACGGGTTTTTATAGCGAGAAGTCATATTTGATACTTTAAATGAGCGACTAGGAGAAATTATATAACAACATTTTACTCTTGAATCTTCATTTTCTTGAATTGACTGATAGATTTTTCTTTAATGTTTTATGCTTAGTGAAATTTTGGATTGAAAACTTTTGATATTGATATAATCTGTGTTTCTCTTATATACGGGTTTTTATAGCGAGAAGTCATTTTTGATACTTTAAATGAGCGACTAGGAGAAATTATATAACAAAATTTTACTCTTGAATCTTCATTTTCTCGAATTGACAGTTAGATTTTTCTTTAATGTTTTATGCTTAGTGAAATTTTGGATTGAAAACTTTTGATATTGATATAATCTGTGTTTCTCTTATATACGGGTTTTTATAGCGAGAAGTCATATTTGATACTTTAAATGAGCGACTAGGAGAAATTATATAACAACATTTTACTCTTGAATCTTCATTTTCTCGAATTGACAGTTAGATTTTTCTTTAATGTTTTATGCTTAGTGAAATTTTGGATTGAAAACTTTTGATATTGATATAATCTGTGTTTCTCTTATATACGGGTTTTTATAGCGAGAAGTCATATTTGATACTTTAAATGAGCGACTAGGAGAAATTATATAACAACATTTTACTCTTGAATCTTCATTTTCTTGAATTGACTGATAGATTTTTCTTTAATGTTTTATGCTTAGTGAAATTTTGGATTGAAAACTTTTGATATTGATATAATCTGTGTTTCTCTTATATACGGGTTTTTATAGCGAGAAGTCATTTTTGATACTTTAAATGAGCGACTAGGAGAAATTATATAACAAAATTTTACTCTTGAATCTTCATTTTCTCGAATTGACAGTTAGATTTTTCTTTAATGTTTTATGCTTAGTGAAATTTTGGATTGAAAACTTTTGATATTGATATAATCTGTGTTTCTCTTATATACGGGTTTTTATAGCGAGAAGTCATATTTGATACTTTAAATGAGCGACTAGGAGAAATTATATAACAACATTTTACTCTTGAATCTTCATTTTCTCGAATTGACAGTTAGATTTTTCTTTAATGTTTTATGCTTAGTGAAATTTTGGATTGAAAACTTTTGATATTGATATAATCTGTGTTTCTCTTATATACGGGTTTTTATAGCGAGAAGTCATATTTGATACTTTAAATGAGCGACTAGGAGAAATTATATAACAAAATTTTACTCTTGAATCTTCATTTTCTCGAATTGACAGTTAGATTTTTCTTTAATGTTTTATGCTTAGTGAAATTTTGGATTGAAAACTTTTGATATTGATATAATCTGTGTTTCTCTTATATACGGGTTTTTATAGCGAGAAGTCATATTTGATACTTTAAATGAGCGACTAGGAGAAATTATATAACAACATTTTACTCTTGAATCTTCATTTTCTCGAATTGACAGTTAGATTTTTCTTTAATGTTTTATGCTTAGTGAAATTTTGGATTGAAAACTTTTGATATTGATATAATCTGTGTTTCTATTATATACGGGTTTTTTTAGCGAGAAGTCATATTTGATACTTTAAATGAGCGACTAGGAGAAATTATATAACAAATTTTTACTCTTGAATCTTCATTTTCTCGAATTGACAGATAGATTTTTCTTTGTGGTTTTATGCTTAGTGAAATTTTGGATTGAAAACTTTTGATATTGATATAATCTGTGTTTCTCTTATATACGGGTTTTTATAGCGAGAAGTCATATTTGATACTTTAAATGAGCGACTAGGAGAAATTATATAACAACATTTTACTCTTGAATCTTCATTTTCTTGAATTGACTGATAGATTTTTCTTTAATGTTTTATGCTTAGTGAAATTTTGGATTGAAAACTTTTGATATTGATATAATCTGTGTTTCTCTTATATACGGGTTTTTATAGCGAGAAGTCATTTTTGATACTTTAAATGAGCGACTAGGAGAAATTATATAACAACATTTTACTCTTGAATCTTCATTTTCTCGAATTGACAGTTAGATTTTTCTTTAATGTTTTATGCTTAGTGAAATTTTGGATTGAAAACTTTTGATATTGATATAATCTGTGTTTCTATTATATACGGGTTTTTTTAGCGAGAAGTCATATTTGATACTTTAAATGAGCGACTAGGAGAAATTATATAACAACATTTTACTCTTGAATCTTCATTTTCTTGAATTGACTGATAGATTTTTCTTTAATGTTTTATGCTTAGTGAAATTTTGGATTGAAAACTTTTGATATTGATATAATCTGTGTTTCTCTTATATACGGGTTTTTATAGCGAGAAGTCATTTTTGATACTTTAAATGAGCGACTAGGAGAAATTATATAACAAAATTTTACTCTTGAATCTTCATTTTCTCGAATTGACAGTTAGATTTTTCTTTAATGTTTTATGCTTAGTGAAATTTTGGATTGAAAACTTTTGATATTGATATAATCTGTGTTTCTCTTATATACGGGTTTTTATAGCGAGAAGTCATATTTGATACTTTAAATGAGCGACTAGGAGAAATTATATAACAACATTTTACTCTTGAATCTTCATTTTCTCGAATTGACAGTTAGATTTTTCTTTAATGTTTTATGCTTAGTGAAATTTTGGATTGAAAACTTTTGATATTGATATAATCTGTGTTTCTCTTATATACGGGTTTTTATAGCGAGAAGTCATATTTGATACTTTAAATGAGCGACTAGGAGAAATTATATAACAAAATTTTACTCTTGAATCTTCATTTTCTCGAATTGACAGTTAGATTTTTCTTTAATGTTTTATGCTTAGTGAAATTTTGGATTGAAAACTTTTGATATTGATATAATCTGTGTTTCTCTTATATACGGGTTTTTATAGCGAGAAGTCATATTTGATACTTTAAATGAGCGACTAGGAGAAATTATATAACAACATTTTACTCTTGAATCTTCATTTTCTTGAATTGACTGATAGATTTTTCTTTAATGTTTTATGCTTAGTGAAATTTTGGATTGAAAACTTTTGATATTGATATAATCTGTGTTTCTCTTATATACGGGTTTTTATAGCGAGAAGTCATTTTTGATACTTTAAATGAGCGACTAGGAGAAATTATATAACAAAATTTTACTCTTGAATCTTCATTTTCTCGAATTGACAGTTAGATTTTTCTTTAATGTTTTATGCTTAGTGAAATTTTGGATTGAAAACTTTTGATATTGATATAATCTGTGTTTCTCTTATATACGGGTTTTTATAGCGAGAAGTCATATTTGATACTTTAAATGAGCGACTAGGAGAAATTATATAACAACATTTTACTCTTGAATCTTCATTTTCTCGAATTGACAGTTAGATTTTTCTTTAATGTTTTATGCTTAGTGAAATTTTGGATTGAAAACTTTTGATATTGATATAATCTGTGTTTCTCTTATATACGGGTTTTTATAGCGAGAAGTCATATTTGATACTTTAAATGAGCGACTAGGAGAAATTATATAACAACATTTTACTCTTGAATCTTCATTTTCTTGAATTGACTGATAGATTTTTCTTTAATGTTTTATGCTTAGTGAAATTTTGGATTGAAAACTTTTGATATTGATATAATCTGTGTTTCTCTTATATACGGGTTTTTATAGCGAGAAGTCATTTTTGATACTTTAAATGAGCGACTAGGAGAAATTATATAACAAAATTTTACTCTTGAATCTTCATTTTCTCGAATTGACAGTTAGATTTTTCTTTAATGTTTTATGCTTAGTGAAATTTTGGATTGAAAACTTTTGATATTGATATAATCTGTGTTTCTCTTATATACGGGTTTTTATAGCGAGAAGTCATATTTGATACTTTAAATGAGCGACTAGGAGAAATTATATAACAACATTTTACTCTTGAATCTTCATTTTCTCGAATTGACAGTTAGATTTTTCTTTAATGTTTTATGCTTAGTGAAATTTTGGATTGAAAACTTTTGATATTGATATAATCTGTGTTTCTCTTATATACGGGTTTTTATAGCGAGAAGTCATATTTGATACTTTAAATGAGCGACTAGGAGAAATTATATAACAAAATTTTACTCTTGAATCTTCATTTTCTCGAATTGACAGTTAGATTTTTCTTTAATGTTTTATGCTTAGTGAAATTTTGGATTGAAAACTTTTGATATTGATATAATCTGTGTTTCTCTTATATACGGGTTTTTATAGCGAGAAGTCATATTTGATACTTTAAATGAGCGACTAGGAGAAATTATATAACAACATTTTACTCTTGAATCTTCATTTTCTCGAATTGACAGTTAGATTTTTCTTTAATGTTTTATGCTTAGTGAAATTTTGGATTGAAAACTTTTGATATTGATATAATCTGTGTTTCTATTATATACGGGTTTTTTTAGCGAGAAGTCATATTTGATACTTTAAATGAGCGACTAGGAGAAATTATATAACAAATTTTTACTCTTGAATCTTCATTTTCTCGAATTGACAGATAGATTTTTCTTTGTGGTTTTATGCTTAGTGAAATTTTGGATTGAAAACTTTTGATATTGATATAATCTGTGTTTCTCTTATATACGGGTTTTTATAGCGAGAAGTCATATTTGATACTTTAAATGAGCGACTAGGAGAAATTATATAACAAAATTTTACTCTTGAATCTTCATTTTCTCGAATTGACAGTTAGATTTTTCTTTAATGTTTTATGCTTAGTGAAATTTTGGATTGAAAACTTTTGATATTGATATAATCTGTGTTTCTCTTATATACGGGTTTTTATAGCGAGAAGTCATATTTGATACTTTAAATGAGCGACTAGGAGAAATTATATAACAACATTTTACTCTTGAATCTTCATTTTCTTGAATTGACTGATAGATTTTTCTTTAATGTTTTATGCTTAGTGAAATTTTGGATTGAAAACTTTTGATATTGATATAATCTGTGTTTCTCTTATATACGGGTTTTTATAGCGAGAAGTCATTTTTGATACTTTAAATGAGCGACTAGGAGAAATTATATAACAACATTTTACTCTTGAATCTTCATTTTCTTGAATTGACTGATAGATTTTTCTTTAATGTTTTATGCTTAGTGAAATTTTGGATTGAAAACTTTTGATATTGATATAATCTGTGTTTCTCTTATATACGGGTTTTTATAGCGAGAAGTCATTTTTGATACTTTAAATGAGCGACTAGGAGAAATTATATAACAACATTTTACTCTTGAATCTTCATTTTCTCGAATTGACAGTTAGATTTTTCTTTAATGTTTTATGCTTAGTGAAATTTTGGATTGAAAACTTTTGATATTGATATAATCTGTGTTTCTATTATATACGGGTTTTTTTAGCGAGAAGTCATATTTGATACTTTAAATGAGCGACTAGGAGAAATTATATAACAAATTTTTACTCTTGAATCTTCATTTTCTCGAATTGACAGATAGATTTTTCTTTGTGGTTTTATGCTTAGTGAAATTTTGGATTGAAAACTTTTGATATTGATATAATCTGTGTTTCTCTTATATACGGGTTTTTATAGCGAGAAGTCATATTTGATACTTTAAATGAGCGACTAGGAGAAATTATATAACAAAATTTTACTCTTGAATCTTCATTTTCTCGAATTGACAGTTAGATTTTTCTTTAATGTTTTATGCTTAGTGAAATTTTGGATTGAAAACTTTTGATATTGATATAATCTGTGTTTCTCTTATATACGGGTTTTTATAGCGAGAAGTCATATTTGATACTTTAAATGAGCGACTAGGAGAAATTATATAACAACATTTTACTCTTGAATCTTCATTTTCTTGAATTGACTGATAGATTTTTCTTTAATGTTTTATGCTTAGTGAAATTTTGGATTGAAAACTTTTGATATTGATATAATCTGTGTTTCTCTTATATACGGGTTTTTATAGCGAGAAGTCATTTTTGATACTTTAAATGAGCGACTAGGAGAAATTATATAACAACATTTTACTCTTGAATCTTCATTTTCTCGAATTGACAGTTAGATTTTTCTTTAATGTTTTATGCTTAGTGAAATTTTGGATTGAAAACTTTTGATATTGATATAATCTGTGTTTCTATTATATACGGGTTTTTTTAGCGAGAAGTCATATTTGATACTTTAAATGAGCGACTAGGAGAAATTATATAACAAATTTTTACTCTTGAATCTTCATTTTCTCGAATTGACAGATAGATTTTTCTTTGTGGTTTTATGCTTAGTGAAATTTTGGATTGAAAACTTTTGATATTGATATAATCTGTGTTTCTCTTATATACGGGTTTTTATAGCGAGAAGTCATATTTGATACTTTAAATGAGCGACTAGGAGAAATTATATAACAACATTTTACTCTTGAATCTTCATTTTCTTGAATTGACTGATAGATTTTTCTTTAATGTTTTATGCTTAGTGAAATTTTGGATTGAAAACTTTTGATATTGATATAATCTGTGTTTCTCTTATATACGGGTTTTTATAGCGAGAAGTCATTTTTGATACTTTAAATGAGCGACTAGGAGAAATTATATAACAACATTTTACTCTTGAATCTTCATTTTCTCGAATTGACAGTTAGATTTTTCTTTAATGTTTTATGCTTAGTGAAATTTTGGATTGAAAACTTTTGATATTGATATAATCTGTGTTTCTATTATATACGGGTTTTTTTAGCGAGAAGTCATATTTGATACTTTAAATGAGCGACTAGGAGAAATTATATAACAAATTTTTACTCTTGAATCTTCATTTTCTCGAATTGACAGATAGATTTTTCTTTGTGGTTTTATGCTTAGTGAAATTTTGGATTGAAAACTTTTGATATTGATATAATCTGTGTTTCTCTTATATACGGGTTTTTATAGCGAGAAGTCATATTTGATACTTTAAATGAGCGACTAGGAGAAATTTTATAACAAAATTTTACTCTTGAATCTTCATTTTCTCGAATTGACAGTTAGATTTTTCTTTAATGTTTTATGCTTAGTGAAATTTTGGATTGAAAACTTTTGATATTGATATAATCTGTGTTTCTCTTATATACGGGTTTTTATAGCGAGAAGTCATATTTGATACTTTAAATGAGCGACTAGGAGAAATTATATAACAACATTTTACTCTTGAATCTTCATTTTCTCGAATTGACAGTTAGATTTTTCTTTAATGTTTTATGCTTAGTGAAATTTTGGATTGAAAACTTTTGATATTGATATAATCTGTGTTTCTCTTATATACGGGTTTTTATAGCGAGAAGTCATATTTGATACTTTAAATGAGCGACTAGGAGAAATTATATAACAAAATTTTACTCTTGAATCTTCATTTTCTCGAATTGAGAGTTAGATTTTTCTTTAATGTTTTATGCTTAGTGAAATTTTGGATTGAAAACTTTTGATATTGATATAATCTGTGTTTCTCTTATATACGGGTTTTTATAGCGAGAAGTCATATTTGATACTTTAAATGAGCGACTAGGAGAAATTATATAACAACATTTTACTCTTGAATCTTCATTTTCTCGAATTGACAGTTAGATTTTTCTTTAATGTTTTATGCTTAGTGAAATTTTGGATTGAAAACTTTTGATATTGATATAATCTGTGTTTCTATTATATACGGGTTTTTTTAGCGAGAAGTCATATTTGATACTTTAAATGAGCGACTAGGAGAAATTATATAACAAATTTTTACTCTTGAATCTTCATTTTCTCGAATTGACAGATAGATTTTTCTTTGTGGTTTTATGCTTAGTGAAATTTTGGATTGAAAACTTTTGATATTGATATAATCTGTGTTTCTCTTATATACGGGTTTTTATAGCGAGAAGTCATATTTGATACTTTAAATGAGCGACTAGGAGAAATTATATAACAACATTTTACTCTTGAATCTTCATTTTCTCGAATTGACAGTTAGATTTTTCTTTAATGTTTTATGCTTAGTGAAATTTTAGATTGAAAACTTTTGATATTGATATAATCTGTGTTTCTCTTATATACGGGTTTTTATAGCGAGAAGTCATATTTGATACTTTAAATGAGCGACTAGGAGAAATTATATAACAACATTTTACTCTTGAATCTTCATTTTCTCGAATTGACAGTTAGATTTTTCTTTAATGTTTTATGCTTAGTGAAATTTTGGATTGAAAACTTTTGATATTGATATAATCTGTGTTTCTCTTATATACGGGTTTTTATAGCGAGAAGTCATATTTGATACTTTAAATGAGCGACTAGGAGAAATTATATAACAACATTTTACTCTTGAATCTTCATTTTCTCGAATTGACAGTTAGATTTTTCTTTAATGTTTTATGCTTAGTGAAATTTTGGATTGAAAACTTTTGATATTGATATAATCTGTGTTTCTCTTATATACGGGTTTTTTTAGCGAGAAGTCATATTTGATACTTTAAATGAGCGACTAGGAGAAATTATATAACAAATTTTTACTCTTGAATCTTCATTTTCTCGAATTGACAGATAGATTTTTCTTTGTGGTTTTATGCTTAGTGAAATTTTGGATTGAAAACTTTTGATATTGATATAATCTGTGTTTCTCTTATATACGGGTTTTTATAGCGAGAAGTCATATTTGATACTTTAAATGAGCGACTAGGAGAAATTATATAACAACATTTTACTCTTGAATCTTCATTTTCTCGAATTGACAGTTAGATTTTTCTTTAATGTTTTATGCTTAGTGAAATTTTGGATTGAAAACTTTTGATATTGATATAATCTGTGTTTCTCTTATATACGGGTTTTTATAGCGAGAAGTCATATTTGATACTTTAAATGAGCGACTAGGAGAAATTATATAACAACATTTTACTCTTGAATCTTCATTTTCTCGAATTGACAGTTAGATTTTTCTTTAATGTTTTATGCTTAGTGAAATTTTGGATTGAAAACTTTTGATATTGATATAATCTGTGTTTCTATTATATACGGGTTTTTTTAGCGAGAAGTCATATTTGATACTTTAAATGAGCGACTAGGAGAAATTATATAACAAATTTTTACTCTTGAATCTTCATTTTCTCGAATTGACAGATAGATTTTTCTTTGTGGTTTTATGCTTAGTGAAATTTTGGATTGAAAACTTTTGATATTGATATAATCTGTGTTTCTCTTATATACGGGTTTTTATAGCGAGAAGTCATATTTGATACTTTAAATGAGCGACTAGGAGAAATTATATAACAACATTTTACTCTTGAATCTTCATTTTCTCGAATTGACAGTTAGATTTTTCTTTAATGTTTTATGCTTAGTGAAATTTTGGATTGAAAACTTTTGATATTGATATAATCTGTGTTTCTCTTATATACGGGTTTTTATAGCGAGAAGTCATATTTGATACTTTAAATGAGCGACTAGGAGAAATTATATAACAACATTTTACTCTTGAATCTTCATTTTCTCGAATTGACAGTTAGATTTTTCTTTAATGTTTTATGCTTAGTGAAATTTTGGATTGAAAACTTTTGATATTGATATAATCTGTGTTTCTCTTATATACGGGTTTTTATAGCGAGAAGTCATATTTGATACTTTAAATGAGCGACTAGGAGAAATTATATAACAAAATTTTACTCTTGAATCTTCATTTTCTCGAATTGAGAGTTAGATTTTTCTTTAATGTTTTATGCTTAGTGAAATTTTGGATTGAAAACTTTTGATATTGATATAATCTGTGTTTCTCTTATATACGGGTTTTTATAGCGAGAAGTCATATTTGATACTTTAAATGAGCGACTAGGAGAAATTATATAACAACATTTTACTCTTGAATCTTCATTTTCTCGAATTGACAGTTAGATTTTTCTTTAATGTTTTATGCTTAGTGAAATTTTGGATTGAAAACTTTTGATATTGATATAATCTGTGTTTCTATTATATACGGGTTTTTTTAGCGAGAAGTCATATTTGATACTTTAAATGAGCGACTAGGAGAAATTATATAACAAATTTTTACTCTTGAATCTTCATTTTCTCGAATTGACAGATAGATTTTTCTTTGTGGTTTTATGCTTAGTGAAATTTTGGATTGAAAACTTTTGATATTGATATAATCTGTGTTTCTCTTATATACGGGTTTTTATAGCGAGAAGTCATATTTGATACTTTAAATGAGCGACTAGGAGAAATTATATAACAACATTTTACTCTTGAATCTTCATTTTCTCGAATTGACAGTTAGATTTTTCTTTAATGTTTTATGCTTAGTGAAATTTTAGATTGAAAACTTTTGATATTGATATAATCTGTGTTTCTCTTATATACGGGTTTTTATAGCGAGAAGTCATATTTGATACTTTAAATGAGCGACTAGGAGAAATTATATAACAACATTTTACTCTTGAATCTTCATTTTCTCGAATTGACAGTTAGATTTTTCTTTAATGTTTTATGCTTAGTGAAATTTTGGATTGAAAACTTTTGATATTGATATAATCTGTGTTTCTCTTATATACGGGTTTTTATAGCGAGAAGTCATATTTGATACTTTAAATGAGCGACTAGGAGAAATTATATAACAACATTTTACTCTTGAATCTTCATTTTCTCGAATTGACAGTTAGATTTTTCTTTAATGTTTTATGCTTAGTGAAATTTTGGATTGAAAACTTTTGATATTGATATAATCTGTGTTTCTCTTATATACGGGTTTTTTTAGCGAGAAGTCATATTTGATACTTTAAATGAGCGACTAGGAGAAATTATATAACAAATTTTTACTCTTGAATCTTCATTTTCTCGAATTGACAGATAGATTTTTCTTTGTGGTTTTATGCTTAGTGAAATTTTGGATTGAAAACTTTTGATATTGATATAATCTGTGTTTCTCTTATATACGGGTTTTTATAGCGAGAAGTCATATTTGATACTTTAAATGAGCGACTAGGAGAAATTATATAACAACATTTTACTCTTGAATCTTCATTTTCTCGAATTGACAGTTAGATTTTTCTTTAATGTTTTATGCTTAGTGAAATTTTGGATTGAAAACTTTTGATATTGATATAATCTGTGTTTCTCTTATATACGGGTTTTTATAGCGAGAAGTCATATTTGATACTTTAAATGAGCGACTAGGAGAAATTATATAACAACATTTTACTCTTGAATCTTCATTTTCTCGAATTGACAGTTAGATTTTTCTTTAATGTTTTATGCTTAGTGAAATTTTGGATTGAAAACTTTTGATATTGATATAATCTGTGTTTCTATTATATACGGGTTTTTTTAGCGAGAAGTCATATTTGATACTTTAAATGAGCGACTAGGAGAAATTATATAACAAATTTTTACTCTTGAATCTTCATTTTCTCGAATTGACAGATAGATTTTTCTTTGTGGTTTTATGCTTAGTGAAATTTTGGATTGAAAACTTTTGATATTGATATAATCTGTGTTTCTCTTATATACGGGTTTTTATAGCGAGAAGTCATATTTGATACTTTAAATGAGCGACTAGGAGAAATTATATAACAACATTTTACTCTTGAATCTTCATTTTCTCGAATTGACAGTTAGATTTTTCTTTAATGTTTTATGCTTAGTGAAATTTTGGATTGAAAACTTTTGATATTGATATAATCTGTGTTTCTCTTATATACGGGTTTTTATAGCGAGAAGTCATATTTGATACTTTAAATGAGCGACTAGGAGAAATTATATAACAACATTTTACTCTTGAATCTTCATTTTCTCGAATTGACAGTTAGATTTTTCTTTAATGTTTTATGCTTAGTGAAATTTTGGATTGAAAACTTTTGATATTGATATAATCTGTGTTTCTCTTATATACGGGTTTTTATAGCGAGAAGTCATATTTGATACTTTAAATGAGCGACTAGGAGAAATTATATAACAAAATTTTACTCTTGAATCTTCATTCTCTCGAATTGAGAGTTAGATTTTTCTTTAATGTTTTATGCTTAGTGAAATTTTGGATTGAAAACTTTTGATATTGATATAATCTGTGTTTCTCTTATATACGGGTTTTTATAGCGAGAAGTCATATTTGATACTTTAAATGAGCGACTAGGAGAAATTATATAACAACATTTTACTCTTGAATCTTCATTTTCTCGAATTGACAGTTAGATTTTTCTTTAATGTTTTATGCTTAGTGAAATTTTGGATTGAAAACTTTTGATATTGATATAATCTGTGTTTCTATTATATACGGGTTTTTTTAGCGAGAAGTCATATTTGATACTTTAAATGAGCGACTAGGAGAAATTATATAACAAATTTTTACTCTTGAATCTTCATTTTCTCGAATTGACAGATAGATTTTTCTTTGTGGTTTTATGCTTAGTGAAATTTTGGATTGAAAACTTTTGATATTGATATAATCTGTGTTTCTCTTATATACGGGTTTTTATAGCGAGAAGTCATATTTGATACTTTAAATGAGCGACTAGGAGAAATTATATAACAACATTTTACTCTTGAATCTTCATTTTCTCGAATTGACAGTTAGATTTTTCTTTAATGTTTTATGCTTAGTGAAATTTTAGATTGAAAACTTTTGATATTGATATAATCTGTGTTTCTCTTATATACGGGTTTTTATAGCGAGAAGTCATATTTGATACTTTAAATGAGCGACTAGGAGAAATTATATAACAACATTTTACTCTTGAATCTTCATTTTCTCGAATTGACAGTTAGATTTTTCTTTAATGTTTTATGCTTAGTGAAATTTTGGATTGAAAACTTTTGATATTGATATAATCTGTGTTTCTCTTATATACGGGTTTTTATAGCGAGAAGTCATATTTGATACTTTAAATGAGCGACTAGGAGAAATTATATAACAACATTTTACTCTTGAATCTTCATTTTCTCGAATTGACAGTTAGATTTTTCTTTAATGTTTTATGCTTAGTGAAATTTTGGATTGAAAACTTTTGATATTGATATAATCTGTGTTTCTCTTATATACGGGTTTTTATAGCGAGAAGTCATATTTGATACTTTAAATGAGCGACTAGGAGAAATTATATAACAACATTTTACTCTTGAATCTTCATTTTCTCGAATTGACAGTTAGATTTTTCTTTAATGTTTTATGCTTAGTGAAATTTTGGATTGAAAACTTTTGATATTGATATAATCTGTGTTTCTCTTATATACGGGTTTTTATAGCGAGAAGTCATATTTGATACTTTAAATGAGCGACTAGGAGAAATTATATAACAACATTTTACTCTTGAATCTTCATTTTCTCGAATTGACAGTTAGATTTTTCTTTAATGTTTTATGCTTAGTGAAATTTTGGATTGAAAACTTTTGATATTGATATAATCTGTGTTTCTCTTATATACGGGTTTTTATAGCGAGAAGTCATATTTGATACTTTAAATGAGCGACTAGGAGAAATTATATAACAACATTTTACTCTTGAATCTTCATTTTCTCGAATTGACAGTTAGATTTTTCTTTAATGTTTTATGCTTAGTGAAATTTTGGATTGAAAACTTTTGATATTGATATAATCTGTGTTTCTATTATATACGGGTTTTTTTAGCGAGAAGTCATATTTGATACTTTAAATGAGCGACTAGGAGAAATTATATAACAAATTTTTACTCTTGAATCTTCATTTTCTCGAATTGACAGATAGATTTTTCTTTGTGGTTTTATGCTTAGTGAAATTTTGGATTGAAAACTTTTGATATTGATATAATCTGTGTTTCTCTTATATACGGGTTTTTATAGCGAGAAGTCATATTTGATACTTTAAATGAGCGACTAGGAGAAATTATATAACAACATTTTACTCTTGAATCTTCATTTTCTCGAATTGACAGTTAGATTTTTCTTTAATGTTTTATGCTTAGTGAAATTTTAGATTGAAAACTTTTGATATTGATATAATCTGTGTTTCTCTTATATACGGGTTTTTATAGCGAGAAGTCATATTTGATACTTTAAATGAGCGACTAGGAGAAATTATATAACAACATTTTACTCTTGAATCTTCATTTTCTCGAATTGACAGTTAGATTTTTCTTTAATGTTTTATGCTTAGTGAAATTTTAGATTGAAAACTTTTGATATTGATATAATCTGTGTTTCTCTTATATACGGGTTTTTATAGCGAGAAGTCATATTTGATACTTTAAATGAGCGACTAGGAGAAATTATATAACAACATTTTACTCTTGAATCTTCATTTTCTCGAATTGACAGTTAGATTTTTCTTTAATGTTTTATGCTTAGTGAAATTTTGGATTGAAAACTTTTGATATTGATATAATCTGTGTTTCTCTTATATACGGGTTTTTATAGCGAGAAGTCATATTTGATACTTTAAATGAGCGACTAGGAGAAATTATATAACAACATTTTACTCTTGAATCTTCATTTTCTCGAATTGACAGTTAGATTTTTCTTTAATGTTTTATGCTTAGTGAAATTTTGGATTGAAAACTTTTGATATTGATATAATCTGTGTTTCTATTATATACGGGTTTTTTTAGCGAGAAGTCATATTTGATACTTTAAATGAGCGACTAGGAGAAATTATATAACAAATTTTTACTCTTGAATCTTCATTTTCTCGAATTGACAGATAGATTTTTCTTTGTGGTTTTATGCTTAGTGAAATTTTGGATTGAAAACTTTTGATATTGATATAATCTGTGTTTCTCTTATATACGGGTTTTTATAGCGAGAAGTCATATTTGATACTTTAAATGAGCGACTAGGAGAAATTATATAACAACATTTTACTCTTGAATCTTCATTTTCTCGAATTGACAGTTAGATTTTTCTTTAATGTTTTATGCTTAGTGAAATTTTAGATTGAAAACTTTTGATATTGATATAATCTGTGTTTCTCTTATATACGGGTTTTTATAGCGAGAAGTCATATTTGATACTTTAAATGAGCGACTAGGAGAAATTATATAACAACATTTTACTCTTGAATCTTCATTTTCTCGAATTGACAGTTAGATTTTTCTTTAATGTTTTATGCTTAGTGAAATTTTGGATTGAAAACTTTTGATATTGATATAATCTGTGTTTCTCTTATATACGGGTTTTTATAGCGAGAAGTCATATTTGATACTTTAAATGAGCGACTAGGAGAAATTATATAACAACATTTTACTCTTGAATCTTCATTTTCTCGAATTGACAGTTAGATTTTTCTTTAATGTTTTATGCTTAGTGAAATTTTAGATTGAAAACTTTTGATATTGATATAATCTGTGTTTCTCTTATATACGGGTTTTTATAGCGAGAAGTCATATTTGATACTTTAAATGAGCGACTAGGAGAAATTATATAACAACATTTTACTCTTGAATCTTCATTTTCTCGAATTGACAGTTAGATTTTTCTTTAATGTTTTATGCTTAGTGAAATTTTGGATTGAAAACTTTTGATATTGATATAATCTGTGTTTCTCTTATATACGGGTTTTTATAGCGAGAAGTCATATTTGATACTTTAAATGAGCGACTAGGAGAAATTATATAACAACATTTTACTCTTGAATCTTCATTTTCTCGAATTGACAGTTAGATTTTTCTTTAATGTTTTATGCTTAGTGAAATTTTGGATTGAAAACTTTTGATATTGATATAATCTGTGTTTCTATTATATACGGGTTTTTTTAGCGAGAAGTCATATTTGATACTTTAAATGAGCGACTAGGAGAAATTATATAACAAATTTTTACTCTTGAATCTTCATTTTCTCGAATTGACAGATAGATTTTTCTTTGTGGTTTTATGCTTAGTGAAATTTTGGATTGAAAACTTTTGATATTGATATAATCTGTGTTTCTCTTATATACGGGTTTTTATAGCGAGAAGTCATATTTGATACTTTAAATGAGCGACTAGGAGAAATTATATAACAACATTTTACTCTTGAATCTTCATTTTCTCGAATTGACAGTTAGATTTTTCTTTAATGTTTTATGCTTAGTGAAATTTTAGATTGAAAACTTTTGATATTGATATAATCTGTGTTTCTCTTATATACGGGTTTTTATAGCGAGAAGTCATATTTGATACTTTAAATGAGCGACTAGGAGAAATTATATAACAACATTTTACTCTTGAATCTTCATTTTCTCGAATTGACAGTTAGATTTTTCTTTAATGTTTTATGCTTAGTGAAATTTTGGATTGAAAACTTTTGATATTGATATAATCTGTGTTTCTCTTATATACGGGTTTTTATAGCGAGAAGTCATATTTGATACTTTAAATGAGCGACTAGGAGAAATTATATAACAACATTTTACTCTTGAATCTTCATTTTCTCGAATTGACAGTTAGATTTTTCTTTAATGTTTTATGCTTAGTGAAATTTTGGATTGAAAACTTTTGATATTGATATAATCTGTGTTTCTCTTATATACGGGTTTTTATAGCGAGAAGTCATATTTGATACTTTAAATGAGCGACTAGGAGAAATTATATAACAACATTTTACTCTTGAATCTTCATTTTCTCGAATTGACAGTTAGATTTTTCTTTAATGTTTTATGCTTAGTGAAATTTTGGATTGAAAACTTTTGATATTGATATAATCTGTGTTTCTCTTATATACGGGTTTTTATAGCGAGAAGTCATATTTGATACTTTAAATGAGCGACTAGGAGAAATTATATAACAACATTTTACTCTTGAATCTTCATTTTCTCGAATTGACAGTTAGATTTTTCTTTAATGTTTTATGCTTAGTGAAATTTTGGATTGAAAACTTTTGATATTGATATAATCTGTGTTTCTCTTATATACGGGTTTTTATAGCGAGAAGTCATATTTGATACTTTAAATGAGCGACTAGGAGAAATTATATAACAACATTTTACTCTTGAATCTTCATTTTCTCGAATTGACAGTTAGATTTTTCTTTAATGTTTTATGCTTAGTGAAATTTTGGATTGAAAACTTTTGATATTGATATAATCTGTGTTTCTATTATATACGGGTTTTTTTAGCGAGAAGTCATATTTGATACTTTAAATGAGCGACTAGGAGAAATTATATAACAAATTTTTACTCTTGAATCTTCATTTTCTCGAATTGACAGATAGATTTTTCTTTGTGGTTTTATGCTTAGTGAAATTTTGGATTGAAAACTTTTGATATTGATATAATCTGTGTTTCTCTTATATACGGGTTTTTATAGCGAGAAGTCATATTTGATACTTTAAATGAGCGACTAGGAGAAATTATATAACAACATTTTACTCTTGAATCTTCATTTTCTCGAATTGACAGTTAGATTTTTCTTTAATGTTTTATGCTTAGTGAAATTTTGGATTGAAAACTTTTGATATTGATATAATCTGTGTTTCTCTTATATACGGGTTTTTATAGCGAGAAGTCATATTTGATACTTTAAATGAGCGACTAGGAGAAATTATATAACAACATTTTACTCTTGAATCTTCATTTTCTCGAATTGACAGTTAGATTTTTCTTTAATGTTTTATGCTTAGTGAAATTTTGGATTGAAAACTTTTGATATTGATATAATCTGTGTTTCTCTTATATACGGGTTTTTATAGCGAGAAGTCATATTTGATACTTTAAATGAGCGACTAGGAGAAATTATATAACAACATTTTACTCTTGAATCTTCATTTTCTCGAATTGACAGTTAGATTTTTCTTTAATGTTTTATGCTTAGTGAAATTTTGGATTGAAAACTTTTGATATTGATATAATCTGTGTTTCTCTTATATACGGGTTTTTATAGCGAGAAGTCATATTTGATACTTTAAATGAGCGACTAGGAGAAATTATATAACAACATTTTACTCTTGAATCTTCATTTTCTCGAATTGACAGTTAGATTTTTCTTTAATGTTTTATGCTTAGTGAAATTTTGGATTGAAAACTTTTGATATTGATATAATCTGTGTTTCTATTATATACGGGTTTTTTTAGCGAGAAGTCATATTTGATACTTTAAATGAGCGACTAGGAGAAATTATATAACAAATTTTTACTCTTGAATCTTCATTTTCTCGAATTGACAGATAGATTTTTCTTTGTGGTTTTATGCTTAGTGAAATTTTGGATTGAAAACTTTTGATATTGATATAATCTGTGTTTCTCTTATATACGGGTTTTTATAGCGAGAAGTCATATTTGATACTTTAAATGAGCGACTAGGAGAAATTATATAACAACATTTTACTCTTGAATCTTCATTTTCTCGAATTGACAGTTAGATTTTTCTTTAATGTTTTATGCTTAGTGAAATTTTGGATTGAAAACTTTTGATATTGATATAATCTGTGTTTCTCTTATATACGGGTTTTTATAGCGAGAAGTCATATTTGATACTTTAAATGAGCGACTAGGAGAAATTATATAACAACATTTTACTCTTGAATCTTCATTTTCTCGAATTGACAGTTAGATTTTTCTTTAATGTTTTATGCTTAGTGAAATTTTAGATTGAAAACTTTTGATATTGATATAATCTGTGTTTCTCTTATATACGGGTTTTTATAGCGAGAAGTCATATTTGATACTTTAAATGAGCGACTAGGAGAAATTATATAACAACATTTTACTCTTGAATCTTCATTTTCTCGAATTGACAGTTAGATTTTTCTTTAATGTTTTATGCTTAGTGAAATTTTGGATTGAAAACTTTTGATATTGATATAATCTGTGTTTCTCTTATATACGGGTTTTTATAGCGAGAAGTCATATTTGATACTTTAAATGAGCGACTAGGAGAAATTATATAACAACATTTTACTCTTGAATCTTCATTTTCTCGAATTGACAGTTAGATTTTTCTTTAATGTTTTATGCTTAGTGAAATTTTGGATTGAAAACTTTTGATATTGATATAATCTGTGTTTCTATTATATACGGGTTTTTTTAGCGAGAAGTCATATTTGATACTTTAAATGAGCGACTAGGAGAAATTATATAACAAATTTTTACTCTTGAATCTTCATTTTCTCGAATTGACAGATAGATTTTTCTTTGTGGTTTTATGCTTAGTGAAATTTTGGATTGAAAACTTTTGATATTGATATAATCTGTGTTTCTCTTATATACGGGTTTTTATAGCGAGAAGTCATATTTGATACTTTAAATGAGCGACTAGGAGAAATTATATAACAACATTTTACTCTTGAATCTTCATTTTCTCGAATTGACAGTTAGATTTTTCTTTAATGTTTTATGCTTAGTGAAATTTTGGATTGAAAACTTTTGATATTGATATAATCTGTGTTTCTCTTATATACGGGTTTTTATAGCGAGAAGTCATATTTGATACTTTAAATGAGCGACTAGGAGAAATTATATAACAACATTTTACTCTTGAATCTTCATTTTCTCGAATTGACAGTTAGATTTTTCTTTAATGTTTTATGCTTAGTGAAATTTTGGATTGAAAACTTTTGATATTGATATAATCTGTGTTTCTCTTATATACGGGTTTTTATAGCGAGAAGTCATATTTGATACTTTAAATGAGCGACTAGGAGAAATTATATAACAACATTTTACTCTTGAATCTTCATTTTCTCGAATTGACAGTTAGATTTTTCTTTAATGTTTTATGCTTAGTGAAATTTTGGATTGAAAACTTTTGATATTGATATAATCTGTGTTTCTATTATATACGGGTTTTTTTAGCGAGAAGTCATATTTGATACTTTAAATGAGCGACTAGGAGAAATTATATAACAAATTTTTACTCTTGAATCTTCATTTTTTCGAATTGACAGTTACATTTTTCTTTAATGTTTTATGCTTAGTGAAATTTTGGATTGAAAACTTTTGATATTGATATAATCTGTGTTTCTCTTATATACGGGTTTTTATAGCGAGAAGTCATATTTGATACTTTAAATGAGCGACTAGGAGAAATTATATAACAACATTTTACTCTTGAATCTTCATTTTCTCGAATTGACAGTTAGATTTTTCTTTAATGTTTTATGCTTAGTGAAATTTTGGATTGAAAACTTTTGATATTGATATAATCTGTGTTTCTATTATATACGGGTTTTTTTAGCGAGAAGTCATATTTGATACTTTAAATGAGCGACTAGGAGAAATTATATAACAAATTTTTACTCTTGAATCTTCATTTTCTCGAATTGACAGATAGATTTTTCTTTGTGGTTTTATGCTTAGTGAAATTTTGGATTGAAAACTTTTGATATTGATATAATCTGTGTTTCTCTTATATACGGGTTTTTATAGCGAGAAGTCATATTTGATACTTTAAATGAGCGACTAGGAGAAATTATATAACAACATTTTACTCTTGAATCTTCATTTTCTCGAATTGACAGTTAGATTTTTCTTTAATGTTTTATGCTTAGTGAAATTTTAGATTGAAAACTTTTGATATTGATATAATCTGTGTTTCTCTTATATACGGGTTTTTATAGCGAGAAGTCATATTTGATACTTTAAATGAGCGACTAGGAGAAATTATATAACAACATTTTACTCTTGAATCTTCATTTTCTCGAATTGACAGTTAGATTTTTCTTTAATGTTTTATGCTTAGTGAAATTTTGGATTGAAAACTTTTGATATTGATATAATCTGTGTTTCTATTATATACGGGTTTTTTTAGCGAGAAGTCATATTTGATACTTTAAATGAGCGACTAGGAGAAATTATATAACAAATTTTTACTCTTGAATCTTCATTTTCTCGAATTGACAGATAGATTTTTCTTTGTGGTTTTATGCTTAGTGAAATTTTGGATTGAAAACTTTTGATATTGATATAATCTGTGTTTCTCTTATATACGGGTTTTTATAGCGAGAAGTCATATTTGATACTTTAAATGAGCGACTAGGAGAAATTATATAACAAAATTTTACTCTTGAATCTTCATTTTCTCGAATTGACAGTTAGATTTTTCTTTAATGTTTTATGCTTAGTGAAATTTTGGATTGAAAACTTTTGATATTGATATAATCTGTGTTTCTCTTATATACGGGTTTTTATAGCGAGAAGTCATATTTGATACTTTAAATGAGCGACTAGGAGAAATTATATAACAACATTTTACTCTTGAATCTTCATTTTCTCGAATTGACAGTTAGATTTTTCTTTAATGTTTTATGCTTAGTGAAATTTTGGATTGAAAACTTTTGATATTGATATAATCTGTGTTTCTCTTATATACGGGTTTTTATAGCGAGAAGTCATATTTGATACTTTAAATGAGCGACTAGGAGAAATTATATAACAACATTTTACTCTTGAATCTTCATTTTCTCGAATTGACAGTTAGATTTTTCTTTAATGTTTTATGCTTAGTGAAATTTTGGATTGAAAACTTTTGATATTGATATAATCTGTGTTTCTCTTATATACGGGTTTTTATAGCGAGAAGTCATATTTGATACTTTAAATGAGCGACTAGGAGAAATTATATAACAACATTTTACTCTTGAATCTTCATTTTCTCGAATTGACAGTTAGATTTTTCTTTAATGTTTTATGCTTAGTGAAATTTTGGATTGAAAACTTTTGATATTGATATAATCTGTGTTTCTCTTATATACGGGTTTTTATAGCGAGAAGTCATATTTGATACTTTAAATGAGCGACTAGGAGAAATTATATAACAACATTTTACTCTTGAATCTTCATTTTCTCGAATTGACAGTTAGATTTTTCTTTAATGTTTTATGCTTAGTGAAATTTTGGATTGAAAACTTTTGATATTGATATAATCTGTGTTTCTCTTATATACGGGTTTTTATAGCGAGAAGTCATATTTGATACTTTAAATGAGCGACTAGGAGAAATTATATAACAACATTTTACTCTTGAATCTTCATTTTCTCGAATTGACAGTTAGATTTTTCTTTAATGTTTTATGCTTAGTGAAATTTTGGATTGAAAACTTTTGATATTGATATAATCTGTGTTTCTATTATATACGGGTTTTTTTAGCGAGAAGTCATATTTGATACTTTAAATGAGCGACTAGGAGAAATTATATAACAAATTTTTACTCTTGAATCTTCATTTTCTCGAATTGACAGATAGATTTTTCTTTGTGGTTTTATGCTTAGTGAAATTTTGGATTGAAACTTTTGATATTGATATAATCTGTGTTTCTCTTATATACGGGTTTTTATAGCGAGAAGTCATTTTTGATACTTTAAATGAGCGACTAGGAGAAATTATATAACAACATTTTACTCTTGAATCTTCATTTTCTCGAATTGACAGATAGATTTTTCTTTGTGGTTTTATGCTTAGTGAAATTTTGGATTGAAAACTTTTGATATTGATATAATCTGTGTTTCTATTATATACGGGTTTTTTTAGCGAGAAGTCATATTTGATACTTTAAATGAGCGACTAGGAGAAATTATATAACAAATTTTTACTCTTGAATCTTCATTTTCTCGAATTGACACATAGATTTTTCTTTGTGGTTTTATGCTTAGTGAAATTTTGGATTGAAAACTTTTGATATTGATATAATCTGTGTTTCTCTTATATACGGGTTTTTATAGCGAGAAGTCATATTTGATACTTTAAATGAGCGACTAGGAGAAATTATATAACAACATTTTACTCTTGAATCTTCATTTTCTCGAATTGACAGTTAGATTTTTCTTTAATGTTTTATGCTTAGTGAAATTTTGGATTGAAAACTTTTGATATTGATATAATCTGTGTTTCTATTATATACGGGTTTTTTTAGCGAGAAGTCATATTTGATACTTTAAATGAGCGACTAGGAGAAATTATATAACAAATTTTTACTCTTGAATCTTCATTTTCTCGAATTGACAGATAGATTTTTCTTTGTGGTTTTATGCTTAGTGAAATTTTGGATTGAAAACTTTTGATATTGATATAATCTGTGTTTCTCTTATATACGGGTTTTTATAGCGAGAAGTCATATTTGATACTTTAAATGAGCGACTAGGAGAAATTATATAACAACATTTTACTCTTGAATCTTCATTTTCTCGAATTGACAGTTAGATTTTTCTTTAATGTTTTATGCTTAGTGAAATTTTGGATTGAAAACTTTTGATATTGATATAATCTGTGTTTCTATTATATACGGGTTTTTTTAGCGAGAAGTCATATTTGATACTTTAAATGAGCGACTAGGAGAAAATATATAACAAATTTTTACTCTTGAATCTTCATTTTCTCGAATTGACAGTTAGATTTTTCTTTAATGTTTTATGCTTAGTGAAATTTTGGATTGAAAACTTTTGATATTGATATAATCTGTGTTTCTCTTATATACGGGTTTTTATAGCGAGAAGTCATATTTGATACTTTAAATGAGCGACTAGGAGAAATTATATAACAACATTTTACTCTTGAATCTTCATTTTCTCGAATTGACAGATAGATTTTTCTTTGTGGTTTTATGCTTAGTGAAATTTTGGATTGAAAACTTTTGATATTGATATAATCTGTGTTTCTCTTATATACGGGTTTTTATAGCGAGAAGTCATATTTGATACTTTAAATGAGCGACTAGGAGAAATTATATAACAACATTTTACTCTTGAATCTTCATTTTCTCGAATTGACAGTTAGATTTTTCTTTAATGTTTTATGCTTAGTGAAATTTTGGATTGAAAACTTTTGATATTGATATAATCTGTGTTTCTCTTATATACGGGTTTTTATAGCGAGAAGTCATATTTGATACTTTAAATGAGCGACTAGGAGAAATTATATAACAAAATTTTACTCTTGAATCTTCATTTTCTCGAATTGACAGTTAGATTTTTCTTTTATGTTTTATGCTTAGTGAAATTTTGGATTGAAAACTTTTGATATTGATATAATCTGTGTTTCTCTTATATACGGGTTTTTATAGCGAGAAGTCATATTTGATACTTTAAATGAGCGACTAGGAGAAATTATATAACAAATTTTTACTCTTGAATCTTCATTTTCTCGAATTGACAGATAGATTTTTCTTTGTGGTTTTATGCTTAGTGAAATTTTGGATTGAAAACTTTTGATATTGATATAATCTGTGTTTCTCTTATATACGGGTTTTTATAGCGAGAAGTCATATTTGATACTTTAAATGAGCGACTAGGAGAAATTATATAACAACATTTTACTCTTGAATCTTCATTTTCTTGAATTGACTGATAGATTTTTCTTTAATGTTTTATGCTTAGTGAAATTTTGGATTGAAAACTTTTGATATTGATATAATCTGTGTTTCTATTATATACGGGTTTTTATAGCGAGAAGTCATATTTGATACTTTAAATGAGCGACTAGGAGAAATTATATAACAAAATTTTACTCTTGAATCTTCATTTTCTCGAATTGACAGTTAGATTTTTCTTTAATGTTTTATGCTTAGTGAAATTTTGGATTGAAAACTTTTGATATTGATATAATCTGTGTTTCTATTATATACGGGTTTTTTTAGCGAGAAGTCATATTTGATACTTTAAATGAGCGACTAGGAGAAATTATATAACAACATTTTACTCTTGAATCTTCATTTTCTCGAATTGACAGTTAGATTTTTCTTTAATGTTTTATGCTTAGTGAAATTTTGGATTGAAAACTTTTGATATTGATATAATCTGTGTTTCTCTTATATACGGGTTTTTATAGCGAGAAGTCATATTTGATACTTTAAATGAGCGACTAGGAGAAATTATATAACAACATTTTACTCTTGAATCTTCATTTTCTCGAATTGACAGTTAGATTTTTCTTTAATGTTTTATGCTTAGTGAAATTTTGGATTGAAAACTTTTGATATTGATATAATCTGTGTTTCTATTATATACGGGTTTTTTTAGCGAGAAGTCATATTTGATACTTTAAATGAGCGACTAGGAGAAATTATATAACAAATTTTTACTCTTGAATCTTCATTTTCTCGAATTGACAGATAGATTTTTCTTTGTGGTTTTATGCTTAGTGAAATTTTGGATTGAAAACTTTTGATATTGATATAATCTGTGTTTCTCTTATATACGGGTTTTTATAGCGAGAAGTCATATATGATACTTTAAATGAGCGACTAGGAGAAATTATATAACAACATTTTACTCTTGAATCTTCATTTTCTTGAATTGACTGATAGATTTTTCTTTAATGTTTTATGCTTAGTGAAATTTTGGATTGAAAACTTTTGATATTGATATAATCTGTGTTTCTATTATATACGGGTTTTTATAGCGAGAAGTCATATTTGATACTTTAAATGAGCGACTAGGAGAAATTATATAACAAAATTTTACTCTTGAATCTTCATTTTCTCGAATTGACAGTTAGATTTTTCTTTAATGTTTTATGCTTAGTGAAATTTTGGATTGAAAACTTTTGATATTGATATAATCTGTGTTTCTATTATATACGGGTTTTTTTAGCGAGAAGTCATATTTGATACTTTAAATGAGCGACTAGGAGAAATTATATAACAAATTTTTACTCTTGAATCTTCATTTTCTCGAATTGACAGATAGATTTTTCTTTGTGGTTTTATGCTTAGTGAAATTTTGGATTGAAACTTTTGATATTGATATAATCTGTGTTTCTCTTATATCCGGGTTTTTATAGCGAGAAGTCATTTTTGATACTTTAAATGAGCGACTAGGAGAAATTATATAACAACATTTTACTCTTGAATCTTCATTTTCTCGAATTGACAGATAGATTTTTCTTTGTGGTTTTATGCTTAGTGAAATTTTGGATTGAAAACTTTTGATATTGATATAATCTGTGTTTCTCTTATATACGGGTTTTTATAGCGAGAAGTCATATTTGATACTTTAAATGAGCGACTAGGAGAAATTATATAACAACATTTTACTCTTGAATCTTCATTTTCTCGAATTGACAGTTAGATTTTTCTTTAATGTTTTATGCTTAGTGAAATTTTGGATTGAAAACTTTTGATATTGATATAATCTGTGTTTCTCTTATATACGGGTTTTTATAGCGAGAAGTCATATTTGATACTTTAAATGAGCGACTAGGAGAAATTATATAACAACATTTTACTCTTGATTCTTCATTTTCTCGAATTGACAGTTAGATTTTTCTTTAATGTTTTATGCTTAGTGAAATTTTGGATTGAAAACTTTTGATATTGATATAATCTGTGTTTCTCTTATATACGGGTTTTTATAGCGAGAAGTCATATTTGATACTTTAAATGAGCGACTAGGAGAAATTATATAACAACATTTTACTCTTGAATCTTCATTTTCTCGAATTGACAGTTAGATTTTTCTTTAATGTTTTATGCTTAGTGAAATTTTGGATTGAAAACTTTTGATATTGATATAATCTGTGTTTCTCTTATATACGGGTTTTTATAGCGAGAAGTCATATTTGATACTTTAAATGAGCGACTAGGAGAAATTATATAACAAATTTTTACTCTTGAATCTTCATTTTCTCGAATTGACAGATAGATTTTTCTTTGTGGTTTTATGCTTAGTGAAATTTTGGATTGAAAACTTTTGATATTGATATAATCTGTGTTTCTCTTATATACGGGTTTTTATAGCGAGAAGTCATATTTGATACTTTAAATGAGCGACTAGGAGAAATTATATAACAACATTTTACTCTTGAATCTTCATTTTCTTGAATTGACTGATAGATTTTTCTTTAATGTTTTATGCTTAGTGAAATTTTGGATTGAAAACTTTTGATATTGATATAATCTGTGTTTCTATTATATACGGGTTTTTATAGCGAGAAGTCATATTTGATACTTTAAATGAGCGACTAGGAGAAATTATATAACAAAATTTTACTCTTGAATCTTCATTTTCTCGAATTGACAGTTAGATTTTTCTTTAATGTTTTATGCTTAGTGAAATTTTGGATTGAAAACTTTTGATATTGATATAATCTGTGTTTCTATTATATACGGGTTTTTTTAGCGAGAAGTCATATTTGATACTTTAAATGAGCGACTAGGAGAAATTATATAACAACATTTTACTCTTGAATCTTCATTTTCTCGAATTGACAGTTAGATTTTTCTTTAATGTTTTATGCTTAGTGAAATTTTGGATTGAAAACTTTTGATATTGATATAATCTGTGTTTCTCTTATATACGGGTTTTTATAGCGAGAAGTCATATTTGATACTTTAAATGAGCGACTAGGAGAAATTATATAACAACATTTTACTCTTGAATCTTCATTTTCTCGAATTGACAGTTAGATTTTTCTTTAATGTTTTATGCTTAGTGAAATTTTGGATTGAAAACTTTTGATATTGATATAATCTGTGTTTCTATTATATACGGGTTTTTTTAGCGAGAAGTCATATTTGATACTTTAAATGAGCGACTAGGAGAAATTATATAACAAATTTTTACTCTTGAATCTTCATTTTCTCGAATTGACAGATAGATTTTTCTTTGTGGTTTTATGCTTAGTGAAATTTTGGATTGAAAACTTTTGATATTGATATAATCTGTGTTTCTCTTATATACGGGTTTTTATAGCGAGAAGTCATATTTGATACTTTAAATGAGCGACTAGGAGAAATTATATAACAACATTTTACTCTTGAATCTTCATTTTCTTGAATTGACTGATAGATTTTTCTTTAATGTTTTATGCTTAGTGAAATTTTGGATTGAAAACTTTTGATATTGATATAATCTGTGTTTCTATTATATACGGGTTTTTATAGCGAGAAGTCATATTTGATACTTTAAATGAGCGACTAGGAGAAATTATATAACAAAATTTTACTCTTGAATCTTCATTTTCTCGAATTGACAGTTAGATTTTTCTTTAATGTTTTATGCTTAGTGAAATTTTGGATTGAAAACTTTTGATATTGATATAATCTGTGTTTCTATTATATACGGGTTTTTTTAGCGAGAAGTCATATTTGATACTTTAAATGAGCGACTAGGAGAAATTATATAACAAATTTTTACTCTTGAATCTTCATTTTCTCGAATTGACAGATAGATTTTTCTTTGTGGTTTTATGCTTAGTGAAATTTTGGATTGAAACTTTTGATATTGATATAATCTGTGTTTCTCTTATATACGGGTTTTTATAGCGAGAAGTCATTTTTGATACTTTAAATGAGCGACTAGGAGAAATTATATAACAACATTTTACTCTTGAATCTTCATTTTCTCGAATTGACAGATAGATTTTTCTTTGTGGTTTTATGCTTAGTGAAATTTTGGATTGAAAACTTTTGATATTGATATAATCTGTGTTTCTCTTATATACGGGTTTTTATAGCGAGAAGTCATATTTGATACTTTAAATGAGCGACTAGGAGAAATTATATAACAACATTTTACTCTTGAATCTTCATTTTCTCGAATTGACAGTTAGATTTTTCTTTAATGTTTTATGCTTAGTGAAATTTTGGATTGAAAACTTTTGATATTGATATAATCTGTGTTTCTCTTATATACGGGTTTTTATAGCGAGAAGTCATATTTGATACTTTAAATGAGCGACTAGGAGAAATTATATAACAACATTTTACTCTTGATTCTTCATTTTCTCGAATTGACAGTTAGATTTTTCTTTAATGTTTTATGCTTAGTGAAATTTTGGATTGAAAACTTTTGATATTGATATAATCTGTGTTTCTCTTATATACGGGTTTTTATAGCGAGAAGTCATATTTGATACTTTAAATGAGCGACTAGGAGAAATTATATAACAAATTTTTACTCTTGAATCTTCATTTTCTCGAATTGACAGATAGATTTTTCTTTGTGGTTTTATGCTTAGTGAAATTTTGGATTGAAAACTTTTGATATTGATATAATCTGTGTTTCTCTTATATACGGGTTTTTATAGCGAGAAGTCATATTTGATACTTTAAATGAGCGACTAGGAGAAATTATATAACAACATTTTACTCTTGAATCTTCATTTTCTTGAATTGACTGATAGATTTTTCTTTAATGTTTTATGCTTAGTGAAATTTTGGATTGAAAACTTTTGATATTGATATAATCTGTGTTTCTATTATATACGGGTTTTTATAGCGAGAAGTCATATTTGATACTTTAAATGAGCGACTAGGAGAAATTATATAACAAAATTTTACTCTTGAATCTTCATTTTCTCGAATTGACAGTTAGATTTTTCTTTAATGTTTTATGCTTAGTGAAATTTTGGATTGAAAACTTTTGATATTGATATAATCTGTGTTTCTATTATATACGGGTTTTTTTAGCGAGAAGTCATATTTGATACTTTAAATGAGCGACTAGGAGAAATTATATAACAACATTTTACTCTTGAATCTTCATTTTCTCGAATTGACAGTTAGATTTTTCTTTAATGTTTTATGCTTAGTGAAATTTTGGATTGAAAACTTTTGATATTGATATAATCTGTGTTTCTCTTATATACGGGTTTTTATAGCGAGAAGTCATATTTGATACTTTAAATGAGCGACTAGGAGAAATTATATAACAACATTTTACTCTTGAATCTTCATTTTCTCGAATTGACAGTTAGATTTTTCTTTAATGTTTTATGCTTAGTGAAATTTTGGATTGAAAACTTTTGATATTGATATAATCTGTGTTTCTATTATATACGGGTTTTTTTAGCGAGAAGTCATATTTGATACTTTAAATGAGCGACTAGGAGAAATTATATAACAAATTTTTACTCTTGAATCTTCATTTTCTCGAATTGACAGATAGATTTTTCTTTGTGGTTTTATGCTTAGTGAAATTTTGGATTGAAAACTTTTGATATTGATATAATCTGTGTTTCTCTTATATACGGGTTTTTATAGCGAGAAGTCATATATGATACTTTAAATGAGCGACTAGGAGAAATTATATAACAACATTTTACTCTTGAATCTTCATTTTCTTGAATTGACTGATAGATTTTTCTTTAATGTTTTATGCTTAGTGAAATTTTGGATTGAAAACTTTTGATATTGATATAATCTGTGTTTCTATTATATACGGGTTTTTATAGCGAGAAGTCATATTTGATACTTTAAATGAGCGACTAGGAGAAATTATATAACAAAATTTTACTCTTGAATCTTCATTTTCTCGAATTGACAGTTAGATTTTTCTTTAATGTTTTATGCTTAGTGAAATTTTGGATTGAAAACTTTTGATATTGATATAATCTGTGTTTCTATTATATACGGGTTTTTTTAGCGAGAAGTCATATTTGATACTTTAAATGAGCGACTAGGAGAAATTATATAACAAATTTTTACTCTTGAATCTTCATTTTCTCGAATTGACAGATAGATTTTTCTTTGTGGTTTTATGCTTAGTGAAATTTTGGATTGAAACTTTTGATATTGATATAATCTGTGTTTCTCTTATATCCGGGTTTTTATAGCGAGAAGTCATTTTTGATACTTTAAATGAGCGACTAGGAGAAATTATATAACAACATTTTACTCTTGAATCTTCATTTTCTCGAATTGACAGATAGATTTTTCTTTGTGGTTTTATGCTTAGTGAAATTTTGGATTGAAAACTTTTGATATTGATATAATCTGTGTTTCTCTTATATACGGGTTTTTATAGCGAGAAGTCATATTTGATACTTTAAATGAGCGACTAGGAGAAATTATATAACAACATTTTACTCTTGAATCTTCATTTTCTCGAATTGACAGTTAGATTTTTCTTTAATGTTTTATGCTTAGTGAAATTTTGGATTGAAAACTTTTGATATTGATATAATCTGTGTTTCTCTTATATACGGGTTTTTATAGCGAGAAGTCATATTTGATACTTTAAATGAGCGACTAGGAGAAATTATATAACAACATTTTACTCTTGATTCTTCATTTTCTCGAATTGACAGTTAGATTTTTCTTTAATGTTTTATGCTTAGTGAAATTTTGGATTGAAAACTTTTGATATTGATATAATCTGTGTTTCTCTTATATACGGGTTTTTATAGCGAGAAGTCATATTTGATACTTTAAATGAGCGACTAGGAGAAATTATATAACAACATTTTACTCTTGAATCTTCATTTTCTCGAATTGACAGTTAGATTTTTCTTTAATGTTTTATGCTTAGTGAAATTTTGGATTGAAAACTTTTGATATTGATATAATCTGTGTTTCTCTTATATACGGGTTTTTATAGCGAGAAGTCATATTTGATACTTTAAATGAGCGACTAGGAGAAATTATATAACAAATTTTTACTCTTGAATCTTCATTTTCTCGAATTGACAGATAGATTTTTCTTTGTGGTTTTATGCTTAGTGAAATTTTGGATTGAAAACTTTTGATATTGATATAATCTGTGTTTCTCTTATATACGGGTTTTTATAGCGAGAAGTCATATTTGATACTTTAAATGAGCGACTAGGAGAAATTATATAACAACATTTTACTCTTGAATCTTCATTTTCTTGAATTGACTGATAGATTTTTCTTTAATGTTTTATGCTTAGTGAAATTTTGGATTGAAAACTTTTGATATTGATATAATCTGTGTTTCTATTATATACGGGTTTTTATAGCGAGAAGTCATATTTGATACTTTAAATGAGCGACTAGGAGAAATTATATAACAAAATTTTACTCTTGAATCTTCATTTTCTCGAATTGACAGTTAGATTTTTCTTTAATGTTTTATGCTTAGTGAAATTTTGGATTGAAAACTTTTGATATTGATATAATCTGTGTTTCTATTATATACGGGTTTTTTTAGCGAGAAGTCATATTTGATACTTTAAATGAGCGACTAGGAGAAATTATATAACAACATTTTACTCTTGAATCTTCATTTTCTCGAATTGACAGTTAGATTTTTCTTTAATGTTTTATGCTTAGTGAAATTTTGGATTGAAAACTTTTGATATTGATATAATCTGTGTTTCTCTTATATACGGGTTTTTATAGCGAGAAGTCATATTTGATACTTTAAATGAGCGACTAGGAGAAATTATATAACAACATTTTACTCTTGAATCTTCATTTTCTCGAATTGACAGTTAGATTTTTCTTTAATGTTTTATGCTTAGTGAAATTTTGGATTGAAAACTTTTGATATTGATATAATCTGTGTTTCTATTATATACGGGTTTTTTTAGCGAGAAGTCATATTTGATACTTTAAATGAGCGACTAGGAGAAATTATATAACAAATTTTTACTCTTGAATCTTCATTTTCTCGAATTGACAGATAGATTTTTCTTTGTGGTTTTATGCTTAGTGAAATTTTGGATTGAAAACTTTTGATATTGATATAATCTGTGTTTCTCTTATATACGGGTTTTTATAGCGAGAAGTCATATTTGATACTTTAAATGAGCGACTAGGAGAAATTATATAACAACATTTTACTCTTGAATCTTCATTTTCTTGAATTGACTGATAGATTTTTCTTTAATGTTTTATGCTTAGTGAAATTTTGGATTGAAAACTTTTGATATTGATATAATCTGTGTTTCTATTATATACGGGTTTTTATAGCGAGAAGTCATATTTGATACTTTAAATGAGCGACTAGGAGAAATTATATAACAAAATTTTACTCTTGAATCTTCATTTTCTCGAATTGACAGTTAGATTTTTCTTTAATGTTTTATGCTTAGTGAAATTTTGGATTGAAAACTTTTGATATTGATATAATCTGTGTTTCTATTATATACGGGTTTTTTTAGCGAGAAGTCATATTTGATACTTTAAATGAGCGACTAGGAGAAATTATATAACAAATTTTTACTCTTGAATCTTCATTTTCTCGAATTGACAGATAGATTTTTCTTTGTGGTTTTATGCTTAGTGAAATTTTGGATTGAAACTTTTGATATTGATATAATCTGTGTTTCTCTTATATACGGGTTTTTATAGCGAGAAGTCATTTTTGATACTTTAAATGAGCGACTAGGAGAAATTATATAACAACATTTTACTCTTGAATCTTCATTTTCTCGAATTGACAGATAGATTTTTCTTTGTGGTTTTATGCTTAGTGAAATTTTGGATTGAAAACTTTTGATATTGATATAATCTGTGTTTCTCTTATATACGGGTTTTTATAGCGAGAAGTCATATTTGATACTTTAAATGAGCGACTAGGAGAAATTATATAACAACATTTTACTCTTGAATCTTCATTTTCTCGAATTGACAGTTAGATTTTTCTTTAATGTTTTATGCTTAGTGAAATTTTGGATTGAAAACTTTTGATATTGATATAATCTGTGTTTCTCTTATATACGGGTTTTTATAGCGAGAAGTCATATTTGATACTTTAAATGAGCGACTAGGAGAAATTATATAACAACATTTTACTCTTGATTCTTCATTTTCTCGAATTGACAGTTAGATTTTTCTTTAATGTTTTATGCTTAGTGAAATTTTGGATTGAAAACTTTTGATATTGATATAATCTGTGTTTCTCTTATATACGGGTTTTTATAGCGAGAAGTCATATTTGATACTTTAAATGAGCGACTAGGAGAAATTATATAACAACATTTTACTCTTGAATCTTCATTTTCTCGAATTGACAGTTAGATTTTTCTTTAATGTTTTATGCTTAGTGAAATTTTGGATTGAAAACTTTTGATATTGATATAATCTGTGTTTCTATTATATACGGGTTTTTTTAGCGAGAAGTCATATTTGATACTTTAAATGAGCGACTAGGAGAAATTATATAACAAATTTTTACTCTTGAATCTTCATTTTCTCGAATTGACAGATAGATTTTTCTTTGTGGTTTTATGCTTAGTGAAATTTTGGATTGAAAACTTTTGATATTGATATAATCTGTGTTTCTCTTATATACGGGTTTTTATAGCGAGAAGTCATATTTGATACTTTAAATGAGCGACTAGGAGAAATTATATAACAACATTTTACTCTTGAATCTTCATTTTCTTGAATTGACTGATAGATTTTTCTTTAATGTTTTATGCTTAGTGAAATTTTGGATTGAAAACTTTTGATATTGATATAATCTGTGTTTCTATTATATACGGGTTTTTTTAGCGAGAAGTCATATTTGATACTTTAAATGAGCGACTAGGAGAAAATATATAACAAATTTTTACTCTTGAATCTTCATTTTCTCGAATTGACAGTTAGATTTTTCTTTAATGTTTTATGCTTAGTGAAATTTTGGATTGAAAACTTTTGATATTGATATAATCTGTGTTTCTCTTATATACGGGTTTTTATAGCGAGAAGTCATATTTGATACTTTAAATGAGCGACTAGGAGAAATTATATAACAACATTTTACTCTTGAATCTTCATTTTCTCGAATTGACAGTTAGATTTTTCTTTAATGTTTTATGCTTAGTGAAATTTTGGATTGAAAACTTTTGATATTGATATAATCTGTGTTTCTATTATATACGGGTTTTTTTAGCGAGAAGTCATATTTGATACTTTAAATGAGCGACTAGGAGAAATTATATAACAACATTTTACTCTTGAATCTTCATTTTCTCGAACTGACAGTTAGATTTTTCTTTAATGTTTTATGCTTAGTGAAATTTTGGATTGAAAACTTTTGATATTGATATAATCTGTGTTTCTCTTATATACGGGTTTTTATAGCGAGAAGTCATATTTGATACTTTAAATGAGCGACTAGGAGAAATTATATAACAACATTTTACTCTTGAATCTTCATTTTCTCGAATTGACAGTTAGATTTTTCTTTAATGTTTTATGCTTAGTGAAATTTTGGATTGAAAACTTTTGATATTGATATAATCTGTGTTTCTATTATATACGGGTTTTTTTAGCGAGAAGTCATATTTGATACTTTAAATGAGCGACTAGGAGAAATTATATAACAAATTTTTACTCTTGAATCTTCATTTTCTCGAATTGACAGATAGATTTTTCTTTGTGGTTTTATGCTTAGTGAAATTTTGGATTGAAAACTTTTGATATTGATATAATCTGTGTTTCTCTTATATACGGGTTTTTATAGCGAGAAGTCATATTTGATACTTTAAATGAGCGACTAGGAGAAATTATATAACAAATTTTTACTCTTTAATCTTCATTTTCTCGAATTGACAGTAAGATTTTTCTTTAATGTTTTATGCTTAGTGAAATTTTGGATTGAAAACTTTTGATATTGATATAATCTGTGTTTCTCTTATATACGGGTTTTTATAGCGAGAAGTCATATTTGATACTTTAAATGAGCGACTAGGAGAAATTATATAACAACATTTTACTCTTGAATCTTCATTTTCTTGAATTGACTGATAGATTTTTCTTTAATGTTTTATGCTTAGTGAAATTTTGGATTGAAAACTTTTGATATTGATATAATCTGTGTTTCTATTATATACGGGTTTTTATAGCGAGAAGTCATATTTGATACTTTAAATGAGCGACTAGGAGAAATTATATAACAAAATTTTACTCTTGAATCTTCATTTTCTCGAATTGACAGTTAGATTTTTCTTTAATGTTTTATGCTTAGTGAAATTTTGGATTGAAAACTTTTGATATTGATATAATCTGTGTTTCTCTTATATACGGGTTTTTATAGCGAGAAGTCATATTTGATACTTTAAATGAGCGACTAGGAGAAATTATATAACAACATTTTACTCTTGAATCTTCATTTTCTCGAATTGACAGTTAGATTTTTCTTTAATGTTTTATGCTTAGTGAAATTTTGGATTGAAAACTTTTGATATTGATATAATCTGTGTTTCTCTTATATACGGGTTTTTATAGCGAGAAGTCATATTTGATACTTTAAATGAGCGACTAGGAGAAATTATATAACAACATTTTACTCTTGAATCTTCATTTTCTTGAATTGACTGATAGATTTTTCTTTAATGTTTTATGCTTAGTGAAATTTTGGATTGAAAACTTTTGATATTGATATAATCTGTGTTTCTATTATATACGGGTTTTTTTAGCGAGAAGTCATATTTGATACTTTAAATGAGCGACTAGGAGAAATTATATAACAAATTTTTACTCTTGAATCTTCATTTTCTCGAATTGACAGTTAGATTTTTCTTTAATGTTTTATGCTTAGTGAAATTTTGGATTGAAAACTTTTGATATTGATATAATCTGTGTTTCTCTTATATACGGGTTTTTATAGCGAGAAGTCATATTTGATACTTTAAATGAGCGACTAGGAGAAATTATATAACAACATTTTACTCTTGAATCTTCATTTTCTCGAATTGACAGTTAGATTTTTCTTTAATGTTTTATGCTTAGTGAAATTTTGGATTGAAAACTTTTGATATTGATATAATCTGTGTTTCTCTTATATACGGGTTTTTATAGCGAGAAGTCATATTTGATACTTTAAATGAGCGACTAGGAGAAATTATATAACAACATTTTACTCTTGAATCTTCATTTTCTCGAATTGACAGTTAGATTTTTCTTTAATGTTTTATGCTTAGTGAAATTTTGGATTGAAAACTTTTGATATTGATATAATCTGTGTTTCTATTATATACGGGTTTTTTTAGCGAGAAGTCATATTTGATACTTTAAATGAGCGACTAGGAGAAATTATATAACAAATTTTTACTCTTGAATCTTCATTTTCTCGAATTGACAGATAGATTTTTCTTTGTGGTTTTATGCTTAGTGAAATTTTGGATTGAAAACTTTTGATATTGATATAATCTGTGTTTCTCTTATATACGGGTTTTTATAGCGAGAAGTCATATTTGATACTTTAAATGAGCGACTAGGAGAAATTATATAACAAATTTTTACTCTTGAATCTTCATTTTCTCGAATTGACAGATAGATTTTTCTTTGTGGTTTTATGCTTAGTGAAATTTTGGATTGAAAACTTTTGATATTGATATAATCTGTGTTTCTCTTATATACGGGTTTTTATAGCGAGAAGTCATATTTGATACTTTAAATGAGCGACTAGGAGAAATTATATAACAACATTTTACTCTTGAATCTTCATTTTCTCGAATTGACAGTTAGATTTTTCTTTGTGGTTTTATGCTTAGTGAAATTTTGGATTGAAAACTTTTGATATTGATATAATCTGTGTTTCTCTTATATACGGGTTTTTATAGCGAGAAGTCATATTTGATACTTTAAATGAGCGACTAGGAGAAATTATATAACAAATTTTTACTCTTGAATCTTCATTTTCTCGAATTGACAGATAGATTTTTCTTTGTGGTTTTATGCTTAGTGAAATTTTGGATTGAAAACTTTTGATATTGATATAATCTGTGTTTCTCTTATATACGGGTTTTTATAGCGAGAAGTCATATTTGATACTTTAAATGAGCGACTAGGAGAAATTATATAACAACATTTTACTCTTGAATCTTCATTTTCTCGAATTGACAGTTAGATTTTTCTTTAATGTTTTATGCTTAGTGAAATTTTGGATTGAAAACTTTTGATATTGATATAATCTGTGTTTCTCTTATATACGGGTTTTTATAGCGAGAAGTCATATTTGATACTTTAAATGAGCGACTAGGAGAAATTATATAACAAATTTTTACTCTTGAATCTTCATTTTCTCGAATTGACAGATAGATTTTTCTTTGTGGTTTTATGCTTAGTGAAATTTTGGATTGAAAACTTTTGATATTGATATAATCTGTGTTTCTCTTATATACGGGTTTTTATAGCGAGAAGTCATATTTGATACTTTAAATGAGCGACTAGGAGAAATTATATAACAAATTTTTACTCTTGAATCTTCATTTTCTCGAATTGACAGATAGATTTTTCTTTGTGGTTTTATGCTTAGTGAAATTTTGGATTGAAAACTTTTGATATTGATATAATCTGTGTTTCTCTTATATACGGGTTTTTATAGCGAGAAGTCATATTTGATACTTTAAATGAGCGACTAGGAGAAATTTAATAACAACATTTTACTCTTGAATCTTCATTTTCTCGAATTGACAGTTAGATTTTTCTTTAATGTTTTATGCTTAGTGAAATTTTGGATTGAAAACTTTTGATATTGATATAATCTGTGTTTCTATTATATACGGGTTTTTTTAGCGAGAAGTCATATTTGATACTTTAAATGAGCGACTAGGAGAAATTATATAACAAATTTTTACTCTTGAATCTTCATTTTCTCGAATTGACAGATAGATTTTTCTTTGTGGTTTTATGCTTAGTGAAATTTTGGATTGAAAACTTTTGATATTGATATAATCTGTGTTTCTCTTATATACGGGTTTTTATAGCGAGAAGTCATATTTGATACTTTAAATGAGCGACTAGGAGAAATTATATAACAAATTTTTACTCTTGAATCTTCATTTTCTCGAATTGACAGTTAGATTTTTCTTTAATGTTTTATGCTTAGTGAAATTTTGGATTGAAAACTTTTGATATTGATATAATCTGTGTTTCTCTTATATACGGGTTTTTATAGCGAGAAGTCATATTTGATACTTTAAATGAGCGACTAGGAGAAATTATATAACAACATTTTACTCTTGAATCTTCATTTTCTTGAATTGACTGATAGATTTTTCTTTAATGTTTTATGCTTAGTGAAATTTTGGATTGAAAACTTTTGATATTGATATAATCTGTGTTTCTATTATATACGGGTTTTTATAGCGAGAAGTCATATTTGATACTTTAAATGAGCGACTAGGAGAAATTATATAACAAAATTTTACTCTTGAATCTTCATTTTCTCGAATTGACAGTTAGATTTTTCTTTAATGTTTTATGCTTAGTGAAATTTTGGATTGAAAACTTTTGATATTGATATAATCTGTGTTTCTCTTATATACGGGTTTTTATAGCGAGAAGTCATATTTGATACTTTAAATGAGCGACTAGGAGAAATTATATAACAACATTTTACTCTTGAATCTTCATTTTCTCGAATTGACAGTTAGATTTTTCTTTAATGTTTTATGCTTAGTGAAATTTTGGATTGAAAACTTTTGATATTGATATAATCTGTGTTTCTCTTATATACGGGTTTTTTTAGCGAGAAGTCATATTTGATACTTTAAATGAGCGACTAGGAGAAATTATATAACAAATTTTTACTCTTGAATCTTCATTTTCTCGAATTGACAGATAGATTTTTCTTTGTGGTTTTATGCTTAGTGAAATTTTGGATTGAAAACTTTTGATATTGATATAATCTGTGTTTCTCTTATATACGGGTTTTTATAGCGAGAAGTCATATTTGATACTTTAAATGAGCGACTAGGAGAAATTATATAACAAATTTTTACTCTTGAATCTTCATTTTCTCGAATTGACAGATAGATTTTTCTTTGTGGTTTTATGCTTAGTGAAATTTTGGATTGAAAACTTTTGATATTGATATAATCTGTGTTTCTCTTATATACGGGTTTTTATAGCGAGAAGTCATATTTGATACTTTAAATGAGCGACTAGGAGAAATTATATAACAAATTTTTACTCTTGAATCTTCATTTTCTCGAATTGACAGATAGATTTTTCTTTGTGGTTTTATGCTTAGTGAAATTTTGGATTGAAAACTTTTGATATTGATATAATCTGTGTTTCTCTTATATACGGGTTTTTATAGCGAAAAGTCATATTTGATACTTTAAATGAGCGACTAGGAGAAATTATATAACAACATTTTACTCTTGAATCTTCATTTACTCGAATTGACAGTTAGATTTTTCTTTAATGTTTTATGCTTAGTGAAATTTTGGATTGAAAACTTTTGATATTGATATAATCTGTGTTTCTCTTATATACGGGTTTTTATAGCGAGAAGTCATATTTGATACTTTAAATGAGCGACTAGGAGAAATTATATAACAACATTTTACTCTTGAATCTTCATTTTCTCGAATTGACAGTTAGATTTTTCTTTAATGTTTTATGCTTAGTGAAATTTTGGATTGAAAAGTTTTGATATTGATATAATCTGTGTTTCTATTATATACGGGTTTTTTTAGCGAGAAGTCATATTTGATACTTTAAATGAGCGACTAGGAGAAATTATATAACAAATTTTTACTCTTGAATCTTCATTTTCTCGAATTGACAGATAGATTTTTCTTTGTGGTTTTATGCTTAGTGAAATTTTGGATTGAAAACTTTTGATATTGATATAATCTGTGTTTCTCTTATATACGGGTTTTTATAGCGAGAAGTCATATTTGATACTTTAAATGAGCGACTAGGAGAAATTATATAACAAATTTTTACTCTTGAATCTTCATTTTCTCGAATTGACGGTTAGATTTTTCTTTAATGTTTTATGCTTAGTGAAATTTTGGATTGAAAACTTTTGATATTGATATAATCTGTGTTTCTCTTATATACGGGTTTTTATAGCGAGAAGTCATATTTGATACTTTAAATGAGCGACTAGGAGAAATTATATAACAAATTTTTACTCTTGAATCTTCATTTTCTCGAATTGACAGATAGATTTTTCTTTGTGGTTTTATGCTTAGTGAAATTTTGGATTGAAAACTTTTGATATTGATATAATCTGTGTTTCTCTTATATACGGGTTTTTATAGCGAGAAGTCATATTTGATACTTTAAATGAGCGACTAGGAGAAATTATATAACAACATTTTACTCTTGAATCTTCATTTTCTCGAATTGACAGTTAGATTTTTCTTTAATTTTTTATGCTTAGTGAAATTTTGGATTGAAAACTTTTGATATTGATATAATCTGTGTTTCTCTTATATACGGGTTTTTATAGCGAGAAGTCATATTTGATACTTTAAATGAGCGACTAGGAGAAATTATATAACAACATTTTACTCTTGAATCTTAATTTTCTCGAATTGACAGTTAGATTTTTCTTTAATGTTTTATGCTTAGTGAAATTTTGGATTGAAAACTTTTGATATTGATATAATCTGTGTTTCTCTTATATACGGGTTTTTATAGCGAGAAGTCATATTTGATACTTTAAATGAGCGACTAGGAGAAATGTTATAACAACATTTTACTCTTGAATCTTCATTTTCTTGAATTGACTGATAGATTTTTCTTTAATGTTTTATGCTTAGTGAAATTTTGGATTGAAAACTTTTGATATTGATATAATCTGTGTTTCTATTATATACGGGTTTTTATAGCGAGAAGTCATATTTGATACTTTAAATGAGCGACTAGGAGAAATTATATAACAAAATTTTACTCTTGAATCTTCATTTTCTCGAATTGACAGTTAGATTTTTCTTTAATGTTTTATGCTTAGTGAAATTTTGGATTGAAAAGTTTTGATATTGATATAATCTGTGTTTCTGTTATATACGGGTTTTTTTAGCGAGAAGTCATATTTGATACTTTAAATGAGCGACTAGGAGAAATTATATAACAAATTTTTACTCTTGAATCTTCATTTTCTCGAATTGACTGATAGATTTTTCTTTGTGGTTTTATGCTTAGTGAAATTTTGGATTGAAAACTTTTGATATTGATATAATCTGTGTTTCTCTTATATACGGGTTTTTATAGCGAGAAGTCATATTTGATACTTTAAATGAGCGACTAGGAGAAATTATATAACAACATTTTACTCTTGAATCTTTATTTTCTCGAATTGACAGTTAGATTTTTCTTTAATGTTTTATGCTTAGTGAAATTTTGGATTGAAAACTTTTGATATTGATATAATCTGTGTTTCTCTTATATACGGGTTTTTATAGCGAGAAGTCATATTTGATACTTTAAATGAGCGACTAGGAGAAATTATATAACAACATTTTACTCTTGAATCTTCATTTTCTCGAATTGACAGTTAGATTTTTCTTTAATGTTTTATGCTTAGTGAAATTTTGGATTGAAAACTTTTGATATTGATATAATCTGTGTTTCTATTATATACGGGTTTTTTTAGCGAGAAGTCATATTTGATACTTTAAATGAGCGACTAGGAGAAATTATATAACAAATTTTTACTCTTGAATCTTCATTTTCTCGAATTGACAGATAGATTTTTCTTTGTGGTTTTATGCTTAGTGAAATTTTGGATTGAAAACTTTTGATATTGATATAATCTGTGTTTCTCTTATATACGGGTTTTTATAGCGAGAAGTCATATTTGATACTTTAAATGAGCGACTAGGAGAAATTATATAACAAATTTTTACTCTTGAATATTCATTTTCTCGAATTGACAGTTAGATTTTTCTTTAATGTTTTATGCTTAGTGAAATTTTGGATTGAAAACTTTTGATATTGATATAATCTGTGTTTCTCTTATATACGGGTTTTTATAGCGAGAAGTCATATTTGATACTTTAAATGAGCGACTAGGAGAAATTATATAACAAATTTTTACTCTTGAATCTTCATTTTCTCGAATTGACAGATAGATTTTTCTTTGTGGTTTTATGCTTAGTGAAATTTTGGATTGAAAACTTTTGATATTGATATAATCTGTGTTTCTCTTATATACGGGTTTTTATAGCGAGAAGTCATATTTGATACTTTAAATGAGCGACTAGGAGAAATTATATAACAAATTTTTACTCTTGAATATTCATTTTCTCGAATTGACAGTTAGATTTTTCTTTAATGTTTTATGCTTAGTGAAATTTTGGATTGAAAACTTTTGATATTGATATAATCTGTGTTTCTCTTATATACGGGTTTTTATAGCGAGAAGTCATATTTGATACTTTAAATGAGCGACTAGGAGAAATTATATAACAACATTTTACTCTTGAATCTTCATTTTCTCGAATTGACAGTTAGATTTTTCTTTAATTTTTTATGCTTAGTGAAATTTTGGATTGAAAACTTTTGATATTGATATAATCTGTGTTTCTCTTATATACGGGTTTTTATAGCGAGAAGTCATATTTGATACTTTAAATGAGCGACTAGGAGAAATTATATAACAACATTTTACTCTTGAATCTTTATTTTCTCGAATTGACAGTTAGATTTTTCTTTAATGTTTTATGCTTAGTGAAATTTTGGATTGAAAACTTTTGATATTGATATAATCTGTGTTTCTCTTATATACGGGTTTTTATAGCGAGAAGTCATATTTGATACTTTAAATGAGCGACTAGGAGAAATGTTATAACAACATTTTACTCTTGAATCTTAATTTTCTTGAATTGACAGATAGATTTTTCTTTAATGTTTTATGCTTAGTGAAATTTTGGATTGAAAACTTTTGATATTGATATAATCTGTGTTTCTATTATATACGGGTTTTTATAGCGAGAAGTCATATTTGATACTTTAAATGAGCGACTAGGAGAAATTATATAACAACATTTTACTCTTGAATCTTCATTTTCTCGAATTGACAGTTAGATTTTTCTTTAATGTTTTATGCTTAGTGAAATTTTGGATTGAAAACTTTTGATATTGATATAATCTGTGTTTCTATTATATACGGGTTTTTTTAGCGAGAAGTCATATTTGATACTTTAAATGAGCGACTAGGAGAAATTATATAACAAATTTTTACTCTTGAATCTTCATTTTCTCGAATTGACAGATAGATTTTTCTTTGTGGTTTTATGCTTAGTGAAATTTTGGATTGAAAACTTTTGATATTGATATAATCTGTGTTTCTCTTATATACGGGTTTTTATAGCGAGAAGTCATATTTGATACTTTAAATGAGCGACTAGGAGAAATTATATAACAACATTTTACTCTTGAATCTTCATTTTCTCGAATTGACAGTTAGATTTTTCTTTAATGTTTTATGCTTAGTGAAATTTTGGATTGAAAACTTTTGATATTGATATAATCTGTGTTTCTATTATATACGGGTTTTTTTAGCGAGAAGTCATATTTGATACTTTAAATGAGCGACTAGGAGAAATTATATAACAAATTTTTACTCTTGAATCTTCATTTTCTCGAATTGACAGATAGATTTTTCTTTGTGGTTTTATGCTTAGTGAAATTTTGGATTGAAAACTTTTGATATTGATATAATCTGTGTTTCTCTTATATACGGGTTTTTATAGCGAGAAGTCATATTTGATACTTTAAATGAGCGACTAGGAGAAATTATATAACAACATTTTACTCTTGAATCTTCATTTTCTCGAATTGACAGTTAGATTTTTCTTTAATGTTTTATGCTTAGTGAAATTTTGGATTGAAAACTTTTGATATTGATATAATCTGTGTTTCTCTTATATACGGGTTTTTATAGCGAGAAGTCATATTTGATACTTTAAATGAGCCACTAGGAGAAATTATATAACAACATTTTACTCTTGAATCTTCATTTTCTCGAATTGACAGTTAGATTTTTCTTTAATGTTTTATGCTTAGTGAAATTTTGGATTGAAAACTTTTGATATTGATATAATCTGTGTTTCTCTTATATACGGGTTTTTATAGCGAGAAGTCATATTTGATACTTTAAATGAGCGACTAGGAGAAATTATATAACAACATTTTACTCTTGAATCTTCATTTTCTCGAATTGACAGTTAGATTTTTCTTTAATGTTTTATGCTTAGTGAAATTTTGGATTGAAAACTTTTGATATTGATATAATCTGTGTTTCTATTATATACGGGTTTTTATAGCGAGAAGTCATATTTGATACTTTAAATGAGCGACTAGGAGAAATTATATAACAAAATTTTACTCTTGAATCTTCATTTTCTCGAATTGACAGTTAGATTTTTCTTTAATGTTTTATGCTTAGTGAAATTTTGGATTGAAAACTTTTGATATTGATATAATCTGTGTTTCTATTATATACGGGTTTTTTTAGCGAGAAGTCATATTTGATACATTAAATGAGCGACTAGGAGAAATTATATAACAAATTTTTACTCTTGAATCTTCATTTTCTCGAATTGACAGATAGATTTTTCTTTGTGGTTTTATGCTTAGTGAAATTTTGGATTGAAAACTTTTGATATTGATATAAACTGTGTTTCTCTTATATACGGGTTTTTATAGCGAGAAGTCATATTTGATACTTTAAATGAGCGACTAGGAGAAATTATATAACAAATTTTTACTCTTGAATCTTCATTTTCTCGAATTGACAGATAGATTTTTCTTTGTGGTTTTATGCTTAGTGAAATTTTGGATTGAAAACTTTTGATATTGATATAATCTGTGTTTCTCTTATATACGGGTTTTTATAGCGAGAAGTCATATTTGATACTTTAAATGAGCGACTAGGAGAAATTATATAACAACATTTTACTCTTGAATCTTCATTTTCTCGAATTGACAGTTAGATTTTTCTTTAATGTTTTATGCTTAGTGAAATTTTGGATTGAAAACTTTTGATATTGATATAATCTGTGTTTCTATTATATACGGGTTTTTATAGCGAGAAGTCATATTTGATACTTTAAATGAGCGACTAGGAGAAATTATATAACAAATTTTTACTCTTGAATCTTCATTTTCTCGAATTGACAGATAGATTTTTCTTTGTGGTTTTATGCTTAGTGAAATTTTGGATTAAAAACTTTTGATATTGATATAATCTGTGTTTCTCTTATATACGGGTTTTTATAGCGAGAAGTCATATTTGATACTTTAAATGAGCGACTAGGAGAAATTATATAACAAATTTTTACTCTTGAATCTTCATTTTCTCGAATTGACAGTTAGATTTTTCTTTAATGTTTTATGCTTAGTGAAATTTTGGATTGAAAACTTTTGATATTGATATAATCTGTGTTTCTCTTATATACGGGTTTTTATAGCGAGAAGTCATATTTGATACTTTAAATGAGCGACTAGGAGAAATTATATAACAACATTTTACTCTTGAATCTTCATTTTCTCGAATTGACAGTTAGATTTTTCTTTAATGTTTTATGCTTAGTGAAATTTTGGATTGAAAACTTTTGATATTGATATAATCTGTGTTTCTATTATATACGGGTTTTTATAGCGAGAAGTCATATTTGATACTTTAAATGAGCGACTAGGAGAAATTATATAACAAATTTTTACTCTTGAATCTTCATTTTCTCGAATTGACAGATAGATTTTTCTTTGTGGTTTTATGCTTAGTGAAATTTTGGATTAAAAACTTTTGATATTGATATAATCTGTGTTTCTCTTATATACGGGTTTTTATAGCGAGAAGTCATATTTGATACTTTAAATGAGCGACTAGGAGAAATTATATAACAAATTATTACTCTTGAATCTTCATTTTCTCGAATTGACAGATAGATTTTTCTTTGTGGTTTTATGCTTAGTGAAATTTTGGATTGAAAACTTTTGATATTGATATAATCTGTGTTTCTCTTATATACGGGTTTTTATAGCGAGAAGTCATATTTGATACTTTAAATGAGCAACTAGGAGAAATTATATAACAACATTTTACTCTTGAATCTTCATTTTCTCGAATTGACAGTTAGATTTTTCTTTAATGTTTTATGCTTAGTGAAATTTTGGATTGAAAACTTTTGATATTGATATAATCTGTGTTTCTATTATATACGGGTTTTTTTAGCGAGAAGTCATATTTGATACTTTAAATGAGCGACTAGGAGAAATTATATAACAAATTTTTACTCTTGAATCTTCATTTTCTCGAATTGACAGATAGATTTTACTTTGTGGTTTTATGCTTAGTGAAATTTTGGATTGAAAACTTTTGATATTGATATAATCTGTGTTTCTCTTATATACGGGTTTTTATAGCGAGAAGTCATATTTGATACTTTAAATGAGCAACTAGGAGAAATTATATAACAACATTTTACTCTTGAATCTTCATTTTCTCGAATTGACAGTTAGATTTTTCTTTAATGTTTTATGCTTAGTGAAATTTTGGATTGAAAACTTTTGATATTGATATAATCTGTGTTTCTCTTATATACGGGTTTTTATAGCGAGAAGTCATATTTGATACTTTAAATGAGCGACTAGGAGAAATTATATAACAACATTTTACTCTTGAATCTTCATTTTCTCGAATTGACAGTTAGATTTTTCTTTAATGTTTTTTGCTTAGTGAAATTTTGGATTGAAAACTTTTGATATTGATATAATCTGTGTTTCTCTTATATACGGGTTTTTATAGCGAGAAGTCATATTTGATACTTTAAATGAGCGACTAGGAGAAATTATATAACAAATTTTTACTCTTGAATCTTCATTTTCTCGAATTGACAGATAGATTTTTCTTTGTGGTTTTATGCTTAGTGAAATTTTGGATTGAAAACTTTTGATATTGATATAATCTGTGTTTCTCTTATATACGGGTTTTTATAGCGAGAAGTCATATTTGATACTTTAAATGAGCGACTAGGAGAAATTATATAACAAATTTTTACTCTTGAATCTTCATTTTCTCGAATTGACAGATAGATTTTTCTTTGTGGTTTTATGCTTAGTGAAATTTTGGATTGAAAACTTTTGATATTGATATAATCTGTGTTTCTCTTATATACGGGTTTTTATAGCGAGAAGTCATATTTGATACTTTAAATGAGCGACTAGGAGAAATTATATAACAAATTTTTACTCTTGAATCTTCATTTTCTCGAATTGACAGATAGATTTTTCTTTGTGGTTTTATGCTTAGTGAAATTTTGGATTGAAAACTTTTGATATTGATATAATCTGTGTTTCTCTTATATACGGGTTTTTATAGCGAGAAGTCATATTTGATACTTTAAATGAGCGACTAGGAGAAATTATATAACAACATTTTACTCTTTAATCTTCATTTTCTCGAATTGACAGTTAGATTTTTCTTTAATGTTTTATGCTTAGTGAAATTTTGGATTGAAAACTTTTGATATTGATATAATCTGTGTTTCTCTTATATACGGGTTTTTATAGCGAGAAGTCATATTTGATACTTTAAATGAGCGACTAGGAGAAATTATATAACAACATTTTACTCTTGAATCTTCATTTTCTCGAATTGACAGTTAGATTTTTCTTTAATGTTTTATGCTTAGTGAAATTTTGGATTGAAAACTTTTGATATTGATATAATCTGTGTTTCTCTTATATACGGGTTTTTATAGCGAGAAGTCATATTTGATACTTTAAATGAGCGACTAGGAGAAATTATATAACAACATTTTACTCTTGAATCTTCATTTTCTTGAATTGACAGATAGATTTTTCTTTAATGTTTTATGCTTAGTGAAATTTTGGATTGAAAACTTTTGATATTGATATAATCTGTGTTTCTCTTATATACGGGTTTTTATAGCGAGAAGTCATATTTGATACTTTAAATGAGCGACTAGGAGAAATTATATAACAACATTTTACTCTTGAATCTTCATTTTTTTGAATTGACAGATAGATTTTTCTTTAATGTTTTATGCTTAGTGAAATTTTGGATTGAAAACTTTTGATATTGATATAATCTGTGTTTCTCTTATATACGGGTTTTTATAGCGAGAAGTCATATTTGATACTTTAAATGAGCGACTAGGAGAAATTATATAACAACATTTTACTCTTGAATCTTCATTTTCTCGAATTGACAGTTAGATTTTTCTTTAATGTTTTATGCTTAGTGAAATTTTGGATTGAAAACTTTTGATATTGATATAATCTGTGTTTCTCTTATATACGGGTTTTTATAGCGAGAAGTCATATTTGATACTTTAAATGAGCGACTAGGAGAAATTATATAACAACATTTTACTCTTGAATCTTCATTTTCTCGAATTGACAGTTAGATTTTTCTTTAATGTTTTATGCTTAGTGAAATTTTGGATTGAAAACTTTTGATATTGATATAATCTGTGTTTCTCTTATATACGGGTTTTTATAGCGAGAAGTCATATTTGATACTTTAAATGAGCGACTAGGAGAAATTATATAACAACATTTTACTCTTGAATCTTCATTTTCTCGAATTGACAGTTAGATTTTTCTTTAATGTTTTATGCTTAGTGAAATTTTGGATTGAAAACTTTTGATATTGATATAATCTGTGTTTCTATTATATACGGGTTTTTATAGCGAGAAGTCATATTTGATACTTTAAATGAGCGACTAGGAGAAATTATATAACAAAATTTTACTCTTGAATCTTCATTTTCTCGAATTGACAGTTAGATTTTTCTTTAATGTTTTATGCTTAGTGAAATTTTGGATTGAAAACTTTTGATATTGATATAATCTGTGTTTCTATTATATACGGGTTTTTTTAGCGAGAAGTCATATTTGATACATTAAATGAGCGACTAGGAGAAATTATATAACAAATTTTTACTCTTGAATCTTCATTTTCTCGAATTGACAGATAGATTTTTCTTTGTGGTTTTATGCTTAGTGAAATTTTGGATTGAAAACTTTTGATATTGATATAAACTGTGTTTCTCTTATATACGGGTTTTTATAGCGAGAAGTCATATTTGATACTTTAAATGAGCGACTAGGAGAAATTATATAACAAATTTTTACTCTTGAATCTTCATTTTCTCGAATTGACAGATAGATTTTTCTTTGTGGTTTTATGCTTAGTGAAATTTTGGATTGAAAACTTTTGATATTGATATAATCTGTGTTTCTCTTATATACGGGTTTTTATAGCGAGAAGTCATATTTGATACTTTAAATGAGCGACTAGGAGAAATTATATAACAACATTTTACTCTTGAATCTTCATTTTCTCGAATTGACAGTTAGATTTTTCTTTAATGTTTTATGCTTAGTGAAATTTTGGATTGAAAACTTTTGATATTGATATAATCTGTGTTTCTATTATATACGGGTTTTTATAGCGAGAAGTCATATTTGATACTTTAAATGAGCGACTAGGAGAAATTATATAACAAATTTTTACTCTTGAATCTTCATTTTCTCGAATTGACAGATAGATTTTACTTTGTGGTTTTATGCTTAGTGAAATTTTGGATTGAAAACTTTTGATATTGATATAATCTGTGTTTCTCTTATATACGGGTTTTTATAGCGAGAAGTCATATTTGATACTTTAAATGAGCAACTAGGAGAAATTATATAACAACATTTTACTCTTGAATCTTCATTTTCTCGAATTGACAGTTAGATTTTTCTTTAATGTTTTATGCTTAGTGAAATTTTGGATTGAAAACTTTTGATATTGATATAATCTGTGTTTCTCTTATATACGGGTTTTTATAGCGAGAAGTCATATTTGATACTTTAAATGAGCGACTAGGAGAAATTATATAACAACATTTTACTCTTGAATCTTCATTTTCTCGAATTGACAGTTAGATTTTTCTTTAATGTTTTTTGCTTAGTGAAATTTTGGATTGAAAACTTTTGATATTGATATAATCTGTGTTTCTCTTATATACGGGTTTTTATAGCGAGAAGTCATATTTGATACTTTAAATGAGCGACTAGGAGAAATTATATAACAAATTTTTACTCTTGAATCTTCATTTTCTCGAATTGACAGATAGATTTTTCTTTGTGGTTTTATGCTTAGTGAAATTTTGGATTGAAAACTTTTGATATTGATATAATCTGTGTTTCTCTTATATACGGGTTTTTATAGCGAGAAGTCATATTTGATACTTTAAATGAGCGACTAGGAGAAATTATATAACAAATTTTTACTCTTGAATCTTCATTTTCTCGAATTGACAGATAGATTTTTCTTTGTGGTTTTATGCTTAGTGAAATTTTGGATTGAAAACTTTTGATATTGATATAATCTGTGTTTCTCTTATATACGGGTTTTTATAGCGAGAAGTCATATTTGATACTTTAAATGAGCGACTAGGAGAAATTATATAACAAATTTTTACTCTTGAATCTTCATTTTCTCGAATTGACAGATAGATTTTTCTTTGTGGTTTTATGCTTAGTGAAATTTTGGATTGAAAACTTTTGATATTGATATAATCTGTGTTTCTCTTATATACGGGTTTTTATAGCGAGAAGTCATATTTGATACTTTAAATGAGCGACTAGGAGAAATTATATAACAACATTTTACTCTTTAATCTTCATTTTCTCGAATTGACAGTTAGATTTTTCTTTAATGTTTTATGCTTAGTGAAATTTTGGATTGAAAACTTTTGATATTGATATAATCTGTGTTTCTCTTATATACGGGTTTTTATAGCGAGAAGTCATATTTGATACTTTAAATGAGCGACTAGGAGAAATTATATAACAACATTTTACTCTTGAATCTTCATTTTCTCGAATTGACAGTTAGATTTTTCTTTAATGTTTTATGCTTAGTGAAATTTTGGATTGAAAACTTTTGATATTGATATAATCTGTGTTTCTCTTATATACGGGTTTTTATAGCGAGAAGTCATATTTGATACTTTAAATGAGCGACTAGGAGAAATTATATAACAACATTTTACTCTTGAATCTTCATTTTCTTGAATTGACAGATAGATTTTTCTTTAATGTTTTATGCTTAGTGAAATTTTGGATTGAAAACTTTTGATATTGATATAATCTGTGTTTCTCTTATATACGGGTTTTTATAGCGAGAAGTCATATTTGATACTTTAAATGAGCGACTAGGAGAAATTATATAACAACATTTTACTCTTGAATCTTCATTTTTTTGAATTGACAGATAGATTTTTCTTTAATGTTTTATGCTTAGTGAAATTTTGGATTGAAAACTTTTGATATTGATATAATCTGTGTTTCTCTTATATACGGGTTTTTATAGCGAGAAGTCATATTTGATACTTTAAATGAGCGACTAGGAGAAATTATATAACAACATTTTACTCTTGAATCTTCATTTTCTCGAATTGACAGTTAGATTTTTCTTTAATGTTTTATGCTTAGTGAAATTTTGGATTGAAAACTTTTGATATTGATATAATCTGTGTTTCTATTATATACGGGTTTTTATAGCGAGAAGTCATATTTGATACTTTAAATGAGCGACTAGGAGAAATTATATAACAAATTTTTACTCTTGAATCTTCATTTTCTCGAATTGACAGATATATTTTTCTTTGTGGTTTTATGCTTAGTGAAATTTTGGATTGAAAACTTTTGATATTGATATAATCTGTGTTTCTCTTATATACGGGTTTTTATAGCGAGAAGTCATATTTGATACTTTAAATGAGCGACTAGGAGAAATTATATAACAAATTTTTACTCTTGAATCTTCATTTTCTCGAATTGACAGATAGATTTTACTTTGTGGTTTTATGCTTAGTGAAATTTTGGATTGAAAACTTTTGATATTGATATAATCTGTGTTTCTCTTATATACGGGTTTTTATAGCGAGAAGTCATTTTTGATACTTTAAATGAGCGACTAGGAGAAATTATATAACAACATTTTACTCTTGAATCTTCATTTTCTCGAATTGACAGTTAGATTTTTCTTTAATGTTTTTTGCTTAGTGAAATTTTGGATTGAAAACTTTTGATATTGATATAATCTGTGTTTCTCTTATATACGGGTTTTTATAGCGAGAAGTCATATTTGATACTTTAAATGAGCGACTAGGAGAAATTATATAACAAATTTTTACTCTTGAATCTTCATTTTCTCGAATTGACAGATAGATTTTTCTTTGTGGTTTTATGCTTAGTGAAATTTTGGATTGAAAACTTTTGATATTGATATAATCTGTGTTTCTCTTATATACGGGTTTTTATAGCGAGAAGTCATATTTGATACTTTAAATGAGCGACTAGGAGAAATTATATAACAACATTTTACTCTTTAATCTTCATTTTCTCGAATTGACAGTTAGATTTTTCTTTAATGTTTTATGCTTAGTGAAATTTTGGATTGAAAACTTTTGATATTGATATAATCTGTGTTTCTCTTATATACGGGTTTTTATAGCGAGAAGTCATATTTGATACTTTAAATGAGCGACTAGGAGAAATTATATAACAACATTTTACTCTTGAATCTTCATTTTCTCGAATTGACAGTTAGATTTTTCTTTAATGTTTTATGCTTAGTGAAATTTTGGATTGAAAACTTTTGATATTGATATAATCTGTGTTTCTCTTATATACGGGTTTTTATAGCGAGAAGTCATATTTGATACTTTAAATGAGCGACTAGGAGAAATTATATAACAACATTTTACTCTTGAATCTTCATTTTCTTGAATTGACAGATAGATTTTTCTTTAATGTTTTATGCTTAGTGAAATTTTGGATTGAAAACTTTTGATATTGATATAATCTGTGTTTCTCTTATATACGGGTTTTTATAGCGAGAAGTCATATTTGATACTTTAAATGAGCGACTAGGAGAAATTATATAACAACATTTTACTCTTGAATCTTCATTTTTTTGAATTGACAGATAGATTTTTCTTTAATGTTTTATGCTTAGTGAAATTTTGGATTGAAAACTTTTGATATTGATATAATCTGTGTTTCTCTTATATACGGGTTTTTATAGCGAGAAGTCATATTTGATACTTTAAATGAGCGACTAGGAGAAATTATATAACAACATTTTACTCTTGAATCTTCATTTTCTCGAATTGACAGATAGATTTTTCTTTGTGGTTTTATGCTTAGTGAAATTTTGGATTGAAAACTTTTGATATTGATATAATCTGTGTTTCTCTTATATACGGGTTTTTATAGCGAGAAGTCATTTTTGATACTTTAAATGAGCGACTAGGAGAAATTATATAACAACATTTTACTCTTGAATCTTCATTTTCTCGAATTGACAGTTAGATTTTTCTTTAATGTTTTTTGCTTAGTGAAATTTTGGATTGAAAACTTTTGATATTGATATAATCTGTGTTTCTCTTATATACGGGTTTTTATAGCGAGAAGTCATATTTGATACTTTAAATGAGCGACTAGGAGAAATTATATAACAAATTATTACTCTTGAATCTTCATTTTCTCGAATTGACAGATAGATTTTTCTTTGTGGTTTTATGCTTAGTGAAATTTTGGATTGAAAACTTTTGATATTGATATAATCTGTGTTTCTCTTATATACGGGTTTTTATAGCGAGAAGTCATATTTGATACTTTAAATGAGCAACTAGGAGAAATTATATAACAACATTTTACTCTTGAATCTTCATTTTCTCGAATTGACAGTTAGATTTTTCTTTAATGTTTTATGCTTAGTGAAATTTTGGATTGAAAACTTTTGATATTGATATAATCTGTGTTTCTATTATATACGGGTTTTTTTAGCGAGAAGTCATATTTGATACTTTAAATGAGCGACTAGGAGAAATTATATAACAAATTTTTACTCTTGAATCTTCATTTTCTCGAATTGACAGATAGATTTTACTTTGTGGTTTTATGCTTAGTGAAATTTTGGATTGAAAACTTTTGATATTGATATAATCTGTGTTTCTCTTATATACGGGTTTTTATAGCGAGAAGTCATATTTGATACTTTAAATGAGCAACTAGGAGAAATTATATAACAACATTTTACTCTTGAATCTTCATTTTCTCGAATTGACAGTTAGATTTTTCTTTAATGTTTTATGCTTAGTGAAATTTTGGATTGAAAACTTTTGATATTGATATAATCTGTGTTTCTCTTATATACGGGTTTTTATAGCGAGAAGTCATATTTGATACTTTAAATGAGCGACTAGGAGAAATTATATAACAACATTTTACTCTTGAATCTTCATTTTCTCGAATTGACAGTTAGATTTTTCTTTAATGTTTTTTGCTTAGTGAAATTTTGGATTGAAAACTTTTGATATTGATATAATCTGTGTTTCTCTTATATACGGGTTTTTATAGCGAGAAGTCATATTTGATACTTTAAATGAGCGACTAGGAGAAATTATATAACAAATTTTTACTCTTGAATCTTCATTTTCTCGAATTGACAGATAGATTTTTCTTTGTGGTTTTATGCTTAGTGAAATTTTGGATTGAAAACTTTTGATATTGATATAATCTGTGTTTCTCTTATATACGGGTTTTTATAGCGAGAAGTCATATTTGATACTTTAAATGAGCGACTAGGAGAAATTATATAACAAATTTTTACTCTTGAATCTTCATTTTCTCGAATTGACAGATAGATTTTTCTTTGTGGTTTTATGCTTAGTGAAATTTTGGATTGAAAACTTTTGATATTGATATAATCTGTGTTTCTCTTATATACGGGTTTTTATAGCGAGAAGTCATATTTGATACTTTAAATGAGCGACTAGGAGAAATTATATAACAAATTTTTACTCTTGAATCTTCATTTTCTCGAATTGACAGATAGATTTTTCTTTGTGGTTTTATGCTTAGTGAAATTTTGGATTGAAAACTTTTGATATTGATATAATCTGTGTTTCTCTTATATACGGGTTTTTATAGCGAGAAGTCATATTTGATACTTTAAATGAGCGACTAGGAGAAATTATATAACAACATTTTACTCTTTAATCTTCATTTTCTCGAATTGACAGTTAGATTTTTCTTTAATGTTTTATGCTTAGTGAAATTTTGGATTGAAAACTTTTGATATTGATATAATCTGTGTTTCTCTTATATACGGGTTTTTATAGCGAGAAGTCATATTTGATACTTTAAATGAGCGACTAGGAGAAATTATATAACAACATTTTACTCTTGAATCTTCATTTTCTCGAATTGACAGTTAGATTTTTCTTTAATGTTTTATGCTTAGTGAAATTTTGGATTGAAAACTTTTGATATTGATATAATCTGTGTTTCTCTTATATACGGGTTTTTATAGCGAGAAGTCATATTTGATACTTTAAATGAGCGACTAGGAGAAATTATATAACAACATTTTACTCTTGAATCTTCATTTTCTTGAATTGACAGATAGATTTTTCTTTAATGTTTTATGCTTAGTGAAATTTTGGATTGAAAACTTTTGATATTGATATAATCTGTGTTTCTCTTATATACGGGTTTTTATAGCGAGAAGTCATATTTGATACTTTAAATGAGCGACTAGGAGAAATTATATAACAACATTTTACTCTTGAATCTTCATTTTTTTGAATTGACAGATAGATTTTTCTTTAATGTTTTATGCTTAGTGAAATTTTGGATTGAAAACTTTTGATATTGATATAATCTGTGTTTCTCTTATATACGGGTTTTTATAGCGAGAAGTCATATTTGATACTTTAAATGAGCGACTAGGAGAAATTATATAACAACATTTTACTCTTGAATCTTCATTTTCTCGAATTGACAGTTAGATTTTTCTTTAATGTTTTATGCTTAGTGAAATTTTGGATTGAAAACTTTTGATATTGATATAATCTGTGTTTCTATTATATACGGGTTTTTATAGCGAGAAGTCATATTTGATACTTTAAATGAGCGACTAGGAGAAATTATATAACAAATTTTTACTCTTGAATCTTCATTTTCTCGAATTGACAGATAGATTTTTCTTTGTGGTTTTATGCTTAGTGAAATTTTGGATTGAAAACTTTTGATATTGATATAATCTGTGTTTCTCTTATATACGGGTTTTTATAGCGAGAAGTCATATTTGATACTTTAAATGAGCGACTAGGAGAAATTATATAACAAATTTTTACTCTTGAATCTTCATTTTCTCGAATTGACAGTTAGATTTTTCTTTAATGTTTTATGCTTAGTGAAATTTTGGATTGAAAACTTTTGATATTGATATAATCTGTGTTTCTCTTATATACGGGTTTTTATAGCGAGAAGTCATATTTGATACTTTAAATGAGCGACTAGGAGAAATTATATAACAAATTTTTACTCTTGAATCTTCATTTTCTCGAATTGACAGATAGATTTTACTTTGTGGTTTTATGCTTAGTGAAATTTTGGATTGAAAACTTTTGATATTGATATAATCTGTGTTTCTCTTATATACGGGTTTTTATAGCGAGAAGTCATTTTTGATACTTTAAATGAGCGACTAGGAGAAATTATATAACAACATTTTACTCTTGAATCTTCATTTTCTCGAATTGACAGTTAGATTTTTCTTTAATGTTTTTTGCTTAGTGAAATTTTGGATTGAAAACTTTTGATATTGATATAATCTGTGTTTCTCTTATATACGGGTTTTTATAGCGAGAAGTCATATTTGATACTTTAAATGAGCGACTAGGAGAAATTATATAACAAATTTTTACTCTTGAATCTTCATTTTCTCGAATTGACAGATAGATTTTTCTTTGTGGTTTTATGCTTAGTGAAATTTTGGATTGAAAACTTTTGATATTGATATAACCTGTGTTTCTCTTATATACGGGTTTTTATAGCGAGAAGTCATATTTGATACTTTAAATGAGCGACTAGGAGAAATTATATAACAACATTTTACTCTTTAATCTTCATTTTCTCGAATTGACAGTTAGATTTTTCTTTAATGTTTTATGCTTAGTGAAATTTTGGATTGAAAACTTTTGATATTGATATAATCTGTGTTTCTCTTATATACGGGTTTTTATAGCGAGAAGTCATATTTGATACTTTAAATGAGCGACTAGGAGAAATTATATAACAACATTTTACTCTTGAATCTTCATTTTCTCGAATTGACAGTTAGATTTTTCTTTAATGTTTTATGCTTAGTGAAATTTTGGATTGAAAACTTTTGATATTGATATAATCTGTGTTTCTCTTATATACGGGTTTTTATAGCGAGAAGTCATATTTGATACTTTAAATGAGCGACTAGGAGAAATTATATAACAACATTTTACTCTTGAATCTTCATTTTCTTGAATTGACAGATAGATTTTTCTTTAATGTTTTATGCTTAGTGAAATTTTGGATTGAAAACTTTTGATATTGATATAATCTGTGTTTCTCTTATATACGGGTTTTTATAGCGAGAAGTCATATTTGATACTTTAAATGAGCGACTAGGAGAAATTATATAACAACATTTTACTCTTGAATCTTCATTTTTTTGAATTGACAGATAGATTTTTCTTTAATGTTTTATGCTTAGTGAAATTTTGGATTGAAAACTTTTGATATTGATATAATCTGTGTTTCTCTTATATACGGGTTTTTATAGCGAGAAGTCATATTTGATACTTTAAATGAGCGACTAGGAGAAATTATATAACAACATTTTACTCTTGAATCTTCATTTTCTCGAATTGACAGTTAGATTTTTCTTTAATGTTTTATGCTTAGTGAAATTTTGGATTGAAAACTTTTGATATTGATATAATCTGTGTTTCTATTATATACGGGTTTTTTTAGCGAGAAGTCATTTTTGATACTTTAAATGAGCGACTAGGAGAAATTATATAACAACATTTTACTCTTGAATCTTTATTTTCTCGAATTGACAGTTAGATTTTTCTTTAATGTTTTATGCTTAGTGAAATTTTGGATTGAAAACTTTTGATATTGATATAATCTGTGTTTCTCTTATATACGGGTTTTTATAGCGAGAAGTCATTTTTGATACTTTAAATGAGCGACTAGGAGAAATTATATAACAACATTTTACTCTTGAATCTTCATTTTCTCGAATTGACAGTTAGATTTTTCTTTAATGTTTTATGCTTAGTGAAATTTTGGATTGAAAACTTTTGATATTGATATAATCTGTGTTTCTATTATATACGGGTTTTTATAGCGAGAAGTCATATTTGATACTTTAAATGAGCGACTAGGAGAAATTATATAACAAATTTTTACTCTTGAATCTTCATTTTCTCGAATTGACAGATAGATTTTTCTTTGTGGTTTTATGCTTAGTGAAATTTTGGATTGAAAACTTTTGATATTGATATAATCTGTGTTTCTCTTATATACGGGTTTTTATAGCGAGAAGTCATATTTGATACTTTAAATGAGCGACTAGGAGAAATTATATAACAAATTTTTACTCTTGAATCTTCATTTTCTCGAATTGACAGTTAGATTTTTCTTTAATGTTTTATGCTTAGTGAAATTTTGGATTGAAAACTTTTGATATTGATATAATCTGTGTTTCTCTTATATACGGGTTTTTATAGCGAGAAGTCATATTTGATACTTTAAATGAGCGACTAGGAGAAATTATATAACAAATTTTTACTCTTGAATCTTCATTTTCTTGAATTGACAGATAGATTTTTCTTTGTGGTTTTATGCTTAGTGAAATTTTGGATTGAAAACTTTTGATATTGATATAATCTGTGTTTCTCTTATATACGGGTTTTTATAGCGAGAAGTCATATTTGATACTTTAAATGAGCGACTAGGAGAAATTATATAACAAATTTTTACTCTTGAATCTTCATTTTCTCGAATTGACAGTTAGATTTTTCTTTAATGTTTTATGCTTAGTGAAATTTTGGATTGAAAACTTTTGATATTGATATAATCTGTGTTTCTCTTATATACGGGTTTTTATAGCGAGAAGTCATATTTGATACTTTAAATGAGCGACTAGGAGAAATTATATAACAAATTTTTACTCTTGAATCTTCATTTTCTCGAATTGACAGATAGATTTTACTTTGTGGTTTTATGCTTAGTGAAATTTTGGATTGAAAACTTTTGATATTGATATAATCTGTGTTTCTCTTATATACGGGTTTTTATAGCGAGAAGTCATATTTGATACTTTAAATGAGCGACTAGGAGAAATTATATAACAACATTTTACTCTTGAATCTTCATTTTCTCGAATTGACAGTTAGATTTTTCTTTAATGTTTTATGCTTAGTGAAATTTTGGATTGAAAACTTTTGATATTGATATAATCTGTGTTTCTCTTATATACGGGTTTTTATAGCGAGAAGTCATATTTGATACTTTAAATGAGCGACTAGGAGATATTATATAACAACATTTTACTCTTGAATCTTCATTTTCTCGAATTGACAGTTAGATTTTTCTTTAATGTTTTTTGCTTAGTGAAATTTTGGATTGAAAACTTTTGATATTGATATAATCTGTGTTTCTCTTATATACGGGTTTTTATAGCGAGAAGTCATATTTGATACTTTAAATGAGCGACTAGGAGAAATTATATAACAAATTTTTACTCTTGAATCTTCATTTTCTCGAATTGACAGATAGATTTTTCTTTGTGGTTTTATGCTTAGTGAAATTTTGGATTGAAAACTTTTGATATTGATATAATCTGTGTTTCTCTTATATACGGGTTTTTATAGCGAGAAGTCATATTTGATACTTTAAATGAGCGACTAGGAGAAATTATATAACAAATTTTTACTCTTGAATCTTCATTTTCTCGAATTGACAGATAGATTTTTCTTTGTGGTTTTATGCTTAGTGAAATTTTGGATTGAAAACTTTTGATATTGATATAATCTGTGTTTCTCTTATATACGGGTTTTTATAGCGAGAAGTCATATTTGATACTTTAAATGAGCGACTAGGAGAAATTATATAACAAATTTTTACTCTTGAATCTTCATTTTCTCGAATTGACAGATAGATTTTTCTTTGTGGTTTTATGCTTAGTGAAATTTTGGATTGAAACTTTTGATATTGATATAATCTGTGTTTCTCTTATATACGGGTTTTTATAGCGAGAAGTCATATTTGATACTTTAAATGAGCGACTAGGAGAAATTATATAACAACATTTTACTCTTGAATCTTCATTTTCTCGAATTGACAGTTAGATTTTTCTTTAATGTTTTATGCTTAGTGAAATTTTGGATTGAAAACTTTTGATATTGATATAATCTGTGTTTCTCTTATATACGGGTTTTTATAGCGAGAAGTCATATTTGATACTTTAAATGAGCGACTAGGAGAAATTATATAACAACATTTTACTCTTGAATCTTCATTTTCTCGAATTGACAGTTAGATTTTTCTTTAATGTTTTTTGCTTAGTGAAATTTTGGATTGAAAACTTTTGATATTGATATAATCTGTGTTTCTCTTATATACGGGTTTTTATAGCGAGAAGTCATATTTGATACTTTAAATGAGCGACTAGGAGAAATTATATAACAAATTTTTACTCTTGAATCTTCATTTTCTCGAATTGACAGATAGATTTTTCTTTGTGGTTTTATGCTTAGTGAAATTTTGGATTGAAAACTTTTGATATTGATATAATCTGTGTTTCTCTTATATACGGGTTTTTATAGCGAGAAGTCATATTTGATACTTTAAATGAGCGACTAGGAGAAATTATATAACAACATTTTACTCTTTAATCTTCATTTTCTCGAATTGACAGTTAGATTTTTCTTTAATGTTTTATGCTTAGTGAAATTTTGGATTGAAAACTTTTGATATTGATATAATCTGTGTTTCTCTTATATACTGGTTTTTATAGCGAGAAGTCATATTTGATACTTTAAATGAGCGACTAGGAGAAATTATATAACAACATTTTACTCTTGAATCTTCATTTTCTCGAATTGACAGTTAGATTTTTCTTTAATGTTTTTTGCTTAGTGAAATTTTGGATTGAAAACTTTTGATATTGATATAATCTGTGTTTCTCTTATATACGGGTTTTTATAGCGAGAAGTCATATTTGATACTTTAAATGAGCGACTAGGAGAAATTATATAACAACATTTTACTCTTGAATCTTCATTTTCTCGAATTGACAGTTAGATTTTTCTTTAATGTTTTATGCTTAGTGAAATTTTGGATTGAAATCTTTTGATATTGATATAATCTGTGTTTCTCTTATATACGGGTTTTTATAGCGAGAAGTCATATTTGATACTTTAAATGAGCGACTAGGAGAAATTATATAACAACATTTTACTCTTGAATCTTCATTTTCTTGAATTGACAGATAGATTTTTCTTTAATGTTTTATGCTTAGTGAAATTTTGGATTGAAAACTTTTGATATTGATATAATCTGTGTTTCTCTTATATACGGGTTTTTATAGCGAGAAGTCATATTTGATACTTTAAATGAGCGACTAGGAGAAATTATATAACAACATTTTACTCTTGAATCTTCATTTTTTTGAATTGACAGATAGATTTTTCTTTAATGTTTTATGCTTAGTGAAATTTTGGATTGAAAACTTTTGATATTGATATAATCTGTGTTTCTCTTATATACGGGTTTTTATAGCGAGAAGTCATATTTGATACTTTAAATGAGCGACTAGGAGAAATTATATAACAACATTTTACTCTTGAATCTTCATTTTCTCGAATTGACAGTTAGATTTTTCTTTAATGTTTTATGCTTAGTGAAATTTTGGATTGAAAACTTTTGATATTGATATAATCTGTGTTTCTCTTATATACGGGTTTTTATAGCGAGAAGTCATATTTGATACTTTAAATGAGCGACTAGGAGAAATTATATAACAACATTTTACTCTTGAATCTTCATTTTCTCGAATTGACAGTTAGATTTTTCTTTAATGTTTTATGCTTAGTGAAATTTTGGATTGAAAACTTTTGATATTGATATAATCTGTGTTTCTATTATATACGGGTTTTTTTAGCGAGAAGTCATATTTGATACTTTAAATGAGCGACTAGGAGAAATTATATAACAAATTTTTACTCTTGAATCTTCATTTTCTCGAATTGACAGATAGATTTTTCTTTGTGGTTTTATGCTTAGTGAAATTTTAGATTGAAAACTTTTGATATTGATATAATCTGTGTTTCTCTTATATACGGGTTTTTATAGCGAGAAGTCATTTTTGATACTTTAAATGAGCGACTAGGAGAAATTATATAACAACATTTTACTCTTGAATCTTCATTTTCTCGAATTGACAGTTAGATTTTTCTTTAATGTTTTATGCTTAGTGAAATTTTGGATTGAAAACTTTTGATATTGATATAATCTGTGTTTCTATTATATACGGGTTTTTATAGCGAGAAGTCATATTTGATACTTTAAATGAGCGACTAGGAGAAATTATATAACAAATTTTTACTCTTGAATCTTCATTTTCTCGAATTGACAGATAGATTTTTCTTTGTGGTTTTATGCTTAGTGAAATATTGGATTGAAAACTTTTGATATTGATATAATCTGTGTTTCTCTTATATACGGGTTTTTATAGCGAGAAGTCATATTTGATACTTTAAATGAGCGACTAGGAGAAATTATATAACAACATTTTACTCTTTAATCTTCATTTTCTCGAATTGACAGTTAGATTTTTCTTTAATGTTTTATGCTTAGTGAAATTTTGGATTGAAAACTTTTGATATTGATATAATCTGTGTTTCTCTTATATACGGGTTTTTATAGCGAGAAGTCATATTTGATACTTTAAATGAGCGACTAGGAGAAATTATATAACAACATTTTACTCTTGAATCTTCATTTTCTCGAATTGACAGTTAGATTTTTCTTTAATGTTTTATGCTTAGTGAAATTTTGGATTGAAAACTTTTGATATTGATATAATCTGTGTTTCTATTATATACGGGTTTTTATAGCGAGAAGTCATATTTGATACTTTAAATGAGCGACTAGGAGAAATTATATAACAACATTTTACTCTTTAATCTTCATTTTCTCGAATTGACAGTTAGATTTTTCTTTAATGTTTTATGCTTAGTGAAATTTTGGATTGAAAACTTTTGATATTGATATAATCTGTGTTTCTCTTATATACGGGTTTTTATAGCGAGAAGTCATATTTGATACTTTAAATGAGCGACTAGGAGAAATTATATAACAACATTTTACTCTTGAATCTTCATTTTTTTGAATTGACAGATAGATTTTTCTTTAATGTTTTATGCTTAGTGAAATTTTGGATTGAAAACTTTTGATATTGATATAATCTGTGTTTCTCTTATATACGGGTTTTTATAGCGAGAAGTCATATTTGATACTTTAAATGAGCGACTAGGAGAAATTATATAACAACATTTTACTCTTGAATCTTCATTTTCTCGAATTGACAGTTAGATTTTTCTTTAATGTTTTATGCTTAGTGAAATTTTGGATTGAAAACTTTTGATATTGATATAATCTGTGTTTCTCTTATATACGGGTTTTTATAGCGAGAAGTCATATTTGATACTTTAAATGAGCGACTAGGAGAAATTATATAACAACATTTTACTCTTGAATCTTCATTTTCTCGAATTGACAGTTAGATTTTTCTTTAATGTTTTATGCTTAGTGAAATTTTGGATTGAAAACTTTTGATATTGATATAATCTGTGTTTCTATTATATACGGGTTTTTTTAGCGAGAAGTCATATTTGATACTTTAAATGAGCGACTAGGAGAAATTATATAACAAATTTTTACTCTTGAATCTTCATTTTCTCGAATTGACAGATAGATTTTTCTTTGTGGTTTTATGCTTAGTGAAATTTTAGATTGAAAACTTTTGATATTGATATAATCTGTGTTTCTCTTATATACGGGTTTTTATAGCGAGAAGTCATTTTTGATACTTTAAATGAGCGACTAGGAGAAATTATATAACAACATTTTACTCTTGAATCTTCATTTTCTCGAATTGACAGTTAGATTTTTCTTTAATGTTTTATGCTTAGTGAAATTTTGGATTGAAAACTTTTGATATTGATATAATCTGTGTTTCTATTATATACGGGTTTTTATAGCGAGAAGTCATATTTGATACTTTAAATGAGCGACTAGGAGAAATTATATAACAAATTTTTACTCTTGAATCTTCATTTTCTCGAATTGACAGATAGATTTTTCTTTGTGGTTTTATGCTTAGTGAAATATTGGATTGAAAACTTTTGATATTGATATAATCTGTGTTTCTCTTATATACGGGTTTTTATAGCGAGAAGTCATATTTGATACTTTAAATGAGCGACTAGGAGAAATTATATAACAACATTTTACTCTTTAATCTTCATTTTCTCGAATTGACAGTTAGATTTTTCTTTAATGTTTTATGCTTAGTGAAATATTGGATTGAAAACTTTTGATATTGATATAATCTGTGTTTCTCTTATATACGGGTTTTTATAGCGAGAAGTCATATTTGATACTTTAAATGAGCGACTAGGAGAAATTATATAACAACATTTTACTCTTGAATCTTCATTTTCTTGAATTGACAGATAGATTTTTCTTTAATGTTTTATGCTTAGTGAAATTTTGGATTGAAAACTTTTGATATTGATATAATCTGTGTTTCTCTTATATACGGGTTTTTATAGCGAGAAGTCATATTTGATACTTTAAATGAGCGACTAGGAGAAATTATATAACAACATTTTACTCTTGAATCTTCATTTTTTTGAATTGACAGATAGATTTTTCTTTAATGTTTTATGCTTAGTGAAATTTTGGATTGAAAACTTTTGATATTGATATAATCTGTGTTTCTCTTATATACGGGTTTTTATAGCGAGAAGTCATATTTGATACTTTAAATGAGCGACTAGGAGAAATTATATAACAACATTTTACTCTTGAATCTTCATTTTCTCGAATTGACAGTTAGATTTTTCTTTAATGTTTTATGCTTAGTGAAATTTTGGATTGAAAACTTTTGATATTGATATAATCTGTGTTTCTCTTATATACGGGTTTTTATAGCGAGAAGTCATATTTGATACTTTAAATGAGCGACTAGGAGAAATTATATAACAACATTTTACTCTTGAATCTTCATTTTCTCGAATTGACAGTTAGATTTTTCTTTAATGTTTTATGCTTAGTGAAATTTTGGATTGAAAACTTTTGATATTGATATAATCTGTGTTTCTATTATATACGGGTTTTTTTAGCGAGAAGTCATATTTGATACTTTAAATGAGCGACTAGGAGAAATTATATAACAAATTTTTACTCTTGAATCTTCATTTTCTCGAATTGACAGATAGATTTTTCTTTGTGGTTTTATGCTTAGTGAAATTTTGGATTGAAAACTTTTGATATTGATATAATCTGTGTTTCTCTTATATACGGGTTTTTATAGCGAGAAGTCATTTTTGATACTTTAAATGAGCGACTAGGAGAAATTATATAACAACATTTTACTCTTGAATCTTCATTTTCTCGAATTGACAGTTAGATTTTTCTTTAATGTTTTATGCTTAGTGAAATTTTGGATTGAAAACTTTTGATATTGATATAATCTGTGTTTCTATTATATACGGGTTTTTATAGCGAGAAGTCATATTTGATACTTTAAATGAGCGACTAGGAGAAATTATATAACAAATTTTTACTCTTGAATCTTCATTTTCTCGAATTGACAGATAGATTTTTCTTTGTGGTTTTATGCTTAGTGAAATTTTGGATTGAAAACTTTTGATATTGATATAATCTGTGTTTCTCTTATATACGGGTTTTTATAGCGAGAAGTCATATTTGATACTTTAAATGAGCGACTAGGAGAAATTATATAACAAATTTTTACTCTTGAATCTTCATTTTCTCGAATTGACAGTTAGATTTTTCTTTAATGTTTTATGCTTAGTGAAATTTTGGATTGAAAACTTTTGATATTGATATAATCTGTGTTTCTCTTATATACGGGTTTTTATAGCGAGAAGTCATATTTGATACTTTAAATGAGCGACTAGGAGAAATTTTATAACAAATTTTTACTCTTGAATCTTCATTTTCTCGAATTGACAGATAGATTTTTCTTTGTGGTTTTATGCTTAGTGAAATTTTGGATTGAAAACTTTTGATATTGATATAATCTGTGTTTCTCTTATATACGGGTTTTTATAGCGAGAAGTCATATTTGATACTTTAAATGAGCGACTAGGAGAAATTATATAACAAATTTTTACTCTTGAATCTTCATTTTCTCGAATTGACAGTTAGATTTTTCTTTAATGTTTTATGCTTAGTGAAATTTTGGATTGAAAACTTTTGATATTGATATAATCTGTGTTTCTCTTATATACGGGTTTTTATAGCGAGAAGTCATATTTGATACTTTAAATGAGCGACTAGGAGAAATTATATAACAAATTTTTACTCTTGAATCTTCATTTTCTCGAATTGACAGATAGATTTTTCTTTGTGGTTTTATGCTTAGTGAAATTTTGGATTGAAAACTTTTGATATTGATATAATCTGTGTTTCTCTTATATACGGGTTTTTATAGCGAGAAGTCATATTTGATACTTTAAATGAGCGACTAGGAGAAATTATATAACAAATTTTTACTCTTGAATCTTCATTTTCTCGAATTGACTGATAGATTTTTCTTTGTGGTTTTATGCTTAGTGAAATTTTGGATTGAAAACTTTTGATATTGATATAATCTGTGTTTCTCCTATATACGGGTTTTTATAGCGAGAAGTCATATTTGATACTTTAAATGAGCGACTAGGAGAAATTATATAACAACATTTTACTCTTGAATCTTCATTTTCTCGAATTGACAGTTAGATTTTTCTTTAATGTTTTATGCTTAGTGAAATTTTGGATTGAAAACTTTTGATATTGATATAATCTGTGTTTCTCTTATATACGGGTTTTTATAGCGAGAAGTCATATTTGATACTTTAAATGAGCGACAAGGAGAAATTATATAACAACATTTTACTCTTGAATCTTCATTTTCTCGAATTGACAGTTAGATTTTTCTTTAATGTTTTATGCTTAGTGAAATTTTGGATTGAAAACTTTTGATATTGATATAATCTGTGTTTCTATTATATACGGGTTTTTATAGCGAGAAGTCATATTTGATACTTTAAATGAGCGACTAGGAGAAATTATATAACAAATTTTTACTCTTGAATCTTCATTTTCTCGAATTGACAGATAGATTTTTCTTTGTGGTTTTATGCTTAGTGAAATTTTGGATTGAAAACTTTTGATATTGATATAATCTGTGTTTCTCTTATATACGGGTTTTTATAGCGAGAAGTCATATTTGATACTTTAAATGAGCGACTAGGAGAAATTATATAACAAATTTTTACTCTTGAATCTTCATTTTCTCGAATTGACAGTTAGATTTTTCTTTAATGTTTTATGCTTAGTGAAATTTTGGATTGAAAACTTTTGATATTGATATAATCTGTGTTTCTCTTATATACGGGTTTTTATAGCGAGAAGTCATATTTGATACTTTAAATGAGCGACTAGGAGAAATTATATAACAAATTATTACACTTGAATCTTCATTTTCTCGAATTGACAGATAGATTTTTCTTTGTGGTTTTATGCTTAGTGAAATTTTGGATTGAAAACTTTTGATATTGATATAATCTGTGTTTCTCTTATATACGGGTTTTTATAGCGAGAAGTCATATTTGATACTTTAAATGAGCGACTAGGAGAAATTATATAACAACATTTTACTCTTGAATCTTCATTTTCTCGAATTGACAGTTAGATTTTTCTTTAATGTTTTATGCTTAGTGAAATTTTGGATTGAAAACTTTTGATATTGATATAATCTGTGTTTCTCTTATATACGGGTTTTTATAGCGAGAAGTCATATTTGATACTTTAAATGAGCGACTAGGAGAAATTATATAACAACATTTTACTCTTGAATCTTCATTTTCTCGAATTGACAGTTAGATTTTTCTTTAATGTTTTATGCTTAGTGAAATTTTGGATTGAAAACTTTTGATATTGATATAATCTGTGTTTCTATTATATACGGGTTTTTTTAGCGAGAAGTCATATTTGATACTTTAAATGAGCGACTAGGAGAAATTATATAACAACATTTTACTCTTGAATCTTCATTTTCTCGAATTGACAGTTAGATTTTTCTTTAATGTTTTATGCTTAGTGAAATTTTGGATTGAAAACTTTTGATATTGATATAATCTGTGTTTCTATTATATACGGGTTTTTTTAGCGAGAAGTCATATTTGATACTTTAAATGAGCGACTAGGAGAAATTATATAACAACATTTTACTCTTGAATCTTCATTTTCTCGAATTGACAGTTAGATTTTTCTTTAATGTTTTATGCTTAGTGAAATTTTGGATTGAAAACTTTTGATATTGATATAATCTGTGTTTCTATTATATACGGGTTTTTTTAGCGAGAAGTCATATTTGATACTTTAAATGAGCGACTAGGAGAAATTATATAACAAATTTTTACTCTTGAATCTTCATTTTCTCGAATTGACAGTTAGATTTTTCTTTAATGTTTTATGCTTAGTGAAATTTTGGATTGAAAACTTTTGATATTGATATAATCTGTGTTTCTCTTATATACGGGTTTTTATAGCGAGAAGTCATATTTGATACTTTAAATGAGCGACTAGGAGAAATTATATAACAACATTTTACTCTTGAATCTTCATTTTCTCGAATTGACAGTTAGATTTTTCTTTAATGTTTTATGCTTAGTGAAATTTTGGATTGAAAACTTTTGATATTGATATAATCTGTGTTTCTATTATATACGGGTTTTTTTAGCGAGAAGTCATATTTGATACTTTAAATGAGCGACTAGGAGAAATTATATAACAACATTTTACTCTTGAATCTTCATTTTCTCGAATTGACAGTTAGATTTTTCTTTAATGTTTTATGCTTAGTGAAATTTTGGATTGAAAACTTTTGATATTGATATAATCTGTGTTTCTATTATATACGGGTTTTTTTAGCGAGAAGTCATATTTGATACTTTAAATGAGCGACTAGGAGAAATTATATAACAAATTTTTACTCTTGAATCTTCATTTTCTCGAATTGACAGTTAGATTTTTCTTTAATGTTTTATGCTTAGTGAAATTTTGGATTGAAAACTTTTGATATTGATATAATCTGTGTTTCTCTTATATACGGGTTTTTATAGCGAGAAGTCATATTTGATACTTTAAATGAGCGACTAGGAGAAATTATATAACAAATTATTACTCTTGAATCTTCATTTTCTCGAATTGACAGATAGATTTTTCTTTGTGGTTTTATGCTTAGTGAAATTTTGGATTGAAAACTTTTGATATTGATATAATCTGTGTTTCTCTTATATACGGGTTTTTATAGCGAGAAGTCATATTTGATACTTTAAATGAGCGACTAGGAGAAATTATATAACAACATTTTACTCTTGAATCTTCATTTTCTCGAATTGACAGTTAGATTTTTCTTTAATGTTTTATGCTTAGTGAAATTTTGGATTGAAAACTTTTGATATTGATATAATCTGTGTTTCTATTATATACGGGTTTTTTTAGCGAGAAGTCATATTTGATACTTTAAATGAGCGACTAGGAGAAATTATATAACAACATTTTACTCTTGAATCTTCATTTTCTCGAATTGACAGTTAGATTTTTCTTTAATGTTTTATGCTTAGTGAAATTTTGGATTGAAAACTTTTGATATTGATATAATCTGTGTTTCTATTATATACGGGTTTTTTTAGCGAGAAGTCATATTTGATACTTTAAATGAGCGACTAGGAGAAATTATATAACAAATTTTTACTCTTGAATCTTCATTTTCTCGAATTGACAGTTAGATTTTTCTTTAATGTTTTATGCTTAGTGAAATTTTGGATTGAAAACTTTTGATATTGATATAATCTGTGTTTCTCTTATATACGGGTTTTTATAGCGAGAAGTCATATTTGATACTTTAAATGAGCGACTAGGAGAAATTATATAACAACATTTTACTCTTGAATCTTCATTTTCTCGAATTGACAGTTAGATTTTTCTTTAATGTTTTATGCTTAGTGAAATTTTGGATTGAAAACTTTTGATATTGATATAATCTGTGTTTCTATTATATACGGGTTTTTTTAGCGAGAAGTCATATTTGATACTTTAAATGAGCGACTAGGAGAAATTATATAACAACATTTTACTCTTGAATCTTCATTTTCTCGAATTGACAGTTAGATTTTTCTTTAATGTTTTATGCTTAGTGAAATTTTGGATTGAAAACTTTTGATATTGATATAATCTGTGTTTCTATTATATACGGGTTTTTTTAGCGAGAAGTCATATTTGATACTTTAAATGAGCGACTAGGAGAAATTATATAACAAATTTTTACTCTTGAATCTTCATTTTCTCGAATTGACAGTTAGATTTTTCTTTAATGTTTTATGCTTAGTGAAATTTTGGATTGAAAACTTTTGATATTGATATAATCTGTGTTTCTCTTATATACGGGTTTTTATAGCGAGAAGTCATATTTGATACTTTAAATGAGCGACTAGGAGAAATTATATAACAACATTTTACTCTTGAATCTTCATTTTCTCGAATTGACAGTTAGATTTTTCTTTAATGTTTTATGCTTAGTGAAATTTTGGATTGAAAACTTTTGATATTGATATAATCTGTGTTTCTCTTATATACGGGTTTTTATAGCGAGAAGTCATATTTGATACTTTAAATGAGCGACTAGGAGAAATTATATAACAACATTTTACTCTTGAATCTTCATTTTCTCGAATTGACAGTTAGATTTTTCTTTAATGTTTTATGCTTAGTGAAATTTTGGATTGAAAACTTTTGATATTGATATAATCTGTGTTTCTATTATATACGGGTTTTTTTAGCGAGAAGTCATATTTGATACTTTAAATGAGCGACTAGGAGAAATTATATAACAACATTTTACTCTTGAATCTTCATTTTCTCGAATTGACAGTTAGATTTTTCTTTAATGTTTTATGCTTAGTGAAATTTTGGATTGAAAACTTTTGATATTGATATAATCTGTGTTTCTATTATATACGGGTTTTTTTAGCGAGAAGTCATATTTGATACTTTAAATGAGCGACTAGGAGAAATTATATAACAAATTTTTACTCTTGAATCTTCATTTTCTCGAATTGACAGTTAGATTTTTCTTTAATGTTTTATGCTTAGTGAAATTTTGGATTGAAAACTTTTGATATTGATATAATCTGTGTTTCTCTTATATACGGGTTTTTATAGCGAGAAGTCATATTTGATACTTTAAATGAGCGACTAGGAGAAATTATATAACAACATTTTACTCTTGAATCTTCATTTTCTCGAATTGACAGTTAGATTTTTCTTTAATGTTTTATGCTTAGTGAAATTTTGGATTGAAAACTTTTGATATTGATATAATCTGTGTTTCTATTATATACGGGTTTTTTTAGCGAGAAGTCATATTTGATACTTTAAATGAGCGACTAGGAGAAATTATATAACAACATTTTACTCTTGAATCTTCATTTTCTCGAATTGACAGTTAGATTTTTCTTTAATGTTTTATGCTTAGTGAAATTTTGGATTGAAAACTTTTGATATTGATATAATCTGTGTTTCTATTATATACGGGTTTTTTTAGCGAGAAGTCATATTTGATACTTTAAATGAGCGACTAGGAGAAATTATATAACAAATTTTTACTCTTGAATCTTCATTTTCTCGAATTGACAGTTAGATTTTTCTTTAATGTTTTATGCTTAGTGAAATTTTGGATTGAAAACTTTTGATATTGATATAATCTGTGTTTCTCTTATATACGGGTTTTTATAGCGAGAAGTCATATTTGATACTTTAAATGAGCGACTAGGAGAAATTATATAACAACATTTTACTCTTGAATCTTCATTTTCTCGAATTGACAGTTAGATTTTTCTTTAATGTTTTATGCTTAGTGAAATTTTGGATTGAAAACTTTTGATATTGATATAATCTGTGTTTCTATTATATACGGGTTTTTTTAGCGAGAAGTCATATTTGATACTTTAAATGAGCGACTAGGAGAAATTATATAACAACATTTTACTCTTGAATCTTCATTTTCTCGAATTGACAGTTAGATTTTTCTTTAATGTTTTATGCTTAGTGAAATTTTGGATTGAAAACTTTTGATATTGATATAATCTGTGTTTCTATTATATACGGGTTTTTTTAGCGAGAAGTCATATTTGATACTTTAAATGAGCGACTAGGAGAAATTATATAACAAATTTTTACTCTTGAATCTTCATTTTCTCGAATTGACAGTTAGATTTTTCTTTAATGTTTTATGCTTAGTGAAATTTTGGATTGAAAACTTTTGATATTGATATAATCTGTGTTTCTCTTATATACGGGTTTTTATAGCGAGAAGTCATATTTGATACTTTAAATGAGCGACTAGGAGAAATTATATAACAAATTATTACTCTTGAATCTTCATTTTCTCGAATTGACAGATAGATTTTTCTTTGTGGTTTTATGCTTAGTGAAATTTTGGATTGAAAACTTTTGATATTGATATAATCTGTGTTTCTCTTATATACGGGTTTTTATAGCGAGAAGTCATATTTGATACTTTAAATGAGCGACTAGGAGAAATTATATAACAACATTTTACTCTTGAATCTTCATTTTCTCGAATTGACAGTTAGATTTTTCTTTAATGTTTTATGCTTAGTGAAATTTTGGATTGAAAACTTTTGATATTGATATAATCTGTGTTTCTATTATATACGGGTTTTTTTAGCGAGAAGTCATATTTGATACTTTAAATGAGCGACTAGGAGAAATTATATAACAAATTTTTACTCTTGAATCTTCATTTTCTCGAATTGACAGTTAGATTTTTCTTTAATGTTTTATGCTTAGTGAAATTTTGGATTGAAAACTTTTGATATTGATATAATCTGTGTTTCTCTTATATACGGGTTTTTATAGCGAGAAGTCATATTTGATACTTTAAATGAGCGACTAGGAGAAATTATATAACAACATTTTACTCTTGAATCTTCATTTTCTCGAATTGACAGTTAGATTTTTCTTTAATGTTTTATGCTTAGTGAAATTTTGGATTGAAAACTTTTGATATTGATATAATCTGTGTTTCTATTATATACGGGTTTTTTTAGCGAGAAATCTTATTTGATACTTTAAATGAGCGACTAGGAGAAATTATATAACAACATTTTACTCTTAAATCTTCATTTTCTCGAATTGACAGTTAGATTTTTCTTTAATGTTTTATGCTTAGTGAAATTTTGGATTGAAAACTTTTGATATTGATATAATCTGTGTTTCTCTTATATACGGGTTTTTATAGCGAGAAGTCATATTTGATACTTTAAATGAGCGACTAGGAGAAATTATATAACAACATTTTACTCTTGAATCTTCATTTTCTCGAATTGACAGTTAGATTTTTCTTTAATGTTTTATGCTTAGTGAAATTTTGGATTGAAAACTTTTGATATTGATATAATCTGTGTTTCTATTATATACGGGTTTTTTTAGCGAGAAGTCATATTTGATACTTTAAATGAGCGACTAGGAGAAATTATATAACAACATTTTACTCTTGAATCTTCATTTTCTCGAATTGACAGTTAGATTTTTCTTTAATGTTTTATGCTTAGTGAAATTTTGGATTGAAAACTTTTGATATTGATATAATCTGTGTTTCTATTATATACGGGTTTTTTTAGCGAGAAGTCATATTTGATACTTTAAATGAGCGACTAGGAGAAATTATATAACAAATTTTTACTCTTGAATCTTCATTTTCTCGAATTGACAGTTAGATTTTTCTTTAATGTTTTATGCTTAGTGAAATTTTGGATTGAAAACTTTTGATATTGATATAATCTGTGTTTCTCTTATATACGGGTTTTTATAGCGAGAAGTCATATTTGATACTTTAAATGAGCGACTAGGAGAAATTATATAACAAATTATTACTCTTTAATCTTCATTTTCTCGAATTGACAGATAGATTTTTCTTTGTGGTTTTATGCTTAGTGAAATTTTGGATTGAAAACTTTTGATATTGATATAATCTGTGTTTCTCTTATATACGGGTTTTTATAGCGAGAAGTCATATTTGATACTTTAAATGAGCGACTAGGAGAAATTATATAACAACATTTTACTCTTGAATCTTCATTTTCTCGAATTGACAGTTAGATTTTTCTTTAATGTTTTATGCTTAGTGAAATTTTGGATTGAAAACTTTTGATATTGATATAATCTGTGTTTCTATTATATACGGGTTTTTTTAGCGAGAAGTCATATTTGATACTTTAAATGAGCGACTAGGAGAAATTATATAACAAATTTTTACTCTTGAATCTTCATTTTCTCGAATTGACAGTTAGATTTTTCTTTAATGTTTTATGCTTAGTGAAATTTTGGATTGAAAACTTTTGATATTGATATAATCTGTGTTTCTCTTATATACGGGTTTTTATAGCGAGAAGTCATATTTGATACTTTAAATGAGCGACTAGGAGAAATTATATAACATCATTTTACTCTTGAATCTTCATTTTCTCGAATTGACAGTTAGATTTTTCTTTAATGTTTTATGCTTAGTGAAATTTTGGATTGAAAACTTTTGATATTGATATAATCTGTGTTTCTCTTATATACGGGTTTTTATAGCGAGAAGTCATATTTGATACTTTAAATGAGCGACTAGGAGAAATTATATAACAACATTTTACTCTTGAATCTTCATTTTCTCGAATTGACAGTTAGATTTTTCATTAATGTTTTATGCTTAGTGAAATTTTGGATTGAAAACTTTTGATATTGATATAATCTGTGTTTCTCTTATATACGGGTTTTTATAGCGAGAAGTCATTTTTGATACTTTAAATGAGCGACTAGGAGAAATTATATAACAAAATTTTACTCTTGAATCTTCATTTTCTCGAATTGACAGTTAGATTTTTCTTTGTGGTTTTATGCTTAGTGAAATTTTGGATTGAAAACTTTTGATATTGATATAATCTGTGTTTCTCTTATATACGGGTTTTTATAGCGAGAAGTCATATTTGATACTTTAAATGAGCGACTAGGAGAAATTATATAACAAAATGTTACTCTTGAATCTTCATTTTCTCGAATTGACAGTTAGATTTTTCTTTAATGTTTTATGCTTAGTGAAATTTTGGATTGAAAACTTTTGATATTGATATAATCTGTGTTTCTCTTATATAAGGGTTTTTATAGCGAGAAGTCATATTTGATACTTTAAATGAGCGACTAGGAGAAATTATATAACAAAATTTTACTCTTGAATCTTCATTTTCTCGAATTGACAGTTAGATTTTTCTTTGTGGTTTTATGCTTAGTGAAATTTTGGATTGAAAACTTTTGATATTGATATAATCTGTGTTTCTCTTATATACGGGTTTTTATAGCGAGAAGTCATATTTGATACTTTAAATGAGCGACTAGGAGAAATTATATAACAAAATTTTACTCTTGAATCTTCATTTTCTCGAATTGACAGTTAGATTTTTCTTTAATGTTTTATGCTTAGTGAAATTTTGGATTGAAAACTTTTGATATTGATATAATCTGTGTTTCTCTTATATACGGGTTTTTATAGCGAGAAGTCATATTTGATACTTTAAATGAGCGACTAGGAGAAATTATATAACAAAATTTTACTCTTGAATCTTCATTTTCTCGAATTGACAGTTAGATTTTTCTTTGTGGTTTTATGCTTAGTGAAATTTTGGATTGAAAACTTTTGATATTGATATAATCGGTGTTTCTCTTATATACGGGTTTTTATAGCGAGAAGTCATATTTGATACTTTAAATGAGCGACTAGGAGAAATTATATAACAACATTTTACTCTTGAATCTTCATTTTCTCGAATTGACAGTTAGATTTTTCATTAATGTTTTATGCTTAGTGAAATTTTGGATTGAAAACTTTTGATATTGATATAATCTGTGTTTCTCTTATATACGGGTTTTTATAGCGAGAAGTCATTTTTGATACTTTAAATGAGCGACTAGGAGAAATTATATAACAACATTTTACTCTTGAATCTTCATTTTCTCGAATTGACAGTTAGATTTTTCTTTGTGGTTTTATGCTTAGTGAAATTTTGGATTGAAAACTTTTGATATTGATATAATCTGTGTTTCTCTTATATACGGGTTTTTATAGCGAGAAGTCATATTTGATACTTTAAATGAGCGACTAGGAGAAATTATATAACAACATTTTACTCTTGAATCTTCATTTTCTCGAATTGACAGTTAGATTTTTCTTTAATGTTTTATGCTTAGTGAAATTTTGGATTGAAAACTTTTGATATTGATATAATCTGTGTTTCTCTTATATACGGGTTTTTATAGCGAGAAGTCATATTTGATACTTTAAATGAGCGACTAGGAGAAATTATATAACAAAATGTTACTCTTGAATCTTCATTTTCTCGAATTGACAGTTAGATTTTTCTTTAATGTTTTATGCTTAGTGAAATTTTGGATTGAAAACTTTTGATATTGATATAATCTGTGTTTCTCTTATATAAGGGTTTTTATAGCGAGAAGTCATATTTGATACTTTAAATGAGCGACTAGGAGAAATTATATAACAAAATTTTACTCTTGAATCTTCATTTTCTCGAATTGACAGTTAGATTTTTCTTTGTGGTTTTATGCTTAGTGAAATTTTGGATTGAAAACTTTTGATATTGATATAATCTGTGTTTCTCTTATATACGGGTTTTTATAGCGAGAAGTCATATTTGATACTTTAAATGAGCGACTAGGAGAAATTATATAACAAAATTTTACTCTTGAATCTTCATTTTCTCGAATTGACAGTTAGATTTTTCTTTAATGTTTTATGCTTAGTGAAATTTTGGATTGAAAACTTTTGATATTGATATAATCTGTGTTTCTCTTATATACGGGTTTTTATAGCGAGAAGTCATATTTGATACTTTAAATGAGCGACTAGGAGAAATTATATAACAAAATTTTACTCTTGAATCTTCATTTTCTCGAATTGACAGTTAGATTTTTCTTTGTGGTTTTATGCTTAGTGAAATTTTGGATTGAAAACTTTTGATATTGATATAATCTGTGTTTCTCTTATATACGGGTTTTTATAGCGAGAAGTCATATTTGATACTTTAAATGAGCGACTAGGAGAAATTATATAACAACATTTTACTCTTGAATCTTCATTTTCTCGAATTGACAGTTAGATTTTTCTTTAATGTTTTATGCTTAGTGAAATTTTGGATTGAAAACTTTTGATATTGATATAATCTGTGTTTCTATTATATACGGGTTTTTTTAGCGAGAAGTCATATTTGATACTTTAAATGAGCGACTAGGAGAAATTATATAACAAATTTTTACTCTTAAATCTTCATTTTCTCGAATTGACAGTTAGATTTTTCTTTAATGTTTTATGCTTAGTGAAATTTTGGATTGAAAACTTTTGATATTGATATAATCTGTGTTTCTCTTATATACGGGTTTTTATAGCGAGAAGTCATATTTGATACTTTAAATGAGCGACTAGGAGAAATTATATAACAACATTTTACTCTTGAATCTTCATTTTCTCGAATTGACAGTTAGATTTTTCTTTAATGTTTTATGCTTAGTGAAATTTTGGATTGAAAACTTTTGATATTGATATAATCTGTGTTTCTCTTATATACGGGTTTTTATAGCGAGAAGTCATATTTGATACTTTAAATGAGCGACTAGGAGAAATTATATAACAAATTTTTACTCTTGAATCTTCATTTTCTCGAATTGACAGTTAGATTTTTCTTTGTGGTTTTATGCTTAGTGAAATTTTGGATTGAAAACTTTTGATATTGATATAATCTGTGTTTCTCTTATATACGGGTTTTTATAGCGAGAAGTCATATTTGATACTTTAAATGAGCGACTAGGAGAAATTATATAACAACATTTTACTCTTGAATCTTCATTTTCTCGAATTGACAGTTAGATTTTTCATTAATGTTTTATGCTTAGTGAAATTTTGGATTGAAAACTTTTGATATTGATATAATCTGTGTTTCTCTTATATACGGGTTTTTATAGCGAGAAGTCATTTTTGATACTTTAAATGAGCGACTAGGAGAAATTATATAACAAAATTTTACTCTTGAATCTTCATTTTCTCGAATTGACAGTTAGATTTTTCTTTGTGGTTTTATGCTTAGTGAAATTTTGGATTGAAAACTTTTGATATTGATATAATCTGTGTTTCTCTTATATACGGGTTTTTATAGCGAGAAGTCATATTTGATACTTTAAATGAGCGACTAGGAGAAATTATATAACAACATTTTACTCTTGAATCTTCATTTTCTCGAATTGACAGTTAGATTTTTCTTTAATGTTTTATGCTTAGTGAAATTTTGGATTGAAAACTTTTGATATTGATATAATCTGTGTTTCTCTTATATACGGGTTTTTATAGCGAGAAGTCATATTTGATACTTTTAATGAGCGACTAGGAGAAATTATATAACAAAATGTTACTCTTGAATCTTCATTTTCTCGAATTGACAGTTAGATTTTTCTTTAATGTTTTATGCTTAGTGAAATTTTGGATTGAAAACTTTTGATATTGATATAATCTGTGTTTCTCTTATATAAGGGTTTTTATAGCGAGAAGTCATATTTGATACTTTAAATGAGCGACTAGGAGAAATTATATAACAAAATTTTACTCTTGAATCTTCATTTTCTCGAATTGACAGTTAGATTTTTCTTTGTGGTTTTATGCTTAGTGAAATTTTGGATTGAAAACTTTTGATATTGATATAATCTGTGTTTCTCTTATATACGGGTTTTTATAGCGAGAAGTCATATTTGATACTTTAAATGAGCGACTAGGAGAAATTATATAACAAAATTTTACTCTTGAATCTTCATTTTCTCGAATTGACAGTTAGATTTTTCTTTAATGTTTTATGCTTAGTGAAATTTTGGATTGAAAACTTTTGATATTGATATAATCTGTGTTTCTCTTATATACGGGTTTTTATAGCGAGAAGTCATATTTGATACTTTAAATGAGCGACTAGGAGAAATTATATAACAAAATTTTACACTTGAATCTTCATTTTCTCGAATTGACAGTTAGATTTTTCTTTGTGGTTTTATGCTTAGTGAAATTTTGGATTGAAAACTTTTGATATTGATATAATCTGTGTTTCTATTATATACGGGTTTTTATAGCGAGAAGTCATTTTTGATACTTTAAATGAGCGACTAGGAGAAATTATATAACAAAATTTTACTCTTGAATCTTCATTTTCTCGAATTGACAGTTAGATTTTTCTTTAATGTTTTATGCTTAGTGAAATTTTGGATTGAAAACTTTTGATATTGATATAATCTGTGTTTCTCTTATATACGGGTTTTTATAGCGAGAAGTCATATTTGATACTTTAAATGAGCGACTAGGAGAAATTATATAACAAATTTTTACTCTTGAATCTTCATTTTCTCGAATTGACAGATAGATTTTTCTTTGTGGTTTTATGCTTAGTGAAATTTTGGATTGAAAACTTTTGATATTTATATAATCTGTGTTTCTCTTATATACGGGTTTTTATAGCGAGAAGTCATATTTGATACTTTAAATGAGCGACTAGGAGAAATTATATAACAACATTTTGCTCTTGAATCTTCATTTTCTCGAATTGACAGTTAGATTTTTCTTTAATGTTTTATGCTTAGTGAAATTTTGGATTGAAAACTTTTGATATTGATATAATCTGTGTTTCTCTTATATACGGGTTTTTATAGCGAGAAGTCATATTTGATACTTTAAATGAGCGACTAGGAGAAATTATATAACAACATTTTACTCTTGAATCTTCATTTTCTCGAATTGACAGTTAGATTTTTCTTTAATGTTTTATGCTTAGTGAAATTTTGGATTGAAAACTTTTGATATTGATATAATCTGTGTTTCTATTATATACGGGTTTTTATAGCGAGAAGTCATATTTGATACTTTAAATGAGCGACTAGGAGAAATTATATAACAAATTTTTACTCTTGAATCTTCATTTTCTCGAATTGACTGATAGATTTTTCTTTGTGGTTTTATGCTTAGTGAAATTTTGGATTGAAAACTTTTGATATTGATATAATCTGTGTTTCTCTTATATACGGGTTTTTATAGCGAGAAGTCATATTTGATACTTTAAATGAGCGACTAGGAGAAATTATATAACAACATTTTACTCTTGAATCTTCATTTTCTCGAATTGACAGTTAGATTTTTCTTTAATGTTTTATGCTTAGTGAAATTTTGGATTGAAAACTTTTGATATTGATATAATCTGTGTTTCTCTTATATACGGGTTTTTATAGCGAGAAGTCATATTTGATACTTTAAATGAGCGACTAGGAGAAATTATATAACAAATTTTTACTCTTGAATCTTCATTTTCTCGAATTGACAGATAGATTTTTCTTTGTGGTTTTATGCTTAGTGAAATTTTGGATTGAAAACTTTTGATATTGATATAATCTGTGTTTCTCTTATATACGGGTTTTTATAGCGAGAAGTCATATTTGATACTTTAAATGAGCGACTAGGAGAAATTATATAACAAATTTTTACTCTTGAATCTTCATTTTCTCGAATTGACAGATAGATTTTTCTTTAATGTTTTATGCTTAGTGAAATTTTGGATTGAAAACTTTTGATATTGATATAATCTGTGTTTCTCTTATATACGGGTTTTTATAGCGAGAAGTCATATTTGATACTTTAAATGAGCGACTAGGAGAAATTATATAACAAATTTTTACTCTTGAATCTTCATTTTCTCGAATTGACAGATAGATTTTTCTTTGTGGTTTTATGCTTAGTGAAATTTTGGATTGAAAACTTTTGATATTGATATAATCTGTGTTTCTCTTATATACGGGTTTTTATAGCGAGAAGTCATATTTGATACTTTAAATGAGCGACTAGGAGAAATTATATAACAACATTTTACTCTTGAATCTTCATTTTCTCGAATTGACAGTTAGATTTTTCTTTAATGTTTTATGCTTAGTGAAATTTTGGATTGAAAACTTTTGATATTGATATAATCTGTGTTTCTCTTATATACGGGTTTTTATAGCGAGAAGTCATATTTGATACTTTAAATGAGCGACTAGGAGAAATTATATAACAACATTTTACTCTTGAATCTTCATTTTCTCGAATTGACAGTTAGATTTTTCTTTAATGTTTTATGCTTAGTGAAATTTTGGATTGAAAACTTTTGATATTGATATAATCTGTGTTTCTATTATATACGGGTTTTTATAGCGAGAAGTCATATTTGATACTTTAAATGAGCGACTAGGAGAAATTATATAACAAATTTTTACTCTTGAATCTTCATTTTCTCGAATTGACTGATAGATTTTTCTTTGTGGTTTTATGCTTAGTGAAATTTTGGATTGAAAACTTTTGATATTGATATAATCTGTGTTTCTCTTATATACGGGTTTTTATAGCGAGAAGTCATATTTGATACTTTAAATGAGCGACTAGGAGAAATTATATAACAACATTTTACTCTTGAATCTTCATTTTCTCGAATTGACAGTTAGATTTTTCTTTAATGTTTTATGCTTAGTGAAATTTTGGATTGAAAACTTTTGATATTGATATAATCTGTGTTTCTCTTATATACGGGTTTTTATAGCGAGAAGTCATATTTGATACTTTAAATGAGCGACAAGGAGAAATTATATAACAACATTTTACTCTTGAATCTTCATTTTCTCGAATTGACAGTTAGATTTTTCTTTAATGTTTTATGCTTAGTGAAATTTTGGATTGAAAACTTTTGATATTGATATAATCTGTGTTTCTATTATATACGGGTTTTTATAGCGAGAAGTCATATTTGATACTTTAAATGAGCGACTAGGAGAAATTATATAACAAATTTTTACTCTTAAATCTTCATTTTCTCGAATTGACAGATAGATTTTTCTTTGTGGTTTTATGCTTAGTGAAATTTTGGATTGAAAACTTTTGATATTGATATAATCTGTGTTTCTCTTATATACGGGTTTTTATAGCGAGAAGTCATATTTGATACTTTAAATGAGCGACTAGGAGAAATTATATAACAAATTTTTACTCTTGAATCTTCATTTTCTCGAATTGACAGTTAGATTTTTCTTTAATGTTTTATGCTTAGTGAAATTTTGGATTGAAAACTTTTGATATTGATATAATCTGTGTTTCTCTTATATACGGGTTTTTATAGCGAGAAGTCATATTTGATACTTTAAATGAGCGACTAGGAGAAATTATATAACAAATTATTACTCTTGAATCTTCATTTTCTCGAATTGACAGATAGATTTTTCTTTGTGGTTTTATGCTTAGTGAAATTTTGGATTGAAAACTTTTGATATTGATATAATCTGTGTTTCTCTTATATACGGGTTTTTATAGCGAGAAGTCATATTTGATACTTTAAATGAGCGACTAGGAGAAATTATATAACAACATTTTACTCTTGAATCTTCATTTTCTCGAATTGACAGTTAGATTTTTCTTTAATGTTTTATGCTTAGTGAAATTTTGGATTGAAAACTTTTGATATTGATATAATCTGTGTTTCTATTATATACGGGTTTTTTTAGCGAGAAGTCATATTTTATACTTTAAATGAGCGACTAGGAGAAATTATATAACAAATTTTTACTCTTGAATCTTCATTTTCTCGAATTGACAGTTAGATTTTTCTTTAATGTTTTATGCTTAGTGAAATTTTGGATTGAAAACTTTTGATATTGATATAATCTGTGTTTCTCTTATATACGGGTTTTTATAGCGAGAAGTCATATTTGATACTTTAAATGAGCGACTAGGAGAAATTATATAACAAATTATTACTCTTGAATCTTCATTTTCTCGAATTGACAGATAGATTTTTCTTTGTGGTTTTATGCTTAGTGAAATTTTGGATTGAAAACTTTTGATATTGATATAATCTGTGTTTCTCTTATATACGGGTTTTTATAGCGAGAAGTCATATTTGATACTTTAAATGAGCGACTAGGAGAAATTATATAACAACATTTTACTCTTGAATCTTCATTTTCTCGAATTGACAGTTAGATTTTTCTTTAATGTTTTATGCTTAGTGAAATTTTGGATTGAAAACTTTTGATATTGATATAATCTGTGTTTCTATTATATACGGGTTTTTTTAGCGAGAAGTCATATTTGATACTTTAAATGAGCGACTAGGAGAAATTATATAACAAATTTTTACTCTTGAATCTTCATTTTCTCGAATTGACAGATAGATTTTTCTTTGTGGTTTTATGCTTAGTGAAATTTTGGATTGAAACTTTTGATATTGATATAATCTGTGTTTCTCTTATATACGGGTTTTTATAGCGAGAAGTCATATTTGATACTTTAAATGAGCGACTAGGAGAAATTATATAACAAATTTTTACTCTTGAATCTTCATTTTCTCGAATTGACAGATAGATTTTTCTTTGTGGTTTTATGCTTAGTGAAATTTTGGATTGAAAACTTTTGATATTGATATAATCTGTGTTTCTCTTATATACGGGTTTTTATAGCGAGAAGTCATATTTGATACTTTAAATGAGCGACTAGGAGAAATTATATAACAACATTTTACTCTTGAATCTTCATTTTCTCGAATTGACAGTTAGATTTTTCTTTAATGTTTTATGCTTAGTGAAATTTTGGATTGAAAACTTTTGATATTGATATAATCTGTGTTTCTATTATATACGGGTTTTTTTAGCGAGAAGTCATATTTGATACTTTAAATGAGCGACTAGGAGAAATTATATAACAAATTTTTACTCTTGAATCTTCATTTTCTCGAATTGACAGATAGATTTTTCTTTGTGGTTTTATGCTTAGTGAAATTTTGGATTGAAAACTTTTGATATTGATATAATCTGTGTTTCTCTTATATACGGGTTTTTATAGCGAGAAGTCATATTTGATACTTTAAATGAGCGACTAGGAGAAATTATATAACAAATTTTTACTCTTGAATCTTCATTTTCTCGAATTGACAGATAGATTTTTCTTTGTGGTTTTATGCTTAGTGAAATTTTGGATTGAAAACTTTTGATATTGATATAATCTGTGTTTCTCTTATATACGGGTTTTTATAGCGAGAAGTCATATTTGATACTTTAAATGAGCGACTAGGAGAAATTATATAACAAATTTTTACTCTTGAATCTTCATTTTCTCGAATTGACAGATAGATTTTTCTTTGTGGTTTTATGCTTAGTGAAATTTTGGATTGAAACTTTTGATATTGATATAATCTGTGTTTCTCTTATATACGGGTTTTTATAGCGAGAAGTCATATTTGATACTTTAAATGAGCGACTAGGAGAAATTATATAACAAATTTTTACTCTTGAATCTTCATTTTCTCGAATTGACAGATAGATTTTTCTTTGTGGTTTTATGCTTAGTGAAATTTTGGATTGAAAACTTTTGATATTGATATAATCTGTGTTTCTCTTATATACGGGTTTTTATAGCGAGAAGTCATATTTGATACTTTAAATGAGCGACTAGGAGAAATTATATAACAACATTTTACTCTTTAATCTTCATTTTCTCGAATTGACAGTTAGATTTTTCTTTAATGTTTTATGCTGAGTGAAATTTTGGATTGAAAACTTTTGATATTGATATAATCTGTGTTTCTCTTATATACGGGTTTTTATAGCGAGAAGTCATATTTGATACTTTAAATGAGCGACTAGGAGAAATTATATAACAACATTTTACTCTTGAATCTTCATTTTCTCGAATTGACAGTTAGATTTTTCTTTAATGTTTTATGCTTAGTGAAATTTTGGATTGAAAACTTTTGATATTGATATAATCTGTGTTTCTCTTATATACGGGTTTTTATAGCGAGAAGTCATATTTGATACTTTAAATGAGCGACTAGGAGAAATTATATAACAACATTTTACTCTTGAATCTTCATTTTCTTGAATTGACAGATAGATTTTTCTTTAATGTTTTATGCTTAGTGAAATTTTGGATTGAAAACTTTTGATATTGATATAATCTGTGTTTCTCTTATATACGGGTTTTTATAGCGAGAAGTCATATTTGATACTTTAAATGAGCGACTAGGAGAAATTATATAACAACATTTTACTCTTGAATCTTCATTTTCTCGAATTGACAGTTAGATTTTTCTTTAATGTTTTATGCTTAGTGAAATTTTGGATTGAAAACTTTTGATATTGATATAATCTGTGTTTCTATTATATACGGGTTTTTTTAGCGAGAAGTCATATTTGATACTTTAAATGAGCGACTAGGAGAAATTATATAACAAATTTTTACTCTTGAATCTTCATTTTCTCGAATTGACAGATAGATTTTTCTTTGTGGTTTTATGCTTAGTGAAATTTTGGATTGAAAACTTTTGATATTGATATAATCTGTGTTTCTCTTATATACGGGTTTTTATAGCGAGAAGTCATTTTTGATACTTTAAATGAGCGACTAGGAGAAATTATATAACAACATTTTACTCTTGAATCTTCATTTTCTCGAATTGACAGTTAGATTTTTCTTTAATGTTTTATGCTTAGTGAAATTTTGGATTGAAAACTTTTGATATTGATATAATCTGTGTTTCTATTATATACGGGTTTTTATAGCGAGAAGTCATATTTGATACTTTAAATGAGCGACTAGGAGAAATTATATAACAAATTTTTACTCTTGAATCTTCATTATCTCGAATTGACAGATAGATTTTTCTTTGTGGTTTTATGCTTAGTGAAATTTTGGATTGAAAACTTTTGATATTGATATAATCTGTGTTTCTCTTATATACGGGTTTTTATAGCGAGAAGTCATATTTGATACTTTAAATGAGCGACTAGGAGAAATTATATAACAAATTTTTACTCTTGAATCTTCATTTTCTCGAATTGACAGTTAGATTTTTCTTTAATGTTTTATGCTTAGTGAAATTTTGGATTGAAAACTTTTGATATTGATATAATCTGTGTTTCTCTTATATACGGGTTTTTATAGCGAGAAGTCATATTTGATACTTTAAATGAGCGACTAGGAGAAATTATATAACAAATTTTTACTCTTGAATCTTCATTTTCTCGAATTGACAGATAGATTTTTCTTTGTGGTTTTATGCTTAGTGAAATTTTGGATTGAAAACTTTTGATATTGATATAATCTGTGTTTCTCTTATATACGGGTTTTTATAGCGAGAAGTCATATTTGATACTTTAAATGAGCGACTAGGAGAAATTATATAACAAATTTTTACTCTTGAATCTTCATTTTCTCGAATTGACAGTTAGATTTTTCTTTAATGTTTTATGCTTAGTGAAATTTTGGATTGAAAACTTTTGATATTGATATAATCTGTGTTTCTCTTATATACGGGTTTTTATAGCGAGAAGTCATATTTGATACTTTAAATGAGCGACTAGGAGAAATTATATAACAAATTTTTACTCTTGAATCTTCATTTTCTCGAATTGACAGATAGATTTTTCTTTGTGGTTTTATGCTTAGTGAAATTTTGGATTGAAAACTTTTGATATTGATATAATCTGTGTTTCTCTTATATACGGGTTTTTATAGCGAGAAGTCATTTTTGATACTTTAAATGAGCGACTAGGAGAAATTATATAACAACATTTTACTCTTGAATCTTCATTTTCTCGAATTGACAGTTAGATTTTTCTTTAATGTTTTATGCTTAGTGAAATTTTGGATTGAAAACTTTTGATATTGATATAATCTGTGTTTCTATTATATACGGGTTTTTATAGCGAGAAGTCATATTTGATACTTTAAATGAGCGACTAGGAGAAATTATATAACAAATTTTTACTCTTGAATCTTCATTATCTCGAATTGACAGATAGATTTTTCTTTGTGGTTTTATGCTTAGTGAAATTTTGGATTGAAAACTTTTGATATTGATATAATCTGTGTTTCTCTTATATACGGGTTTTTATAGCGAGAAGTCATATTTGATACTTTAAATGAGCGACTAGGAGAAATTATATAACAAATTTTTACTCTTGAATCTTCATTTTCTCGAATTGACAGTTAGATTTTTCTTTAATGTTTTATGCTTAGTGAAATTTTGGATTGAAAACTTTTGATATTGATATAATCTGTGTTTCTCTTATATACGGGTTTTTATAGCGAGAAGTCATATTTGATACTTTAAATGAGCGACTAGGAGAAATTATATAACAAATTTTTACTCTTGAATCTTCATTTTCTCGAATTGACAGATAGATTTTTCTTTGTGGTTTTATGCTTAGTGAAATTTTGGATTGAAAACTTTTGATATTGATATAATCTGTGTTTCTCTTATATACGGGTTTTTATAGCGAGAAGTCATATTTGATACTTTAAATGAGCGACTAGGAGAAATTATATAACAAATTTTTACTCTTGAATCTTCATTTTCTCGAATTGACAGTTAGATTTTTCTTTAATGTTTTATGCTTAGTGAAATTTTGGATTGAAAACTTTTGATATTGATATAATCTGTGTTTCTCTTATATACGGGTTTTTATAGCGAGAAGTCATATTTGATACTTTAAATGAGCGACTAGGAGAAATTATATAACAAATTTTTACTCTTGAATCTTCATTTTCTCGAATTGACAGATAGATTTTTCTTTGTGGTTTTATGCTTAGTGAAATTTTGGATTGAAAACTTTTGATATTGATATAATCTGTGTTTCTCTTATATACGGGTTTTTATAGCGAGAAGTCATTTTTGATACTTTAAATGAGCGACTAGGAGAAATTATATAACAACATTTTACTCTTGAATCTTCATTTTCTCGAATTGACAGTTAGATTTTTCTTTAATGTTTTATGCTTAGTGAAATTTTGGATTGAAAACTTTTGATATTGATATAATCTGTGTTTCTATTATATACGGGTTTTTATAGCGAGAAGTCATATTTGATACTTTAAATGAGCGACTAGGAGAAATTATATAACAAATTTTTACTCTTGAATCTTCATTATCTCGAATTGACAGATAGATTTTTCTTTGTGGTTTTATGCTTAGTGAAATTTTGGATTGAAAACTTTTGATATTGATATAATCTGTGTTTCTCTTATATACGGGTTTTTATAGCGAGAAGTCATATTTGATACTTTAAATGAGCGACTAGGAGAAATTATATAACAAATTTTTACTCTTGAATCTTCATTTTCTCGAATTGACAGTTAGATTTTTCTTTAATGTTTTATGCTTAGTGAAATTTTGGATTGAAAACTTTTGATATTGATATAATCTGTGTTTCTCTTATATACGGGTTTTTATAGCGAGAAGTCATATTTGATACTTTAAATGAGCGACTAGGAGAAATTATATAACAAATTTTTACTCTTGAATCTTCATTTTCTCGAATTGACAGATAGATTTTTCTTTGTGGTTTTATGCTTAGTGAAATTTTGGATTGAAAACTTTTGATATTGATATAATCTGTGTTTCTCTTATATACGGGTTTTTATAGCGAGAAGTCATATTTGATACTTTAAATGAGCGACTAGGAGAAATTATATAACAAATTTTTACTCTTGAATCTTCATTTTCTCGAATTGACAGTTAGATTTTTCTTTAATGTTTTATGCTTAGTGAAATTTTGGATTGAAAACTTTTGATATTGATATAATCTGTGTTTCTCTTATATACGGGTTTTTATAGCGAGAAGTCATATTTGATACTTTAAATGAGCGACTAGGAGAAATTATATAACAAATTTTTACTCTTGAATCTTCATTTTCTCGAATTGACAGATAGATTTTTCTTTGTGGTTTTATGCTTAGTGAAATTTTGGATTGAAAACTTTTGATATTGATATAATCTGTGTTTCTCTTATATACGGGTTTTTATAGCGAGAAGTCATTTTTGATACTTTAAATGAGCGACTAGGAGAAATTATATAACAACATTTTACTCTTGAATCTTCATTTTCTCGAATTGACAGTTAGATTTTTCTTTAATGTTTTATGCTTAGTGAAATTTTGGATTGAAAACTTTTGATATTGATATAATCTGTGTTTCTATTATATACGGGTTTTTATAGCGAGAAGTCATATTTGATACTTTAAATGAGCGACTAGGAGAAATTATATAACAAATTTTTACTCTTGAATCTTCATTATCTCGAATTGACAGATAGATTTTTCTTTGTGGTTTTATGCTTAGTGAAATTTTGGATTGAAAACTTTTGATATTGATATAATCTGTGTTTCTCTTATATACGGGTTTTTATAGCGAGAAGTCATATTTGATACTTTAAATGAGCGACTAGGAGAAATTATATAACAACATTTTACTCTTGAATCTTCATTTTCTCGAATTGACAGTTAGATTTTTCTTTAATGTTTTATGCTTAGTGAAATTTTGGATTGAAAACTTTTGATATTGATATAATCTGTGTTTCTCTTATATACGGGTTTTTATAGCGAGAAGTCATATTTGATACTTTAAATGAGCGACTAGGAGAAATTATATAACAACATTTTACTCTTGAATCTTCATTTTCTCGAATTGACAGTTAGATTTTTCTTTAATGTTTTATGCTTAGTGAAATTTTGGATTGAAAACTTTTGATATTGATATAATCTGTGTTTCTATTATATACGGGTTTTTATAGCGAGAAGTCATATTTGATACTTTAAATGAGCGACTAGGAGAAATTATATAACAAATTTTTACTCTTGAATCTTCATTTTCTCGAATTGACTGATAGATTTTTCTTTGTGGTTTTATGCTTAGTGAAATTTTGGATTGAAAACTTTTGATATTGATATAATCTGTGTTTCTCTTATATACGGGTTTTTATAGCGAGAAGTCATATTTGATACTTTAAATGAGCGACTAGGAGAAATTATATAACAACATTTTACTCTTGAATCTTCATTTTCTCGAATTGACAGTTAGATTTTTCTTTAATGTTTTATGCTTAGTGAAATTTTGGATTGAAAACTTTTGATATTGATATAATCTGTGTTTCTCTTATATACGGGTTTTTATAGCGAGAAGTCATATTTGATACTTTAAATGAGCGACTAGGAGAAATTATATAACAACATTTTACTCTTGAATCTTCATTTTCTCGAATTGACAGATAGATTTTTCTTTAATGTTTTATGCTTAGTGAAATTTTGGATTGAAAACTTTTGATATTGATATAATCTGTGTTTCTCTTATATACGGGTTTTTATAGCGAGAAGTCATATTTGATACTTTAAATGAGCGACTAGGAGAAATTATATAACAACATTTTACTCTTGAATCTTCATTTTCTCGAATTGACAGTTAGATTTTTCTTTAATGTTTTATGCTTAGTGAAATTTTGGATTGAAAACTTTTGATATTGATATAATCTGTGTTTCTATTATATACGGGTTTTTTTAGCGAGAAGTCATATTTGATACTTTAAATGAGCGACTAGGAGAAATTATATAACAAATTTTTACTCTTGAATCTTCATTTTCTCGAATTGACAAATAGATTTTTCTTTGTGGTTTTATGCTTAGTGAAATTTTGGATTGAAAACTTTTGATATTGATATAATCTGTGTTTCTCTTATATACGGGTTTTTATAGCGAGAAGTCATTTTTGATACTTTAAATGAGCGACTAGGAGAAATTATATAACAACATTTTACTCTTGAATCTTCATTTTCTCGAATTGACAGTTAGATTTTTCTTTAATGTTTTATGCTTAGTGAAATTTTGGATTGAAAACTTTTGATATTGATATAATCTGTGTTTCTATTATATACGGGTTTTTTTAGCGAGAAGTCATATTTGATACTTTAAATGAGCGACTAGGAGAAATTATATAACAAATTTTTACTCTTGAATCTTCATTTTCTCGAATTGACAGATAGATTTTTCTTTGTGGTTTTATGCTTAGTGAAATTTTGGATTGAAAACTTTTGATATTGATATAATCTGTGTTTCTCTTATATACGGGTTTTTATAGCGAGAAGTCATTTTTGATACTTTAAATGAGCGACTAGGAGAAATTATATAACAACATTTTACTCTTGAATCTTCATTTTCTCGAATTGACAGTTAGATTTTTCTTTAATGTTTTATGCTTAGTGAAATTTTGGATTGAAAACTTTTGATATTGATATAATCTGTGTTTCTATTATATACGGGTTTTTATAGCGAGAAGTCATATTTGATACTTTAAATGAGCGACTAGGAGAAATTATATAACAAATTTTTACTCTTGAATCTTCATTATCTCGAATTGACAGATAGATTTTTCTTTGTGGTTTTATGCTTAGTGAAATTTTGGATTGAAAACTTTTGATATTGATATAATCTGTGTTTCTCTTATATACGGGTTTTTATAGCGAGAAGTCATATTTGATACTTTAAATGAGCGACTAGGAGAAATTATATAACAAATTTTTACTCTTGAATCTTCATTTTCTCGAATTGACAGTTAGATTTTTCTTTAATGTTTTATGCTTAGTGAAATTTTGGATTGAAAACTTTTGATATTGATATAATCTGTGTTTCTCTTATATACGGGTTTTTATAGCGAGAAGTCATATTTGATACTTTAAATGAGCGACTAGGAGAAATTATATAACAAATTTTTACTCTTGAATCTTCATTTTCTCGAATTGACAGATAGATTTTTCTTTGTGGTTTTATGCTTAGTGAAATTTTGGATTGAAAACTTTTGATATTGATATAATCTGTGTTTCTCTTATATACGGGTTTTTATAGCGAGAAGTCATATTTGATACTTTAAATGAGCGACTAGGAGAAATTATATAACAAATTTTTACTCTTGAATCTTCATTTTCTCGAATTGACAGTTAGATTTTTCTTTAATGTTTTATGCTTAGTGAAATTTTGGATTGAAAACTTTTGATATTGATATAATCTGTGTTTCTCTTATATACGGGTTTTTATAGCGAGAAGTCATATTTGATACTTTAAATGAGCGACTAGGAGAAATTATATAACAAATTTTTACTCTTGAATCTTCATTTTCTCGAATTGACAGATAGATTTTTCTTTGTGGTTTTATGCTTAGTGAAATTTTGGATTGAAAACTTTTGATATTGATATAATCTGTGTTTCTCTTATATACGGGTTTTTATAGCGAGAAGTCATTTTTGATACTTTAAATGAGCGACTAGGAGAAATTATATAACAACATTTTACTCTTGAATCTTCATTTTCTTGAATTGACAGATAGATTTTTCTTTAATGTTTTATGCTTAGTGAAATTTTGGATTGAAAACTTTTGATATTGATATAATCTGTGTTTCTCTTATATACGGGTTTTTATAGCGAGAAGTCATATTTGATACTTTAAATGAGCGACTAGGAGAAATTATATAACAACATTTTACTCTTGAATCTTCATTTTCTCGAATTGACAGTTAGATTTTTCTTTAATGTTTTATGCTTAGTGAAATTTTGGATTGAAAACTTTTGATATTGATATAATCTGTGTTTCTCTTATATACGGGTTTTTATAGCGAGAAGTCATATTTGATACTTTAAATGAGCGACTAGGAGAAATTATATAACAACATTTTACTCTTGAATCTTCATTTTCTTGAATTGACAGATAGATTTTTCTTGAATGTTTTATGCTTAGTGAAATTTTGGATTGAAAACTTTTGATATTGATATAATCTGTGTTTCTCTTATATACGGGTTTTTATAGCGAGAAGTCATTTTTGATACTTTAAATGAGCGACTAGGAGAAATTATATAACAACATTTTACTCTTGAATCTTCATTTTCTTGAATTGACAGTTAGATTTTTCTTTAATGTTTTATGCTTAGTGAAATTTTGGATTGAAAACTTTTGATATTGATATAATCTGTGTTTCTCTTATATACGGGTTTTTATAGCGAGAAGTCATATTTGATACTTTAAATGAGCGACTAGGAGAAATTATATAACAACATTTTACTCTTGAATCTTCATTTTCTTGAATTGACAGATAGATTTTTCTTTAATGTTTTATGCTTAGTGAAATTTTGGATTGAAAACTTTTGATATTGATATAATCTGTGTTTCTCTTATATACGGGTTTTTATAGCGAGAAGTCATTTTTGATACTTTAAATGAGCGACTAGGAGAAATTATATAACAACATTTTACTCTTGAATCTTCATTTTCTCGAATTGACAGTTAGATTTTTCTTTAATGTTTTATGCTTAGTGAAATTTTGGATTGAAAACTTTTGATATTGATATAATCTGTGTTTTTCTTATATACGGGTTTTTATAGCGAGAAGTCATATTTGATACTTTAAATGAGCGACTAGGAGAAATTATATAACAACATTTTACTCTTGAATCTTCATTTTCTTGAATTGACAGATAGATTTTTCTTTAATGTTTTATGCTTAGTGAAATTTTGGATTGAAAACTTTTGATATTGATATAATCTGTGTTTCTCTTATATACGGGTTTTTATAGCGAGAAGTCATATTTGATACTTTAAATGAGCGACTAGGAGAAATTATATAACAACATTTTACTCTTGAATCTTCATTTATTTGAATTGACAGATAGATTTTTCTTTAATGTTTTATGCTTAGTGAAATTTTGGATTGAAAACTTTTGATATTGATATAATCTGTGTTTCTCTTATATACGGGTTTTTATAGCGAGAAGTCATATTTGATACTTTAAATGAGCGACTAGGAGAAATTATATAACAACATTTTACTCTTGAATCTTCATTTTCTCGAATTGACAGTTAGATTTTTCTTTAATGTTTTATGCTTAGTGAAATTTTGGATTGAAAACTTTTGATATTGATATAATCTGTGTTTCTATTATATACGGGTTTTTATAGCGAGAAGTCATATTTGATACTTTAAATGAGCGACTAGGAGAAATTATATAACAAATTTTTACTCTTGAATCTTCATTTTCTCGAATTGACTGATAGATTTTTCTTTGTGGTTTTATGCTTAGTGAAATTTTGGATTGAAAACTTTTGATATTGATATAATCTGTGTTTCTCTTATATACGGGTTTTTATAGCGAGAAGTCATATTTGATACTTTAAATGAGCGACTAGGAGAAATTATATAACAACATTTTACTCTTGAATCTTCATTTTCTCGAATTGACAGTTAGATTTTTCTTTAATGTTTTATGCTTAGTGAAATTTTGGATTGAAAACTTTTGATATTGATATAATCTGTGTTTCTCTTATATACGGGTTTTTATAGCGAGAAGTCATGTTTGATACTTTAAATGAGCGACTAGGAGAAATTATATAACAACATTTTACTCTTGAATCTTCATTTTCTCGAATTGACAGATAGATTTTTCTTTAATGTTTTATGCTTAGTGAAATTTTGGATTGAAAACTTTTGATATTGATATAATCTGTGTTTCTCTTATATACGGGTTTTTATAGCGAGAAGTCATATTTGATACTTTAAATGAGCGACTAGGAGAAATTATATAACAACATTTTACTCTTGAATCTTCATTTTCTCGAATTGACAGTTAGATTTTTCTTTAATGTTTTATGCTTAGTGAAATTTTGGATTGAAAACTTTTGATATTGATATAATCTGTGTTTCTATTATATACGGGTTTTTTTAGCGAGAAGTCATATTTGATACTTTAAATGAGCGACTAGGAGAAATTATATAACAAATTTTTACTCTTGAATCTTCATTTTCTCGAATTGACAAATAGATTTTTCTTTGTGGTTTTATGCTTAGTGAAATTTTGGATTGAAAACTTTTGATATTGATATAATCTGTGTTTCTCTTATATACGGGTTTTTATAGCGAGAAGTCATTTTTGATACTTTAAATGAGCGACTAGGAGAAATTATATAACAACATTTTACTCTTGAATCTTCATTTTCTCGAATTGACAGTTAGATTTTTCTTTAATGTTTTATGCTTAGTGAAATTTTGGATTGAAAACTTTTGATATTGATATAATCTGTGTTTCTATTATATACGGGTTTTTATAGCGAGAAGTCATATTTGATACTTTAAATGAGCGACTAGGAGAAATTATATAACAAATTTTTACTCTTGAATCTTCATTACCTCGAATTGACAGATAGATTTTTCTTTGTGGTTTTATGCTTAGTGAAATTTTGGATTGAAAACTTTTGATATTGATATAATCTGTGTTTCTCTTATATACGGGTTTTTATAGCGAGAAGTCATATTTGATACTTTAAATGAGCGACTAGGAGAAATTATATAACAACATTTTACTCTTGAATCTTCATTTTCTCGAATTGACAGTTAGATTTTTCTTTAATGTTTTATGCTTAGTGAAATTTTGGATTGAAAACTTTTGATATTGATATAATCTGTGTTTCTATTATATACGGGTTTTTTTAGCGAGAAGTCATATTTGATACTTTAAATGAGCGACTAGGAGAAATTATATAACAAATTTTTACTCTTGAATCTTCATTTTCTCGAATTGACAGATAGATTTTTCTTTGTGGTTTTATGCTTAGTGAAATTTTGGATTGAAAACTTTTGATATTGATATAATCTGTGTTTCTCTTATATACGGGTTTTTATAGCGAGAAGTCATATTTGATACTTTAAATGAGCGACTAGGAGAAATTATATAACAACATTTTACTCTTGAATCTTCATTTTCTCGAATTGACAGTTAGATTTTTCTTTAATGTTTTATGCTTAGTGAAATTTTGGATTGAAAACTTTTGATATTGATATAATCTGTGTTTCTCTTATATACGGGTTTTTATAGCGAGAAGTCATATTTGATACTTTAAATGAGCGACTAGGAGAAATTATATAACAAATTTTTACTCTTGAATCTTCATTTTCTCGAATTGACAGTTAGATTTTTCTTTAATGTTTTATGCTTAGTGAAATTTTGGATTGAAAACTTTTGATATTGATATAATCTGTGTTTCTATTATATACGGGTTTTTATAGCGAGAAGTCATATTTGATACTTTAAATGAGCGACTAGGAGAAATTATATAACAAATTTTTACTCTTGAATCTTCATTTTCTCGAATTGACAGTTAGATTTTTCTTTAATGTTTTATGCTTAGTGAAATTTTGGATTGAAAACTTTTGATATTGATATAATCTGTGTTTCTCTTATATACGGGTTTTTATAGCGAGAAGTCATATTTGATACTTTAAATGAGCGACTAGGAGAAATTATATAACAAATTTTTACTCTTGAATCTTCATTTTCTCGAATTGACAGTTAGATTTTTCTTTAATGTTTTATGCTTAGTGAAATTTTGGATTGAAAACTTTTGATATTGATATAATCTGTGTTTCTCTTATATACGGGTTTTTATAGCGAGAAGTCATATTTGATACTTTAAATGAGCGACTAGGAGAAATTATATAACAAATTTTTACTCTTGAATCTTCATTTTCTTGAATTGACAGATAGATTTTTCTTTAATGTTTTATGCTTAGTGAAATTTTGGATTGAAAACTTTTGATATTGATATAATCTGTGTTTCTCTTATATACGGGTTTTTATAGCGAGAAGTCATATTTGATACTTTAAATGAGCGACTAGGAGAAATTATATAACAACATTTTACTCTTGAATCTTCATTTTCTTGAATTGACAGATAGATTTTTCTTTAATGTTTTATGCTTAGTGAAATTTTGGATTGAAAACTTTTGATATTGATATAATCTGTGTTTCTATTATATACGGGTTTTTTTAGCGAGAAGTCATATTTGATACTTTAAATGAGCGACTAGGAGAAATTATATAACAAATTTTTACTCTTGAATCTTCATTTTCTCGAATTAACAGATAGATTTTTCTTTGTGGTTTTATGCTTAGTGAAATTTTGGATTGAAAACTTTTGATATTGATATAATCTGTGTTTCTCTTATATACGGGTTTTTATAGCGAGAAGTCATTTTTGATACTTTAAATGAGCGACTAGGAGAAATTATATAACAACATTTTACTCTTGAATCTTCATTTTCTCGAATTGACAGTTAGATTTTTCTTTAATGTTTTATGCTTAGTGAAATTTTGGATTGAAAACTTTTGATATTGATATAATCTGTGTTTCTATTATATACGGGTTTTTTTAGCGAGAAGTCATATTTGATACTTTAAATGAGCGACTAGGAGAAATTATATAACAAATTTTTACTTTTGAATCTTCATTTTCTCGAATTGACAGATAGATTTTTCTTTGTGGTTTTATGCTTAGTGAAATTTTGGATTGAAAACTTTTGATATTGATATAATCTGTGTTTCTCTTATATACGGGTTTTTATAGCGAGAAGTCATATTTGATACTTTAAATGAGCGACTAGGAGAAATTATATAACAACATTTTACTCTTGAATCTTCATTTTCTCGAATTGACAGTTAGATTTTTCTTTAATGTTTTATGCTTAGTGAAATTTTGGATTGAAAACTTTTGATATTGATATAATCTGTGTTTCTCTTATATACGGGTTTTTATAGCGAGAAGTCATATTTGATACTTTAAATGAGCGACTAGGAGAAATTATATAACAACATTTTACTCTTTAATCTTCATTTTCTCGAATTGACAATTAGATTTTTCTTTAATGTTTTATGCTTAGTGAAATTTTGGATTGAAAACTTTTGATATTGATATAATCTGTGTTTCTATTATATACGGGTTTTTTTAGCGAGAAGTCATATTTGATACTTTAAATGAGCGACTAGGAGAAATTATATAACAAATTTTTACTTTTGAATCTTCATTTTCTCGAATTGACAGATAGATTTTTCTTTGTGGTTTTATGCTTAGTGAAATTTTGGATTGAAAACTTTTGATATTGATATAATCTGTGTTTCTCTTATATACGGGTTTTTATAGCGAGAAGTCATTTTTGATACTTTAAATGAGCGACTAGGAGAAATTATATAACAACATTTTACTCTTGAATCTTCATTTTCTCGAATTGACAGTTAGATTTTTCTTTAATGTTTTATGCTTAGTGAAATTTTGGATTGAAAACTTTTGATATTGATATAATCTGTGTTTCTATTATATACGGGTTTTTTTAGCGAGAAGTCATATTTGATACTTTAAATGAGCGACTAGGAGAAATTATATAACAAATTTTTACTTTTGAATCTTCATTTTCTCGAATTGACAGATAGATTTTTCTTTGTGGTTTTATGCTTAGTGAAATTTTGGATTGAAAACTTTTGATATTGATATAATCTGTGTTTCTCTTATATACGGGTTTTTATAGCGAGAAGTCATATTTGATACTTTAAATGAGCGACTAGGAGAAATTATATAACAACATTTTACTCTTGAATCTTCATTTTCTCGAATTGACAGTTAGATTTTTCTTTAATGTTTTATGCTTAGTGAAATTTTGGATTGAAAACTTTTGATATTGATATAATCTGTGTTTCTATTATATACGGGTTTTTTTAGCGAGAAGTCATATTTGATACTTTAAATGAGCGACTAGGAGAAATTATATAACAAATTTTTACTCTTGAATCTTCATTTTCTCGAATTGACGGATAGATTTTTCTTTGTGGTTTTATGCTTAGTGAAATTTTGGATTGAAAACTTTTGATATTGATATAATCTGTATTTCTCTTATATACGGGTTTTTATAGCGAGAAGTCATATTTGATACTTTAAATGAGCGACTAGGAGAAATTATATAACAAATTTTTACTCTTGAATCTTCATTTTCTCGAATTGACAAATAGATTTTTCTTTGTGGTTTTATGCTTAGTGAAATTTTGGATTGAAAACTTTTGATATTGATATAATCTGTGTTTCTCTTATATACGGGTTTTTATAGCGAGAAGTCATATTTGATACTTTAAATGAGCGACTAGGAGAAATTATATAACAACATTTTACTCTTGAATCTTCATTTTCTCGAATTGACAGTTAGATTTTTCTTTAATGTTTTATGCTTAGTGAAATTTTGGATTGAAAACTTTTGATATTGATATAATCTGTGTTTCTCTTATATACGGGTTTTTATAGCGAGAAGTCATATTTGATACTTTAAATGAGCGACTAGGAGAAATTATATAACAACATTTTACTCTTGAATCTTCATTTTCTCGAATTGACAGATAGATTTTTCTTTGTGGTTTTATGCTTAGTGAAATTTTGGATTGAAAACTTTTGATATTGATATAATCTGTGTTTCTCTTATATACGGGTTTTTATAGCGAGAAGTCATATTTGATACTTTAAATGAGCGACTAGGAGAAATTATATAACAAATTTTTACTCTTGAATCTTCATTTTCTCGAATTGACAGATAGATTTTTCTTTGTGGTTTTATGCTTAGTGAAATTTTGGATTGAAAACTTTTGATATTGATATAATCTGTGTTTCTCTTATATACGGGTTTTTATAGCGAGAAGTCATATTTGATACTTTAAATGAGCGACTAGGAGAAATTATATAACAACATTTTACTCTTGAATCTTCATTTTCTTGAATTGACAGATAGATTTTTCTTTAATGTTTTATGCTTAGTGAAATTTTGGATTGAAAACTTTTGATATTGATATAATCTGTGTTTCTATTATATACGGGTTTTTTAGCGAGAAGTCATATTTGATACTTTAAATGAGCGACTAGGAGAAATTATATAACAAATTTTTACTCTTGAATCTTCATTTTCTCGAATTGACAGATAGATTTTTCTTTGTGGTTTTATGCTTAGTGAAATTTTGGATTGAAAACTTTTGATATTGATATAATCTGTGTTTCTCTTATATACGGGTTTTTATAGCGAGAAGTCATATTTGATACTTTAAATGAGCGACTAGGAGAAATTATATAACAACATTTTACTCTTGAATCTTCATTTTCTCGAATTGACAGTTAGATTTTTCTTTAATGTTTTATGCTTAGTGAAATTTTGGATTGAAAACTTTTGATATTGATATAATCTGTGTTTCTATTATATACGGGTTTTTTTAGCGAGAAGTCATATTTGATACTTTAAATGAGCGACTAGGAGAAATTATATAACAAATTTTTACTCTTGAATCTTCATTTTCTCGAATTGACAAATAGATTTTTCTTTGTGGTTTTATGCTTAGTGAAATTTTGGATTGAAAACTTTTGATATTGATATAATCTGTGTTTCTCTTATATACGGGTTTTTATAGCGAGAAGTCATATTTGATACTTTAAATGAGCGACTAGGAGAAATTATATAACAACATTTTACTCTTAAATCTTCATTTTCTTGAATTGACAGATAGATTTTTCTTTAATGTTTTATGCTTAGTGAAATTTTGGATTGAAAACTTTTGATATTGATATAATCTGTGTTTCTATTATATACGGGTTTTTTTAGCGAGAAGTCATATTTGATACTTTAAATGAGCGACTAGGAGAAATTATATAACAAATTTTTACTCTTGAATCTTCATTTTCTCGAATTGACAGATAGATTTTTCTTTGTGGTTTTATGCTTAGTGAAATTTTGGATTGAAAACTTTTGATATTGATATAATCTGTGTTTCTCTTATATACGGGTTTTTATAGCGAGAAGTCATATTTGATACTTTAAATGAGCGACTAGGAGAAATTATATAACAACATTTTACTCTTGAATCTTCATTTTCTCGAATTGACAGTTAGATTTTTCTTTTATGTTTTATGCTTAGTGAAATTTTGGATTGAAAACTTTTGATATTGATATAATCTGTGTTTCTCTTATATACGGGTTTTTATAGCGAGAAGTCATATTTGATACTTTAAATGAGCGACTAGGAGAAATTATATAACAACATTTTACTCTTGAATCTTCATTTTCTCGAATTGACAGTTAGATTTTTCTTTAATGTTTTATGCTTAGTGAAATTTTGGATTGAAAACTTTTGATATTGATATAATCTGTGTTTCTATTATATACGGGTTTTTTTAGCGAGAAGTCATATTTGATACTTTAAATGAGCGACTAGGAGAAATTATATAACAAATTTTTACTCTTGAATCTAAATTTTCTCGAATTGACGGATAGATTTTTCTTTGTGGTTTTATGCTTAGTGAAATTTTGGATTGAAAACTTTTGATATTGATATAATCTGTGTTTCTCTTATATACGGGTTTTTATAGCGAGAAGTCATATTTGATACTTTAAATGAGCGACTAGGAGAAATTATATAACAACATTTTACTCTTGAATCTTCATTTTCTCGAATTGACAGTTAGATTTTTCTTTAATGTTTTATGCTTAGTGAAATTTTGGATTGAAAACTTTTAATATTGATATAATCTGTGTTTCTCTTATATACGGGTTTTTATAGCGAGAAGTCATATTTGATACTTTAAATGAGCGACTAGGAGAAATTACACTGCCGGCCAAAAGTTTGAGACCATATAGATTTAAGCCAAAAAAAGGAAATATTTTTAAAAATTCAAAGACAAATACAGTAAAAATGTTTATTAATATTATGGTTATAACCTTTAAACATACTTAGTATAGAAAATAAACATAAAAAATTATTCTATAAAAAAAAATGAACTAATTACTCAAACTGTTTTTTCATCAAAAAATCCTCCCTTGCACTTTAGTACTTTTTCTACTAGCCTCGGCATTCTACTTATTAATTTATTTATGGTTTCTTGAGAAATTTTGTTCCAGCTTTCTTGTAGTAGTCTCCACAAGTCTGCAAGTGAAGAGGGACACTCCTCTCGGACATTCCTATCAAGCTCGTCCCACAAAAGCTCGATTGGATTGAGATCCGGACTTTGCGGTGGTCATTTCATGATTTTTAAAACTCCTTCTGCTTCTTTTTGTAATAAATAATTTTTACATAGCTTGGAAGTATGCTTTGGATCGTTATCTTGCTGGAAAATGAACCCATTGCCAATTAAACTTGAGCCTGATGGTACAGCATTTTTTTCGAGAATTGTTTTATATTCCTCTTTCTTCAAAATTCCATCAATTTTAACCAAATTTTCAATTCCATGGCCTGAGAAACAACTCCAGACCATTATTGAACCACCACCGTGCTTAACAGTTGGCACTACACAATCTGGTAACATTTTTTCTTCGGTGCTACGCCGAACGTAAATTCGTCGATTTGAGCCAAATACTTGGAATTTGGACTCATCAGTCCAAAGAACTTTTTTAAAATCATCTTCTGTCCAATCTCGATGGAATAGGGCCCACTGCATCCTTTTTTTCTTATTTTGCGGCCTTAGTAAAGGTTTCCGAACGGCAACACGACCAAACAGTTTAGCGTTCCTCAACCGTCTTTTCACTGTGGTAAGCAAAACTGGTTTATTTAAAGATTTGTTCACTTCAGCACGAATTTTTGGTGCTGTTAAGCGTCTATTCCTTTTGCTGGTAATAACGATAACCTGATCCTCACTAGAAGTAGTAGCTCTCGGTCTTCCTGAACGTGGAAAATCTTGAAAACTACCCGTTTCCTTAAACCGAATAATGGTGCGATGAATACAAGTCTTCGAAAGTTTAAGTTGAGACGCAATTTCACGTTCGGATTTGCCTTCATTATGTAAAGTAACAATGGCAGATCGAGTTTCAATATTTATTTCTCGTACTTTTCCCATTTTTAAAACGTTTTTACTATAGAAACCCCAAGTTTAAGACTAAATTTAATTATTCGTACAAAATGATACATAACTTAAAAAAAAAAATTAAAATTACCTGTTTTAGAAAGTCTAAATAATAACAAAGAATAGCCAGTGCAAAATTAAAGAAGAATAGAATTAAAGAACAATTAATACGGAGCTACTTTAAATATAATGATGACCCTTCCACTGGCCAGACACCCTGCGGTCTTGGATGTTTTTAAACAGAACCCATTAATTCTATTTGTACCTGAGAAACATACCTACAAAAGTCTCTTTAGATGTTCATCAGTAATTTAAAAATATGTATGGACAACAATTTTTATTTTATTACCGAAACTTTGAATACAATAAGTGATAGCATAAATATATTACAACTGGTCTCAAACTTTTGGCCGGCAGTGTATATAACAACATTTTACTCTTGAATCTTCATTTTCTCGAATTGACAGTTAGATTTTTCTTTAATGTTTTATGCTTAGTGAAATTTTGGATTGAAAACTTTTGATATTGATATAATCTGTGTTTCTCTTATATACGGGTTTTTATAGCGAGAAGTCATATTTGATACTTTAAATGAGCGACTAGGAGAAATTATATAACAAATTTTTACTCTTGAATCTTCATTTTCTCGAATTGACAGATAGATTTTTCTTTGTGGTTTTATGCTTAGTGAAATTTTGGATTGAAAACTTTTGATATTGATATAATCTGTGTTTCTCTTATATACGGGTTTTTATAGCGAGAAGTCATATTTGATACTTTAAATGAGCGACTAGGAGAAATTATATAACAAATTTTTACTCTTGAATCTTCATTTTCTCGAATTGACAGATAGATTTTTCTTTGTGGTTTTATGCTTAGTGAAATTTTGGATTGAAAACTTTTGATATTGATATAATCTGTGTTTCTCTTATATACGGGTTTTTATAGCGAGAAGTCATATTTGATACTTTAAATGAGCGACTAGGAGAAATTATATAACAAATTTTTACTCTTGAATCTTCATTTTCTCGAATTGACAGTTAGACTTTTCTTTAATGTTTTATGCTTAGTGAAATTTTGGATTGAAAACTTTTGATATTGATATAATCTGTGTTTCTCTTATATACGGGTTTTTATAGCGAGAAGTCATATTTGATACTTTAAATGAGCGACTAGGAGAAATTATATAACAAATTTTTACTCTTGAATCTTCATTTTCTCGAATTGACAGTTAGATTTTTCTTTAATGTTTTATGCTTAGTGAAATTTTGGATTGAAAACTTTTGATATTGATATAATCTGTGTTTCTATTATATACGGGTTTTTTTAGCGAGAAGTCATATTTGATACTTTAAATGAGCGACTAGGAGAAATTATATAACAAATTTTTACTCTTGAATCTTCATTTTCTCGAATTGACAGATAGATTTTTCTTTGTGGTTTTATGCTTAGTGAAATTTTGGATTGAAAACTTTTGATATTGATATAATCTGTGTTTCTCTTATATACGGGTTTTTAAAGCGAGAAGTCATATTTGATACTTTAAATGAGCGACTAGGAGAAATTATATAACAACATTTTACTCTTGAATCTTCATTTTCTTGAATTGACAGATAGATTTTTCTTTAATGTTTTATGCTTAGTGAAATTTTGGATTGAAAACTTTTGATATTGATATAATCTGTGTTTCTATTATATACGGGTTTTTTTAGCGAGAAGTCATATTTGATACTTTAAATGAGCGACTAGGAGAAATTATATAACAAAGTTTTACTCTTGAATCTTCATTTTCTCGAATTTACAGATAGATTTTTCTTTGTGGTTTTATGCTTAGTGAAATTTTGGATTGAAAACTTTTGATATTGATATAATCTGTGTTTCTCTTATATACGGGTTTTTATAGCGAGAAGTCATATTTGATACTTTAAATGAGCGACTAGGAGAAATTATATAACAACATTTTACTCTTGAATCTTCATTTTCTCGAATTGACAGTTAGATTTTTCTTTAATGTTTTATGCTTAGTGAAATTTTGGATTGAAAACTTTTGATATTGATATAATCTGTGTTTCTATTATATACGGGTTTTTTTAGCGAGAAGTCATATTTGATACTTTAAATGAGCGACTAGGAGAAATTATATAACAAATTTTTACTCTTGAATCTTCATTTTCTCGAATTGACAGATAGATTTTTCTTTGTGGTTTTATGCTTAGTGAAATTTTGGATTGAAAACTTTTGATATTGATATAATCTGTGTTTCTCTTATATACGGGTTTTTAAAGCGAGAAGTCATATTTGATACTTTAAATGAGCGACTAGGAGAAATTATATAACAACATTTTACTCTTGAATCTTCATTTTCTTGAATTGACAGATAGATTTTTCTTTAATGTTTTATGCTTAGTGAAATTTTGGATTGAAAACTTTTGATATTGATATAATCTGTGTTTCTATTATATACGGGTTTTTTTAGCGAGAAGTCATATTTGATACTTTAAATGAGCGACTAGGAGAAATTATATAACAAATTTTTACTCTTGAATCTTCATTTTCTCGAATTGACAGATAGATTTTTCTTTGTGGTTTTATGCTTAGTGAAATTTTGGATTGAAAACTTTTGATATTGATATAATCTGTGTTTCTCTTATATACGGGTTTTTATAGCGAGAAGTCATATTTGATACTTTAAATGAGCGACTAGGAGAAATTATATAACAACATTTTACTCTTGAATCTTCATTTTCTCGAATTGACAGTTAGATTTTTCTTTAATGTTTTATGCTTAGTGAAATTTTGGATTGAAAACTTTTGATATTGATATAATCTGTGTTTCTATTATATACGGGTTTTTTTAGCGAGAAGTCATATTTGATACTTTAAATGAGCGACTAGGAGAAATTATATAACAACATTTTACTCTTGAATCTTCATTTTCTTGAATTGACAGATAGATTTTTCTTTAATGTTTTATGCTTAGTGAAATTTTGGATTGAAAACTTTTGATATTGATATAATCTGTGTTTCTCTTATATACGGGTTTTTATAGCGAGAAGTCATATTTGATACTTTAAATGAGCGACTAGGAGAAATTATATAACAAATTTTTACTCTTGAATCTTCATTTTCTCGAATTGACAGATAGATTTTTCTTTGTGGTTTTATGCTTAGTGAAATTTTGGATTGAAAACTTTTGATATTGATATAATCTGTGTTTCTCTTATATACGGGTTTTTATAGCGAGAAGTCATATTTGATACTTTAAATGAGCGACTAGGAGAAATTATATAACAACATTTTACTCTTGAATCTTCATTTTCTCGAATTGACAGTTAGATTTTTCTTTAATGTTTTATGCTTAGTGAAATTTTGGATTGAAAACTTTTGATATTGATATAATCTGTGTTTCTCTTATATACGGGTTTTTATAGCGAGAAGTCATATTTGATACTTTAAATGAGCGACTAGGAGAAATTATATAGCAACATTTTACTCTTGAATCTTCATTTTCTCGAATTGACAGATAGATTTTTCTTTGTGGTTTTATGCTTAGTGAAATTTTGGATTGAAAACTTTTGATATTGATATAATCTGTGTTTCTCTTATATACGGGTTTTTATAGCGAGAAGTCATATTTGATACTTTAAATGAGCGACTAGGAGAAATTATATAACAACATTTTACTCTTGAATCTTCATTTTCTCGAATTGACAGTTAGATTTTTCTTTAATGTTTTATGCTTAGTGAAATTTTGGATTGAAAACTTTTGATATTGATATAATCTGTGTTTCTATTATATACGGGTTTTTTTAGCGAGAAGTCATATTTGATACTTTAAATGAGCGACTAGGAGAAATTATATAACAACATTTTACTCTTGAATCTTCATTTTCTTGAATTGACGGATAGATTTTTCTTTAATGTTTTATGCTTAGTGAAATTTTGGATTGAAAACTTTTGATATTGATATAATCTGTGTTTCTCTTATATACGGGTTTTTATAGCGAGAAATCATATTCGATACCTTAAATGACCAACTAAGAGAAATTACATAACAGAATTTTCATCTTGAATCTTCATTTTAACGAAATGACGAATACATTTTTCTTTGTGGTATTTTGATTGGTGAAATTTTGGATTGAAAACTTTTGACATTGAGATAATCTGTGTTTCTATTATATACGGGTTTTTATAGCGAGAAGTCATATTTGATACTTTAAATGAGCGACTAGGAGAAATTATATAACAAATTTTTACTCTTGAATCTTCATTTTCTCGAATTGACAGATAGATTTTTCTTTGAGGTTTTATGCTTAGTGAAATTTTGGATTGAAAACTTTTGATATTGATATAATCTGTGTTTCTCTTATATACGGGTTTTTATAGCGAGAAGTCATATTTGATACTTTAAATGAGCGACTAGGAGAAATTATATAACAAATTTTTACTCTTGAATCTTCATTTTCTCGAATTGACAGATAGATTTTTCTTTGTGGTTTTATGCTTAGTGAAATTTTGGATTGAAAACTTTTGATATTGATATAATCTGTGTTTCTCTTATATACGGGTTTTTATAGCGAGAAATCATATTTGATACTTTAAATGAGCGACTAGGAGAAATTATATAACAAAATTTTACTCTTGAATCTTCATTTTCTCGAATTGACAGTTAGATTTTTCTTTAATGTTTTATGCTTAGTGAAATTTTGGATTGAAAACTTTTGATATTGATATAATCTGTGTTTCTCTTATATACGGGTTTTTATAGCGAGAAGTCATATTTGATACTTTAAATGAGCGACTAGGAGAAATTATATAACAAATTTTTACTCTTGAATCTTCATTTTCTCGAATTGACAGATAGATTTTTCTTTGTGGTTTTATGCTTAGTGAAATTTTGGATTGAAAACTTTTGATATTGATATAATCTGTGTTTCTCTTATATACGGGTTTTTATAGCGAGAAATCATATTTGATACTTTAAATGAGCGACTAGGAGAAATTATATAACAAAATTTTACTCTTGAATCTTCATTTTCTCGAATTGACAGTTAGATTTTTCTTTAATGTTTTATGCTTAGTGAAATTTTGGATTGAAAACTTTTGATATTGATATAATCTGTGTTTCTCTTATATACGGGTTTTTATAGCGAGAAGTCATATTTGATACTTTAAATGAGCGACTAGGAGAAATTATATAACAAATTTTTACTCTTGAATCTTCATTTTCTCGAATTGACAGATAGATTTTTCTTTGTGGTTTTATGCTTAGTGAAATTTTGGATTGAAAACTTTTGATATTGATATAATCTGTGTTTCTCTTATATACGGGTTTTTAAAGCGAGAAGTCATATTTGATACTTTAAATGAGCGACTAGGAGAAATTATATAACAACATTTTACTCTTGAATCTTCATTTTCTTGAATTGACAGATAGATTTTTCTTTAATGTTTTATGCTTAGTGAAATTTTGGATTGAAAACTTTTGATATTGATATAATCTGTGTTTCTATTATATACGGGTTTTTTTAGCGAGAAGTCATATTTGATACTTTAAATGAGCGACTAGGAGAAATTATATAACAAATTTTTACTCTTGAATCTTCATTTTCTCGAATTGACAGATAGATTTTTCTTTGTGGTTTTATGCTTAGTGAAATTTTGGATTGAAAACTTTTGATATTGATATAATCTGTGTTTCTCTTATATACGGGTTTTTATAGCGAGAAGTCATATTTGATACTTTAAATGAGCGACTAGGAGAAATTATATAACAACATTTTACTCTTGAATCTTCATTTTCTCGAATTGACAGTTAGATTTTTCTTTAATGTTTTATGCTTAGTGAAATTTTGGATTGAAAACTTTTGATATTGATATAATCTGTGTTTCTATTATATACGGGTTTTTTTAGCGAGAAGTCATATTTGATACTTTAAATGAGCGACTAGGAGAAATTATATAACAACATTTTACTCTTGAATCTTCATTTTCTTGAATTGACAGATAGATTTTTCTTTAATGTTTTATGCTTAGTGAAATTTTGGATTGAAAACTTTTGATATTGATATAATCTGTGTTTCTCTTATATACGGGTTTTTATAGCGAGAAGTCATATTTGATACTTTAAATGAGCGACTAGGAGAAATTATATAACAAATTTTTACTCTTGAATCTTCATTTTCTCGAATTGACAGATAGATTTTTCTTTGTGGTTTTATGCTTAGTGAAATTTTGGATTGAAAACTTTTGATATTGATATAATCTGTGTTTCTCTTATATACGGGTTTTTATAGCGAGAAGTCATATTTGATACTTTAAATGAGCGACTAGGAGAAATTATATAACAACATTTTACTCTTGAATCTTCATTTTCTCGAATTGACAGTTAGATTTTTCTTTAATGTTTTATGCTTAGTGAAATTTTGGATTGAAAACTTTTGATATTGATATAATCTGTGTTTCTCTTATATACGGGTTTTTATAGCGAGAAGTCATATTTGATACTTTAAATGAGCGACTAGGAGAAATTATATAGCAACATTTTACTCTTGAATCTTCATTTTCTCGAATTGACAGATAGATTTTTCTTTGTGGTTTTATGCTTAGTGAAATTTTGGATTGAAAACTTTTGATATTGATATAATCTGTGTTTCTCTTATATACGGGTTTTTATAGCGAGAAGTCATATTTGATACTTTAAATGAGCGACTAGGAGAAATTATATAACAACATTTTACTCTTGAATCTTCATTTTCTCGAATTGACAGTTAGATTTTTCTTTAATGTTTTATGCTTAGTGAAATTTTGGATTGAAAACTTTTGATATTGATATAATCTGTGTTTCTATTATATACGGGTTTTTTTAGCGAGAAGTCATATTTGATACTTTAAATGAGCGACTAGGAGAAATTATATAACAACATTTTACTCTTGAATCTTCATTTTCTTGAATTGACGGATAGATTTTTCTTTAATGTTTTATGCTTAGTGAAATTTTGGATTGAAAACTTTTGATATTGATATAATCTGTGTTTCTCTTATATACGGGTTTTTATAGCGAGAAATCATATTCGATACCTTAAATGACCAACTAAGAGAAATTACATAACAGAATTTTCATCTTGAATCTTCATTTTAACGAAATGACGAATACATTTTTCTTTGTGGTATTTTGATTGGTGAAATTTTGGATTGAAAACTTTTGACATTGAGATAATCTGTGTTTCTATTATATACGGGTTTTTATAGCGAGAAGTCATATTTGATACTTTAAATGAGCGACTAGGAGAAATTATATAACAAATTTTTACTCTTGAATCTTCATTTTCTCGAATTGACAGATAGATTTTTCTTTGAGGTTTTATGCTTAGTGAAATTTTGGATTGAAAACTTTTGATATTGATATAATCTGTGTTTCTCTTATATACGGGTTTTTATAGCGAGAAGTCATATTTGATACTTTAAATGAGCGACTAGGAGAAATTATATAACAAATTTTTACTCTTGAATCTTCATTTTCTCGAATTGACAGATAGATTTTTCTTTGTGGTTTTATGCTTAGTGAAATTTTGGATTGAAAACTTTTGATATTGATATAATCTGTGTTTCTCTTATATACGGGTTTTTATAGCGAGAAATCATATTTGATACTTTAAATGAGCGACTAGGAGAAATTATATAACAAAATTTTACTCTTGAATCTTCATTTTCTCGAATTGACAGTTAGATTTTTCTTTAATGTTTTATGCTTAGTGAAATTTTGGATTGAAAACTTTTGATATTGATATAATCTGTGTTTCTCTTATATACGGGTTTTTATAGCGAGAAGTCATATTTGATACTTTAAATGAGCGACTAGGAGAAATTATATAACAAATTTTTACTCTTGAATCTTCATTTTCTCGAATTGACAGATAGATTTTTCTTTGTGGTTTTATGCTTAGTGAAATTTTGGATTGAAAACTTTTGATATTGATATAATCTGTGTTTCTCTTATATACGGGTTTTTATAGCGAGAAATCATATTTGATACTTTAAATGAGCGACTAGGAGAAATTATATAACAAAATTTTACTCTTGAATCTTCATTTTCTCGAATTGACAGTTAGATTTTTCTTTAATGTTTTATGCTTAGTGAAATTTTGGATTGAAAACTTTTGATATTGATATAATCTGTGTTTCTCTTATATACGGGTTTTTATAGCGAGAAGTCATATTTGATACTTTAAATGAGCGACTAGGAGAAATTATATAGCAACATTTTACTCTTGAATCTTCATTTTCTCGAATTGACAGTTAGATTTTTCTTTAATGTTTTATGCTTAGTGAAATTTTGGATTGAAAACTTTTGATATTGATATAATCTGTGTTTCTCTTATATACGGGTTTTTATAGCGAGAAGTCATATTTGATACTTTAAATGAGCGACTAGGAGAAATTATATAACAAATTTTTACTCTTGAATCTTCATTTTCTCGAATTTACAGATAGATTTTTCTTTGTGGTTTTATGCTTAGTGAAATTTTGGATTGAAAACTTTTGATATTGATATAATCTGTGTTTCTCTTATATACGGGTTTTTATAGCGAGAAGTCATATTTGATACTTTAAATGAGCGACTAGGAGAAATTATATAACAAATTTTTACTCTTGAATCTTCATTTTCTCGAATTGACAGATAGATTTTTCTTTGTGGTTTTATGCTTAGTGAAATTTTGGATTGAAAACTTTTGATATTGATATAATCTGTGTTTCTCTTATATACGGGTTTTTTTAGCGAGAAGTCATATTTGATACTTTAAATGAGCGACTAGGAGAAATTATATAACAAATTTTTACTCTTGAATCTTCATTTTCTCGAATTGACAGATAGATTTTTCTTTGTGGTTTTATGCTTAGTGAAATTTTGGATTGAAAACTTTTGATATTGATATAATCTGTGTTTCTCTTATATACGGGTTTTTATAGCGAGAAGTCATATTTGATACTTTAAATGAGCGACTAGGAGAAATTATATAACAACATTTTACTCTTGAATCTTCATTTTCTCGAATTGACAGTTAGATTTTTCTTTAATGTTTTATGCTTAGTGAAATTTTGGATTGAAAACTTTTGATATTGATATAATCTGTGTTTCTATTATATACGGGTTTTTTTAGCGAGAAGTCATATTTGATACTTTAAATGAGCGACTAGGAGAAATTATATAACAACATTTTACTCTTGAATCTTCATTTTCTTGAATTGACGGATAGATTTTTCTTTAATGTTTTATGCTTAGTGAAATTTTGGATTGAAAACTTTTGATATTGATATAATCTGTGTTTCTCTTATATACGGGTTTTTATAGCGAGAAGTCATATTTGATACTTTAAATGAGCGACTAGGAGAAATTATATAACAAATTTTTACTCTTGAATCTTCATTTTCTCGAATTAACAGATAGATTTTTCTTTGTGGTTTTATGCTTAGTGAAATTTTGGATTGAAAACTTTTGATATTGATATAATCTATGTTTCTCTTATATACGGGTTTTTATAGCGAGAAGTCATATTTGATACTTTAAATGAGCGACTAGGAGAAATTATATAACAAATTTTTACTCTTGAATCTTCATTTTCTCGAATTGACAGATAGATTTTTCTTTGTGGTTTTATGCTTAGTGAAATTTTGGATTGAAAACTTTTGATATTGATATAATCTGTGTTTCTCTTATATACGGGTTTTTATAGCGAGAAATCATATTCGATACCTTAAATGACCAACTAAGAGAAATTACATAACAGAATTTTCATCTTGAATCTTCATTTTAACGAAATGACGAATACATTTTTCTTTGTGGTATTTTGATTGGTGAAATTTTGGATTGAAAACTTTTGACATTGAGATAATCTGTGTTTCTATTATATACGGGTTTTTATAGCGAGAAGTCATATTTGATACTTTAAATGAGCGACTAGGAGAAATTATATAACAAATTTTTACTCTTGAATCTTCATTTTCTCGAATTGACAGATAGATTTTTCTTTGAGGTTTTATGCTTAGTGAAATTTTGGATTGAAAACTTTTGATATTGATATAATCTGTGTTTCTCTTATATACGGGTTTTTATAGCGAGAAGTCATATTTGATACTTTAAATGAGCGACTAGGAGAAATTATATAACAAATTTTTACTCTTGAATCTTCATTTTCTCGAATTGACAGATAGATTTTTCTTTGTGGTTTTATGCTTAGTGAAATTTTGGATTGAAAACTTTTGATATTGATATAATCTGTGTTTCTCTTATATACGGGTTTTTATAGCGAGAAGTCATATTTGATACTTTAAATGAGCGACTAGGAGAAATTATATAACAAAATTTTACTCTTGAATCTTCATTTTCTCGAATTGACAGTTAGATTTTTCTTTAATGTTTTATGCTTAGTGAAATTTTGGATTGAAAACTTTTGATATTGATATAATCTGTGTTTCTCTTATATACGGGTTTTTATAGCGAGAAGTCATATTTGATACTTTAAATGAGCGACTAGGAGAAATTATATAACAAATTTTTACTCTTGAATCTTCATTTTCTCGAATTGACAGATAGATTTTTCTTTGTGGTTTTATGCTTAGTGAAATTTTGGATTGAAAACTTTTGATATTGATATAATCTGTGTTTCTCTTATATACGGGTTTTTATAGCGAGAAGTCATATTTGATAAATTAAATGAGCGACTAGGAGAAATTATATAACAACATTTTACTCTTGAATCTTCATTTTCTCGAATTGACAGTTAGATTTTTCTTTAATGTTTTATGCTTAGTGAAATTTTGGATTGAAAACTTTTGATATTGATATAATCTGTGTTTCTCTTATATACGGGTTTTTATAGCGAGAAGTCATATTTGATACTTTAAATGAGCGACTAGGAGAAATTATATAGCAACATTTTACTCTTGAATCTTCATTTTCTCGAATTGACAGTTAGATTTTTCTTTAATGTTTTATGCTTAGTGAAATTTTGGATTGAAAACTTTTGATATTGATATAATCTGTGTTTCTCTTATATACGGGTTTTTATAGCGAGAAGTCATATTTGATACTTTAAATGAGCGACTAGGAGAAATTATATAACAAATTTTTACTCTTGAATCTTCATTTTCTCGAATTTACAGATAGATTTTTCTTTGTGGTTTTATGCTTAGTGAAATTTTGGATTGAAAACTTTTGATATTGATATAATCTGTGTTTCTCTTATATACGGGTTTTTATAGCGAGAAGTCATATTTGATACTTTAAATGAGCGACTAGGAGAAATTATATAACAAATTTTTACTCTTGAATCTTCATTTTCTCGAATTGACAGATAGATTTTTCTTTGTGGTTTTATGCTTAGTGAAATTTTGGATTGAAAACTTTTGATATTGATATAATCTGTGTTTCTCTTATATACGGGTTTTTTTAGCGAGAAGTCATATTTGATACTTTAAATGAGCGACTAGGAGAAATTATATAACAAATTTTTACTCTTGAATCTTCATTTTCTCGAATTGACAGATAGATTTTTCTTTGTGGTTTTATGCTTAGTGAAATTTTGGATTGAAAACTTTTGATATTGATATAATCTGTGTTTCTCTTATATACGGGTTTTTATAGCGAGAAGTCATATTTGATACTTTAAATGAGCGACTAGGAGAAATTATATAACAACATTTTACTCTTGAATCTTCATTTTCTCGAATTGACAGTTAGATTTTTCTTTAATGTTTTATGCTTAGTGAAATTTTGGATTGAAAACTTTTGATATTGATATAATCTGTGTTTCTATTATATACGGGTTTTTTTAGCGAGAAGTCATATTTGATACTTTAAATGAGCGACTAGGAGAAATTATATAACAACATTTTACTCTTGAATCTTCATTTTCTTGAATTGACAGATAGATTTTTCTTTAATGTTTTATGCTTAGTGAAATTTTGGATTGAAAACTTTTGATATTGATATAATCTGTGTTTCTCTTATATACGGGTTTTTATAGCGAGAAGTCATATTTGATACTTTAAATGAGCGACTAGGAGAAATTATATAACAAATTTTTACTCTTGAATCTTCATTTTCTCGAATTTACAGATAGATTTTTCTTTGTGGTTTTATGCTTAGTGAAATTTTGGATTGAAAACTTTTGATATTGATATAATCTGTGTTTCTCTTATATACGGGTTTTTATAGCGAGAAGTCATATTTGATACTTTAAATGAGCGACTAGGAGAAATTATATAACAAATTTTTACTCTTGAATCTTCATTTTCTCGAATTGACAGATAGATTTTTCTTTGTGGTTTTATGCTTAGTGAAATTTTGGATTGAAAACTTTTGATATTGATATAATCTGTGTTTCTCTTATATACGGGTTTTTATAGCGAGAAATCATATTCGATACCTTAAATGACCAACTAAGAGAAATTACATAACAGAATTTTCATCTTGAATCTTCATTTTAACGAAATGACGAATACATTTTTCTTTGTGGTATTTTGATTGGTGAAATTTTGGATTGAAAACTTTTGACATTGAGATAATCTGTGTTTCTATTATATACGGGTTTTTATAGCGAGAAGTCATATTTGATACTTTAAATGAGCGACTAGGAGAAATTATATAACAAATTTTTACTCTTGAATCTTCATTTTCTCGAATTGACAGATAGATTTTTCTTTGAGGTTTTATGCTTAGTGAAATTTTGGATTGAAAACTTTTGATATTGATATAATCTGTGTTTCTCTTATATACGGGTTTTTATAGCGAGAAGTCATATTTGATACTTTAAATGAGCGACTAGGAGAAATTATATAACAAATTTTTACTCTTGAATCTTCATTTTCTCGAATTGACAGATAGATTTTTCTTTGTGGTTTTATGCTTAGTGAAATTTTGGATTGAAAACTTTTGATATTGATATAATCTGTGTTTCTCTTATATACGGGTTTTTATAGCGAGAAGTCATATTTGATACTTTAAATGAGCGACTAGGAGAAATTATATAACAAAATTTTACTCTTGAATCTTCATTTTCTCGAATTGACAGTTAGATTTTTCTTTAATGTTTTATGCTTAGTGAAATTTTGGATTGAAAACTTTTGATATTGATATAATCTGTGTTTCTCTTATATACGGGTTTTTATAGCGAGAAGTCATATTTGATACTTTAAATGAGCGACTAGGAGAAATTATATAACAAATTTTTACTCTTGAATCTTCATTTTCTCGAATTGACAGATAGATTTTTCTTTGTGGTTTTATGCTTAGTGAAATTTTGGATTGAAAACTTTTGATATTGATATAATCTGTGTTTCTCTTATATACGGGTTTTTATAGCGAGAAGTCATATTTGATACTTTAAATGAGCGACTAGGAGAAATTATATAACAACATTTTACTCTTGAATCTTCATTTTCTCGAATTGACAGTTAGATTTTTCTTTAATGTTTTATGCTTAGTGAAATTTTGGATTGAAAACTTTTGATATTGATATAATCTGTGTTTCTCTTATATACGGGTTTTTATAGCGAGAAGTCATATTTGATACTTTAAATGAGCGACTAGGAGAAATTATATAGCAACATTTTACTCTTGAATCTTCATTTTCTCGAATTGACAGTTAGATTTTTCTTTAATGTTTTATGCTTAGTGAAATTTTGGATTGAAAACTTTTGATATTGATATAATCTGTGTTTCTCTTATATACGGGTTTTTATAGCGAGAAGTCATATTTGATACTTTAAATGAGCGACTAGGAGAAATTATATAACAAATTTTTACTCTTGAATCTTCATTTTCTCGAATTGACAGATAGATTTTTCTTTAATGTTTTATGCTTAGTGAAATTTTGGATTGAAAACTTTTGATATTGATATAATCTGTGTTTCTCTTATATACGGGTTTTTATAGCGAGAAGTCATATTTGATACTTTAAATGAGCGACTAGGAGAAATTATATAACAAATTTTTACTCTTGAATCTTCATTTTCTCGAATTGACAGATAGATTTTTCTTTGTGGTTTTATGCTTAGTGAAATTTTGGATTGAAAACTTTTGATATTGATATAATCTGTGTTTCTCTTATATACGGGTTTTTATAGCGAGAAGTCATATTTGATACTTTAAATGAGCGACTAGGAGAAATTATATAACAAATTTTTACTCTTGAATCTTCATTTTCTCGAATTGACAGTTAGATTTTTCTTTAATGTTTTATGCTTAGTGAAATTTTGGATTGAAAACTTTTGATATTGATATAATCTGTGTTTCTCTTATATACGGGTTTTTATAGCGAGAAGTCATATTTGATACTTTAAATGAGCGACTAGGAGAAATTATATAACAAATTTTTACTCTTGAATCTTCATTTTCTCGAATTGACAGTTAGATTTTTCTTTAATGTTTTATGCTTAGTGAAATTTTGGATTGAAAACTTTTGATATTGATATAATCTGTGTTTCTATTATATACGGGTTTTTTTAGCGAGAAGTCATATTTGATACTTTAAATGAGCGACTAGGAGAAATTATATAACAAATTTTTACTCTTGAATCTTCATTTTCTCGAATTGACAGATAGATTTTTCTTTGTGGTTTTATGCTTAGTGAAATTTTGGATTGAAAACTTTTGATATTGATATAATCTGTGTTTCTCTTATATACGGGTTTTTATAGCGAGAAGTCATATTTGATACTTTAAATGAGCGACTAGGAGAAATTATATAACAACATTTTACTCTTGAATCTTCATTTTCTTGAATTGACAGATAGATTTTTCTTTAATGTTTTATGCTTAGTGAAATTTTGGATTGAAAACTTTTGATATTGATATAATCTGTGTTTCTATTATATACGGGTTTTTTTAGCGAGAAGTCATATTTGATACTTTAAATGAGCGACTAGGAGAAATTATATAACAAATTTTTACTCTTGAATCTTCATTTTCTCGAATTGACAGATAGATTTTTCTTTGTGGTTTTATGCTTAGTGAAATTTTGGATTGAAAACTTTTGATATTGATATAATCTGTGTTTCTCTTATATACGGGTTTTTATAGCGAGAAGTCATATTTGATACTTTAAATGAGCGACTAGGAGAAATTATATAACAAATTTTTACTCTTGAATCTTCATTTTCTCGAATTGACAGTTAGATTTTTCTTTAATGTTTTATGCTTAGTGAAATTTTGGATTGAAAACTTTTGATATTGATATAATCTGTGTTTCTATTATATACGGGTTTTTTTAGCGAGAAGTCATATTTGATACTTTAAATGAGCGACTAGGAGAAATTATATAACAAATTTTTACTCTTGAATCTTCATTTTCTCGAATTGACAGTTAGATTTTTCTTTAATGTTTTATGCTTAGTGAAATTTTGGATTGAAAACTTTTGATATTGATATAATCTGTGTTTCTATTATATACGGGTTTTTTTAGCGAGAAGTCATATTTGATACTTTAAATGAGCGACTAGGAGAAATTATATAACAACATTTTACTCTTGAATCTTCATTTTCTCGAATTGACAGTTAGATTTTTCTTTAATGTTTTATGCTTAGTGAAATTTTGGATTGAAAACTTTTGATATTGATATAATCTGTGTTTCTCTTATATACGGGTTTTTATAGCGAGAAGTCATATTTGATACTTTAAATGAGCGACTAGGAGAAATTATATAACAACATTTTACTCTTGAATCTTCATTTTCTTGAATTGACAGATAGATTTTTCTTTAATGTTTTATGCTTAGTGAAATTTTGGATTGAAAACTTTTGATATTGATATAATCTGTGTTTCTCTTATATACGGGTTTTTATAGCGAGAAGTCATATTTGATACTTTAAATGAGCGACTAGGAGAAATTATATAACAAATTTTTACTCTTGAATCTTCATTTTCTCGAATTGACAGATAGATTTTTCTTTGTGGTTTTATGCTTAGTGAAATTTTGGATTGAAAACTTTTGATATTGATATAATCTGTGTTTCTCTTATATACGGGTTTTTATAGCGAGAAGTCATATTTGATACTTTAAATGAGCGACTAGGAGAAATTATATAACAAATTTTTACTCTTGAATCTTCATTTTCTCGAATTGACAGATAGATTTTTCTTTGTGGTTTTATGCTTAGTGAAATTTTGGATTGAAAACTTTTGATATTGATATAATCTGTGTTTCTCTTATATACGGGTTTTTATAGCGAGAAATCATATTCGATACCTTAAATGACCAACTAAGAGAAATTACATAACAGAATTTTCATCTTGAATCTTCATTTTAACGAAATGACGAATACATTTTTCTTTGTGGTATTTTGATTGGTGAAATTTTGGATTGAAAACTTTTGACATTGAGATAATCTGTGTTTCTATTATATACGGGTTTTTATAGCGAGAAGTCATATTTGATACTTTAAATGAGCGACTAGGAGAAATTATATAACAAATTTTTACTCTTGAATCTTCATTTTCTCGAATTGACAGATAGATTTTTCTTTGAGGTTTTATGCTTAGTGAAATTTTGGATTGAAAACTTTTGATATTGATATAATCTGTGTTTCGCTTATATACGGGTTTTTATAGCGAGAAGTCATATTTGATACTTTAAATGAGCGACTAGGAGAAATTATATAACAAATTTTTACTCTTGAATCTTCATTTTCTCGAATTGACAGATAGATTTTTCTTTGTGGTTTTATGCTTAGTGAAATTTTGGATTGAAAACTTTTGATATTGATATAATCTGTGTTTCTCTTATATACGGGTTTTTATAGCGAGAAGTCATATTTGATACTTTAAATGAGCGACTAGGAGAAATTATATAACAAAATTTTACTCTTGAATCTTCATTTTCTCGAATTGACAGTTAGATTTTTCTTTAATGTTTTATGCTTAGTGAAATTTTGGATTGAAAACTTTTGATATTGATATAATCTGTGTTTCTCTTATATACGGGTTTTTATAGCGAGAAGTCATATTTGATACTTTAAATGAGCGACTAGGAGAAATTATATAACAAATTTTTACTCTTGAATCTTCATTTTCTCGAATTGACAGATAGATTTTTCTTTGTGGTTTTATGCTTAGTGAAATTTTGGATTGAAAACTTTTGATATTGATATAATCTGTGTTTCTCTTATATACGGGTTTTTATAGCGAGAAGTCATATTTGATACTTTAAATGAGCGACTAGGAGAAATTATATAACAACATTTTACTCTTGAATCTTCATTTTCTCGAATTGACAGTTAGATTTTTCTTTAATGTTTTATGCTTAGTGAAATTTTGGATTGAAAACTTTTGATATTGATATAATCTGTGTTTCTCTTATATACGGGTTTTTATAGCGAGAAGTCATATTTGATACTTTAAATGAGCGACTAGGAGAAATTATATAACAACATTTTACTCTTGAATCTTCATTTTCTCGAATTGACAGTTAGATTTTTCTTTAATGTTTTATGCTTAGTGAAATTTTGGATTGAAAACTTTTGATATTGATATAATCTGTGTTTCTCTTATATAAGGGTTTTTATAGCGAGAAGTCATATTTGATACTTTAAATGAGCGACTAGGAGAAATTATATAACAAATTTTTACTCTTGAATCTTCATTTTCTCGAATTGACAGATAGATTTTTCTTTGTGGTTTTATGCTTAGTGAAATTTTGGATTGAAAACTTTTGATATTGATATAATCTGTGTTTCTCTTATATACGGGTTTTTATAGCGAGAAGTCATATTTGATACTTTAAATGAGCGACTAGGAGAAATTATATAACAAATTTTTACTCTTGAATCTTCATTTTCTCGAATTGACAGATAGATTTTTCTTTGTGGTTTTATGCTTAGTGAAATTTTGGATTGAAAACTTTTGATATTGATATAATCTGTGTTTCTCTTATATAAGGGTTTTTATAGCGAGAAGTCATATTTGATACTTTAAATGAGCGACTAGGAGAAATTATATAACAAATTTTTACTCTTGAATCTTCATTTTCTCGAATTGACAGTTAGATTTTTCTTTAATGTTTTATGCTTAGTGAAATTTTGGATTGAAAACTTTTGATATTGATATAATCTGTGTTTCTCTTATATACGGGTTTTTATAGCGAGAAGTCATATTTGATACTTTAAATGAGCGACTAGGAGAAATTATATAACAAATTTTTACTCTTGAATCTTCATTTTCTCGAATTGACAGTTAGATTTTTCTTTAATGTTTTATGCTTAGTGAAATTTTGGATTGAAAACTTTTGATATTGATATAATCTGTGTTTCTATTATATACGGGTTTTTTTAGCGAGAAGTCATATTTGATACTTTAAATGAGCGACTAGGAGAAATTATATAACAAATTTTTACTCTTGAATCTTCATTTTCTCGAATTGACAGATAGATTTTTCTTTGTGGTTTTATGCTTAGTGAAATTTTGGATTGAAAACTTTTGATATTGATATAATCTGTGTTTCTCTTATATACGGGTTTTTATAGCGAGAAGTCATATTTGATACTTTAAATGAGCGACTAGGAGAAATTATATAACAACATTTTACTCTTGAATCTTCATTTTCTTGA